>CAMTDV010000029.1:22319437-22991104 GCA_947069175.1 Scalesia atractyloides | reverse complement strand
ACTGGGCCCTGTATGTATGGACAAACATGTAAATCTGTTAACAAGGTTGGACGGTCAACTTTCCCAAGTTACAAAAAGATTTTGTGCTGACGCACTTAAAACATTTTTAAAGGTTTTCAAAATGAGTCAGCTGGATGTATTTACCAGCGAAAGCTGGCGTATTTTCAAAAGACTAAGCTTGCAGGTACAATACGAAAATAGGCTAGAAGTGCTCAGTAGTGATATAGGATCTTGCAAATCCTAGATCTGCCCAAAGTCTGTTTTATATTATTTCCATGTACAATTTATGATCCTCGTGTGGATCTTCTATTACGAGCCTGTATATTATTTTGTATTTCGAACATTTGGTTTGTAATAGTAATTTTACTCCAAGACTTCCGTTGTGCCGTGTTTAATTGACTATGATGATTATCAACTGACGTCACGATACTCCCCACCCGGCCCACCGGTGTATGGATTTGGGTTGGAAATCCGGGGTGTGACAGTCTTCCTATTTGTGTGTTTGCATCTACTTGCCTTTCAGTTTATAAATTGTTTGTTCTTAACTTAAAAAACCACAAGTATAAACTCAGATCCTATCATTTACATACAAATGTTTTGCATTAAAATTTTGTGAGGTGTTTCCTCAAATGGTTACTAGATTTTCATACAATGTTTAGAATGAAAAAGATTTATGAGGCGTTTCCTCAAATGGTTAATGGATTTTCATACTATGTTTTGCATGAAAAGGATTATGAGGTACTTCTGCAAATGGTTAATTGATTTTCATACAATGTTTTTCATGAAAACGGTTTGTGAAGTGTTCCCTTAAATGGGTAAAAGATTTTCATACAAAGGTTTTACATGAAAATGGTTTATGAGGTGATCCCCAACTAGTTTATAAGATTTCCATCCAAATGTTATGCACAAAAATGGGTTTTTGTTATACGAAACAAACATATGAACTCATCAACATTTTTTGATGTTTTAAGCATATTTTTCAGGTGTTTAACACAAGTGGTGAGTCTATATTTGAGTTTGCACGCATGCTAGAATACCGAGCTCTTATGAAGAGTCTCACTATAACTTGTTAGCGTAGGCTTGCATCAAAATCCTAGTGTTTGAGTATGTAAAACATTTGATAAAATGTCCGGTATTAATATAATATAAAATATGCGTAATCAAATTCTTGGAAAACCTTTTTTGATTATACACGCGTTCAAAAGTCGCAAGTGCTAGGTCTCAATTAAAACCGAAATATTGGAATCTTACGTTGTTTATATGTTGTTCAAAATTAAATTACAGGTCATCAAGTAGGTACTTTGTTAATTTCAACATAATTGGTAAATATTTTCATTCTTATATGTATATTAATTTCTACATGTTAATTTGCTATTTGAGTAAATAATTAGGTTACCAAAAGTTATTGATTTTTATTACTTGATTTTAATGTGTTTGGTTAAGTTGTTTCATTCTTGATTTAATATAACTAGATAAATATCATTAAGAATATTCGTTGGCATTTTGATGTGTGTTATAAGACGGTGGGGTTTGAGAGCGGGGAGCACCTCGGAGCACTGAGGTGGCTTCGGTCCCCCCCCTCCCCCGTCCTCCTTTCGGTGCACTCGGGAATCCGGCCCCGTCCTCTCCAATCCGTTGTGCTTGTTGATGTTGCTTGTTGATTGGTGGGAAGGAGAAGGGGGTGAAGAGGAACCATACCCTTTGATGGAGAAAGGGAAGAGGGAGGTGATGAGGTGGAGGTGATACGGATACTAGGGGATGCACGACCACACGCCACAGTCTAACTAGTGGTCTGTTAGATATGGGGGTCAATTGAAATCAAGGCCTAAGGTTAACATGATGTGGGATAATACCAATCTCAAGTGGAAATTTAATGTTGTTAGTATTGTTATTTACGAAAGCTAGAGTTGTTCATTTTAATTTAAAAAATTGGGCAATTGATGACTGGGTCAATAATTGCTTAATGGATTTGGAGTTGGTGTTGGTCACTTCAATTACTCAATAGGCTCGTTCAATGGTAAGATTTTCTCTTTGTAGCCGAGTTATGTTGAATAAAATCCTCCTTATGGTGTTCAAATTATGTTAGTGGTTAAGCTTTTGGATTAAAAGAAAATTCCAAGTGGCATTCCTCCTTCTCATCGTTTCGTGGTTATTTAAAGGAATCCATTGGACTCACTAAACTGAGATGTTCTAAAAAAATTGGTGTTTACATAACATAACTTAACCAGTTTAACCATGTAATTAATATGTATCATATGTAAAATTCTGGTTTCCCATAAGAAGTGTATGAGTGGGAATTAAATGGCTAGAATTAGGCTAATCAATTGCACTCTGTACTATACAAGAATATTGGTTTATAATGTAAAAATTAGTATTGTTGGCTCACCTAGTTATACGTAATAAAATCAGCTTAACAAAAACACCATCAAAACCACATTACACAATGGCAATCCGTTCAGAAATGATCAAGCAAAGATACAAGATGCCATTGCACAAGATCTGATGACCGGAATATGGTTGACAACCATAGAGAGACTGTTATTCGAAAGCAGAACCACTTTTCAGATTCCTATGAGGACGTTCTATGTAGAGTACCAAAATTCATTCAAGATGAAAGAATAGGGTACTACCATTCACAACAAACACTTCACAAGTAAATAGGTGAAGCCATGACCCTAAACTCTAAAGTTAAATCCTAGACTCTAAACCTAGGCTTTAAAGCTAAACAATAAGGCTAAAACCTAAGCTAAACCGTAAAATCTAAACTATAAACCTTAAAAACTAAATCTTAAATCCTAAACCCTAAACCATAGATTCTAAACCTAAGCTCTAAAGCTAAACAATAAGGCTAAAACTTAAGCTAAACCGTAAAATCTAAACTATAAACCCTAAAAGCTAAACCCTAAATACTAATGATTAATCCTAAAACTAAACTCTAAAGCTAAACCTTAAAGCAAAACCCTAATATAAGACCCTAAAAGCCAAAACCTAATATATTTAGGGTTTATTTAGGGTTTAGAGTTAGGAATTAGGGTTTAGGGTTAAAAGACTCTAGTTAGGGTTCGACGAGCTGGTTCAACGCAAATGAATCTCACAATATATATATATATATATATATATAAAATATTAGGGGACGGTTTAAATAGAACACTAAATATTGTGAGAACCTTGAGAACGAATGAAAAAAACCTCGAGAACTTGGTAAAAAACAATTCAAATTCAAAAATTTCTTTTACACTTATCATTATTAATCGAATAAATGTTAGAAATTAAATTTATACGTTTAAATTTACATGTATTTGTAAATAAAGAAAATTTACACATGTGTAGGCTTGTCATATACTGTTGTATTTACATATGTGTAAAATTTTAATAAGAGTGATTTTGAAAAAAAAGAAATGAATTATATAATGTTGTAAATTCCTTTTTGGATGTTGTATTTTAATTACAATGAGTTTTATATTAAAACAAATTGGTTTTCTAATTCGTTAGCACGGTTCTCACAATATTTAGCGTTCTAAGATAACTTTCTCATATATATTATATATATTCATTCTTACCTAACATGTTATATATGTTAATAACATTTATGGAAATTACAAAATAAAACTATTTATGCACACCTGTGTAATACATGATATGTTACACATGTGTAATATTATGTTTTTTTCTGTTTTCTTTTTTCAAATTATTATTATTATTATTATTGTTGTTATTATTTTTAAAGTAGTAGTAGTTGCGCATATATACATTATATAAAAAGAATAAAAATTTTGGAAAAAGGAAGATACTATTATACACTGTGTAATACATCGGTTTTTTGCCTTGTGTAGCGTGTTTTTCATGCAGATTTTCATTAAAATGAGTTTTCGCATGATCCTATACATGAGAAAAAAAAAAATTCATGAGAAAACTCGATTAAACGACTGATATGTTTGTTGATTTTTTTATGGGGTTTAGTTTTTAGGGTTTAATTTTTAAAGGTCAGAGTTTAGCTTTAGCATTTAATTTTTAGTTTTTAGATGTTGACCTCTATGGTTTACCTTTTATGGTTTAGGATTTAGGTTTTTTTTTCAAAATGTTTAAAAAGCGTGTATTACATGCCTGATTTATTTATTTATTTTTTATATTTATTGAAAAACGATTCCATAGAGTTTTCTTGGTTTTCATATATTAAGTGGGTATAGACACATGTTAATTTATTTTGTTCTCTCATTTCTTACAATATGTTATGTGTTAATGATCATCAAATATAAAAGTATGAAAAGACTGTGAAAATGATAAATAACAAGATTAAATAGTTGAATATTATTTTAAAAGATATCTGTTTAATCAAAAAATAAATCGTATGCTCTATTGTTATGTTTAACTGAAACAGTTTACTCATACATTTGTACCACTGTAACTAGAACGGTTTTTTTCTATAGCCATTGTAAAATATGTATTAAAATAAAGGGATTTGTATTCATCGACGTAGATTGTTATGTTTTATAAACCGGTTTATTATTAAGCATTGTAAAACATGTATTAAAATATATAATTTAATCATAATCGTTGTTTTAAGTTTTTTTAATAAACAGTCTCGTAACAAACATCCAAGTGCTATTTATAGTGGTGTCTTTTTGTTTTTTTACTGGTTTTAGAGCATTCACAATTAATTATTTATTTTCTATCCATAATTACATTAAAAATTATTATTTTTTCCTCTCTTTTTTAATTAAATAATATTTTTATAACTTTATTATTATATTTTCTCTCTCTTACAATTACAACAACTTCAAAATATTGAAAAAATTATAAGGGTGAACAGCGTTACTGTATATTTACAGATGACCAATAATATTTTTTCTCTCCTTCACTGACAACCGCTCACAACCATTCTTTATAAAATAACTAACTTACTCGCATAAATTTAAAGTTTCCATTGGGAATTTTCTTTTATTGAACCGCTTTAAGCCTCTAAAAAATTATTTACTGCTATAATCGATGGTTTTTGTACTAGTGCATATTTATGTTTAAAATAGCGTCATCCAATTTTTTGAAAGCCGATTCAATTAGTGAACTAGGAAGACGACCGGTTTAATTAACTGTCCACTTATGTAAACATTGATACAAACTAATAAAAATTGTTTATATACGTACAAAACAATATAAATAATTTACCATTTGATATCCTTTTTTTAATACATACGTATAGTTTTCAATAATATACAAAGAGAACAAACAAACAAAATGATTGTTGACATGAAAAGTATAAAACATTGGATGCTTCATTGAACCGGTTCGATAAAACAGGCGGCCGACCAACAGTTTACACGTTAAACCCATCTGGTCTACTAGGTTTTTAGATAGATTTTTTACTAATTATCATCCCTCATGAGTGCTAGAATAGAAGAAGTTGATGTGGTCGATGATTTTATTTCAAAGTTCTAACAAATAGGCAAAAACACAATTATATTCCTATACTAAAAACAAAATTAAAATTATTCAACAAATATATGGTGTTTATACAAAATGTTTTACTCTAAACTTGTAGGCGTACAATACTTTAAATGAATGATCTAATATAAAAATGTAAAAGCATTCCGAAAAGCTGAAAAAAAAATTGAAGTTTTTCTTTTTTTAACAGTAAATTTATTTTATTTTTGAGTGTATGTTTAACTTGAACTCAATACATTTTTCTTCTAAGTTGCTTAAAGGTTTTATTTAGAGTAAACTTTCGTTTTGATACCTGTGGTTTATCGTTGTAATAGTTTTGCCCGAATCTTTTAAAAATAGTCATTATACTCCCTGATCTATGAAACCAATCATCATTTTGCTCCCCGCCTCAAACGACGTTCATTTCCACCATTAAAACCTGGTCATGTGCCCCTCACATGAGGGGCAATTTTGTCTTTTTCCAATCAAAAGCTTTTATCCTCTTCATTTTAAAACTCACTCAATCATCAACCCAGCCCAACCCAACCATACCACCTGCTGCCACCACCAACTACCACTACCTGCTACAACTACCTACTAGGCTACTACCACCATACGACACATCTCTCTCTCGCTTTCTATCTTTCCACAAATATTCCTCTGCTCTTTCTTAATCTTGGAAATTCATACCACAATCAAAATCTAAATATGACAATATACATTTAGATCTAAACATACACTTACCATTGTCGCTACTTGTAGCCGATCTAGTTAACTTCAAACATTGTCGAAGTACTGCCATCACCATTGTCATCTGAACCTTCGCCGAAGAACGGCTGGACCTGCAAGCATCACCATCACCGTCAACTGTTCAAACACCACCACCATTAGCTTCACCATCTTTTGATTAAGGGTCGCGGCTAGGTGTTAGGGTTTAGATCAACATCCTTGAAAGAAACGGGGCGGCGGCAGCTCTAGTGTGGTGTGACGATTGAGTCTTTCAAATGGTGTGGGGTGGTGCGAGTCTAGCAAGGATTCCGGTAATCTAGAAGGGAAAGCGGTGGTGGTAGCTGGTGGTCAACAGGTTGCTGGTGGTGGCTGGTGAGGCTGAGAAGTTAGAAAGGGAGTAGAGATAGAGAGAGGGGAGGGAGAGAGAGTGTTTGTGTTGTATAAATATCTTTAAAGACAAAATTACCAAAAAACCCTCATGTGAAGGGCACATGACCAGGTCTTAATGGTGGAAATGGACATCGTTTGAGGCAGGAACCAAAATGATGATAGGTTACATAGATTAGGGAGTAACATGACTATTTCTAAAGAATTGAACAAACCATTAAAGCGACCAAACCACATGGAACAAAACGGAAGTTTACTCTTTTATTTAAGTTAAATGTCACTTTAGTTCCTTTGGTTTGGCCCATTTTGCCAATTTAGTATAAATGTTTCATTTTTCGCTTGTGGGTTCCAAAAAGGTTTCACCGTTGCCATTTTAGTCCACTGGGTTAACTTCATCCATTTTTTCTGTTAACAAGAAGGGCAATTCGGTCATTTTATATGGCAGAATTGTCCTTCTAGTTAACAGAATTACATATAAAATGACCGAATTGCCCTTCTCATTAACAGAAAACTAAATAAAGTTAACCTAGTGGACTGAAACGGCAACAATGAAACCTTTATGGACTCACAGATGAAAAAGAAAACTTTGAACTAAACTAACAAAATGACCTAAATCACAAGAACTAAAATAACATTTAACTTATTTTTATTAATGAACCCCATTTCATTATTAAAAAATCAAAAAAATTATCTAAGTTATATGAAATTTTAAGCTTACATTTGTCTTCACTATAGACATAAAGGCTAATAACGTGCAAAAACTTTATTAAATAATCTCTATTGCTTGCATTTATTTATGATAAACAAAACGCTTTACTCTAACACACTATATATTTAAACGTTAAATTGTTTAATGTAATAAAAATAATATATAGAGGTAAATGTCATTTTAGTCTTTGTGGTTTGTGTCATTTTATCAGTTTAGTTCAAAGGTTTTATTTTTTGTTTGTGGGTCCAAAAAGGTTATAATCATTGTCAATTTAGTTCATTGGGTTAAACTTTATCCATTTTTTCTGTTAGCGAGAAGAGCAATCCGGTCAGTTTATATCGCCGAATTGCTCTTCTAGTTAACATAAATACATATAAAATGATTGAATTGTCCATTTCGTTAATAAAAAAATGGATGAAGTCAACCAAGTGCACTAAAATGGCAAGGGTGAAACCTATTTGGACCCATAGGCGAAAAATGAAACCAATTGACTAAACTAACAAAATGGTCCAAACTACAGTGACTAAAATGGCATTTAATACATAATACATATATATATATATATATATATATACATATAACATATTATAAAAATTGGAAGAAATATTGAATATCTGATATTAAAGTATTACATAATATATAAAAATTACATAAATTTTTAGTATAACTACTTGAAACATTAAAATTTTATAAAGTTAGAAAATAGAAATTAAAATCTATAATTTATCAAAGAATATAAGTTTAATAATAAAATTATTAATTATTCATATATAAAATAATTTAACAAAAAATTTATTAGATCGTAGTGGTAAGTGAGTTGGGCGTTTTTTGCCACCATAAGCCCCGGCCACCGCCTCCATCGGTGTTGTCTTTCAAAATTTGAGTTGGGTGTTTTAGTTAAACGATGGAAGATGCTGAGATTTTCGAAATGTAACTGTTGAGACACGGTAATAAAAAATAATAATATTCAATTTTTTTATTAACTTTTTTATCTATTTAAACCCCGCTCAATCCATTTTTATACACTTTTCTCTTATTCTTACAAACTCTTCTCTTATTCTTTATAAAAAAAAATACTATGCACCATTCTGCCCCTTTTGGTGTTTCGTCTCAACGAAGAAACCCAACATGTATCGCCCAAACACACCCAATCGCTACCAACCATTAGTTACCAAAATTGCGATCTGAATACGATGGGGTACACGCAACTCTTGAGCATGCCCTAACAATATTTTCACTGGCCACTCGGTTTTGCATCAAATATGAACATTAACATGGGCGGTACGTATGGTTCCCAGGACGAAACCGAGGCCAGATTGAGGCGGTGTGGAGACACAAGCCGAGCGCGAACCCGAGGCCCCTCAATGTAGAAGACGCTCATATAAAAAACGAGTCTACCGCTCCTCGTGCGAAAAGAAAACTTCCAAGCTGGGACAAATACGAGGAGTACTAGCTTGCACAGGCTTGGCTCGACATCTTGGGGATCCTGAAGTTATAAGTGTTATTGTTTTTAAATTGTATTTATTTTTAAAAATAAAGTATCATAATATATGTGCTCTAATTTTTGGAGTCAACTATCAAAAACTACCCCTTTTTGATAAAGATTTGAGCAAACTTTTTTGAGTAATGGGTAAAGGGGAATATCGGGACTAAGATTCGGTATCAAGCAAATGGACCGATATCAATGGCAAATATCATGCGTTTCAAGAAGTTTTCTAACATATGAAGGACAATTGGGATAGCGGTCAAAGGATGCGGATATATTAGCGAAAGCGTTGGAGGAGTTTAACGCATCGTGAGTGACATTCGCATACATGAAGTGTTGGGAGCTTTTTCGTAGAAGTCCTAGGTGGGCTAAGATATCAACCATGACGTCTAGTAGTAGGCGCAAGCGAAACGGTTCAAAACCTCCTCTTTAGTTCATTCGGAAACCTCCACTTCCGATGTTCGAAACGTTGATTTAAACAATCCTATCAATGAGAATGAATAGGAGGAAGAAACGGATTTGTCCCGACCTCCCGGTATAAGAATGGGAAAAGGGGGAAGGGCGAAATCATCTTCGGCGGGTGTCGAATGAAAGAAGATTTCGAGGAGATGAACCGACGAATTCAAGATATATGAGACCTTGGGCATAGGCGTTTGAAAACGTTACAAGAAAGAAATGTCGAAAATAAAAAGTTCTTCATAATCCAAGAACCAAGGCAAATGGAGAGAGGTATTGAGTATTTGTCTAAACCGATCGACCACCTCCAAGGAGAAGCCTTTATCCTAGCACAAATGCATAGGCAAAAATCCGCGACAAATATAGACTTTAGAGCTTTATTTTTTTAACTATTCGTATGTTTTTTAGTACTTTTGCATGTCTTGTCTTTATTTTTTAGTATTTTAATTAGTGTTAATGTATTTTTTTTAGTTAGGGAAATGTTATTTGTTTTAATTCTTCTAAAAAAGAAAGGAAACTAAACAAATAATTGGGGTAGTGATTACCTTTAAACTTCACCTCCCATAATGTCTTGTATGCCACATATCGCTTCATACCCAAGGAAGGGACATTATTATAATGTTTCACTACACACGTTCTTACACCGTACCCTATCCTCCACAAAACATAACGCCTCCTCCAAAGAGAGTTCTGGATATACTCTTAAGACCATGCTTACCGGAGCGTTACGGGGGCTCCATGTCAACGATCACCCCTATAGCGCCGGGGAACACCGCCCCCTAGGCGCTATGGGCTAAAAATGGGGAGGGCCGCGATGAGCATAGAATGGTTTCTCTCTCACACACATATATACATCTAATTAAAGGGGTATAACCCACATCTACATAACCCCCCCACTATACACTCAAGTGATACAACCTCATTTCTTACACATTTTGCCACTTACTACAAAACCCCCTTTCGGGGCTCCAAGGGGCTTGACCACCATGGTCTAATAAGAATTAGAACAGAAGTTACCAACAATGCAAAAAGAAATTAGTTTACTAACATAAGGCCCCTTGTGACACCTTATTGCAACGTAAGCGACACATAAGATAAAAGGCTCAATTGCATGTTCTGAATAAAGCCCTTGATATGGTTTGGAGTCTCCGCAATCATTACTTAATAATTGTTTTAATTTATTTTTTAATTCTAGAAAACGAAATAGTATATAAATAAACTTACTACCAAATATTAAAAAGCATAACAATTTAAACAACTAAAAAAAATACATCCGAATTTAAAGAAATGAAGAAAATTACATGACCCAAATAATTAAAAGCATACTACTCGCCGTTGTCGCCGTTTTTGTTATTTAGCATGTGATCCATACAAAGATGTTCGACCAAATCCGATCGAAGATCCAAATGTGCGTCTCTTCATCGTATCTTAAGGCGAATTTCTTCTTTCTTAGCATAGGTTAAGATTGGGTTATTAGGATGCATGGTTTCATCATATTCGGGATAAATGGCTCAACCCAAGTCCTCCAAAATTATATTATGTAATATAATGCAAGTATACATTACATTTCACATTCTTGTTTTGATGCTATAGGCGATGGTTGGGCAATGATAGTCCATTACTTCTTTAACACCCAAAAGGATCACATCCTTTCTCGTCGATTCATGTTTTTTTTTCTTGTAGTACAATCTTTTTCATCTTCGGGGCAAAAAAGACAATTCATCAGGATGAGTCATTCCAGATATATACCATCAACAAGATAATACCCGTATTCGTAGTGCATATTGTTCACAAAAAATGATGAATTCGGTGCAACCCCATCTATGATATCATCGAAAAGATTCGATGAATATAAAACTTAAAGGTCGTTGTTTGAACCGGCAATGCCAAATAGACATGCCAAATCCGTAGTTCTTGAGACATGACTGCTTGTAGGATTAGGGTTGAACCATCATGATCACCTCGAGTGTGTTGGCCTTTGCAAGGAGTTGGACATGCCACCCAATCCTAATGCGTGCAATCAAGGCTACCTTACATCCGGGAAAACACTGTATTCCTTGATGGGCTGTGTATAAAAGTGTGATGTCGTTGGAGGTCTGACTCCTTAGATATTACCATCCGCATAGATCAATATACTTAAAAATATGACAATGATCAAAATAGTAATAATGAAAAATAGTACGTATTAGAAATATTTAAATAACAATATTAATTATAATAAACGCAATAAAAATACATTCACAAAAATTATGGATACTTTCTCCACACGTTCGAGCTGGCATTCGTAGATACTCGTTCCAAGCTTCACTCGTCATTCTGAACGCTAGTTGTCGAATGGTGACAATACATTTTTTGCAATGGAGAGAATCCGAATTTACCCTGTGTATCCTCTCTTTGTTTGAAAAAAGTATATTCGCGCTCTAAATCACCACTAATTCGCAAAAGAAAAGGCGACGGCTTATACGAAAGCGACGTCGGAATTGATTTTCATTATATAACGGATGATCCGCAAAATAATCACTAACCAAACGATTGTAAGCACCAATCCGGTCTTGTTCAAGGTGTTGTTATCGAGAACATGTTAGTTGTGACGCTTCAGCTTCCTCCTCTTTAAAAACTTGTATGGCCTCCTAGACCACCACACTAAGCAAATCGTCAAGTGTGCCCAAGTAGGTGGGAGAATCATTTTACGTCTCGGAACTTGAAGACATTTTCTAAAGTTGGTTTATAACTTTTTGAGAGTTTTTGAGAGAGTTATGATGAGTGTGAGAGTTGTGTGTGTTTAAATATAAGTTTTTATTTAAAAATGTATTTTTTTTAAATTATAACCGTTGGTAAACGGCTAGTAGAATGGGCCCCACAAAACACCTCGTCAAAGCTCGTCATTGCGTTTACAATACAACAATAGCGCCCCCTGCATAGCGCCCATGGTATGAGTGGGGGCGCTATCGTACAAATTTTGCTAAGGTGGTAATGGGTTAGCGCCTCGTACCGTCTAGCCTTAGGGTAAACTTAGGAGGAAAGTTAAGACTTGAGACTCAAAGGGAGAGATTACCCTAGTAGTCACTCGTGTTATATGTAAATGGTAGGTTGAAAAGTAAAATTGTGTTGTGATGAATGTGAAATTTGAAGAAATAAAAAACGCATTACATAGGTGGTGAAGGGTTTTACATTTCATATCTAAGAACATGTGTTATAGAGAGTAAAATGTAATGGTAAGGCCATGTGTAGTAGTGAGTTATGTGACAAATAGTAAAAAAGTGAAATGCAGGGGTTATATAATATGTGTGTGTAGTGGAAGATTATGTAAATATGTATAAATATGTGTGTGTGTGGAGAGAGAGAGAGAGAGCGCCAAATGTGTTCACATCGTTATAATTTTCACAAAAGAAATGAACTGGATGGGTATAGCATCCTTCGGGACGGTGTGGGAAGACATCATAGGGCGCTATGATGGCCTCAAGCGTTATAAAATTACTAATTACTAAGTTAAGATGACTTTTTATGATTGGGTTTATTTTATATTTATAAAATTACAAAATCATCATCCCCACACCCACGGTGACCTTCATGTCGGCTCCCCTGGCCCTTTGCGCCCTTAGCAATGCCGTATTTCTCCCATGGTATATATGTAAAAATAATATATAAAAAATAACCAAGTATAGCATAGATAGAGTGGGAGTAGATTACGAATAAATAAAGTTTGTCTCACCAAAAGGTTAATATGTACAGCATAAGGACGGAGGTTAAATATATACCATTTCAATATAACTCAAATATCTCTTTTATCATTGTCTTAGTATATTATATGAACTTCAGTACTCTATATATATGCACGACATGCCTCATATCAAGTCCATTATTAAAGCAAAAAAAAATATCTCTGTTTGGTGGCTTTTGGATATTTTGTATAATGTGTTACCTTAAGAAGGTAGAGTTGCTTATTATTAATTTCTTAACCACTTTTAATACTCTTTGTTAGCTAACGAAACATTTCTAGTAAAATATATATAAATTACAAAACAAAGTACAAGGATTTTGAGAGTTGAGAGATATCACCATATAGAACACAATGATTTGTATGTAGGATTGTGCAACGGTTTAAAAAACGGACCGAAACGGAACCGTTTAATGCTAAATATAAGAACCAGAACCGAACCACATTTTAACGGTTCTAGTTCGGAACCGGGTTAAACGGTTCTAGTGTAAACGCTTTTCGCCGAAACCGATTGTCAATAAAATTCTAAAACTAACAAAAAAAAACAATTAAAACAATCAAACCGTTTAAAACATACAACTAAGAGTAATATCAAAATTCAAACAATTAAAGTAAAACTACAAACAATAAAATGTTTCAAACCATGAAATGCAAGTTTACAATGTAAAAAAGCTAAAATCAACTAAAAAAATTTTTGGTTTACTATCACAAAAACTTCATTCAAACATAATATAAAAAGAAATTTTTATATTCTTTAATCATAGAAATTTTTTTCTAAGTATTTTTAATAGGGTTTTTGAATATATCATTTAAAGTTTAAACCCAAACCAGTTCTAGCGTTCTTTAAACGGACCTATTGGTTATAACCGGAACCGAACCATGAACCGTTTATTCCCAAATTTAAGAATCGGAACCGAAACCGAAATACAACAATACGGTACGGATACGGTGGTTCCGGTTTAGTTCCTCGTTTTGACGTTCGGAACCGTAAATTGCTCAGCCCTATTTGTATTGATTTAGGTGAGTTTCGTCCACTCCTTGGTCTTCCGCTCAGATTTATTTTTCATTATGTACCTATCTTTGCCTTTGAAGTCTTTCTTTTGGGAACGACAAAAGTATTATATAAATATAAAAAGTCAGGCTAACAAGAAATTTGAAACTCCGAAAATTAAAAAATTACATCAAGCATATTAAACTCAGTCCATCCCAATTGAGGTTAACATAATTTAATCTTTTCGTACGTAACCCATCTTTGCCTTTGAAGTCTTGTATGTCTCTATTTACAACTGTTGACTTCCGTATAGTCAACTTAGGTGAGTTTCGTCCACTCCTTGGTCTTCCGCTCAGATTTATTTTTCATTATGTACCTATCTTTGTCTTTGAAGTCTTTCTTTTGGGAACGACAAAAGTATTATATAAATATAAAAAGTCAGGCTAACAAAAATTTGAAACTCCGAAAATTAAAAAATTACATCAAGCATATTAAACTCAGTCCATCCCAATTGAGGTTAACATAATTTAATCTTTTCGTACGTAACCCATCTTTGCCTTTGAAGTCTTGTATGTCTCTATTTACAACTGTTGACTTCCGTATAGTCAACTTAATATCATTGGTGTGTACTTATTTGAGCATGAGTGCATGGCTCATAATCAATCCACTAATTAATTCTTTTTCTAATTTGTTATATTTGCATTACTCAGGAAAAGAAGTAAAACTCAAGTAAACTTTTGACACACCAAGGGGTAAAATGATGAGTTTGAAAACCGAGCATGTTCTTGTGTTGTCTTTATAAAAAAGCTCAAATATGTGTTTAGTCGAATTTAGTAAATCTAATAATTACTTTAGACATATTTTCAAACTTAAAACAACTTTAATTAACATAAGGGAATATCAAACATTACTTTCCTTGATTTGTTTATCGAAAGTTTTGTGTACACACATATTTACTAGAGGGGACTTATGTGATACAAAAGATAACACATAACAATTAGATCGATTCAATTAAACTTGGATTTTAGTTTTGTGGAGGTTGTGATCGACCCTCATAGACCACTTAGCTTGAATTTACTAAGCTAGATCAGCTTGAGCACAATATCAAGCTAGTTTGAGGCTTAAGCTCAACTCAAATAAAATCCGAGTCCGGCCAACTCGGCTTAGTTTAGCTCGATTCACTTTTGAGCCATAACATAACCAAAATCAAAATTTTCGGTTTGGTTTTTGAACTGACGTAATGATTATCAATAACAAACCCACGAACCAAGAATACACTAGTATATTCATAATTAGTGTGTTTATGTTTGTATCTTTTTGTATTCCTTGTAACATATGTTAATTTATGTTCTATGTAATATTCTCATATCTCTCGTTGTGGGATATCGAAAGTTAACATTTACATGGTATTAGTGTACCAATGACCATTCCTGCTCTTTAGTCTTCCTCTCCCTTCTTGCCCGATCATGGCCTCCTCCTCCAACACCAATGGTACCTTAAATAATATTCTATTCCATATGCTTACTATCTCCGTCGTCTATGATTTTCTCTCCCTTGTTAACGGATCCTCTAAGGCTCCTAGTGCTGAAACTTTGTACGATAATAAACTGGTCCCGAACCCAAGTTTTGCTGCTTGGTATGCCACTCATTGGAAAACCATTCTAATTCATGTGAGTCTTTCAGAAGAAGCCATTGTGGAGGTTCTTGGCCACTCAACTGCTCGGCTTATCTGGGTTTGCTCCAAAATGCGTATATAACACGTCTGTTGAATGGATCCAAATGTAAAGGATGAACTTTGGCAAACTGTGAAAGGCACGTCCTCAGTTTCCAACTTTCGCCAACGATTTAAACTTGTATGTAATCAGGTTGTTGCGGTTTTGTGGTTGGTCATCATGTTAATAAAAGTAACAAACTTCATTGGTTTCTTCGTGGTCTCGATGCCTCTTTCGAGACGGTTTCCACTGCCATAAGTGCTTCTAAATGACCACCAATGTTTCGGGAATTATTAACTCAAGTGGAAAGTCATCAACTTTTTTTCCGTTCCATTTATGGTTCCTCTCGTACTCCACCAATTGCATTCAGCACTCAAACCAATCGGTTTGCATCTAATTCAGGCGGTAGAGGTGGTTAGTTTCATCGTGGTTTAGGTGGTCGGGAACGGGTCGTCGTACACCCCATTTGTCAACTTTGCCATAATGATGGACATTACGCAAAACGGTGTCTTAGTTTTGCCACTTTTGCATCCCAATACATTCCTTCGGGTGCCGACCTCGCAAAAGCTTTCCAAGCATAATGTCATGTTACCACCTGTGGTTTGGATTCGGGTTTTGACTCGGGTGGTACATATCACATGACAAACTCCCCCACCAACATCAATAAAGCAACAAATTACCCGGGTGATGCGAAGGTCACATTTGGTAATGGTAAAACTCTACCTGTCTCTCACATTGGGTAAACCACCATCTCGTAAAATTTCTTTAAAATTCAGTGTGAAGATGGCTATATTTGTTGCACATGCGTTTTAAAGCTCTTTTGGCGAATTCAAGAACCCTCTTAAAAGCATTATTTGAATTATGTAATAAACCCTAATATATAGGTTAAGTAGAAGAATGGAACGATAATTTCACCCTCATTTTAACATTCTAAACTCTCTTGACTGTCTTAAAATGGTGTGTCCCAAAGAGTTCATTCATAATTTAGTATACCTAGATAAAAAGTGTGACTTCAATTATTCAACTTAAGATATGTCAAACTTATCCTTTACAAAAGATTCTTTACACATATATATGTATATATATATATATATATATATATATAATTAGAGACTGATAATAAGAAAACTAAAAACTATCAACAAAAATCTTAAAAAAACACATCAATTTAAAAAAAAAAATCTACTAAATTTCGCTATTTTTAACTTATAAAAAAATGATAAGTACTACACATGTGCATAAATACAAAAAAAAACCTTAACTCCCTTCCCCTCCACACACACTTTAAAACTAAACCTTAAACTCAAAAAAACCTAACTATAAAAGTTAAACTAAACCTATAATCTAAACCCTAAGGATAAGACTAAATTACATGTGTAAAATATACATATAATGTATATGTGGAGTAATAATCTTTTTTAGTAAAAATTTGGTGTATTATTTAAGCTTTTATGATAGTTTTTTTTTAAGTTTTCTCATGATGCTATCCCTCTAAATATAAAAGTTATAATGTGGTACTAAAACATTACAAGATGACTTGATTATTTATACTGATCACTAGCATTAATAGAAAAGATTGTTTGATGATTTCCGTCTGAAACTTGATCGTGATCAACCTTCCATTAGTGATATTTTACCTTAATGTATATGTTAATTATAATATTAGCAACACTAAGTAAGATTATTATGTAATTAAATTCAACCCCAAACATAAACTTGGAAAAATCGGTAGCAGTGCCCCTTTCTTAAATTAGCGTATAATCGGCATATAATATCGGCTATGGGTGTTTGGTCTTTAGGCCCGGTGTATGGTACGCACATGGGCATATGATACACCACTTACATACCATTTTTGGTTTTTTCTACTTTCAAGCATAATTTGATCTTATAACAACTATATCAACTCATTTACCTACAATTGTAACAAGTTCAAGCTAACACAACAAAAGAAAAACCTCATTCGCACTTAGCCAATCATGATCACTATATAACTAATGGAATGTCGTTCAAAATATATATATATATATAACTAATGGCATCATTCAAATTTTTGACTCAACTTACAACTTGTGATCCTTAAATGTTCATCATGATTACAGAAAACATTGTGATTTATTATCAACTTTTGATCACATTCAACATCGTGATTCATTAGACTCAAAATGAAACTTTAAACATGCCACAATATGGATTTATCTTATAATACAGAATAACATAATCACATACCTTTTATTGTTAAATTTAGCTTACGACTCGTATGATTATAACAACACAGCTTCATCAATTTCAAGTGTACGACATAAAGATCATGCGTATACTTTCCTGCTCATTGTCATGCAAATGCATCTTACTCGTAGGATCCTCAATTTCTTGGTTTGCTTTTATTTAGGAAGTCCATATGGTTCATGTTGACTGTACAAGTTTTGAGCATAAGAACTCATATTACAATATATTAGTTATTTTAACTAAACATATCCACAACCAACATATTATACACCTTAATAGGTTGTATGCATTCATTTATCAACACTTAAAGCCTTATTATTTGTGTCAACTAACTTATCCCAATTCTTACCCCTGTTTGGTGCTCATCTTACAATGATTTACCTACCATCGTTACTAAACATACTTGAAACAAGTAAAACTCATATAGGTATATGAGTTTAATAATATGAGTTTTGCCTTCTAGGTTCAACTTTAACCGTTTAGCCTATAATTAAAATCAATTAGCATGTAAAGTCAATTAAATTGACTATCAAAGGCATTTTGACCAAAACTCTTCATTTAAGCCTTTAAACTTCATATTTTGATTCAACACCCATTTGAGGTGGTAGATTTACAAGCTTTAGTCATTCACGTGTGAATCTAATACTAATAAAGAATTCAAGTTAATGCCACATGACATTCTCACCTTAAATTTATCTTAATGTCATGTGTCATTCTTTCCTTTAATTTAGTAATACTATTATTTTTATAATATCTCATTAATATACAATTTATTCTAATATACACAAAAAACAAATAAGTACGTATTGTTATTATATTATACTAATATATCCAATATAATCTATACATAAATTTATAGATAAATACATACTACATAAAAAAATTACCTTATATTATTTTAGTATTTTATTAATTTATTTTTATTTTCATATGTGACATACAATCTTTATTTTTTAATCATTGCGAATCAAACAAAATTAGGTTATATACTTGTAGACCTAGATTGTCTAATCTATCCTAATAACTTGTTTGCGAATAACTACACGTAGGTATCTCTTAATTTAGCAATATTATTATTTTATAAATAATATATTAGATTAATACTATTTTATTAATAATATATTAGATTAAAATCCAATTTTTATTATTAATACATAACACAGGTGGTGTCCGATAAAAAAAAATACTTTATTGTGAATATAACTCTGTATTCAACGAACTTTATACCGCCACATTGATAAACTTTTAAAAACATATTATATATAGTTTAAAATCTAAATCATATTTTATATAATTTAAATTATATTCTAATATATGTTTGTAACTTACAATCAACAATGATTAAGTTAAATCTCATTATTGTAGAAGATATTTACATAGCTCCTTAAGTTTACATTTGACCGATAATATAAAAGTTATTTACATAGGTCTTTAAGTTAACATTTGACCGAGGATATAAATTAATGGGGTGGGTTTAATTTGGATTAAAAAAAATAATAAATTAAGTAATTTAAAAAAACAAATATGCCCATCATTTAATTGATCTTTTTAATAAACTTAACGGGCTAGATGAAAATGACAAAAAAGAAATGCAAATATATGGACAGATGAGAAAAATGGTTATTGTTATCGTTAGTTATTTGTAATTATTATATAATTATAATTATGAATTATTAGTATCTAAGTCATTAGGTTATATTCTCGTGTGTTACACGGATTTACGTAAGATATTGTCTTTATTCAACTCGTGTAATACGCGGGTCTATAACTTAGCTAGTTCAACGTATTTATCTTAAAACTCCCAAGTTAAACCAAGTTAGGGCATTCACAATCAATTACTTTTCTCTATCAATATAATTACACTAAAAATCATTACTTTTTTTCTCTATTGTTCAATTAAATAATATTTTTTATACATTTATCATTGCATTTTTCTCTCCTCCACTCACAACCACTTTCAAAAATATTAAAAAAAATATAAGGGATAAAGAGTGTTCCCGTATATTTACAGATAAATAGTAACATTTTCTCTCTCATTTACTCACAACCACTCAAAACCACTCCCAATCAATTAACCCTCTAACACATATATAAGAAATGGATTGTGAATTTTCTTAGGTCAAATTTTCCCCCAAAACCCATGGGCCATATCTAAAATTTGATCGTCAGAACATGTGTAGGATCCCCAACGTATTTAACACATCAAATATAATACTTTTAACCCAACAACACCATGATCCTCTATATCATTTCATAAATTGTATAGTTTCTTAAGAGCATCCCCAATATGGGTGTTTTTTTTATATTTTTATTGTGTTAAGATGGCATTGCTCCACCAATCATACTTATTTTCTCTCTCGTCTTATCATCCAAAAACAACACTTTCTTTCCTCTTTCTTCTCTCCTCCTCCCTCTCACAACACCTTTCTCTCTCCTTAAATACATATTTTTACTACATACACCGTCATATATTCTCTCCTTCACCTCACACACTTTCTCTCATCCACCTCACCATTCTCTATTCTTAAAAACACACAAATATACCTTGTTATGAAAGCGTTGAGTTTACCCAAAATAATTTTTCCACATAATCATTCATTAACATTGGTTTTTAATATTTCAAACAATATTATTAATTTGTGTGAGCTATTCTTAACACATATATTAAGAATTCCTAGAATTAAATCATGCGATATTATAAAACACAACCAAACTGTAAAAGGTATGAAGTAAGCCATGAAACCACTTAGCAACTTGATTCTTACCATCTTGAAATCATTAATCCCATCTTTTTTCTATCAAAGGCACACACAACACACTCACTATTTTTTAGACTTCCCTAAACATGGGATCTTCTCAAGTTTGACCATGTTTTAAATTAACTTTACTTAGCTAACACCTTTAGTCCTAATGTTCTCAATACAAGGAAATCCTTTACTCAAAGTAGGGATAACATTAGAACGTCACTAACACCTATACTATTTTAATATAAGACTTGATTTAAGCCAATTAATTATTAAACATAACTCAACCCTATTTATCAAAATGAACGTTAAATATTAAAACACACAAGTCTTTATATATATATATATATATATATATTTATAGGATTTGTTAACAATATAATCATAGTGAACTGTGTGAACTCATCATAGCCATTGATTTTATTTTTAAGTGTTAAGGGTAGGATAGTAATTTTATATTTATCTAGTTTTAAATCTTTTATGTTAATAATTGTTTTTCGGTTACCAAATCCCTACATTATAGTGATTTAATTATCTTTTGAAAATTTTCTAGATCACTGCAACAATATACGTAATTATTAATTATCACAAATCACAGATCTTTTGTTAAATAGACGATTTCGAAGATCTGTACCCGAAGTTCAATTTTTTCACCAGTCCTTTGATCAGTATTAACTATTTTTTTTACGTTCATTCAAACATGGCAGACCCAGGAAGTAATAATCATAATTCATTCGAAAACGCCAATGATAACTACGAACGGAGTAATGATAACGTATTCATTACAACAATGGAACGTCCGGTTTGTTCGTCTTTGTATCATAGTTGAGATGAATATACATTTGATTTTGTCTAATCCATATTATATTCGCATCGTTTTCAAGAACAAAATTTTTTCAAGTGTTTGTTCATCCAAGATTTACACTGATGAGATCAATGAAGTATTTAGTCGTTAATACACAGACATATATCCCCGTTCATTATACACCTACGTACATTCATGGTTTTAAACTATAAGGGTGCAATTTTGTTGTAAACTTCCAATTGATGACAAAAGGTACACATGTGTATAATGTCAAGTGTCTGCATTATTACATTTTCATAAATGTCATTTTTAAATTCATGATAGAATGTTTATTATCAATTTAGTACACCCATTTGTGTAAACTTTACCTATAGACAATAATTAACTGTTTGTAGCCTAATCCTCTTGTTACACACATACGTACAGGCTAGGTTTGTAGTATTATGTTAGCGGTTAATTTTTTAATTTTATTTAGGTATGTTATTTTCATAAACGTGTATATTTGTCGAACGTTGGTTTTATATATGCGCCATCTTCAATGTTTTGTAATTGTGCACATCTGATTTTGACTTCCCTTAATACATTTTTATTCCTAATCCATTTTTGGCTTTTTTAAAGATCATAATACATTATTTACTATTTTTTTATTAACTCATGCAGTTGCAGTTGCCAGTAACGTATACGAAACTTCTAATGGAACTAGGTAATGGACACCAACCGTCCCTCCCGGATTCAAACTATTTTTAAAGCTAGATTTAGTACTATAGAACATATACACAATTAGCAGGATTTGGAACCCGTTTGGGTACTTCGCAGAAGGAAAAAGTAGGCGATATAATGGATACTAATAGGCGATATGTCTTATGCTCTAGAGCCAACAAACCTAAACGTACGGATAATATGGTTGTTGTTATTAATTCAAGTTCACCATCACATTGTTCCAATGTTAAAGTTATAGATTGCAAGGCATGTGTTAAGTGTGTTCGTATAAAAAATTCATCGGAGTACGAACTTTATGGCTTCGTAGAACAGCACAACCATGGGTTTACCACACCCGAGAATCTTGATCCGTCAAGGAACGCAGCAAAAACAAAGAAAACTACACATTTAACACCCATATTGTTGATACGGAACTCTAGTTAATATTTTGGTGTGATGGGGTTTCTAAATCCGACTACGACTCATTTGGTGATGTTATGGCGTTTGACGCAACGTATCATACAAATATGTAAGTCGTATAAAAACTTTTAATTAATTATTTTATGTTTCATATATATGTTGTAATAACCTATTTATCTGAACAGGTACGATATGAATTTTGTTCCTTTTACTGGAGTCGATCATCACAAAAAATGCACTATTTTTGGGGTTGGGTTGCTACATAATGAGACAATTGAGTCATACACATGGCTTCTTCAAAAATTCCTTGAGGCGCACAACGGGAAACAACCCCTTTTGGTATTAACCGATCAAGATTGCGCCATGAAACAAGCTGTTGGCAATGTATTTGATAAGTCCATTCACAGATTATGTATGTGGCACATTATCCAAAAACTGCTTGCGAAGGTACGAATCACGAACATAAATAAATATTACGTTACACATGTGTTCAGTTGGTGTAAAATCACTAGGGTACACGTGTGTAACACGTGTTCAATATGTTTAGCTAATTTAATTTTTGTTGTAAACGTAGATCAAGGGAAATGACAAGAGAAATGAAGAAATCAAACAAAAATTTCACAAGCTTGTGTGGAACGTTTACATTAAATGTCACCTCCCCGACCCGCAGCGGATAAGGTAACCGGGCATGATTGGGTTTTTCATCAAATCTTATGACATACTATTTTAGAATCTCAATATTTATTATTTCGTTTTAAATAAAAGGAATCCCACAAACACAATATCCAACAAATAATTTGTAAGATTTTGGAATCTCAATATTTATAAACACAATATGACATACTATTTTAGAATCTCAATATTTATAATTGCACGGAGTCAATAACAACAAATAATTTAAGGTGACACATGAGACACCTCAAAAACGTATAATAAAGAAAAGGGAAATTTGTAAGATTCACTCACTGCGGTTACGTTTGCGATTCCTTGTAAAATAACGCACGAGTAAAGGTGAGAAACTGAACAAACAAAGCGATTATCCTAGATATTCAAATACCATGTAACGTCTTTGTTAGATAGGTTAAATAATACTCTATTATCTATGTTTGCAATTTATTTATTTATGTTAGCGTGTTAGTTCTTTAAAAATAAAAATGAGTTTCCTACTTTTTTTTAAATCAGAGATTTAATTAAGAAAATTATATTAAAAGAAAGAACTAAAAAGTGCTATTAAATATTTACTGATGTAATTTAAAGAAAATAAATTTTAAGAATTTAAAAAAAATTCGTCCAAAACCGGCCCTGCCCGGTTTCGAACTTGTGACCTCCCGTTTACGTGCACGCAGCCCTTCCACTGGGCTACGTGTCTAACTGATTCAATATAGCAATTTAAATTCTCTTATACTGTCATTGCGCTGCACCATATTCTGTTTTAATTAAAAAGAAAAGAATTCCAGCGACTGGAATGGATGGCCGGGTTTCGAAAGCGAGACCCTCCGTCCATTTACACACCACCCATCCACTGGGCTATGCTTCAATCTTGTTAAATATCACTTTTTTTATTTTACTTAATCTGTAACTAGTGTTTGTAAAAAAAGGTTCTAATAATAAAAAGATATGAGTAGCGAGAGTGTCGGGGCCGAGACTCGAACCCGCGCCCCTTCAATTTGTTAAATTTTCAAGCCCGCTGTGTTGTGACCTCAGATTTGTATTGGGTTTGGGTTTTTATTTTATTTGAAACACCTCTGTCTGAACGTCTTCTTCATTCTTAAACAGAAAAGAAGAAGTGCAAACTGAGAAATTGATAAACTTCTCTATACGACACCTTATGCAGTTACTTGTATATGTGAAAACATAAAATGAAATGATTTAATATGAAAAAGAAAGTATACCGAACCGAGTTATGTGGTTTCCGATCGGTTCCTTGTTCTCCGGCGAACCTTCCGATCTTGTCTTCCAACTCCGGCGATGTCTGGGTTTTCCGACGAGGGTGTAGGTAACCTGGGGAAAGTTTTCGGAGTATTGGGTCGTACAAGCTTGTGTGAGTAATGTTATTTGAAGTTAAATCTCTTGATTTCTTGTTTTTTAGAATCCTAAAACTTCCGATTTTAAGAACAAAGGTATTCTCCAAATTCGTTTAGAAATGGCACCCAAGTTCCTAATTTCGTAACTAAGGAAGTTCCCTTGTGATTAAATCCTCACGAACTTGGAAACACAGCTCAGCCATGGCTGTCAACAGTTGGTGGCACCCATGATTTTAAAAAAAGAGGTTACCGAAATGTGTATTTAATTCACGCGAACAAGAAATGTGTACTAAATATTAAGGTGGTGCAGTGGTTGGTTCGTTTTGTGTTTAAATGCAGAGACCCGGGTTCGAGTACCGCGGTCTTTGTTTTTTTGTTACTTGCGTATATATAATATATACGCGTATTAACTAAATAGATAAATATTCCTCATTTATTCGATGAAAGTTTGATTCAAAACGGGTCAGAGTTTGGTAGCCCATTTCCGACGGATGTTACAGTCTCCCATACTTTTAGGAATTTCGTCCCAAAATTAAAAGGAAGTAGGGTTTCCCTGAAAGAGGTGGGGGTAATTTTCACGCATCGAGTCTTCCCGTTCCCAAGTAAATTCGGGTCCACGTTTTAACTTCCAGCGAACCTGACTATAGGGATTCGACTTTGGTCTTAAGCGTTTTTCACCGAAGTCCATGACTTTGACTGGTCGTTCTACAAAGTGCATCGACTCGTCGATCTGTATATCCTCTAGCGGTATATGAAGATTCTTGTCGGCAAGGCACTTCTTTATATTGGAAACATGGAAGGTTGGGTGGATCATGCTGAGTTCCTTGGGTAGTTCCAGCTTGTACGCTACAGGACCAACTCTCTTGAGTATTTTAAAAGGGCCAACATAGCGTGGTGCCAGCTTGCCTTTTTGTCCGAACCGAATAACCCCCTTCCATGGCGATACCTTCAAGAGCACTTGATCCCCTACGCTAAATTCGAGCGGCTATCGCCGTTTTTCTGCGTAGCTCTTTTGACGACTCTGAGCTGCTAGAAGGTTATTGCGAATTTTGAGAATCTTGTCAGTCGTCTCTTGTATTAGTTTTGGTCCGGTGATTTGAGCTTCACCGATTTAATGCCAATATACGGGTGATCCATCCTTACGACCGTATAGAGCTTCAAACGGAGCCATCCAGATGCTGGAGTGGTAGCTGTTATTGTAAGAGAATTCAATTAGCGGTAGTTGAGCATCCCAGTTGCCTTTGAAATCGATGACGCATGATCGCAACATGTCTTCTAGAGTCTGTATGGTGCGCTCAGATTGACCATCAGTTTGTGGATGGAAAGCGGTGCTAAGGTCAAGTCGAGTAGCTAACGTTGACTGTATGGCTTGCCATGTGCGTGAAGTGAAGCGTCCATCTCGATCCGAAATAATGCTCAAGGGCACACCGTGTCGACTTATAATCTCATCGATGTAAATACGAGCCAACTTCTCATTTTTGTAATCTTCACGAATTGAATGAAGTGAGCGGATTTAGTAAGGCGACCGATAATAACCGAAATCATATCATGCCCACTGGAGGTGTGAGGTAACCCGGTAATGAAATCCATAGTTATGTTTTCCCACTTCCAGACGGGGATTTCGGGTTGAACAAGTAGGCCTGAGAGCCTTTGATGTTCTACTTTAACCTTCGAACATGTGAGGCATTTGGAAACAAAGACGACAATATCCTTTTTCATTCCAGACCACCAATAGGAGTATCGTAGATCCTGATACATCTTATCAGCTCCTGGGTGTATGGAATACCGTGTTTTGTGTGCCTCGTTCATGAGGGAAGTGCGGAGATTGTCACGATCAGGTATCCAAATACTACTTAATGAGAGATACCATCGAATTTTGATTGTAGCTTTGTTTCCGCTCCACAGGATAATTCGTCTCGCAAATCGTTCTCGGTCACCGAGGTATGTTGTGCTTCTCGAATAGTCTTTTAAGGTCGGTTACAATTTGAGAACACAGAAGATGGATGAATTTGCATACTCTTTTGACTAAGAGCATCTGCTACGACATTGGTCTTACCTGGGTGGTAACAGATTTCGCAGTTGTAATCGTTCAGAAGTTCGACCCATCGTCGTTGCCTCATTTTTAACTCTTTTTGATTGAAAACGTGTTGGAGACTTTTATGGTTAGTGTAGATCTCACACTTTGTGCCATAGAGATAATGTCTCCATATCTTCAGAGCGAACACGACTGCCCCGAGTTCGAGGTCGTGAGTGGTGTAATTCATTTCATGGACTTTGAGTTGTCTTGAGGCGTAGGCTATTACCTTGCCTCTTTGCATTAAGACGCACCCTAACCCCTGCCCGATGCGTCACAGAAGACTACAAAGTCATCACAACCATCTAAGAGGGTAAGGACAGGTTCATCACAAAGTCTCTGTTTCAAAGTTTGGAAAGCCTCCTCCTGGTTGGGCCCCTAATCGAAGGGTTTACCCTTGTGCGTCAAAGCTGTGAGCGGTAAGGCAATGCGGGAAAAGTTGGCGATAAAAACACCGATAAAGCCTGCTAAGCCGAGGAAAGATCTGACTTCTGTACGGTGCGTGGAGCCTGCCATTCTTGCACTGCTTTGATTTTTGCTGGATCAACGTGAATTCCCTTGTCGTTGACAACATGACCAAGGAATTGGACTTCCTTTAACCAAAATTCCCATTTTGAAAACTTAGCGTAAAGCTTTTCAGTATTCAAGAGTGTGAGGATAAGCCGAAGATGCCGCTCATGATCTGACTTGGTTTTAGAATAGATAAGAATGTCATCAATAAATGCAATAACAAAACGATCGAGAGAGAAAATGCACACTCTATTCATTAAATCCACGAAGATAGCTGGAGCATTGGTCAAACCAAAGGGCATGACCATGAACTCGTAGTGGCCATAGCGGGTTTGGAATGCGGTCTTTGGGATGTCTTCTTCACGTACTCTAAGCTGATGGTAGCCGGAGCGAAGATCGATTTTTGAGAAACATGTCGCACCTTGAAGTTGATCTAATAGATCATTGATGCGAGGTAAAGGATAACCATTCTTGATGGTTAATTTGTTGAGCTCCCGATAGACTATGCACATTCGGAAAGTTCCGTCCTTCTTCTTGACAAAAAGGACCGGTGCACCCCAAGGTGACGAACTAGGGCGAATGAACCCTTTGTCTGCCAGTTCTTGCAATTGACTAGCTATTCTTGCATTTCGGATGGAGCCAATCGATATGGAGATTTTGCAACTTGGGTGGCACCAGGCACAAGATCGATTCGAAATTCGACTTCTCGCATAGGAGGAAGTCCCGAGACGTCGTCTGGAAAAACTTGGGGGAAATCTCTAACAATAGGAATATCTTCAAGCTTCTTCCCCTTGCCTTTTTTCTTGACAATACCAGTTGGAAATGCCATGTAGTCTTTGCGGAGATACTTTCGGGCTTGTAAGCACGACATCAACTTAAGCCCCTTGGATGAGGTTTCACCGAATATACGAAGGGTTTGGCCATCGATGAGTGGAATCCGAATATATTTTTATAACATACAACTTCGGCATGGTGTTGACTGAGCCAGTCCATGCCAATGATGAAGTTAAAGCTTCCCAATTTCATAGGGATGAGATCGATTGTAAAATCGTGCTCGTTGAGAGTGAGAGTGCAGTCACGAATAATAGAATCCAATGTAATAGGTTCTCCATTAGCTACTTCTACTGGTGAATGATTCGGCTAAACCGACCCGAGGTAACCCAAGATTAGACTCAAACTCTAGAGACACAAAACTCTTATCCGCACCCGTGTCAAATAAAATAGACACACAGCTACCATTGATGGGAAACGTACCGTTGGCCACATTGTTGTCTGCTTTAGCTTGGTTGGCATTAATGTTGAATGCTCTTCCCTTGGCTGGCAGATTGGCTTGGTTTGCTTGATTCACAGGGTTAGCTTGAGCCTGAGCGTTGATTATGTTCACCAATCGAGGGCATGTGTTGCGGAAATGTGTGGGATCACCAGAATTATATCAAGCCCTCATTTGAGGCATCACGGGGTAGTTGGTTGGTAAAAAGGCTGAGCCATGACCTGGGTAGGTGGTAACATAAGTGGAGGTGGTTGGTAAGGGGCTTAGCCCACAATTTGGTTATTGGTCTGGGCTTGTTGTTGATTTTGGGCCAGCCTTTGGAGAGTACGACAGGTTTGAATTGTATGGCCTCCTCAGCCACACCCTGTGTAGTGTGGGCATGGGTTCTCAATTGGATGGTGATATTGGCATAGGTTACACTTGGGATAGGTTCCTGAATACTGCATCCTAAGTGGTGCCTGGATAGGTTGGTTATATGGGTTTGGCTGGTTGGTTTGAGTGACAGCATAATTTTTTCGTTTCGCTTTCTCTTGGCATTGAAACGAGAAGAAGATCAAGTCTGGGTTAGCTTGGGGGGTTCTGTCGAGGACTTGCTACTCACACTCTTTTTTTTTTCTTCATCGAAATCTCCATTTCGAATGTGGTTCTCAGTGAGCTCGGTGGCTAGTTCCATTGCAGCTTCCAAAGTTGCCGCTACGGTGCTCATCACAGAATCTTGGATTTTCGAAGGAAGACCCCGAATGTAATGTTCAATAAGGAGGTAAAGGGGGGTGAACAGGTTCGGGACCATCTGATTTAACTCGAGAAACCTTTTGTTATATGTCACATGATCTCCGTCTTTTTGCTTCAAAAAGTAGAATTCATCTTTCAACTTCTTGATTTCACTCCTTGGGCAAAAAAGCCTTGTTATAAGCTCCCTAAGTTGTTCCCATGTTAGAGCTACCGTGGCTTCGACACCTCTTTTGCCTTTTTTAGCGTTCCACCAAGTTAAAGCTACCCCAAAGAGACGACCAGTAGCGTAGCGAACCTTATGGTCGTTAGTGCATCACAGTTTAGAAAGGTGCTTTCCATTTCCTCGAACCATCGAAGGAGTGCAGTGACCCCTTCGGTTCCCTCGTACTTTGGAGGGTCGCAAGAGTTGAAGTGCTTATAAGTGCACTTGGTTGAGCTTGTAGGAGGGTTGGCAGCGTTGGCCTCTATCTTGGTTAACCTGGTTAACTGGATTAGCAATGAGAGCTTGTTGGACCTGGACCACAATGTTTAGAATCACGGCGGCCATTTGCTTGGCTATCCGGGCAGCCATGCGTTCGCCGGACTTTCCGGACCTCTTTCCTCCGCGAAGGTGTCTAGAAGACATCTACAGAAAATAACGCAACAAGGTTGTGAGTTTGGTGGGTAGGTGTAATGGGTGTCGTACAAAATTGGAAATATATAAAAATAGAAAAAATTTACTTAAACATCCACAAAATGGAAGCGAAATATAAATCTATTGCATACATAAGGTGCCTTGGGCATTGCTCATATTTGGGCCCCATATGTCCCCCATGCTTTGCCTATGTAATCATGTGGGCTGTCACACCCTAATCCGCAGCGGATCTAAAAGTCGTGGCATGATTGGGTTTTCATCAAAGCTCATGACATTTACTATAATTAGGTTTCGTATTTATTAATTCAAATTTCAAAGAGAATATTCCAACAAACACATAAAAACATACAAACACGAAAATATTCTAGACAAACAATGTTTTATTCTTCTTCTAAAGCCAAATCCTAAGTGTTTCTCGCCTCAGCCTGTCCACCTGTATCATGTGTAAAATAAAGATTTGGGTCAACAAAAGTTAGCGAGTGAATCTCATTTAAACATTTGAAAGAAATAGTTATATTGATTATTTTAATAAAAACATGCATAAACCAAATATGAGCATACATATATGTAAATCTATCCACAAACCACATAACATCAAGCAATGTACACATGAGCATGATAATGATGAACTGTGAGATCAAGGCTCAATCAAATGGAGCCGATCTAATGAGTCACGCGATGCTCAACTTGTATCCAACGAGGAACTGATGTGCCTAATGTGAATGATAGCACTGATATGAGAAAATGTAACCACGTATAACAACAACCACACATTACACAAGCGTTAGATCATATAACGGTAGCAGCACAAGTGTTTGAATAAACCAAATATGTAAACGACACATGATACACCCCAAAACATGAATAAAAAGGGGAATTTGTAGGGATTCACTCACAGTGGGTGCGTTTCTTGGGATTAATGATGATTGGCACGATTTATGATTCAACCGACGAGGGAAAACTAACCTAAATAATCACGTAATAATTCGAGAAATATATAACTTCTATATGAAATTAATATTTCTAATTAATGCCTTTTATTAGATTTTTAGATCTATTTTGTGGTATTTATTACAATTTTTAAACTTAAAAAGTCTTACTTTTAAGTATTTTTAAATGATTTTAAAAAAAATAATAAAGAAAATAGTAATTAAAATATATTAGACCTTGTCAGGTCTGAACGGTCGGACTGCTTGTGAAGTTGGCATCGTGTGAGGTTCGAACTCGTGACCCTGTGTATACGTGCACGCAGCTCTACCAACTAAGCTACCTGTCTAACCCGAAATAAACTCTATTTTAATTACATATATATATATACAAACTAGGTTTAATTATATTTTGTTTTTATTTAAAAAGGTTTTATGTTGGTCAAACCGGTTATAGCAAACCGGATCGAACTCGTGTCTCGCTGTTCGTGTGCACACAGCCCAACCAGTTGGACTGTGTGTCTAACCCGTATAATCATTGAATGATATTAAATCTATATACATGCTATGAGTTGATCTGAAGAAGTTTAAAAAGTGTTGGTTTTATTTCAGAAAATCGGAAACATGTGCGACTCGAACTCGGGACGTGTGCTTTGTAATTGCACACAGTCCACCGCTGGACTGTGTGTCTAACCCGGTTAAACATTCAACTTTAATTATATTAATATACTACACAAGCTTCATCTTCTTCATCGATATTACCCACTGACCAACTGTTAAATTGTAAAAACCATTTTGAGTTTGATGATTGATTTCTTTCATCAGATTATACGCAACCCAAAGATAAAAGGAGTGGTTTGGTACCGAAAGAAAGATGGTAGTGATGCTCCGGTGACAATACAACACTCCGGCGATTAGCAGAGTCAACTTCCGATAGTTTTAGAGAGAGTTTAAGAGAGACTTTGAAAGATTGAGCGATTTTCAGAACTGGTTGAAGCTGCTATTTGTAGGTAAATGATTGCCAAGTTTTCGGTTTTAAATCTTGATTTTGAAATCATTGATTTCAATCGGTTTCATATCAAATTGATTTTTCCTTGCGGTTATAACTGATGTTCAACATAAGTTATACACGTTTTCTTAACAAAAATCGTAAATTGAGCTGGATTTATTCGAATTGCGGTTTTGGCAGTTACTGGTTCTGCCAACGTTCAAATTGCAGGTTAGCGTTCGGTTGTGCATAAAATTTAATGGTTTTGGTTTTAAAAACAAGTGGTGTGTGTGGCTTAATGGTGTTTTGTGTATGTGAGTTTGTTAGGGACCCGGGTTCGAACCCGGTTGCCCCTTTTCCTTTATTTTCTTATTTTTTAAGCTTTTATTTATTGTTTTAACTTTTTATTTATTTAATATATTAACTATACAATTTATTTATTGACCATAAAAATTAACTAACACAAACTGTAAATGCGTAACGAAAGATTTAATAAATACTTGGATTATTTAAACGGAGCGGGTTTTGGAACCCGTTTTACAACGGATGTTACAGTATCCCCTACTTTTAGAAATTTCGTCCCGAAATTTAGGTAGTAGATGTAACTGGAAAAGATGCGGGTATTTTTCACGCATTGAGTCTTCGCGTTCCCAAGTGAACTCTGGTCCTCGTTTTGACTCCCAACGCACCCTGACTGTTGGAATACGACTTCGTCTTAAACGCTTCTCACCAAAGTCCATGATTTCTACTGGTCGTTCAACAAAATGCATTGATTCATCAATCTGAATATCTTCCAATGGTATATGGAGATTTTTGTTAGGGAGACACTTTTTCAAGTTTGATACATGGAACGTGGGATGAATTCTGTTGAGTTCTTCTGGTAAGTCAAGCTTGTAGGCTATAGGACCAACTCTCTCAAGTATTTTGAATGGTCCCACATAGCGTGGTGCTAGCTTGCCTTTTTGACAAAAACGAACCACTCCCTTCCATGGTGATACTTTCAAAAGTACTTTGTCGCCAACACAAAACTCAAATGGCTTTCGTCATTTATCAGCGTAACTCCTTTGACGACTTTGAGTTACTAGAAGATTATTGCGGATTTGAAGAATCTTATTAGTCATTCTTGGATCAACTCAGGTCCAGTGATTTGTGCTTCCCCAATTTCATGCCAACATACTGGAGATCGGCACTTACGACCATATAAGGCTTCAAAAGGAGCCATGCCAATGCTTGAATAATAGCTATTGTTGTACGAAAATTCAACTAATGGTAGATGTATATCCCAATTGCCCTTGAAGTCTATGACACATGCTCGCAACATGTCTTCAAGAGTTTGTATGGTGCGCTCAGATTGACCATCAGTTTGAGGGTGAAAGGCGGTGCTGAGATCTAAACGTGTACCTAACGCTGATTGCACAGTTTGCCATGTTCGTGAAGTAATGCGGCCATCTCGATCTGAAATGATACTTAAAGGCACACCATGACGGCTTACAATTTCATCAATATAGATACGAGCTAACTTCTCGTTCTTATAGTCTTCGCAGATTGGAATGAAATGAGCTGATTTAGTGAGACGATCAATGATAACCCAAATTGTGTCATACCCACTGGAGGTGCGAGGTAACCCAGTAATGAAGTCCATGGTTATATTTTCCCACTTCCAAACGGGTATTTCAGGTTAGACGAGTAATCCTGAAGGTCTTTGATGTTCAACTTTTACCTTAGAACATGTGAGGCACTTGGAGACAAAAATGGCGATATCCTTCTTCATGCAAGGCCACCAGTAAGAGTATCATAGATCTTGATACATCTTATCAGCACCTGGATGTATATAGTATCGTGTTTTGTGAGCCTCATTCATGAGAAAAGTACGAAGATTGTCACGATCAGGTACCCAAATACGATTTAGGTAATAAAGGATACCATCGGACTTGGATTCTAACTTGCTTTCAGCTCCACAAGACAATTCATCTCGTACATCATTTTCAATGACAGAAATATGTTGAGCTGCTCGAATTCGGTTTTGAAGATCGGTTACAATTTGAGAACAAAAAAGATGGATGGAGTTCGCATACTCTTTTCGACTAAGAGCATCAGCCACAATATTGGCTTTGCTAGGATGATAACGGATTTCATAATCGTAATCATTTAAAAGTTCGAACCATCTTCGTTGCCTCATGTTCAACTCTTTTTGATTGAAGATATGTTGGAGGCTCTTGTGGTCAGTGTAAATCTCACACTTGGTACCATAGAGATAGTGTCACCATATCATTAGAGCGAACACGATTGCTCCAAGTTCTAGGTCATGAATAGTATAATTCTTTTCATGTACTTTGAGTTGCCTTGAGGTGTAGGCTGTCACCTTTCCTCTTTGCATTAGAACACACCCTATCCCCTGCCATGATGTGTCACACTAGACCACAAAGTCTTCACAATCGTCAAGGAGAGTGAGTATAGGTGCATCACAAGGTTTTTGTTTCAAAGTTTGAAAAGCCTCTTCTTGCTTGGGCCCCCAAATGAAAGGCTTGCCCTTATGAGTCAAGGCTGTGAGTGGTAAGGCAATACGAGAAAAATTTGCGATGAAACGTCGATAATAACCAGCTAGACCAAGAAATGATCTAAGTTCGGTAGGAGTGCGTGGAGCTTGCCATTCTTGCACTGCTTTGATCTTTGCAGGGTTGACATGAATTCCTTTGTCGTTGACGATGTGACCGAGAAATTGTACCTCTTTTAACCAAAACTCACATTTCGAGAACTTAGCATAAAGCTTTTCAGTTCTCAAAAGTGTTAGGATGAGTCAAAGATGTCGTTTATGATCGGATTTGGTCTTACAATAAATAAGAATATCATCAATGAAGACTATGACGAAACGATCGAGGTAGGGTTTACACACCCTGTTCATCAAATCCATGAAAACGGCAGGAGCATTGGTCAAACCAAAAGGCATGACCATAAATTCGTAGTGACCATATCGAGTTCGAAAGCAGTCTTTGGAATGTCTTCTTCACGTACTCTAAGCTTGTGATAACCAGAACGAAGATCGATTTTTAGAAACAGGCGGCACCCTGAAGTTGATCTAGGAGATCATCGATATGAGGTAAAGGATAGCAGTTCTTGATAGTCAGCTTGTTGAGCTCCCTATAGTCGATACACATTCGAAAGGTTCCATCTTTCTTCTTTACGAAAAGAACCGACGCTCCCTAAGGGGATAAGCTAGGACGTATAAATCCCTTGTCAGTTAACTCTTGCAGCTGACTAGCTAGCTCTTGCATTTCAGAGGGGGCTAACCGATATGGAGATTTTGCAAAAGGTGTAGCACCAGGTACAAGGTCGATTCAGAATTCAACTTCTTGCACAGGAGGAAGTCCTGAAATGTCGTCAGGAAAAACTTGGGGAAATTCTTTAACGCCTGGAATGTCTTCGAGTTTCTTCTCCTTGCCTTCCTTTTTGACGATGTGAGCTAAAAATGCTATGTAATCTTTGCGAAGGTATCTTCAAGCTTGAAGGCATGACATAAACTTGAGTCCTTTGGATGGGGTTTCACTGAAAATACGAAGAGTTTGACTCTCAGCAAGAGGGATTCGAATAAACTTCTCATAACAAACAACTTCATCCTGATGCTGACTAAGCCAATCCATACCAATGATGATGTCAAAACTACCCAACTTCATAGGGATACAATCAATTGGAAAGTCATGATCATTGAGAGTAAGAGTGCAATCACGAATAATTGAGTCTAACGTAATAGGTTCACCATCAGCTACTTCCACCGTGAATGATTCAGCTAGACTAACCGAGGTAATTCGAGAATAGATTCGAACTCTAAAGACACGAAAATCTTATCTGCACCAGTGTCAAATAGAATAGATGCATAACTATCGGAAATAAGAAACGTACCGTTAACCACGTTATTATCAGCTCTAGCTTGATTGGCATTGATGTTAAAAGCTCTTCCTCTAGCGGGCAGATTGACTTGGTTGGCTTGGTTCACTGGATTAGCTTGGGCTTGGGCATTTATGATGTTCACCAAATGTGGGCAAGTGTTTCGAAAATGGGTTGGATCACAGCAATTGAAACATGCTCTGACGGGTTGCATCATAGGGTAGTTGGGTTGGTAGTAGGGTTGAGCTATGGGTTGAGAAGGTGGTAAAAGTAAAGGTTGTTGGTATTGGGCTTAGCCTACCACTTGGTTGTTAGGTTGGGCTTAAGGCTGATTGCGGTTTGATCTTTGAAGAGTGCGACAAGTTTGAATTGTATGACCTGCATGGCCACAACTTATGCAGTAAAGACATGGGTTCTCAGGAGGGTGGTGATATTGACATCGGTTGCATTTTGGATGAGATCCTGTATATGGTTTCTTGAATGGGGCGGCAGTAGGAGCAACTTGCGTGATTGGGGCGGCAGTGATAGGGGGATTGGTTTGAGTAACAGCGAAATTCTTTCCATTGCGATTTATTTTGCCAGCAAACTTAGAAGACGATCCTGTTTGGGTTAGGGTTGGGGTTTCAGCAGGTGTCTTGTCTTTCTTCTTCTCGTCTTTAAAATCAACATTTCTAATGCATTTTCAGTGAGCTCAGTAGCTATCTCCATCGCAGCCTCGAGAGTTGCTAGCGTAGTACTCATCACAGAGTCTTGAATTTTCAAGGGAAGACCTTGAATGTAGTGCTCGATCAATCGGTAGAGTGGAGTGAACAAGTTGGGGACCATCTGGTTCAACTCGAGGAACCTCTTGTTGTAGGTTATGTGGTCTCCTTCCTTTTTTTTCAAGAAATAGAATTAATCCTCCAATTTCTTGATTTCGCTTATTGGACAGAAGCATCTAGTCATAAGCTTCCTCAATTCTTCCCAAGTTAAGGCCACAGCGGCTTCAACGCCTCGCCTACCTTTCTCCGCGTTCCACCATGTAAGTGCTACACCTTACAGGTGACCAATAGCATAATGCTCTTTGCGATCGTTGGGGCAATCACAATTGAGGAAAGTGCTCTCCATCTCCTCAAACCAACGAAGGAGTGCGGTTACACCTTCAGTCCCCTTGTACTTTGGAGGGTCGCAAGAGTTGAAGTGCTTGTAGGTGCACTTGGTGGTGTTGGTGGGAGGATTAGCAACATTTTGACCTTCTTGATTGATTGGGTTGATGGGATTGGCGGCAAGGGCTTGTTGGACTTGAACTACGATGTCAGGAAGTACGGCAGCCATCTGTTGGGCTATTTGAGCAGCCATGTGCTCGCCGGATCTTCCTGATCTCCTACCTCCTCGTGAGTGATCTATAAGACATCTACATGAAATACGTAACGAGATTATGAGTTTAACATTTTAGGTGTCATGTGTCGTATTAAAAATCAATATTCACAAAATAAATGAGAAAAATAGGTTCACTACATCCATAGGATGTCTTGGGCTTTGCTCATGTTTGGGCCCCCATATGTCTCCCATACTTTGCCTAGGTAGTCATGTGGGCCCCCATGACTACTGGGCTTTGTAGGGTTCACATTGGTGTTGGCATGTTTACACTCGCACCACCCGAATGAAAATCATAAAACATGATTGCGAGATATAAGGTTAGAGGGTGTCCAAGTGTAGACACAATGACAACTCAAAGTGAGATTAGTTCACGCGACGTTTGGTGTGGCATGCTTTGGCCTAATAGCTCCTTCGTACTCTCAGTGTTAGTCCCCAGGTAGGCAAACTGGTCCATTATGTTGGATTTATACGAATGCCAATCCTAGACAGGACGTTCCGACTACCAGTATTAGTACCCTTCCAGTTACTACATGCCCGTCGTAGAACTAACTTTGATGAGATTGAAATATATGAAAACATCATCAAAATTCTTGAGAAAGAAAACTTGATAAATGTTAAAATATGTGAAACTGAGACGTGTGCGTTTGCATAAGCATGATATGTTGATAATACGTTTACCACAATAAATATCACACAATAACATTTAATAATTAGAGTGCTTGCATGCATTTGTGTCTGAAATAAATATGAAACAAATAAATATCATGAGTTTGCATGTAACCAAATAACACATAAGCAATTAAAATCTAATCAGCTATAGTATAGGCTCTAAGGGTCTAATAACATATCCTATATTTCTATAGTCAAGAGCTCTGATACCAATATGTCACACCCTGACCCGAATCGGATCTAAAAGTCGTGGCATGATTGGGTTTTCATCAAAGCTCATTTACTATAATTAAGTTTCGTATTTATCAATTCAAATTTCAAAGAGAATATTCCAACAAACACATAAAAAACACACGAAAATATTCTAGACAAACAATGTTTTATTCTTCTTCTAAAGCCAAATCCTAAGTGTTTCTCTCCTCAGCCTATCCACCTGTATCATGTGTAAAATAAAGATTTGGGTCAACAAAAGTTAGCGAGTGAATCTCATTTAAACATATGAAAGAAATAGTTATATTGATTATTTTAATAAAAACATGCATAAACCAAATATGAGCATACGTATATGTAAATCTATCCACAAACCACATAACATCAAGCAATGTACACATGAGCATGATAATGATGAACTGTGAGATCAAGGCTCAATCAAACGGAGCCGATCTAATAAGTCACGCGATGCTCAACTCGTATCCAACGAGGAACTGATGGGCCTAATGTGAATGATTGCACTGAAATGAGAAAATGTAACCACGCATAACAACAACCACACATTACACAAACGTTAGATCATATAACGGTAGCAGCACAAGTGTTTGAATAAACCAGAATATGTAAACGACACATGATCACACCAAAAACAATGAATAAAAAGGGGAATTTGTAGGGATTCACTCACAGTGGGTGCGTTTCTTGGGATTGATGATGATTGGCACGATTTATGATTCAACCGACGAGGGAAAACTAACCTAAATAATCACGTAATAATTCGAGAAATATCTAGCTTCTATTTGAAATTAATATTTCTAATTAATGCCTTTTATTAGATTTTTAGATCTATTTTTGTGGTATTTATTACAATTTTTAAACTTAAAAAGTCTTACTTTTGAGTATTTTTAAATGATTTAAAAAAAAAAATAGTAATTAAAAAATATTAGACTTTGTCAGGTCTGACCGGTCGGACTGCTTGTGAAGTTGGCATCGTGTGAGGTTCGAACTCGTGACTTCCCGTATACGTGCACGCAGCTCTACCAACTGAGCTATCTGTCTAACCCGAAATAAACTCTATTTTAATTACATATATATACAAACTAGGTTTAATTGTATTTTTTTTATTTAAAAAGGTTTTATATTGGTCAAACCAGTTATAGCAAACCGGATCGAACTCGCGTCTCGCTGTTCGTGTGCACACAGCCCAACGAGTTGGACTGTGTGTCTAACCCGTATAATCATTGAATTATATTAAATTTATATACATGCTATGAGTTGATCTGAATAAGTTTAAAAAGTGTTGGTTTTATTTCAGAAAATCGGAAACATGTGCGACTCGAACCCGGGACGTGTGCTTTGTAATTGCGCTTAGTCCACCGCTGGACTGTGTGTCTAACCCGGTTAAACATTCAACTTTAATTATATTAATTTACTACACAAGCTTTATCTTCTTCATCGATATTACCACTGACCAACTGTTAAATTGTAAAAACCATTTTGAGTTCGATGATTGATTTCTTTCATCAGATTATACACAACCCAAAGATAAAAGGAGTGGTTTAGTACCGAAACAAAGATGGTGGTGATGCTCCGGTGACTCCTCCGGCGATAATACAAAACTACGGCGATTAACAGAGTCAACTTCCGAGAGTTTAGCGAGAGTTTAAGAGAGACTTTGAGAGATTGAGCGATTTTTAGAACTGGTTGAAGCTGCTATTTATAGGCAAATGATTGCCAAGTTTTCGGTTTTAAATTTTGATTTTGAAATCATTGATTTCAATCAGTTTCATATCAAATTGATTTTTGCTTGCGGTAATAACTGATGTTCAACATCAGTTACACACGTTTTCTTACAAAAATCATTAATTGAGCTGGATTTATTCGAATTGTGGTTTCGGCAGTTACTGGTTCTGCCAACGTTTAAATTGCACGTTAGTGTTTGGTTGTGTATAAAATTTAATGGTTTTGGTTTTAAAAACAAGTGGTGTGTGTGGCTCAGTGGTGTTTTGTGTATGTGAGTTTGTTGGGGACCCGGGTTCAAACCCGGTTGCCCCTTTTCCTTTATTTTCTTATTTTTTAAGCTTTTATTTATTGTTTTTACTTTTTATTTATTTAATATATTAACTATATAATTTATTTATTGACCATAAAAATTAACTAACACAAACTGTAAGATGAATAAATGCGTAACGAAACATTTAATAAATACTTGGATTATTTAAACGGAGTGGGTTTTGAAACCCGTTTTACAACGGATGTTACATGGGCCCCCATAACTACTGGGCTTTGTAGGGTGCACATTAGTTTGGCCTGTTAACATATGCACAACTCGAATGAAAATCGAAAAACATGATTGCGAGGTATAAAGTCGGAAGGTATCCTGGTGTGGACACGGTGACAACTCAAAGTGGGGTTAGTTCAAATGACGTTTGATGTGGCATGCTTTGGCCTAATAGGTCCTTCATACTCTCATTGTTAGTCCCCAGGTAGGAAAACTGGTCCGTCACTTTGGATTTATACGAATGCCAATCTTAGACAGGACATTCCGACTACTGGTACTTGAACCCTTTCAGGTACTACATGCCCGTCGTATGAACTCACTTTGATGAGATTTGAGAATAAAACATCACAAATTTTCAAAAAAGAAACGAGAAAAAAATGGAAAGAGGGACTTGCATTATAAGGATAGTATATACATATACATATACATATACATATACATATACATATACATATACATATACATATACATATACATATACATATAACATATACTATACATATATATATACATATACATATATATATATATATATATGTTACATTAACAAAATTTATATCATGTTGTATACATCACGTAATCAAGTAGTAATTAAAGTGCTTGCATGCAATTGTGTGTGAGAGAAATAAAATAAAAAAATGTAAAATAAATGAATGTCATAAGCACGAACATAACCAATTTAACATATAAGCAAATAAATCCTAATTGACTATAGTATAGGCTCCAAGGGGTCTAATAACCTATCCTATATCCCTATAGTCATCCGCTCTGATACCAAGATGTCACACCCCGACCCGCAGCGGATAAGGTAACCAGGACATGATTGGGTTTTTCATCAAAGCTTATGACACACTATTTTAGCATTTCAATATTTATTATTTCGTTAAAAATAAAAGGAATCCCACAAACACAATATCCAACAAAACACAACATAGATCAAAATAATGCAAATAACATGTTTATTCTTCTAAGGCCCAATCCTAAGTGATCCAATCTTCAAACATGTTCACCTGTATCATGTGAAAAAGAAAATTTTGGGTCAAAAAAGTTGGCGAGTGAATCTACTTGTTATTAGGAAAAGTAATATGTTTAATTCTTTTATTGAGAAAATGTTCATAAGCCATTGTAAGTGAATGTCTTGTATGTCAAATGTCAACTTCCACAAACAATCTCAAATAATAATCCAATCAATAGTATGCGAGTATGCACGGTATTATCGTGTGCTGCAAGATCTAAGCTCAATCAAACGGAGCTGATCTCGTATATTTGGCAACGTCGAGTTCCGCTCATAGGTAATGGGGAACTGGCGGCCTTTGATGATGTAATGACTGAAACGAAGGTAATGCACTAAGTAAGCAAACAAACATTAGCACTTAACACATAAGCTTCACAAAATGGTAATTGCACGGAATCGATAAGAACAAATAATTTAAGGTGACACATGATACACCCCAAAAACGTATAATAAAGAATAAGGGGAAATTTGTATGACTCACTCACTGTGGTTGCGTTTGGATTCCTTGTAATATAACGCACGAGTAAAGGTGAGAAACCGAACGAACAAAGCGATTATCCTAGATATTCAAATACCACGTAATGACTTTGTTAGATAAGTTAAATAATACTCCTATTATCTATGTTTGCAATTTATTGGCTATTTATTTATTTATGTTAGCGATAATGTGTTAGTTCTTTAAAAATAAAAATGAGTTTCCTACTTTTTTAAGTTAGAGATTTTCTTTTAATGGTTAATTAAGAAAATTATATTAAAAGAAAGAACTAAAAAGGGATATTAAGTATTTACTGATGTAATTTAAAGAAAATATTTTTTTAAGAATTTAAAAAAAATTCGTCCAAAACCGGTCCTGCCGGTTTCAAACTTGTGACCTCCCGTTTACGTGCATGCAGCCCTTCCATTGGGCTGCGTGTCTAACCCATTCATTATAGGAATTTAAATTCTCTTATACTGTTATTGCGCTGCACCATATTTTGTTTTAATTAAAAGAGAAGAATTCCAGCGACCGGAATGGATGGCCGGGTTTCGAACGCGAGACCCTCCTGTTCGTTTACACACCACCCATCCACTGGGCTGTGCTTCAGTCTTGTTAAATATCACTTTTTTATTTTACTTAACCTGTAACTAGCATTTGTAAAAAAAGGTTCTATTAATAAAAAGATATGAGCAGCGAGAGTGTCGAGGCCGGGACTCGAACCCGCGCCCCTTCAATTTGTTAAACTTTCTAGCCCACTAAGTTGTGAACCTCAGATTTGCATTGGTTTGGGTTTTAATTTTATTTGAAACACCTCTGTCTGAACGGCTTCTCCATTCTTAAACCGAAAAGAAGAAGCGCAAACTGAGAAATTGATAAACTTCTCTATACGACACCTTATGCAGTTACTTGTATATGTGAAAACATAAAATGAAATGATTTAATATGAAAAAGAAAGTATAGCAAACTGAGTTATGTAGTTTTCCATCCGGCGAACCTTCCGATCTTGTCTTCCAACTCCGGCGATGTCTGGGTTTTCCGAAGAGGGTGCAGGTAACCCGAGGAAGTTTTCGGAGTATTGGGTCGTACAGAGCTTGTGTGAGTAATGTTATTTAAAGTTAAATCTCTTGACTTCTTGTTTTTTTAGAATCCCAAATCTTCCGATTTTAAGAACAAAGGTATTCTCCGAATTCGTATAGAAATGGCGTCCAGGTTCCTAATTTCGTAACTAAGGAAGTTCCCTTGTGATTGAATCCTCACGAAAATGGAAACACAGCCCAGCCATGGCTGTCAACAGTTGGCGGCACCCATGATTTTAAAAGAAAAGGGTTAATGAAATATGTGTATTTAATTCACGCGAACTGGAAATGTGTATTAAATATTAAGGTGGTGCACTGGTTGGTTCGTTTTGTGTTTAAATGCAGAGACCCGGGTTCAGTCCCGCGGTCTCTGTTTTTTTTGTTACTTGCGTTTATATATATATGCGTATAAACTAAATATATAAAAATTCCTCATTTATTCAATGAAAGTTTGATTCAAAACGGGTCGGAGTTTGGTTGCCCATTTCCGACGGATGTTACACTAAACTAGAAACGTTTGAGAATAGATGGGACAATCTCAATGTTGAATACGGGTTAGAAGACCATTCATGGTTGTCTGAAATGTATTTAATACATGAACATTGGATTCCGGGCTATTTTTGCGAAATACCCATATGTACCTTAATGAAGACCACATCCTGGTGTGAAAGCGCAAACCATTTGTTCAAATCAAACTCTAGTTCACATAATACATTGGTGAAGTTTATGTTGTGTTATGATATGTCGGTTGATGGGATACGAAATGACCTACGGGAACTCATACATAAAACAGACACCATTAACCCGGAATTCAAAACTACTTGGCCAATCAAACGTCATGCAAATGTTATTTACAGAAGGATAATGTTCTTCGATGTCCAAAAGGAAATTTTGAACGGCAAGAAAATTAGCTATATCCGGAACGCTCAGTATCGGATGGCGTAAATTGTTTTGTGATTGCACACCAAGATCACACGAGTGAAGTTATAAATGAGTTCACGGTTAGTAAATTAAATTAAATTATTTTATGTTCTTTCATATTTCTGTATAAAGGAAACTTGCAATACATCACACATCTGATCCCCTTTGCAACATTCCAATACAGGTCACATTTAACAAACAAGATCTATCTGTTTCATGCAAATGCATGGGGTTTACTAGAAACGGATATCTATGCCGGCATGTTTTTAGCGTATTTGGGCACCATAATATACATAAGATTCCAACTCAGTATATTCACCCAAGATGGAGGAGAGATGCTCTTCCTAGTAGCGTACATAGTATAGAAAACAGGTTACCCGTTGATCATAGTCGTAGTGGAAGAATATGGCGTAGAATTTTAGACAATATGGACATGTGTAGATAAAGAGTGCGTGGTAGGATTGATAAATTAGAGGAACTCGAAGCTCAAGTACAGTCATGGAAAGATAAGTTATTTAGTGAGGTTTTATATGGTCCGAGAACTTAATAAGAAGGTTTTTGTATGCTAGGAAATTCTCGCTCACGCTGAACCTGAGGAGGTCTCATGAAGGACACCGAAGAAAACACGTAACAAAGGTTGTGGCAAGCATAAAAGACCAATTGGCCCAAAGGAAAAGGCATTAAAGAAAACCAAAAAACATAGAAGGAAATGCAATATTTGTGGCAAGAGGGTGAGAAATCATGATAAATGGAATTGTCCACTTAAAAAGACAATCTAACAAAGGACGATTCGTCGACAGAAGAAGATGGTGAGGAAGATGATGACGAAGTACACGAGTACGATGACGGCACTGAAACCGGAACTAATGCGCAATTGGAAGAGAGTGAAGATGATGGTAGCGAGCTGTAATCTCTTGTTTAAAGAACATAAAAATTCCTAATTTTATGTCATTAGATTTTGTTTTGAATTTGTAATCAGTGAATATTTTTAATGTTTTTTTAATCATAGTTTGTGAAAGTTGTTAGATCTTTTCTATGAGTTAGTGTATTAAGTTAATAACCATATAACGTAATATGTTGGTCACTAAGATGATGGAGCACAACAACTTCAAATTGAAAAACTAAAGGTCTTCAAGCTATTGTTACTGGATACAAAATTTCAATTTGTACACATTTACTTGACTATACCAGTATGTTGTACACATGTGAACCGCAAATATATATATATATATATATATATATAACAAGCCACGTTTGATTGACTATACCTGTATTTTGTACACATGTGAACTGCAGAACATAGATAACAGTGCACATGTGTACTTAGTATAAACATAACATACACAAGTGTACATAATTATTTTAATGGATACGACTACACAAACATCAGACTATCAGTTAGGATGGAGTTGCTAATATAAGGTATAATCAACAATCCTGTTAAATCAAACTCATGCGAAAAATATTAAAGAAGGTAGTAGAACAATGTTTTATCTAAATAGACGATAGAACAATTAATATTAAACTGTGATGAATGATATACACATGTGTACTGTATACAGTTTTCTGAATAATGTCTACCAAGTATACAAACTCAATGCATATATCAAGTACGTACCAGCAAATAAAATTTTATACTATCAACCATTACCCAGTTTCAAAACCTCCATCAAACCAACATAACAAAACTATCCAAAACATGTGCTCAACAAATTCCAAATCAACATACAATCAAACGAATATTATTGTCAAACAACTATCAAACTTGTAAATTAACCCAAATTGAACGCCTTCCCGTATTCTATTGATTCTTCCATTATTCGGTCACGATGAATGTTAGCGCTTGAAGTAACCAACTTCACCGCGTATTTCTTCTGTAACCGTGTCAATGTTGCTTTCTGGGGCCTGGCTCGAGTGGTAAGCCACTATTCCAGTTATCAATCGTGACGCCAACCAAGTCTCCATATGGCGCATAACAAACACCCCGTAATCGACCATGTTACCGACCGTCTTCCATTCAAAATACAACATTTGGGGCACTGCATTTTCAATTTGTCGGGCCTTTGGGTGATTAACAAGCTTCATATACCTTGTGAAAATATGTTTCTGAAAACAAATATCATGTCATAATCAGTTGTAGTATGTCCAATTTCGAATAAAACTATATGTATTTAGAAGTTTCTTACCACTTTGTACGACGTGCTCTTATTGAAAAAATTGTCATCATTGATAAGATGAATTGGGCTTTCTACTACAGACATGTTGTCGATGATCGTTATCGCTGTGCTTTCAAGATCAAAACAAACCAAATAAAAATAGCCATACTCGAGAATCAGTAAGCATACTACACAATATTCCGACAAACTCATTAATGATGGTTTTTTATCAACAACCAGGAAAAAGGCACTTCTGAACTTTTCCACACGTTGCAAGTCGCCATACTTTTGATTCAATAACATATTCTTCTTCCTGTACCAAAAAAAATAATAGCTTGAAGAAATATTAAAAAAACCAAGTTTCATACATGTCAACACATCATTGTGTATTTCATCAAAATGATATTAAAATTTATGGTAACATCGCTAAAATTACAAAACAATCCGTATGGCAAAACAATCACGGCTTTGTCTCTTTGATTTTATCAGCTCCCTCAAAAATATTTGCTTCATTTGTTTGCTCATTTTCTTCATGGTTTAGCATTGATGCAAAGCAATTGTTTACTCCAGCATTAATCCATTGACTTGGTTGCAGATCCTTCATTTGGAAATGATATAGCCCAACACTCGACGAAGTTTCGAACACAAATTGCATTCTCAATAAGTATTTACTATGCCAATTACATTAGAAAATTATCCATTGTGTAAATACATATATGTATAAGCAGTTTCATACACATGTGTATCATCCAGGATAATACACATGTGCATAACTAATTATAGAAAAATTACTAAAGCTAATACATTTTAATATACATATGTGTATCTTGTGTATATACACATTTATAACAGTGACACTTATTTGGTGTATTAAGCCAAATACACAACCTGTAGGCCGGCCAAAACATACAACCTGTTATAAAAAAATAGGAAACTAAATCCAAAACATAAAAACAACAATCCTTAAATTACACAGACTTCATAAACGGAAATCACATGTGTTGGACTTTAATGTTTTCTTATGCATTTGTAGCCTCCACCTCGTAGACTTCTTTTTCTTCACGAACATTTTTCAACTCTTCTGTACCCTTTTTAGTCTTCGGTTTAGCTACCCTATACATTGACATTAATTTGGTATAAAACATTGAATTAATATTTTCAAGATATACAATATTGAAGCCAATATCACGACATAAAACAAAACACGTCCATTTTGTCGTTTGCGCAATTGGACAAGTATTTCCATAAAATGTCATCTCTCTTACTCAACTAACTGTCCATGTTCACAGCTCTGACAAAAATGGTGATTGCCCATATTTCAAAACCATCTTTTTCTGTTTTCCTTTCCCTGCTACGACCCCAACTTCCGATATCTTTGCTACAGGTTGAACGTTATCTGGCACAAACCCTGTTTGAATACGCTCTTCCTGTGTTATACCAAGGCTAATGATGGGATATCTTCCATTCTTTTCGTATGGTACGCACCAGATATTATGTCATCAATAACGTCTGCGGATTTCATAAAAATTTGAGTAGGGGTTGAGGCAATATGTGGTGTCGGAACTTTCTCTCCCATTATATCCTTGTCACCATCAGTATTCGGTTTTCCCTTTTTGACATCACAACCTTAACAAGTAGTATCGTCCAATTTTAGTAATGTGTACACTAAATAAGTAGTTAATGAAAACCAATATGAAAACAATATACATTATATTAATTACCAGTTCTTTTCGCCCATCTCACCAACATCTGATTTGTTAAATATTCTTTTATATCATTCAAGAATAGGGATAACATAATCGCTTCTTGGATATCGAGTTGTAAGTTGTTTTATGCCAACCTCCAACTTACTTCTACCATTTTCAACGTCGTCGCACATCGATATAATGCTAGCAACACATACCTTTACATTCAACATAAAATAAGAAATTGTAAGTCCATGCTACCAAAATACCTTTAATTTATAAAATATGCTAAAATATTTCATTCATACCTCTAACGTTGACCAATCTTCAGAAACTGTTCCTTTTCAACGTCATACATTGAAAAATCCACAACCTCTTTTTCGCTTTTGTAATCATCAACTTCTTCGTCATCGTACAGTTCCCTTATATCCCCCAAACCAAACCCTCCATTTCTTAACTCTTGATCATTCCTCATGTTCATCAAATCATGTGTCCAGTAACTTATAGGAGATTCCGACGTGCATCATCAAAACCAGGACATATTGTTGAGTCTAGATACAACAACTACAAAAACATAAATAAATAAATTAAAAAAACATCAGAAAATAATTTAAAATTTTGGTACGTACACCTGTGTATACTTCATGATTTACACCAGTGCATTATTTCCCAAAAAAAACCCCCCAAAAACTTATATTAAAGAGATGTGAAACATACCACCAAATAAGTAAGGGGTCCCCTGAAGTAAACCTTTGGATCAGTTCTTACCCAATCATCTTTGCATGACTTTACAGCATCCAACACAAGTTGACACCAATCATGATCCTTAAACTCCTTTTCTTGCGTAAACGAATCCAACATGTTGTACATCACACTCCCGTTTTTCATGCAAGCAATCATGGTAGATATAAACAACAACACAAAATCTATCTTGAACATAGACTTGTCTTCATAAGGATCCAACCTTATTTTGTCTACAATGTTCTTAACACTAACTTATATTTGCATTATTTCCCAAAAAAAAACCCCCCAAAAAACTTATATTAAAGAGATGTGAAACATACCACCAAATAAGTAAGGGGTCCCCTGAAGTAAACCTTTGGATCACTTCTTACCCAATCATCTTTGCATGACTTTATAGCATCCAACACTAGTTGACACCAATCATGATCCTTAAACTCCTTTTCTTGCGTAAACGAATCCAACATGTTGTACATCACACTACCGTTTTTCATGCAAGCAATCATGGTAGATATAAACAACAACACAAAATCTATCTTGAACATAGACTTGTCTTCATAAGGATCCAACCTTATTTTGTCTACAATGTTCTTAACACTAACTTATATTTGCATTATTTCCCAAAAAAAACCCCCCAAAAAACTTATATTAAAGAGATGTGAAACATACCACCAAATAAGTAAGGGGTCCCCTGAAGTAAACCTTTGGATCACTTCTTACCCAATCATCTTTGCATGACTTTACAGCATCCAACACAAGTTGACACCAATCATGATCCTTAAACTCCTTTTCTTGCGTAAACGAATCCAACATGTTGTACATCACACTACCGTTTTTCATGCAAGCAATCATGGTAGATATAAACAACAACACAAAATCTATCTTGAACATAGACTTGTCTTCATAAGGATCCAACCTTATTTTGTCTACAACGTTCTTAACACTAACTGGGACCTTTGGAAACCTAGAAACCCATTTATCTTTTAAAGGATGTCCCGGTTCATCTTTACTTTTCTTTACCACCCTTATATCTCAAGCAGGAACAACTAACAATTTTCTAACAGATTCTTTATCCACAATTATGTACCTATCTCCCAATGTAATTCTCAATTTTTTGGTATCTAACATATCTATAAAAATGTCCTAAGTTTGCCGTTATATCACTAACCTTCAACCTCATCACTTTTCCAAAAGCCATCTACTTAACCATTTTTCGTTGACATAGTTTCATAAAATATACAGCTTTGTATAGCTTACTTGGTGATGTACGAACCCAGATACCAAGTAATTCATCTTCTACCTTTGCCCGTTTTTTTCTTTTTTCTTTCCTTTCTTTGGTGTCCTTTTGATGTTCCTCTTTCGGTAATTGAATATTTCACCGATTAGAATCTCCTTACAATCTTCATAAATCACTAGTGTAAAACGATCCAATCAAAAATTTCATAACAAATTGTACATGATACACCATAAAAACTTTATTGTAATAAATACCTCCTTTGTCTTCATCATCTTCATTAATATTAGGCTGAACATCGTCCATAGTCGCCGTCTTGTCCACTATTTTAACCGACCCTACAAACGCTATACAAAAACCTTAGTTCACAATATCACAGTACACAAGTGTATAAGTATGTTTGTAAACCAGACCTGACCCTTCTTTTCTTTCATCCTCACCAGTTAGTTTACTACCTCTTCTTCCCCGTCTTTTTAGTTGACTATCTTTAACATCCTCTAACACAAAACATATATTTATTTGAATAAGAGTTGTGTATATATATATGTAAGATTTGATACATGTCTATCTATCAGAACCAATAGCAAAAACACAATCTAACCTTCTTCTCGTCCGAGAAAGGGACACGAATAGCTTTCACTCTTTCCATTCTTCCTTTTTTCATAAATTTACTTTTCTTCTGCATTCTTCAACAGTCTGCTCCGAATACTTAAACTATTGGCTTTCCCTTTTAATGTCACCTATCTCTGTTATCAACTATACATAGTATCAAAAAAATAGGTTCAGTGTCCTTAATAAAGATTTTTTAATAACTATTAATATTACATATTAATATTTTGTTACATACTATTTTTATTAGCTTCCTTTTCATCACATCTTTGATCACCTTTTCCAACCGCTTCTTTCCTATTCTAACTTCACTGGTATTCTCAGAAACATTACCTGCGTGTAAAAATTTTAGTTACATGTATAGATAATAAATCTAACAAACTGGCGTGTACTCAAAAATACCTTTAATTCTTTTGTCAACATTACTAACAACCTGTGCACCTTCGACACCTTTTCTTTTGACATCTTTGCAACTATGTAGAAAAATGTTATGTTCAACAAGTTAAAGTCAGTTTTCTAAACCACATGTTATACGTATACCATATTTAAAAAATGCAATAACAAGTTATGTCTATTTGTTAAAACTTCAATATAAAGACCAATTTCACCTATAATACCAGTTTCTTCAGCATCTAAACATTCAATGGGAACATCTGTGGTATTACTAAACCTACGGGCCAATAAACGAGCTATCCTTTCGCTTTTTCCCCTTACGCGATTAAAAAATCAATGTTCCTATTATTATATTACGAACAACTACTCAAACTTTAAATGTTTTTATAGTTAATAAATTAAAAACTTATGTTTCCTCATTGTATGCGCACTTGTACCTACAAATTTAATCAAAATGGGATTGATCAAGTACACAAAGAAATTGAACGTATTATTACTGGTATAATGTATACAACTTCAATACTATATACACATATGTATTTCACTCAAATCATGATATGTTGTATGGTTATAAAACAAATTCTTTTAAACTAACATTTCATTACACATAGCAGAATAAAAAATATTATAACAAAGATGTATATTTCTAGAGTTTATAGACACACTTGTCCCTTTTACAAAACAACAATAGTCTTTCCCCAATTCAACATCAAACAGTATCATACACAATTGTAAAATAACTTGTGCGACATACTAAAGTGTGCATCAACAATATTACATAAACAATACACACAACTATATGACATATCTAGCAAACGTCTACAAAAATAATCCATACACACAATTAATATGAAACTGTGATGAATGATATACACTTGTGTACATCAACGAGTTTAATGGAACCCGACTACACAGGCATCAGAATATCAGTTAGCATGGAGTAGCTAATATAGTATACAATCAACATTCCTGTTAAATCAACCTTATGCGAAAAAAAATTAAAGCAGGTAGTTGAACAATGTTTTATCTAAACAGACTATAGAACAAAAACTTATTGAATACACTTGTGCACAACAACTATATTATTGTACTTCGATCAAACAAACAGCTGAATATCAGTTAACATATATTTTCTAAAACAAAGTACAAACAACATTATTGTTGAATCAATCCTATCCTTTAAAAAATTAAATTATGTCGTTTAACAATGTTTGTTCAAAACACACAAACGGACAAAAACCTAGTGAATACACATGTGTACACCACTATTTTAGCAGAATATCAGTTAGCATATACTTGCTAAAACAGAGTACAATCAACATCTTCTTAAATTAACCTTATCCTTCGGAAGTAAATATATCTTGTCATAGAACAATGTTTGATCAAAACACACAATCGGTCAAAAACCTCTTGAATACACCACTATTACATTAGAAAAAGTAAACCCTACTTTCCGATTTAGTGTTCTTATAAGACGAACAAATGTATAAAACGTGCAACGACGAACAAAGTCAGAAAAAAATTATAACTTCAACATTGTTTACCTTTTTAGATGACGAATCTATGAGTAATCGAACAACTTGTTTCATTCGAGGGGACCTCTTCAATGACTGTAATGGTTACGACGGCGATTTTAGTGAGAGAGAAAGAAGAGGTTTGAAAAATGATTGAATTCTAGGAATGGATTATGCAACCAAATTTCCGATTCTAAAGGAAGTGGTTCTCTCGTGAACATATGGAAACTATTCAGTTTCCAGTTTTTAAAATTTTCCAATGTGTAATTACATACATACCCTTATTAATGAAATTAAATAGAAAAAATAACCCAATATTACCATCATGCCACTAATCAAAATATCAAGATGATGAAAATCAATGGTCCATATCAGTTCACACAAATCATTCTTTGCATGTTGTTCACTCTAGAATCCTACCCATATATATATAGATGGAGAGTTCAAATGATAAGAAAAATTTTGGAAGAATAAAAAGAATAACTTTTAAACTAATAGAAATTCTCCATTTATTTAATTTAATGTGTGTATTTAATGTTATGAAAAAAAACATATAGGTAAATCTATAATTGTCATTAATTAGCAAATTAATTAAACTTTTAACTCATTTTTTTCATATACTCTTTCAAGATAAAATAATTTATGGTGTAGGACAATTTTCGACATGCGTAGGATAATAGTATCTTTATGATAAATTTTGAAATGTGTAGGATAAAATGTTTTTGATTTATTAATGAGAAATAACATAATTAATGAGAGAAGTTATAAAGTATTTAATATTTTACCATTATGCTCTTTTTCTTTTTCTTCTCACATTAAATTTATTCTCAAATGAACCTTCCTTTTATATATATTATATGAATATGGCTAAACTTGCATACCATAGTAATTGAATCTATGACCTCTTATTCTTCTACATCTTATATAACTCACAACACCATTGGGCTATTTCCAAAAAATTAAGATATTAAAGTCTTATTATACTCAAAACTAGATGTTAGAGGTTTGAAAGTAGCCATTGATTGGTGTTGACCCAAAACACCATTTGGCCGATATAAAATTTAAACCAAGGCTAACAAGTAACGACCCATTTTGTTCTAGCATTAAAAGTAGATCAAGTGTATTATACATTATATCCTTTGATGCCATATAGTTTAGAACTTTCGTGGGTTGTTGTATTATATATTGTTGTTTTTAACTCTCGGCGTCTATCAATGTTGTTTTCAGTGTAATAAGTTTGTTTCTATCAGTGACTAGTGTTTCTAGTACTCATCGTTCACCTGTGAATACACTATGTTTTAGGTTAACTACATAAATCACATAATAATATTCATTAAATAAATATAACGACCTGATTCTCCTTTTAACTTTCAATATGTGCGTGTGTGGATAAGAAAAAAAAAACAAAAAGTAAATTACCAAACCGGTCAAAACGTACAAATGAAGATATATAGATGGGATTTTAACTGAAATTAACCTTAAGATCACGAGGAAAGTGAATAGGAGACAATTTTATACCTTTGGTTAGTAACATCATGGGTGTCTTAGTTGCAACCATGCAAAAACAAATTAACTATGTGAATATGTCATGCAAGTCAACTTTTTCTAAGCCTATTATAAATTTATATAATGTTAAAAGACTAGACAATTATACCACTATGAATAGCTAGTCAGATTTTACCACTTTGAATAACACATGAAATATAATCATATAGACCACGTAGGATTATTATTTAAAATGTTAAAATTAAAGTATTATATAATATAATATTAAATTTGAGAAAAATAAAATCATATTAAAAGATAGGTCAAGAAAAGGACATGAAATGGGGGGGTTGGTCCTCCTTTTCCCCGACCATTGCCTTCAATGTTATCCACCTTCCAAATCCATCTCTCCTACCAATATTTTTTTAAAGGTAGGAAAACTAACATTTGATAAAACTTGAACCGCAGCTTTAACTCTAGCTCATCCTCATGCCGCTAGGGTGTGGTCTATAATCTTTTTTCTTTTTTTAAACGGCCAACAAAAAAATATTTTATTTATAAAGGATCAACGTTAACCCAACGACACCAAATAACATCAAGATTCCTACACACCCATACACAATACATCAAAATTACACAATTTTTCCCACGTGAGCCTGATAGATCTGAACCTGTTTTTACACCAAATAAAGGACAATATTTGGACCTCCTCCTTGATGCTTCCGATGTTCGCTTGCTTTCCGTTGAAGACCAGGTTATTACGTGCTTTCTAGATACACCATATTACAGTTTGTACAACCGTATACACCACTTGTTTCCATTTGTTCGACCTCTAGCGTGTATATGTATTCTCATTACATCATTCACCCCGAACAAAAAAAGGCCAGTAACCTACACCATGCTGCAACATAATTCCATAGTGACTGACAAAAGGGCAGGATACAAAAGGATGCTCTGATGACTCATCCAAATCCCCGCAAAACCTGCACCTTAGAGACTCCAAATGGACATTTCTTGCAAAATTCTACCAGTGTTGCTATGCGATTAAAACGAAGCCGCCATAACAAAAAATTTACCTTTATAGGAACCTATTTATTCCATTCAAACTCTACTCCCAAATCTTCAAAATTTTCTTGCTGAAGCTTTTTCGAAGACTGTGTACCGAGAATACACCTGATGAATCCAAAGCCCACTCCCACCGATCCACCCCCATACCCGATATTGACCCTTGAACCGCAACTGACAGCTCTTGCACTTCCCTGAGCTCATCAGCTGAAGCCGGTGATTTTGTCCAGCAGAACTTCAAGATGACAACCCCGTCCACTACCTCACACCTATTTTGAACTGTAGTTTTTTTATTCCTCTCAAGACTAAAAAGACTTGGAAAACAGTTCTATAATGGGCCATCTTCCAGCCACATATCAGTCCAGAATGACACCGAGTCACCCCTTCCAGGTGTCGCCCATATCAAGCTGACCATATTTATATTTTCCATCCCTTTTTCTAAGTGCAGCCTAACAAGTTGTTTTCACGGACCAGTTATAATATTTTTACACGGTATAAACTTCGAGCTTCTTGAACTACCATGTATGCCCCATATCACTTTTCTCCACAAGCTATCCACATCTACTTTGAATCTCCACCACCACTTCACCATCATGGCTAAGTTGGCTTCCCGTAGTGACCCAAAACCCAACCCGCCCATATATAATTTTGTTGACGGTTGTGTCTATTTATCATATGGATGTATATAACAGCCAATTAAACGTTGGTATCGATATGATTGTTTAGGGCATAATTGTCTAAACATGTGATTAATACGGTTTTCTCTAAATCTATACAACATAAAATAACCATGATAGTTCCCAAACAGTTTTGTCTTTTATTTTTAACGGCTAACGAATCTTTCAAATGGGTTATTGGTGAAATTCATTACATCGGGATACATTTACCTCCGAACCGGGAAAACCCTCACCTAGGGCCGAAGCCCGTGAAAACTTGCCCGAAGGCACGACAGTGCAATGAGATAAAACCCGCTCAGTTCAAGGATCGAACTATCGATCTCCACCTATTCGCCTAGTCTTCCATTATCACCAGGTGCCGTAAAAAATAACAGGGAAGATATTAATCAAATTTGAGTCTCTTAAAACACTGTCCTATGCAACTTAACCACCACCTATTTGCAAACAGTTTTGTCTCAAGGGATAAATCTAGTTTCCCCAAAAGGTACACACATAAATGCGTGAGTTACAAGTCTTTGTCGAATTGTCTTCTTCCCACCTTCTGTAACCCTACTTTTTAGTTCTATAAATACCTAAATGTTTCCAAAGAAAAGAATCCACAAACACTGACACACGCACGCACGAACGCAAACACACTTAACACTTTTCCAGCAATGGAGCTTGAGCTAAGTCTTTCACCCCCGAATCAAACCAGACACCCCATCAAGAAAAGCTTCAATGGCGATGATCATGGATGCTCCACAGTAACAAGGTTTCCTCTGGTTTCTTGGAATCATAATGAAGATGATGAACAACCCAATAGTTTCTACACCGGTGAATATCAACAGTGAGTCTGTTTCTTTATTCAAAACCAACCCCGTATTTTTTTATTAGTTTTTATATATTATGTATATATAGTTTTTCTACCGACAGTTGAGATTTTTGAACGCTCAAGATCTTTTAACCCATGTACAAAAACATCACTATATACGTGTTTTATTCGAAAACAAAGTGAAAGGCGAAAAAATAGTATAAATTCGATTAAGTACTTAGATTTTTATTTTTTTCTAAATGATTTTTGAACAATGCTTTACATTTTCTAAATTATGATTACCGCTAAAAACCTCACAGTTTTTTAGACTGACCCTCGATATTTTGGAACTTTGTTCGAAAAGATATATATGTCTGGCCATGTTGCATCCAAAAAATGAAGTAAAAAAAAGGAAATAAGCAAACATTCGATTAGTTAGTTCATTTTTTTTAAATGATCATTGAACAATGCTTTACCTTATTTTATTCTCAAAAATTTTCTTTTTATCTTAGTTTTAGTGGTTGCAAGATAATTTATTATTAATTATGGGTACGGTCACTCCACACAGTAACAATACTTAAGAAGATTAATTAATGGGTGTAGGGATCATTTGGATGAAGAAGGTTTAACTGGATGGCCGCCATTGCAGTCATGGAGGAGAAGGTTGATGGAAGAAAACCACTATGAAAGAGTAGATCAATTTAACAGGCGGGTAGATGAAGAAGGTGAACGTATGAATGTGATGAACAACAACAACAACAACTACAATGAATTGTTTGTGAAGGTGAAGATGGAAGGAGTTGGAATTGCAAGAAAGATTGATTTGAATGCTTTTCATTCCTTTGAAATGCTTACAACCGCATTGATTCACATGTTTGACAAATGTAAGTTGCTTCATCTGTTTTCATATTCACCCAATTTTGTAATTTTCATGCATTAGTATGTTGTACGGTACAAAAAGATAAGGTAAAGTCGTATGCTTTAACCGGATGTATGGAATGTGTGAAGGGGCTTGTGTCTGGATTAGATGTGGGTCAAAAGAGGTTATCATTGTGTATGATCTACTTGTTTGACTAGTTCGAGTTTCATAAGGTAATCCTTTAGATGACCAGAATCATGGAATATGAAAAAAAGGTGTTAGGTTGTTTTGTATGGTTCATGTAATAACAATTCGTGTCCGATTAATATGCTTATTTTGTTTAATGAATAGGTAGTATTTGGGCAGGTGTATTTTTTCTCTACAAGTTTAATTTGCAACCCCATTTATACATTTGCTACAACATTTTTAAAGCTTGTCAAACGTTTGATATCCTGATTAATCTGTTTATAACTTGATTACAATTTTTGTATAACTCATTAAGCTAATTGATTCGTTTAGATAAAAACGATAACACACAAGGTCATGTTTGGGCTACACGGGTTTAAGTGTGTCTATGACTAATGGATTTGATATATATGGGTTGTGCTCGAATTTATCAATTTCAACTTGTCTACTTGACGTGATAAAGAAACTATTAAAAAAATGATTCTTGCAATTGTGAATTACATAGCTATTAGAAATTCGGTGAGTTTTATGGGTACGTATCTAATTTTTGTTTTAACATAAATATTGTTAAAAGTTTGAGCATTAATTGATTAATCTATTTTTCTTATGGATGGTTTAGCTGTTGAAATTGAGGACGAAGGTGTAAGTTACAAGCTTATGTACCAACATAGAGACGGCCATTGGCATCTTGGAGGAGACCTACCATGGGAGTATGTAACCTTACCTTCTTGCCTCTTTTTTATTGTGTCTATTGTATATAAAGTTGAATGCACACATATGTTCTATATAGAGACATGAGGTTTGGCTTAAGTTTTTAAGGGCCTAAATGGGATTATAAAATTGAGGCTATTTTAGTAAAAAAAAAAAAGAAGATTTTATTGATTAGGATCCTAACAAGTGAAGATATTACAATTATATATTTTTTGTTTAAGATTTCCAAAATATACAACACATATTAGAGTTAAAAAGATTCTTTTTTATTAAAAAAACTCTTGCAAGTATGCTGATAATATACTCTCCCATAAGATTGGGGCCTTTTATATGTGGCCTAGACTTGAACTTATTTTTTTTATAACTGAGGCGTCTCTGAAACCACTAAGTAATTAGTAATTTAAATGGATTTTAGCTTTTCTATGAATGTGTATATATGATTTATTCTTAAACGATATCGTTTGTGTTGCAGAATGTTCGTTCGGTCGGTAAAACGTATACAAATGGTGAGGAACTAGCTGAAGATGGAACATTGTCGGAATCTGTAATCTATGTTTTTTATGTTGAATTATTTAAAATCTTTATAATGTACAACTGATGATGCATGAGTTACAAATCAATATGTATGTCAATATTCGATCGAAATAGTGGTTCTCCACCCTCCGGTCACACTCACGTACCACCCACCTAAGGTTGTCACTATATTCTATAATGTTGATCATCTTGCTATGAAAGCGATGAATAATAAAATTTATAGTTTATTAAATAACAAGTGTAATTTATAGTTTATTAAATAACAAGCGTTATATATATACATATGAAGTTCAATTGACCGCATAGCAAAATGTTGTGTGAAATAACAAGTGTTATATATATACATATGAAGTCCAGTTGATCGCATAGCGAAATGTTGTGTGAAAAAAAGATTGCAGTAAAAGATACATAATGATAACCCTCGGATTGTGTAATATCCGAACTCTCATACGAATTAATATTCTTTGTTTTATCCACTAAAACTTATATTTGTGTTTTTATCACAACATGATGGAGATCAAGTTCTTAAGATGTCATTCATCCTGAAATCTCTTAGGGTGGAGGGGCCGCCCTACTTAGCCACCCCTCCAGGTAAATCGAACAAAACCGGGTAAAGAGTTAACACAACTATTTTAAAATAGATATTTATCACGTGTTTTAACATTTCCCCAATAATCTTTTCTCGAAAACAATTTTTTAAAACTATATATATACTTTCAACATTTTCTATCTAGTGTCTACAATTTCTATAAAAAAATACACAAAGGATATTCAATCATATTCTAGTACTCTTGGATTGCCTTTGGGGTTACCCGGTTTTGGTGATTTCAATGATTTTTTTTGGGAGTTTTTGTCCGATTCTAGTAGTGGTGCCGGTTTTTCCGTCCAAAGTGGCCGAAGCAAGCGAGCTTGAGGACAGGGAAAAATCTAAGAAAAAAAATATATTACTACTATTGAAGCTTTAGTCACGGTTCAATAAAGTTATTAGACATGGTTTTGAAAATAACCGCATCCACCACCACCACATACATAATTCCATGTACAACAAATCTAACAAATAATAGATCCTGCATCTTAAACTCAAGTTTTGCTATTTTTCCACCTCTTAGTCTCGTTTAAAAAGAAACTACGTCCAATACATCCAAAAAAAAAAAAAAACAAACTTTCGAAACCCTAATCCATCCGAACCAACCCATCCAACCACCATCTCTACTAACTTCTTCGTTCTATTTACCCACCATTGATAACCTTCAAAAGCTATAAGATTAGTAATGTTTTTTTTTTTGCTTTTTATTGATATTAATGTCATTTTTAGTTTTATATTAAATGAATTTATTTGTTTTTACTTGTTTTTAATTTAACTGTTTATCACTAAGTTTTATCGTCAAACTTTGTTTTATGCATAAGTAACAATGTATGTTTAAGTTTTTATAATTTATTTTTATTTTATTTTTTATTAAATATTTTAAAATGTTATATATATATATATATATATATATATTTATTTATATCTACACCTATATTATATGTATATAAATATTATATTTACATATATGTATTTATGTACATTTCGGTTAACCCTTTAAAATATACGTACCCGTCTATAATTTATCTGATACAAATATAAATTTTGAATTGTCCCGTTTGGGACTGTTATTTGAATATTCTATCTCATTTAGGATATGTATACATTTTAACGAGACGATATTTCAGTTGGTATTTTCTCTACTCTCGGGTTTGCAGTTTTACGCATGCTTGCAGAGTTTAGGAGAAATGTTCTCGATTTTTTCTTAAATGTTGACTCATTAAGTTGTATACATGTGAGATAGAATATTTAAAAAGTGGGTTAGGATCCACCGCCTTAGAGCACAGGTTTACATCATATGCATACTTTCATATTATTCATTTGTTTATTAAATTTTCAGATGGATCATGACAATTGAATGTACAAACAATGTCGTACTAATGCAATATATATGATGGGTATTCAAAGTTTTCTAAAGGCCGCCGAAACTCAATGGGTGAATGTAGAAGATCAACTGTTTCTTTTTGTCCTTGTGGATCGTGTACAATTTTTATAAAATATGATATTAAAGATATTAAGTTTTATTGTTAAGATATGGTTTTATGTCTAGATAAACTTATGGTTCTATGTTAAGGTATTCTGTTTTTTTGTAAATCTTTGGAAATATGAAATACATGTTAGTTAGTTTGTACGCTTAACTATTTTATTTGCACATAAGTAGCAAACATGGCATCCTTTAGACAATCCGGAGAAACTTACTATATCGGTAGCAAAAAAATGTGAAAATATCAGCAAGATCGTTGGAGGAAATACTTATGAACAAAGGAATATCCATGTCTCAAGTATACTTTTTCGATCCAACAAATTGGCGAGATTTCGATGCATTGAAGTCTGCAAATGAAGTTATGGTATGTTAATGAATTTCTGTTATTTGTTATTGTCATTACTTAGTATACTTTCAAATATTAATAATATAGTATACAGATTTATTTGTAGGCAATAAGTGCAAGGGCAAGATTAAGTGCACAATCGAATCGATTCCCATATCGGACTAGACGCTTGGGATATAGGCTTTTAGTCAACAAACTAACAATATATGGCCCCCAATGGTGGAAGCTAATGATTGTCTTAAAGAGTTCGGTGATAACTCTTTATCACGGATAGAATAAAAAGGACCCTCACACAACAAGCGCTTATGATACTGAAAAATGTGATGAAACAATCGACACTAAATTGGCAAGTAAAAATATATATTTGTTAGGATCTGAGTTTGATATTGATGTGATTGTTTTAGATGAAATCAATAAAAGAAGAAGATAATCAATGAAACAGTGCAGCGGAAATGTGTAAGACTTTGTAATCACAATAATAGAAAGATTGTTTTCATTTACATGCTTTTGTAATATTAATCATGTATGCATGCAAATTACAAACTCCTCCTCAGCCTAAAATCACTCTAATTCATTCGTACAGAATGTGTAGAAGTGATAGATAGAACAGTACAGGCACTGTTCTATTATAGTACATTACAAACCGCTAAGCATCTTTGGCTAACGTCACTATGAAAGTGACATTTAACAAACTAAACAAACTCTAAACACTGGTAGACCTAAACACTGTTACATTAAAATACAATATAAACTCTGATGATAACAACTGTTGAGATATCATCTGTTGGGCTTCATCCTTTGTTAGTCTTCAGTAGACTTTACTTCAATAGACTTATCTTCATTAGAGGTTCTAATCAACAGATCTTTGCTTCCAGCAGAGCTTTGTCTTCAACAGATCTTGTGAACAGTCTTTAAGTATCACAGAGTTTAGAGCAGCAGATCTTTATTAGTGATCAGAAGTTGTAGATTGTTTGGCTTTCAATCATCTGTTCTTTTATAGGGTTCAGTAGATCCAACAATCTCCCCCTAGAACAAATGATGCCAAAACCCTTCTTTATTGCTGATCTTTATTTCTCAACAGTAATTCCCTGATTTGCCCTTTGAACTGTAGTTCAAAGTTCATGGATAACATGTATTCAAAATCCCTTTGCAATTCAAGGTTCAATAGATCTTGGAGGTCATCTACATTCAGACCATATGCATCCTCCATTTTTAGCTTCTTGATTGAACTATCTGATCTGAGCAGAGTTAATTCGTGGGTGTATGAGGATAACTTCCACTTTAGATTTTTTGGAGCAATTGGTAGTCTTGGGATAAGACTTATTGTTGAGCTCGATGGAAGTGATTTGCATACAAGTTTGGAAATTGTTTCTTTTAGTTTGTCACTTGCAGCATTAGTGTGATAAAGTAATTGGATTTTGATTCCCTCTTTCTGTGTTCTTCAAATCTCTGTTCATCATCCTCATCCATCTGCTTTTGCCTTTTTACTTGATGTAAGGCAATTGTGGATAAGATACAGGATAAGGGCTGCTTTTTAAAGGTTTGGGTCTGATGAGGGCTAACATCTGTTGAGTAGTCTAGCTTTCTTGGAACTGTAGGATCTTTCTTTCTAAGCTCTTCCAGATTTTTGTAGGTATCTATAACCCTGGACTCAGACCATCTAGCAACTGACCTTGCACTACCATAATTTGCAGCAACCGGCTCTTGTTTCATCTTTCTAGGTTTTAAAGCTCTGTTCTGATCCATCTGCCTGTTTTTCTTCCAATCAGGTAGTGTTGGCTTGTGTAGAGGACTTTTAAGCATTGTTTGTATTCTGTCAATTTCTTCTTTAAGGTCATTTGTTGACCAATCTTTGAACTGTGCTCTGGTAGCTTTGTAAGGTTTGTATTGCATAATGTGGTCAAGGTAATCCTGTTTCAGTTCTTCATCAAGCTCAAGATTTACAGGCCTTTCTAACACAGACTTACTTATCTCTTTTGCAATATCTTCAATATTTCTTACTTTGCTCAGTTCATAAGACAAAATGCCTTGAGTAGTCCTGTTATCTTTCCCTTTGCTCTTCCTTTGGCAATATTCTAGCCTGTCTAGCCTTCAACTTTAGATATTCATCTAAATTTCTTGGCTTTCTGTAACCAAATAGAGATGGAAAGTCAAGTTTTGTATTATACTCTGTTGTGAAGAATGACTCAATTTCTTTTCGCATAACTATCAGTTCTAGAGGATATTTGGTAGCAAAAGGTACATTGGATGGTGGTTGATAAATGGTTGGAAGTGAAGTGGTTTTAGGTGAAGATGATGAGGATGGTGATGAAGTGATAGGTTTTTATAACAAAGGAACTGGTGATGGAATCCCTTCATCATCATCTTCAACAACAGAAGTTTTTCTTTTGCGTTGGAATCTGATTTGTGTTGAAGGTGGTCGTAATGGAATTCTTGGTGGTGTGAATAACGGTGGTAAGGAAATGTGATCATGGCAGAGGTTTAATTAAAATCTGCTGGAACATTTGCTGTTCCCGCATCTGCTGGCACATCCGCTGTACTAACATCTGTTGGTGATGAAGATGATTTCCTTGGTGAGGGTTTTTATATCTTTTGAGACGATGGTGTTGGTTTTGTTGGAGCAGTGGATACATTTGTTGTAGGCATGGCAGTGGTTTTTAGAAGAACTGGTTATTGGCTGTCTGACATTTCTTGTTGACTTTCTTCTTTTTAAAGTGCCAATGTCTTCTTTTTCCATCTGCTTGGCCTTTTCTTCTTCAATTAGTTTAGAAGCTTTAGCTTCCAGTGTATCTTGCCTTTTCTGCTTTTCTGTGGCAATATCTTCTGCTAGTTTGTTTAGGGTCTCATCAATCTCTTTTTGAACACCAGGATCGATGACACAATAGAAGTTTGATTTGCAGCAGTGGTTGTAACAGACACTGGCTTTTCTTGCACCTTTGAATCTAGCTGAACTTTCTCAGTTTATCACTCTCCCCTTTTTTGGCATCATCATCTACTTCTTCATGAAGGACTGTTGTAGGGGTAGAGCCTGTGGTCTTTACCAAATGTTCTTTAATAGCCTTGATGTCAGCTTGAGTATCTTTGTATTTGGCCTCAACCATGTTTCTAATAAGCTTGTGTGGTAGGGAATGTCAGCCAAATTCCTTTGAGCTAAAATGATTGGTTGCACAATTTCCATAGCTCATTAGTAATTTGCTGTGTTGATGGTTGGCTTTGAGAATTTTGTAACATCTGCTTCATCATATCTTTCATTTCAGTGATTGACGACTCCACTGATGTCATTATCTCCGTCAATTCTTTGTATCTCAATTCGTCACCTAATTTAATAGGATCATCGGGAATTCCTACCAGAGGTAGTTGTATTTGGATCATTAACAGGAGAAATCTCCATGTTATCAGACCCAAATGCCCCTTTGTCTTGGTACTAGGACTTCCAACTAGAGCAGAGGTTACAATTGTAGCCTCAACAGTTGTTGCCTTTAAGGAAGTCTGGTGGATGTAACCACTGTCCAACTGACACACTATTGTGTCATCAGTTGTAGTGGCTACTTCACTTAAATTACCACCAAGAGTTACTTGTAACTTATGGGGTGTAACCTCCTCAGCTGTTTCTGGGTTAGCAAAGAGATTTAACTCAGACTCAGTCACATGTGGAGGTGAACTCTCATGAACAGGTGATTGAGAGGAACTGATTTGTGTCTGAGTTATCTCAATTGCACGAAACAGAGGTATGATAGCAGGTGGAGTTGAGGGTGATGGTTGTGGAGTAGAAAGAGAATTTGCCTTGGGAGAGGGGCTTAGAAAAAAAGATTCGATTGAATCATCTGCTTCATAATGTGTGATCCCTGTGCTTATACCTGTTCCTTTTGTGAGGAAGCAGGAGGAGTTTGCTTTGAGGTAGAGATCTTTCCAACTGTTGTGAGGAAGTAACAACAGTGGTGTAACCTCCTCAACTGTTTTTGTTTCAAATGCAGATTTCTGATCCGAAATTCAAGTCTGCAATCCAAAATGCGTCACTTTTGATCCGAGATGCCTTTCTTCAATCCGAAATGTCGGCTGTTAGTACGAAATCGCTGCAGAAACCCTAAAACAGCCGCCGAACCCTAGAACAGCCGTCACAAACTTCAAAACAGCCTCCAAAACGTCCAAAACCCAACTTTTTCTGCTGTTACGATTCTGAACCGAGCAAAATCAAGAGCCGAATGCTCTGATACCAATTGTAGGTCCCCTATACCGTATGGATCTTCCAGAATCGTCTATCTAATCTAGAGTGCGGAATCCCCTAGATCAGATTTCACAGAAACAAGAACACGAACACGAACACAATCACTTTCAAACAGTCTTCAATTGATTATCCAACACAAAGGTTTATAATCAATTCAAGACTCTCAAGAAATCTCTTAGCCACTTCTGTAGATTTTTCACACTCCTCTCTTTTCCTCAGACTCTTCTTCTTAAAAACCCTAATGCACAACATGTATATATACTACATGTCTGCATACTAGACTTTATACTGGGCTAGGCCATTCTCCAAGCCCATTAAACTCTAAACAAGCTAAACACAGATGCTAAGCCCAATACAAAATATCCAAAGACTAAACTATTTTAACTATTAAGCTGTTGTCACAAATATGCACCAACAGACTCCCCCTTGACAATAGCTTCTTAGTGTAATTTTGTCTTCGAACATCTTGTGATCTTTGGTCTTTGGATAGCTTCAGCTACACACGGATTCTGACATCAACAGGGATCTCATCTTCCAGATGTGTCTTTTTATGAATTGTGGTTTTGGTGGGATTTTTTGGATTTGGATGGTTTTTTTTGGATTTTTTATAATGTAGAGAAATCAAACCTTTTTCATAGCAATCCTTCACAAGGTGATGTCTGATGTCAATGTGCTTGGTTGTGGAATGTGAAACTGGATTTTTAATGATGTTTTCAGCTGCTTGACTATCCAACATGAGAGGAGTCTTTAGAGTAGTTACACCAAAATCCAGCAATTGAGTTTGAAGCCATAGGAGTTGAGCAGTGCAACTTGCAGCAGCAATATACTCAGCCTTAGCTGTGGATTTTTAAACTGCAGCTTGCTTTTTGCTTTGCCAAGAAACTAAGCAATTGCCTAGAAATTGACAACCTCCTGAAGTTGACTTCCTTGTGGCATGGCATCCAGCAAAATCACTACCTGAGTAACCTGAAAGCTCAATATTCCCATTAGCAGGATACTAGATACCAAGTGTGGGAGCACCTTTTATGTATTTGATATCCTTTTCACACAATAAGATTTGACTTCCTAGGTGCTGACTGGGATCTGGCACAAACACATGTTGCAAACATGATGTTTGGTCTTGATGCAGTTAGGTACAATAAAGACCTATCATGCTTCTATATAGAGTTTGATCAACCAAGTCATCTTTGTCATCAACAGTGACAAGCCTTGTGGTTGCCATGGGTGTGCTACATGGTTTACAATCATTCATATCACATTTGTGAGTAGTTCTTTGACATACTTACTTTGATGAATGAAAGTACCATTTTGCAATTGCTTAACTTGATGTCACACCCCGGATTTCCAACCCAAATCCATACACCGGTGGGGCCGGGTGGGGAGTATCGTGACGTCAATTGATAATCATCATAGTCAATTAAAACGGCACAACGAAGTCTTGAAGTAAAATTACTGTTACAAACCGAATGTTCGAAAATACAAAATAATATACAGGCTCGTAATAGAAGATCCACAGGCGGATCATAAATTGTACATGGAAAGAATATAAAACAGACTTTGGGTAGATTTAGGATTTGCAAGATCCTCTATCACAACCGAGCACCTCCGGCCTATTTTCTATTGTACCTGCAGTTTAGTCTTTTGAAAATACGTCAGCTTTCGCTGGTAAATACACCCAACTAACTCATTTTGAAAACATTTAAAAAAAATGTTTTAAGTGCGTATCAGCACAAAATCTTTTTATAACTTGGGTTAATTGACCGTCCAACCTTGTTAACAGATTTACATGTTTGTCCATACATACGGGGCCCGATACGGAGACCAAGACACAATTAACGTACACACCACTTTGGACTCACGAAGGAGTCAATTCCTCCCAACCTTGTGGGAATGCATAATTGAGCGTCTATCGGGTGTATGCCTACACCCGCGCTAAGGTCATGGCCATTTCTATTGTAATGAGCCGAGGATATCCAAGACACGGTAGTTAACCCCCGATGTTTAAGTTATCAAACAAAACTGATTAAAACAGAATATGTGGATTTACTAGCCGCACCCGGCATTTGAGTGATCCCATTGCCGACCAAACGGTAATAATTTACCGTAACCCAAGCCCGTATAAGGGAAATAAGTCGAGAGTATTTACCTGAGCTAGTCTTCTTTAATTTTTAATAACTCAGCCGTACACAAAAGTACTAAGTGCAGATAGCATTTACCGGCAAGTCTCTAGTCTGATTATGGCATAAACTAACCAATTAAATACTAACGGTCTTATTTAAGTCATTGACTTAGACCGACTAGCGTACTTGATCAAAACGTATGACGTTAGATTAAACGATGATTGGATAGAATGTAGTTTAATTCCAACAAGTACCTTGACTTGTATAATATGGATAAACTATAAACATTCTGGATTTTGAGATTAAATGACAAGGTTAAGCCCGTTTCGGTTAATTTCCGTAAAATAGATACATATACGTAATTGTGCGCATATTAGTGATATCGGGTAACCGGATAAGTCATGGACAAGTTCTATATGCCATTATACTATAAATAAGTTAAAATATCAGTAGAATATTAACTTATATGCTCGTTAAGGTTTTAAAATGAAATTATGCCTCATAAGGGCATTTTGGTCATTTCATATCATATAAAAGGAACTTGAATAAATTTAATGTTATAGTTATAAGTATTTCGGAAAAATACTTTATTTATGCTATAATATCATTAGGATACCAATTATTTGTGTAATTTACCTTTTATGACCAAACTATGCACCGAAGGGGCATTTTGGTCATTTTACATGTAGTTTATAAATTATTTGGGATTCTGAGTTTATAACATGTACCTACTGCAAATATGTTTAAAATAAGTTTTAAAATCAGTAAGTATCAAGTCTTGGTCAATAATATGGTTTAAAACCATACTATGCGCCGAAACGACGCTTATGTCGTAAAATGACGTCTTTATGCGATGTTTATGAAAACTGATGTTAAGGTCATATTAAAATGTTTTAAATATGTTATTTAATATAACATATCAGTAGTTAAATGATTTACCTTTAAAAATTTGATTAAAACTATTTTATGAGCCACAACGGCTAAAATCGTCATTTATCGACATAGTTTAAGGACTTGTTTGAAAACTCAGTTTATAACTTTGTTTAACATCCCAAATAATCCTACTTATAATATTACATCAATAGAAAACTCATTTTCAATCATTACCATTTAAAACCTTGTTTTATGCAAAAAGGGCATTTTAGTCAAAAATGGCATAATTACGGAACTTGCGCATAACTTGGATTCTGATTATGATCATGTAATATAACCTCAGAGGGTTATGCTACACTATATTATGATCATAATGCAACTTTAGATCAGTAGGTAACTAATCTAAATCGGGTCAGAATCAAAAGTCAAAGCAGAAGTCAAACTTCACGACTTTTGGTTACGAACCGACCCTAGAACTGAAATTGACGAGCCGAACATGTTCTTACATGTTCTAATAATTATTACCAAGTTGTTTAAGTGTCAAAATAGGTTTTATAACATATATAAGATCAATTTATGATTTTTTTCGAAAAATGGACTGTTTGACTTTTTAATATCATAACTTTGACCCGTCAATTGGTCTAGCAAACGTGATCTTCAGGAGGTGCCCTTTATAGGGACTAACACCTACCTTATTACAATCACTTAGCCATATTCATTTCGAACAATGGCTTGACCATAATGGTCTTAACTGAAAGTCAAAGCGTTTTTCGTAAAACACTTGACTTTTGGCTATAAAAGCCTATAAACGAAAATGCACAAGGAAGGAACAATTACCAGTGATGCCTAGGGTGCAAAAGAACTATGTTGGATGCTCCTTTTAGCTAGGAACTTCCAGATGAGGGAGAAGAGTGTGAATAAGAAAGGTGCAAGTTTAAATGGTGAACTTGATCACCTATTTATAGTTGGAGAACTCAAAGGAGGTGAAGCCAGGTGTTTAGGGGTGTAAGAGGGAGCTTTCAAGTGTCGTAAAATGTGGCATAGCTGATTACAAGTCCATACTTTCGATTTAATGGTTTTTGGAGTTTTGTTTGGAAGCCAAGCAAAACTTTCTGTAGCAGAGGCCTTCTCGCGCCCCGCGAGAGACCCAGGCCAGGTCTCTCGCGGCCCGCGACCGCCCCTTGGCCAGTTTCAAAGTTTGACACTTTAGCCCCTTAACTTTAAAAAGCTTCTAAAAACCTTTTAAACACCTTTTTGGCACTTTTCGCCCTCCGTAGCCAATACTTGGCATTCCCGGGATTATGCCCGGACATTGTCGAGCTCTCGGTTCATTAAAAGGTCATTCAGAGGTATAAATCAACATGTTGACACTTTTAATCCATTCATCATCCAACTTTCACAATTTTACAAAATTGAACCCTCTCGTCCAACGAGTGACACGTATGGGAGTTAGGACTTCACAAAGGATCACTCAGAGGCTTATTATAATCATGTCGACTCCGATGTCACTCAGAGGCTGGGCATGTTGACATATCAGTCACTCAGAGGCTTATTATTTATGCATTTGACATCAGACCGTCACTCAGAGGCTCAGTTTGAGCATGTTGACGCCTTTAGTCCTAATTGGTCTTTAATAGACTATATTTAAAATACAACACGTGTCACTATACTATTGGACATGATTTTACAGGGTGTTACACTTAAAGACCAAGAAAGCATTGGAGTTCACCCATAACACTCATTTCAAGCTCTGCTATCCTGAGTTCTCTAAACTTTTCACACACACCATTGCTTGTGGATCCAAAAATAATGTCATCCACATAAATTTAGACAAGCATCAAATCCTTTCCTCTCCATTTTAAAAACAAAGTTTTATCAATTTTACCTCTTGTGAAGCCTATGGATAAGAGAAAGGTGGAATGAGTTTCATACCAGGCTCTAGGTGCTTGTTTCAAGCCATATAAAGCTTTGTTTAGCTTGTAAACATGACCTGGATAAAAAAATATTTTCAAAACCAGGGGGTTCGCATACATATACCTCTTCCTTGATCTTGCCATATAAGAATGTACACTTGATATCCATTTGATACACCTAGATGTTGTGGTTGGCAGCAAAGGCTAAAAACAGTCTGATGGCCTCTAGTCTTGCAACAGGAGCAAAAGTTTCATTATAATTAATGCCTTCTTCTTGTCTATTGTCTTGAACCACAAGCCTAGATTTATTTTTTTAACAACAATGCCCTTTCATCTGTTTTGTTCTTAAAGACCCATTTTGTGCCTATGGGACATACATCCTGAGGCAATGGTACAAGTTCCCATACTTGTTGTCTTTTGAACTGTAGGAGCTCTTCTTGCATGGCCTCTACCTAACTGTTGTCTTTTAGTGTCTCTTGTTACTTGACAGGTTGTGTAAGTGATAAAATACCAGCAAAAAGAAAAGTGTTTTGGGATTGACTTCTTGTGAGAAACCCTTCATTGATGTTGCCAATGATTTGGTTAGATGGATGGTTTTAAAGGTAGATTAGATCTCCCTTGTATGGAATGATGGTATTTTGAGGTGAAGGCTGCAGATGGGAATTATTTGAGGTAACATCTGTTGGCAATTTTGAAAAGCCAAAATCTGTTTGGAATGGAGGTGGAGGTATAGGTGGAATGGGGGTAAAGATAGGTTGACTTTTGTTCATAGAAAATGGACTTTTGTCAACAGAGGTTTGATTAGATGAGCTAGCAGAGGTTTGGGCATCAACAACTATTGATCCAGCAGTGGCAGAGTTTTCATAGTTGTTAGTAACATCTGTTTCTCTAATGGATGAAATGACTTTGTATTGTGGAATCACAATGTCATATCCATAATCTTGATGTGAAGACTATGGTGTACCTGCATTGTTAGTCTTGATAGACACATATTCAAATATAAATTTATCTAAATCAAATAGTTCAGTAGGATTTGCTGGGAGTTTAATGAAGAAAGTTCATTGAACTTTACATTCAAGGTCTCTTCCACACACCTAATCCTTAAATTAAAGACTCAGTAGGCTTTAGCAGGAGTTGAGTATCCCAGAAAATAACCACAATCTACTTTGGCTGCAAATTTTGAAATTGAATCTTTTAAGTTTAAAATGAAACATGGGCAACCAAAGATTTTGAAATATGAGAGCAGAGGTTTAATTTTGTATAGAATTTCATAGGCAGTCTTTGATGCCTGGGGTTAATCAAAACTCTATTCTGTACATAGCAAGCAGTGTTTACAGCCTCTGCCCAAAAAGACAATGGTTAACCTGAGTCTGCAAGCATCGTTCTATCAGCTTCAATCAAAGTTGTATTTTTCCTTTCAACCACCTCATTTTATTCTGGTGTCCTTGGGATGTTATATTGCCTAACAATCCCTTTTGACACACAGAAATCATCCAACTCCTTATTTTTAAACTCTGTCCCATTGTCGCTCCTAAAGACTTTTACTGGCATATCAAATTGTTTTTCAACATGTTTACAAAATTTTGCAAAATACATGTAGTCTCATCTTTGGAGTGCATGAAGTAGGTCCATGTAACCCTTGAAAAATCATCAACTATGACAAGACAGTATCTCTTCTTTTTAAGACTTATGATTTTTACAGGGCTAAACAAGTCCATATGTAGCAATTGTAGACACTTACTTGTTTTGGACTCTTTAATTGATTTGTATGAACTTTTATGTTGTTTACCTTTTAAACAGGAAACACAACGTTCATCACAGGTGAATTATTTTGATGGAAGACCTCTTATAAGACATTGTTTGGAGAGTGTAGTGATAGTTTTAAGATTTGTGTGACTAGTCTTCTATGCCATAGTTCTGTCTCTTTGTTAGAAGTAACTGAGAACAGACATGCATTGGACATTGGATTATCTTTCAACATATCAACTACATACACATTGCCACTTCTGTGAGCAACAAGCTCTGCTTTGGTCTCAGCTATGATTTGATCAATCTTTTTAACCACTTCTGGCCCAACAACCTGACAAGTTTTCTTAGTGAAGAACGACCCATAGCCTTTGTCACTCATTTGAGATACACTAAGAAGATTAAATTTCAGATTGTCAATAAGATTGACATGTTCAAACTTGAGGTTCGGGCACTCTCTTTTAAAGTTTCCTTTCTCTCGGCATTTAAAACATGTTACCATTGACTTACCAAAACCCAACTTGCCATCCAAACCTCCCAAACTGTTACGCCTGATTATCTCCATGAAACGCTGAGCTCTTTTAACTATACTGGCCATTCACCATTTGATGTCTATCAGTTTAATTCTTCGTGGTCGATTTGATCGTAATACTCTTTAGTCATGTTAGGATTTCCGATCTTACTAGCCAACAGGCTCTCATATGAGCCAAGCACTAATGCGAGTGGAGCCATGTGTTGTACAGGTGTTTGTTCGTTGAAGTTCTGTGCATTTTCCAAATTGACAACTATGTTACAATGAAGAATTCTCTGACTCGGATTAGATTGGTTGTTTTGGCAGTTGTTGAAGTTAGAGCTTTGGGATGATTGTGGGGTAGATGGAGTATTGAGATCATAACTTTGAAATGAGGTAAAACCAGTATTACTGCTTGATTGAGTTGGAACATTCATCGAGTTGTTAGCACTGAAAGCCGTCTGCATCTTTGATCTTTGAATGTTGGCCGGTGTACTTCCCTTGTAGTACAAATTAATATCCTGTTGTGCACGCTCTCCTTTGATTTTGCCATTTTTTGCAATTCTAGTTCGCCAGCCTGAAGCTTCTCAATAAACTTTGCTAAGGTCATCGTGCTGCTTCCGTAGTCTGGACTGTTCTTGATAATTGTAAGATACGTTGACATTCGCCCTCTGGCAAAGCGTCTGCCAATTTCTCTACCAGATCTTCATCATCTTTGTTAACACCCAAACGTTTCATTTCCACCACAAGGTGACAGTACCTCTCTATGAGCTGTTTCATTGTCTCGCCCTTCAATGGATGAAAGATATCGAATTCTTTCTTTAGCAGTGATTGTTTACTCTTGATCATCTACTTACTTCCTTGAAATTTGACTTCGAGTGCATTCCAGATGGTTTGAGTAGTGTTAACATATTGCAACAAAGTGAATATATCTTCCTTAATGGCCAGTTGCAGTATGTTCATCATCTTCTTTTCACTGTTTGAATAAATCCTTTTCTTAATCATTGTGCTGAATTAATACTTTCTCGAGACCATTTTCCCCCACCGGAACATTATATCCTTCCTCTATTGCGTACCAGTTTTCAAGATAATAGCATGTACCCAGTTTGTAAACCGTTCATGCCAGCCCTTATAATACTCAAGATACATCAATTTTGGCGGCTTTGCCATAGTGCCCAATACATTATCTAGGTTTAAGTTCTGAGTAGCTGCAATTGTAACTGTGGATGTAGCAAATGCGTTAAAAACTTCTTCTTCCATTTTTATCAGAATTTTTTTTAACACTTGTTTGGTGCAAGTGGGTTTAGTGCGATGTGACACTTCGTGCGAAGTGGGCACAAAATTTTCCCAAAACTATTTTGTTCACTTCGTACGGACTAGAACACACCGAAATAGACAACTTCAACATGATGTTTGGTTAACCAGTCCATGCCTACTATGACGTCGAAACTCCCAAGTTGCAATGGCGTGAGGTTGAGGGGAAAATAATGGTCATTGAGGCTTAGTTGATAATTACAAATGACAGAATCGATACAAGGGGTTCACCACTAGCTATTTCTACTGTTAATGGTTTTCCTAATTTAGTTCAAGGCATAGATAGAAAAGATTTAAAGGCTAGGGATACAAAACTTCTATCGGCACCCGAATCAAAAGAATAGAAGCAGGACGATTGTTAACAAGGAACGTACCGTTAACTGCGTTGTTATGAGCACGAGCCTCGTTAGCGTTTATGTTAAATGCACGTCCACAGGCTGGATTTGCATTAACGAGCTTTGAGCAGTTATTCTTGAAGTGGCCCATCTCGCCACATTTGTAATAAGACCCAGGTGGAAAGTGAGGTTGAATAGGATTCGCTTAAGGTTTAACAGGATTTGGAATAGCTTGATTTGGAACAGATTGGCAAACATTGGCCAATTGACCGAATTGTCCACATGAGGTACATTGATGACATGGTAATTGATTCTGGTGGTGAGCATTGCATCAGTTGCACAAAGGTGCAATACCAACATACAGTTTCCTAGCAAGAGGTTGAGATGGTTGGTTGGGAGTAGCCTGTGTTAGTGCACTATTCGTGTGGCCATAGACAGAAATCTAACTGTACATGTAATGTCTAGTGTCTTGAGTCTGTAATATACCAGACAGAGGTTTCGCTAGGTTGTGTTAGGTTAGGTTAGATTAGGTTAGGATTCAATACGACACGATGCGTGGATATAATCGGGTATGATGTCAGATGACATCATAGATACTGCATCATCTACAATCAATCATGAAATCATCATGAATCATGCAAATTGAGAAATGAGAGATTATGACTTCGCACAATGTGGAAATGTATATGTACGTACGAAGTGGTGAACACTTCGTACAAGTGAACACTTTGTACAACGCTTGCACGAATGAGTATAAATAGCATCCCAAGATCGAATAAGAGCTTAAACAACACTCCCACAAGAGCAACATCAAGTTCTTCGGTTCCGATCTAGATTAGTTGTTTTTGTAACGAATACGTGAAACTTTACCCGGTTTACGTTGAATCGTAATAAACGTTGATTATTTATAATTCGTGTTCACGATTGCGATTCGATTTAACGGATTCCGCACGTTAAACCGGATTAAACGCAGAGCTTGTGTTCGACCTTGAACCGATCACAGACCTACAATTGTATCAGAGCTACGGTACCGATTTAATCGAACTAACTGTCGATTGAATCACCTACGCTCATGAATTATGGACGTTTGAGACGTTTTGGATGTAAAACAACAAATAAATGTACAATCCAAGGACAAAAAGTAAAATTGAACCTATAGGATTGTTAGAAAATGATTTTCGACTAGATCTGTGCCAGAATCATCTTGAAATTCAAAGAAATAAAGAATTTGGATCGAAAAATGTAATTAGGTACATTTGTACAAAGTGAGTCACTTCGCACGAAGTGAGGATCCACCTTGTACGAAGTGGGGCATTTTCAGATCGTATTGACGAGACGAGTGTCCGGAAAAAATTTGGTGATTGCAAATTTTTTCGAGATTTTATCGACAAATTCGACATGTTCGAGACACCGTCTAGAGCTTCAGAGTACAAATTTGATGGTACAATCATAGTTGGTTGAAGATATTGGGGTAGTCACTGATACATATGCAGAATGTTAATCATTTGGTATAGTGATTATTAATAGGCCTTAACGTTAAATCTGCATTAGTTGAAAACTGAATTTTTCAGATTTGAGGGGGAATTTCAGTGAAAAATTTGGTACTGTCATAATTTCAAAAATGACTGTTGGTGCAGAATGTCTATAGCCTACGTCTTAGGGTCATGTCAAGTATGTAACATGGCTTAATTTTTAGATTTATATTTGTTTGTTTGTATACTGGCCACTTCGTACTAAAAAATGAATGTGCTCGCACGAAGTGAAGCAGTTCACTTCGTACGAAGTGCTCTTCAGACGAAGTGGCAAACTCCAACTCGTGTGGAGCTGTCATGTCTATAAATAGCAGTGTTGGGGTCTTGAGTAAATAGCTGTTTTTACAGATACTAAGGCGAAGCCCTGTCAGTTTGCTATCTGTAATTCTTCCACGTTTATCAATATAAGATCTGATCTTTTATCTGTAGTGCTATCTGTAATGCTTCTTATATTGATAAAAGATACTAAGGCGAAGCCCTGTAAGATCTAAGGCGAAGCCCTGTAAGATCTGATCTTTTATCAAACTTTCTAATGATGAATTCCGCGCATATTGGTTAGCTCAAGTCCGGTCCGTTGCTTTCGGGGAAAGTCGATCCTCCCACAAGTGGTATCAGAGAAGGAGGTCTGATTCGAAGACATTTGATCATATCTCAGCAATTGAAGATCTCTATTTCTACTCCTTCTTAGAATCTTTAACAGATCTAGACAATGTCATGGACAAATTGGACTAGGCTTCTAGTATAACATGTTAAAATCAGTTTAATCAAACCCTTGAAATTTTCATACCTAAAATCAACTGAAATCATGTCAAAAATTGCGAAAAACAAGGAAAACACGAAGCTGTGAACACAACTCGTACAAGCTATTATTACACTTCGCACGAGTTGCCGAGACACCTCGTACGATGTGATTTAATATACATTTATTCACCCACCTCATACAAAGTGAGTTATATCTCATACGAGGCGCATAAACTACACTTAACATCACTTGTGAACACCCCGTACGAAGTGCCACATCGCACAAAGCACACTTCACACCGAAACAAGTTCTAATCAAATTGTTTTTGACAGTTTTCGACAATTTTCAGGTAAAACATGGAAGCGGAATTCTTTAACGCCTTCGCCACATCTGAATTTACAGCAGCTGCAGCTCAGAACATGAACCTAGAGAACGAAATGGGAACTATGACGAAACCTCCAAAGCTCATGAACTTAGAAGATTGTGACAGTTGGAGCGAAAGATTTATAAACTGGGTACAAGCTAATCATTTCACATGTTGGTTTGCCATCGTGTCAAAGTACACATCACCTACAGGTGAGAGTGGTCTTGGAAAGACATTGGCTCAGCTAACAGATATATAGAGAAAGAAAAGTTTATCAACAAAAAGAAGATAATGAATATACTACAATAGGCAGTGAAAGAAGATATACTAGCACTTCTGCAGCACAACGATGATGCACAGTCTTTGTGGAACACTTTAAGACTTAAGTTTCAGGGAAGTTCTCAAGTTCGGAAAGGAAGAAAAGTGCTGCTAAGCAAGGAATTTGACATTTTCAATCTGATAAAAGGTGAGACAATGAAGCAACTGATTGAAAGATACTGTCATTTGGTGGTTCAGATGAAACAAATGGGAATTTTTAAAACCAATGAAGAACTAGTTGATAAACTGGCCGATTCTTTACCAAAAGGAGAATGGACAACCTATCTAACTATTCTGAAAAACGGCTAGTAATTTCACATTACCAAGATTTATTGAAAGATTAGAAGGTCATGAGCTAGAAATGCAGAAGATGGCAAAGAACAAAGGCACCCACATGCAACAAGATGTTAACCTATACTACAAAGGTAGTTCTGTTGGTAACATACAAAGTCCCAAGGTTCAAACCGCCTTCAGTGCCAACAATACTACAAGTCCACCATCAAACCAATCCAGTGGGTTTCAGTCATTTTCATCATACAACCCTAATTCTCCTCAAGCTCCACAATCTTCACAAAGCTCAAGTAATCCTTAGAATAGTCAAAACAATCAATCTAATTCAAACCAGCGAATTCTTCAATGCAACATCGCTGTGAATCTCGGAAACGCACGGACTTCAATGAACACATTGCCAAACAACACATGGCCTTGCTTACATCAGTTCTCGAATCATACGAAAGTCTGGTAGCCGGAAGGATTGGGAATCTTGAAATGACAAAAGAAGATTATGATCAGATTGATCAGTTGAGTTGGAACTAATTGATATTAAGTGGTGCATGGTGTTAATAGTCCGTAGAGCTCAACGCTTTATGGAAGTCACAGGAAGAGACAGTCTGGGAAGTTATGACGGCAAACTGGGTTTTGATAAGGCTAAAGTTACATGCTTCAAGTGTAGAGAAATAGGACATTTCAAGGAGAAGTACCCAAACAGAGAAGTTAAAGGAAATCGGAATCTATTTGCTGATGATTACTACAAAAGGGCCATATATCATCGACCCCAACCTCAGACCAGGTTAGTGTAGATCGAAGACGCTCCATCAAACTCAAAAGATAAGGCTCTGGTAGTTATCCAAGAAGATGAAGGGTTCAATTGGAACAAGCACATTACAAACAATGAAAGCCTCGCACTGGTAGCCGAGATAATTAAAGAACCAGAACAGGCAAAAGAAGAATTTGCTGAGGCATCCTTTGACGAAGCACCAGAAGAATATTACAACACGACGTTAGAGGAAGAAGAACTCTTAAATAGTGCATTTAGACATCCATTGCCTACTGATATTCTTAAAACTTTTGCAGGTTACTTCGACTCAAGCTATCAACCACCATGTGAAGAAGAGACAAAGCCTGAAATAGTAGAGGTGATTGATGTGACCAAGGAATTGACTTTCGAGAATCTAACTAACATAGCCGACAAAGCTCTAATGGCTAACGTGAAAGAGGTAGTTACTAAGGAAGCTCAGGAAGCTAGAGTCAAATCGGTAAATGAGTCAGTGAAGGAAGTAATTAAGGCTCAAAATGTAAAGAAGAAACACCTTGCATGAAGTGCAAAGAGCCATGCAAGGAGTGTGTCGAAAAAGAAAAAAAATTACAAAGAGCTAAAAATTCATGCAGATAATTTGTCATGTGATTATAATACAACAGAAGAAGCATGTGACAAATTAAGTAAAATGATTAAACAATTTGAACAAGTGATCAGGGAAAATGACAAGACACTTTCGATGCTCAAGGCAACTGTAATCGACAAACAGATGGCAATCAATATTCATTTAAATACAATTGCCGAGATAAAAAGTGAACTGGAGAAAATAAAAATCGAAACAGAATGGGTTAACAAGTTGTTAATCAGTTATTCTACCAATTCATATGTCGTTGATCACATTCTTCCAAAAATCGAAAGTAAAGAAGACGATAAAATTGATGAACACAAAGGTGTAAGTTACGATCGTGTTCCACCGCCCTTGTGGAATAGCTATGCAAGAAAGAAACCATCTGGGGGTGGAAAAGGCACTCAATTTAAAATTGAAAACTAAAAGAAAAACGACTTGCCTGAGAATATTGACATAACATACACCAAAACAGAAAATGACTGTAAATCTGAAGTGGTAAAAACTGTGGTCGAAAAAGGATTGGAAAATGAGTCTGACAAATCTAAAAGCTATATTTTTGAAAGTGCAGAGTCGAATCTCGAAAAATCTGAACTGGATGTTGCATCATCAGAAAATGGTTTAAAAGATGATCCAAATGTAGTTGTGTACAAAATGAACGGATATGATAAACTATATTCCGACGAGAATTTCCCAATTTAGAATGTAAATCTTGATCAAGTTGATAAGTTGTTTAAGCTAATTGAAGTCGGTCATTCTGATATTGAAAAACAAGATACGTCATTTAATTCCAAATCAAAATGTTTTTAATGTACTCACTATCAGAAGGACAGGGACTATCCTGAAAATAGGAGAGCAGGTTTGGGTTATCAAAAGAAAAGAAAGAACAAGTTTAAAAATTTGAACTTTACGAAGAAAATTGATTTTGTCTATGGAACAAACATTGAAAGAGAGAAAGAGAGCATTGGTAAGCAATCCAACGATGAATTTAGAAAGGAAAAGGAGAGTCGAAAACAGGATTTGGATTCCTCGTTTAGAAATGACAGTAGGATGTGTTACAAATGTAACAAAGTTGGACATATTGCACGAGAATGTTCTCAAATAAATCCAATACATGTTTACAACTCGAGCAGATCTACAGAAGATGTGAAGAAAAAAAGCACCAAAGTTTGTACCAAAACAAATTCTAAAAAGAAATAATGAATCTAACAAAGTTGTGACATCAATAATTCAACATAACTCAAACTTGAGTTTGGTGAAAATTCAACCAAGAATAGTCCAAAGGATTCTAACTTCTATTCCAAAAAGGAAGTTCTGAAAACACAAACTTGGGTAACAAAAATCAAACCATCTTCGGCAAAAATAAAAACACCTGTTCCAGGTAAACCTGAAATCAAACAAGATGTCAAAATCAAAGTTCCAAAAGTTTGATATTCCAAACCCATCGAAGACCAAGCAGGCTTGGGTTTCACTATTTAAGTAATTACTTTATTTACATGTGTAGGGGCTCCGAAGGTCAATTATTTCAAAGTGGATTATGGACAGTGGAGCTTCTCATCACATGACAGGAATGCTAGCCTTACTCTATGAAGTAAAATCTATTCGTGGAGGCTATGTTGGTTTTGCTGGAAATCAAGGTGGGAGAATTGTTGGAGAAGGGAAACTTTCAAATGGAGTGGTCTCGTTTGACAAAGTAAACTATATTGTTGAATTAGAGAACAATTTTCTGAGCATCTCGCAAATTTATGATAAAAAGTTTACAACGCACTTCAATGATAAGGAATGTTTAATTCGGAAGCCGGGATTCAAAATGCCGGAGGAGTGGATCCTCATGCGCGCTCCTCGAGAAAATGATCTCTAGGTCCTAGATATGAGCGTCGCATCTACCACCTCAAATTAGCACAGTGTTTCGTAACCATAGCAACTGAAAAAAAATCAATCCTTTGGCATAGAAAGATGGGGCATATTCACTTACGAAAAATGAACTACCTGATGCACAACAATCTAGTGGAGGGTGTCAATCTCAAAAATTTTCATATAAACGACGATTGTCTTAGCTGTAAAAAGGGTAAGTAGCACGAGAAATCTCATTCAAGGAAACTTCTAAATTCCATCAAGTTACCACTAGAGAGGCTTTATATGGATCTCTTTGGGCCAGTAAATGTCAAAAGTATTTATGGAGATCTTTATTGCCTAGTTGTGACCGACGACTATTCAAGATTCTCGTGGGTCATGTTTCAGGAGAGTAAAGATGAAACATTTGAAAATCTTATTATTCTCATAAGAAAGCTAGAAAACCTGTACTATCTTCCAATCAGACGGATAAGAAGTGACAACTGTACTAAGTTCAAGAATAATCGAATGCTTGATTTCTGTAATGACAAAGGAATTCTTCACGAATTCAGCGCCCTTTATACTCCGCAACAAAATGGAGTAGCTGAACAGAAAAATCGATCTCTGATTGAAACTGCACGCACTATGCTCGCTGATTCAAAGTTACCTATCATTTTTTGGAGCGAAGTTGCTGCCTCTACTTGCTACACAATAAAAAGGGTTTTGACCATGAAGGCTCACAAAAAGACATGTTTCAAACTGCTTAATCAAAGTGTTGATACACTTTTATGTCTTACGTCTCTAATTGTACAGTCTTTGTTTATTGTGTCTGTATAGTTTGGTCATGTCGACCAAATCTAGATATCCTCCTATCTTGATTTAGTATGACGATTAGTTTGTCTGTGTTGTAAAATAGTTGCATGCATGCATACTGTTGAGTCTTCTATACGTCATGTCTGTTGACACGTTCTCCAAAGAACACTTTCAAATACGAGTGGGAGATGCTTCGTACGAGCAAGCCATATATCAGTCGTACGAGTGGCTTATCTCAACAAGTATCTTGCTTGATTCATACGAGCCAGTCCATATTCGTACGAGCCAGTTCATGTTCGTACGAGCCATCTTTTGGAGAATGTTCTTCGTGACATATGGTGTTTCATACGACCATCAACATTCTTCGTACTGTTGCTAGGTGTGGACACTATATCAACAGCCATGCACTTCTCAGTGAATAGGGGGCAAGTGGACAAGTTAGATACTAGAGAGAGAGACTGAAGCACAAGAACACAGAGAGTATTTCCTGAGTCTGTATGAAAATTGTTTGTATGTGTTTGTATTAGTTCTCTTATGTTAATCAAGATATTGAAACTTTGGTTATCTTGTGTTTCTTACTTTGTGTTGGTTTGCATACTTACGAGGATTCCGCACTCGTATGTGTGTTATATAAACAGGGAAGTAGGTTAATCTTAAGTGAACCTACAAGTGGTATCAGAGCTTTGGCTCTCTTCCTTGTTTAAAACCAAGCTTAGTGCTGTGTCTAAGCTAGTTGTGAGGGTTTCTGGAAGTGTTCTTAACTTTCAACAGGAAACTTAAGGTTTTAAAAGATAACCAACTTAAAACTCAAAACTTATTGTACCCAGAAAATTTTCATAAAAACCTTGTTAGAATACATGGAGACCTGTTAGGATCTGGTTTTTCTTTAAATTTTCTATCAAAATTCTGTGGACATATCTTTAGGAGAAACAATGCCGGAAAACTCACCGGAATATTCTTCTAGGGTTGACCAAATCTCTGGACATTCTGACTTGACTGTTTTGACTGAAAAGCTGATATGGAATGTTTATCTTTTTAACAAAATTGGGTAGACAACTGACCACTTTCGGAAACAAGTCTGTGTTAGAAAAGGAAATTTTCACCAACCAACTCTGCAAAAAGATTCCTCTCTGAGAAAAACATCCGTGCGAATAACCCATCCGCACGAAGAACAAGACTGTTCATGCGAAAGACCAAGTCATCCGCACGAAGGATCTTGTTCGCACGAAGCACAGATTGCTCGCACGAAAGAGTGTCATTCGTACGAACAACCTAGTACGTACGAAGAAGTGTGACTCGTACGAATCACTGATTCGTATGAAGAACTAAACTTCTTTGATCTGTTTTTCGTGTTCCAGTTTTTCAAAACTTGTGGTTTTTCAAATTCGTGAACTTTAAAAGGAGACTGTTATAATAAAAATTAATCTTTAAACCTGTTAATTTTCAGAAACAAGAACATATAATGGGTACTAATTCTTGAAATTGGGGGTGTGGTTCAAGCACAAACCAAGACTCATCACAAAGCTCCGCAACCTCATGGGTAAAATCACTAATGCCTCAAGACACAGCCATGATTACCGCAAATCAATGGGCATGTGTAGCAAATCAAAACCATAGCATTCAGACTCTTCTTATAAGCGAGAGTGAAACTTGAAGTAATAACCGTCCACCAAAACTGAACCATATGAATGATTATCCTTCGTGGAAAAGTCGTTTCCATACATATGTTCTCGGTCAAAATACAGAATTATGGACATGTTTTACCACACCATACAAGGAATCTCTCGAAGAAGTAGGATCAAATCCAACCTCCTTAGCCAATTTAGATGAAAACGATAAAAAGGCCTATGATCTAGAGAAGAAGGAGTTTGCTATCCTTACACAAGCACTTCATAAGGATATATATCATCAGTTTGTGTACTGTACTACGACTAAAAATTTATGGGATACTTTGGATCCAAGAGGAGAAGGAAATGCTGCAACCAGAAAAATATGACATGATCTGCTAAAGAAAGAGTTTGAAGGTTTCATGTTCATGGAGAATGAAACACTGAGTGATATGACAACACGCTTCTATCATTTGCTTAGTGAAATGTATTCATACAAAGTGATAGCATCTCCACAAGAAATCGTGATGCGTTTTGTTGACGCCTTACCGCCAAAATGGAGTCAATTTATTGACTTACTAAGACATACATATGTTTTGGATATGATTAGTATTTATGAATTTGTTTAGAAGCTGGAGAACAAAAACGAAGAAGAAATCCGGAAAGCAAAAAGGGTTTCCGTTCCACAAAACCCTGAGATGTACTTTGAAGGTATTAACACAGGTGTTAGTACAACTCAGCAACCAAAACTTCAAACCGCGTTTGTGTCAAATGTTAACCCCTTTCTACCACCACCAGTTCAAACAGATCAATTTGTCGGCTCATGTACTCAAACCTATGGTCAAGTATTTGATCCTAAAGCCTTTCTACCACAACCTCAAGTTGTTACAATTCAAGTTCCACAACAAGCTTCTCAACAAGTTTCTATGGTAACAACTTTCAACCTGGAAATCCTAATACCCTCAGAGTTGATGCATCACATCTTTCCAAGGTTAGTGTCGAAGTTGCTCGGGAACATATGGAACTTCTGAAGACTATGGTTAGTGCTTACTGTGGACTAGTCGCTGGTCAAATTGGAAACATCAATTTGACTAATGAAGACTACAACAAATAGACAGAGATGAGATGGAGTTGATGGATATTAAGTGGGCATTTGCAAGTGTGGTTAGAAGAGCTAAGGATTATACGAGCAGAACTGGGAGAATGATTTTGGAAAGCAAGAAAGATACGAAATATGGTTTTGATAAAGATGTTGTTACTTGCTTCAACTGTGGTGAAAAAGGTCACTTCAAGCGTGAATGTACTCGACCCAGCAAACAAGGAAATCACAACCCTTTCTGAAATCAATCACAACCATCCCACACCACTCAAGTCAACAATGAACAAAGAATCGTAGCTGTTAACAACCCAAACAAGTCTAACTAGTCTGGACCTTCAAACAACAGAAACAAAGCTCTAATAGTTCAAGCAGATGAAGGATGCGATTGTTGGGAAATGAGAATAAAGAAGGAACTGCATGTTATGCCAAGATTATCAATCAGATCAAACATGTTCACAGCATTTACAATTCTGACGATGATAGTTCTGGGTATATGGGAGTTTTGATGAAGAAAGCTCAAGTGTAGTTGGTTATGGATCTGATCCAGATGTCAGGGAAAGGATTGATACTGAGGTCAATTAGTTGCTGGAAGAAGCATAAAAGTTCAAAAGTCAAAAGGCTGGTTTGATAAGGAGAGCAGAAGTTGCATCAAAAGAGATGGAGAAAATCTTTGCCAACAATGCGTCCTTTTCTCATCATACCGCTTTCATGGCTAACGTTGTAGGTTCAACAAGTCAGGTAAAATCTAACTCTCCTAAGATATGCAGTGACTGTGCTGAATTAAAAATAAAATTTGAAACAATAAACAATCACAATCAAATCCTTTGTAGTTGAACTGTCAAAATGCAAAGAGGCAAATCTGGCTTTAACTCGAAACGAAAAAGAATTCAAATATGTAATTGAAACTCTTAAGAAAAGCGTTTCTGAATTAACTAAAACAGTTTTGAACAAGCAAACAGGAATTAATAACTACATTAATATCCTTAAAGAAACGAAAAAGGAGTTATCCATTGCCAAATGCGAACAAGATGCAATTAAGCTAAAATTGGAAAGTTATTCTAACTCCCGATATGTGCTTGATCATATCATTGACATTCAAAAGCTTAAGGGATATATCAAATGCATTGGTTATAAATTGTGTCCACCCCCGTTGAAACACAATTATACCAAATTGCCTGATGAAGAGGAAATGTCACACTTTGAACCATCTGTACCTCTTAATCCTGAAGAGTTTGCAGCATGATTAGGGTTTAAGCTGGAAAATTCCTCAGTTGAATCAAGGAAATCAGAAAACTCATCATCAGTTGTTGATCAGAATCTTTCTAAAATAGAGGAGGATGATTCATCAGATGATGAGCCAGAGAAAACCGATCAGGATCAATCTCTTATGAAGAAAAAAGGGTAGAAATTTCTGCTGCTCCTGATGTGAAAGCTGTTGCAAGTCAAGAGAATGATCCTATGAAATCTGTCAAGACAACTGAGTCTACAATCGAAAATGATAATGTGTTGTATACTTTGATTGGGGATAAGAAGATTTACTCAAACAAAGACTTTTGATCAAAAATGTAAATCCAACCTCTATTGTTAAAGTTTTTGAAAAATCAACAACCAAATTTTTGGAAAAGAAGAATCCAATCAAGTCACAACCATTATTCGTTTCAAAAGTAAAACAACAAGAAAAGCGAGCTGAAAAATCTAAGGTATCACAACCAAAAGTTGAAACCAAAGGAGCTCACTGCAAGAGGAAATGAAGAATGTTAAATTTGTGGGATCAACTGGCACTGATGAAATCGAGACTTTTGAAAGCATGTCTAATATTGATTTTGTAAATAAAGTCAAGATTTTGAAGCGTAACAGTCAAAACAATTACACTCAACATACAAATGGGTGTGAAGATGAACCAAGTACCTCCAGACCCACAAGTTCAACATCAAGTCAAAAAAGACGATCTCCTAAATTGTTGAAAGGAGAACATGTTTTAAATGTGGAGAGTTTGGCCACATAATCAAAAATTATACCAGCCCAGGAAAACCCAGATTTGTTGAAAAGCCCCTCCTGAACCAACTTGCCAACATCGATCTGTATCACCAAAACAAGACAAATGTATTTTTAAAGAACAAGAAGAAAAACGGAGACGTAAACAAGTAAAAATAATTGAAAACGCATTAAAACCGGATTTCTCAGAAAGGAAACCAAGCTATTCAAGTTTGATAAAACCAGAATTAGTTAAAAATGTTAATAATAGTTATTATGGTAAATTTCAACAATCTTGGAAACCTAAGACCGGTAATGTTTCAGGAGGAGGCACAAAGTTTCCAAATCATCAAGAAATAGAAATCACATTTCTTGATGATAAGGGTAGACCCAAGACCACTAAGGCTTGGGTCCCCATCTCAAACTGATCGGGTATTGAAATGTGCAGGGTATTCTAGGAGGAACTGTGAATAGTCATTGGATTGTTGACAGTGGAGCATCGAGACACATGATAGGCGACTTAAGGCTTCTTTATGATGTAAAAAGCATTAGAGAAGGTTATGTTGCCTTTGCTGGAGATAAGGGCGGATACATCACTTGAGAAGGAATGGTTTCCAATGGTGTTGTTAGCTTTAATAAGATCAATTATGTTCTTCAAATTGATCACAATCTTCTAAGTGTTTCTCAAATCTGCGACAAGAAGTTCACGGTTCATTTTGATGATGTCGGATGCTATGTGCTGAAACCTGGTTTCAAGATTCCCAAAGAATGGATTCTCCTATTGGCTCTAAGAATTAATGACTTGTATATTCTTAACATGAGCCAAGCTATTACCACGTCTGCACAAGACACATGTTTTGTCTCAAAAGCCACCGAAAAGGAATCAATCTCTTGGCATAGACGAGTGGGAACATTCACTTGAGGAAAATGAACGATTTGGTGAAAAATGATCTTGTGAGTGGTGTACCAGTGAAGAACTTTCATTTACAAGACGTCTGTGTATCGTGCCAAATGGGAAAGCAAGCTATAAAATCTCATCCTGTGAAGAAGATTAACATGGTGAATATGCCTCTGGAACGTCTTAATATGGACCTCTTTGGACCTATGAAACACAAGACTACCTTTAGTGATTCATATTGCTTAGTAGTTACTGATGACTACTCAAGATTTTCATGGGTAAATATGTTGGCACACAAGAGTGAAGTTCCTGAAATCCTCAAGAATCTCCTAACGCTACTCGAAAATTTGTACAATTTGAAGATAAGCAGAACCAGAAGCGACAATGGCACTGAATTCAAGAATCATGTTATGGATGAGTTCTGTTCTTCTAAAGGCATTTTGCATGAGTACAATTCTTGTTACACTCCACAACAAAATGGTTTCGCTGAGAGGAAAAATAAAACTCTGATTGAAACTACAAGAACCATGTTGTAGAATCAAAACTTCCTGTTCAATTTTGGGGAGAGGTTGTGGCTACTGCATGTTATACAATAAATAGAGTTCTTACGGTGAAGAGGCATGGGAAAGCATGTTTCGAGTTGTTACATAAAAGGAAACCGGATGTGTCTTTCTTAGAACCTTTTGGAGCTCCATGCACTATGATTGATCCACATTGAAAGTTTGGACCAAAGGCTATCGAAGGTTTCTTTCTTGGATATGCTACTCCTAATTTCAGAGTGTGGAATTTGTCATCGAAAAAGATTGAAGAATGGGGTGAAGTTAAGGTTCAAAGATACACTGAATTAGTAAGAGCTCCGGTGCTCCTTGGATGTTTGACTATGATGGATTGTTTGACTCCTTCAATCTGCCAACTTTTGATGATGCATCTGTAGCTGCTCAAATGCTACTAGAAAGTGATACTGCAGTTGACTCGTCATTAGTACGACCAATTGTTGTTAACCCTCAAGTGTCTACTTTGGTTAACAATCTTGTTCAAAATAAGGAATTCGAAGATGCTGCTGATTACAATGATTCGTCAGAAGATGATGAGTTCCATGATGCAAATAAAGCTACTTCTACTCCGGATCCTGGAATTTCTGTTGTCACATCAAATGTGCAAAATAAAGGGACAATTGAAGGTCATGCTTCTACATATTCGTCAATTCCAGCCATCGAATTAGCTGTTGATCTGAATTTCAACAATTTTGGTATAAATTCTAGAGTTCCCGATGCTCCAGAAACTCAAATTCATAATACCCATCCTCAGTAGAATAGTATAGGAGATGTCCAGAGTGGTGTGCCGACTCATAATTAGCCAAGGAACAACCAGAATGCTGGTTTGTATTCGGCTATTAGGGAATCTAGGGAACACAATTATTGGTCTTTTTCTGCTATGTCTGCCAAGTTGAACCAAAATCTTGGAAGGAGGCAATGAAAGAAGACTCATGGGTTGAAGCAATGCAAGAAGAACTTCAGCAGTTTCAAAAGTTAGGCGTGTGGAAATTGGTTGACAGGCCTGACAACTACAAGAAGATTGGTACAAGATGGGTTTACAAGTGTAAGAAGGATGACCGAGTGTTGTTGTGGAAACAAAGCAAGATTGGTTGTCCAGGGCATTAATAAGGTAGAAGGCATTGATTACAATGAAGTTTATGCACCGGTAGCACGTCTTGAGGCCATAGGAATTTTCTTGGCTTATACGTCCTACAAGAAGTTTACAGTTTACCAAATGGATGTGAAGAGTGCATTTCTTCATGTGTGATTGAAGAAGAAGTATATGTTGAGCAACCCCGGGTTTTGAAGATCCAATCCATCCTAACAAGGTTTGGCTTCTCAATAAGGTGCTGTATGGTCTTCATCAGGCTCCTTGGGCTTGGTATGAAACGTTGTCTTCCTATCTTCTGAAGAATGTTTCGACGTGATTGACAGCTGTACTCTCTTCATCATGAAGAAAATGAGGACTTATTGCTGGTACAAGTGTATGTTGATATTCTTTTTGGGTTTACAAATGAGAAAATGTGCAAAGAATTCGAGCAGGTGATGCAAGAGAAGTTCGAGATGAGCGCAATGGGAGAAATGACTTTTTAGGTTTGCAGGTTCATCAATCTAAGTAAGGGATTTTCGTCCATCAAACCAAGTACATCAGGGATATTCTCAAACGATTTCAGATGGAAGACTCAAAGCCCTTGGGAACTGCATTAGCTTAAAATCATGGGATTACTCCTGATGGAATGGGTGAACATGTGGAACCATCTCTTTATCGTGCTATGATCAGATCTCTTATGTATCTTACTGCTTCAAGACCCGATATGATGTACCCAACATGTCTTTTAGCTCGCTACCAGTCAAGTCCAAAGGTTTCTCATTTGATGGCTGTGAAAAGAATCTTTCGTTATCTGAAGGGTCGCCCAGACACTAGTCTCTGGTACCCTAAGGATGATAAGTTTGATTTGAAACATTTAGTGATTTGAACATGGTGGCTGCAAGATTGATGCAAAATCAACATCAACAGGATGTCAGTTCTTGGGAAATCACCTAGTCACGTGGCAATGCAAAAAGCAGACTTGTGTAGCTACGCCAACCTATGAGGCTGAGTATATTTCAGCTTCTAGTTGTTGCTCTCAGGTTCTATGGATCCAACAGCAAATGCGCGACTATGGTTTTGAATTTCTAACTACTCCTATTTTTGTTGATAACAAAGCTGCTTTACAGATCACTCGTAATCCTGTACACACTCAAAATCCAAACACATTGAGATTTAGTATCATTTCATACGAGATTGTTATGAAAAGAAACTTATCAAAGTTGTTAAAATCCACACCGGTCACCAATGTGCCGACCTGTTTACAAAAGCTTTTGATAAATCTCATTTTGATTATCTACTTTTGGTCAATGGCATCAAGGTGAAACCCAAGTAGATCATCTTTGGCTAATCATTTTTTGTAAATAGTTTCTTAAAAATCTAAAATACAAAAAGATTTTCTATTTTCTCTTATTTTTATATTTTAGGGGGAGAAAATTTCAAGAAAATACAAAAACATGAGAAAACACAACAAAATATGTCTTTTATTTAGTTAAGTTTTTTTATTTATTTACCTTCTTTACTTAAGGAGGAGAAAAATTTAGAAAAATACAAAAACAATAGAAAATTCAAAAATAAAAAATGAGTTTTTGAAAAGATAAGAGAAGATGATGATACACACCGGTGATCTGTCAAAAACGGTCAAATATATAAAATGTAAATTGATAAGTAGCTTTACTATTGATGTATTGGTAGGCTCACAATCAAATTAAAATGTGCAAGTTGATATAAATATAACGGACTGAAAGCCAGGTTGGAACCATTCGATGGCATATGGTCTTGGTACTGAAATTTCGTTTGATAGTATGCCTAAGTTCTAAGATATGTTGTCTTTATGCTTGCTTATCATCTGGGCATCATGGTTGAATCTTTTATCGAAAAGTAACGGTGACGCAAGTCTAAAACTTCCATGATACCATACATACATGTAAATACTGCATACGACCATCAATAAGTGATAAAAATATCACATCCACCCAAACATAAGTGATAATATATCACAGCTTTATGCGGGAGTTATGTTCGTATCTTTGTCGGTACGATGGTAGTAACCTGTTCACGGACTAACTCATGTGCCCTGCATGCATCTGAAAATCAAGTTCCTCATCAATAAGTGATTTAATCACATGGAGCTTGTTTTCAATAAAAATAAGTGAGTATCTCACATCATATACGTCAAAAAAGATGATAAACAGTATACTCACCTGTAAGATTTTCTCTCATGCATGTCTTGATACGGGAATGTGCCGTGAAGTGGTTGAACACCGGCTAGTAAGTATAAATCATACATTAATCATACCTCTTAATCATAATTACATCTGATAAGCTGAGCTTACGTGGACAAAAATACCGATAATCATAGTAGAATACTTATTTATTTAGTTTGGTGTTTTAAACAAAACTCGTTTTTGGCAAGATTAGAAGCTGGTATGATTTCTTACCTAGAAACTCTGAAAAAGATTGCCTAGTAAATATATAGTTTATTCTTATTTGTTGGTTGATATTTTAGTTTAGTTTACTCTTTGGTTAAAATTAAAGTATTTTTTATTTAGCCAAAGATGGAAACTCAAAAGTTTTCTACCAAGATACGCCCTAAAAATCATTTGTTTTGATACCCAAACTTCATAAAGTACTTTCTTACAACGGGTAAACTCATCTCAAAGAACAAAATCTGTTTAACGAGCACATTTCCTAACTTAACTTGTGATTAGTGTGGATATGTGCAAAGATCTAAACAGGTCAACGAAAAAACCTAAGGTCCTCGAAGAACTAAAAGTCCAGTTTTGAAAGACTTGGACTCGTACAAATCAGAGATCACTCGTACGAGTTTTGTGCCTCGCACGAATGACCACTGGTGTCTTGTACAAATGGCAGTTCTTCGTACGAGCTAAGGTTCTTCGTACAAGTATCTTGATGTGGTATAAAGGTGATGAAGTTTTTTGGTACAACTTTACTTTCACCTTGCTCACGTCATCCTTTCACCTCTCCTTATGTTGTTTATGATATCTTTAAGGTATATTTGACAATGTTGGCATACCTTGAAGATGAACAATTTGAACATTATCTGACTATGTAACTCTGTCTGACATGAACAATAAATTTTAAGTGAAGAAACTTTTTAATGAAAAACAGGTTCTTCTTGAATAATCTTCTCTTGAAGTTGTTTGTGCGAACAAGATGTTTTTGATCCGTATGAGTGAATTATCACTCGGACGAGTAACCTGTCGCTCATACGAGCAAGTTACTCGTATGAGTAAATCACTTGTTTAACAAAATTTAGTGTTCGTCCAAATCAGTTGTTCTTCGTACGAATAAATTATTATTCGTATGAGTCAGTAGTTCTTCGTCTAAGGAATACATACACCAGGTAGTTTGAAATAAAACTTTTTGCGTATATTCCCTAATGAATTTATGTCCTTATTCTTGTTATCTTTTGTGTACAGAATGGAACAAAAAGAACATAAAAGAAAACCCGCAATGAAGAGAACTGACAAGTCAGAAGTGGAAATCATGTCAGAGTCAAGACACAACATGGTGGCCTACTTAGATCCAGAAGATAGATTTTCTGAGTACAATGATATAATGAAGTTTTTGCGCAACTCAAGGATACATTATGCTATCACGCACAAGAGTACAGTATACAAGACGTTGATCAAGGAATTTTGGGATTCGGCTACAGATGTTGAAGTGAATGGGTAGGAACTTATCCACGGGAGAGTAAATGACTTGAACATAGATGTCTCTATTGAAATCATAAACCCAGTATTACTACTTGGCGATGATCCTGAAGCTCCATTCTAAGTTTCGTTGAATTATCAACGTGGATGTTTGCTACGAATGAAATGTGTTGGAGATTTTCTCATAGGAGAACTAAACAAAGCATGGTTGCCACTCCAATACAAGTTCTTTCTACATGTTCTAATTCAGTGTTTGAGTAACAGACGAAGTGGTTATGACATGGCGAATAACGACTTGGTTGGAATAATGATAGCTTTGACATTGAACAAACCGTTAAGTGTTTCGAAGTATATTTTTGCAAACATGAAGGAAAACCTGAGAAGAACCAGATATGGTGGAAACAAGTTTTGGATGTATCCTCGTTTTCTCCAAATGATCTTAAATGTGCAACATCCGAATCTTCTGAAGAATGACAACGATGTTCTAAAAGTTGAGATCATGATGGAACATTCGTTGAAGATTTTTAGAGGTGTAGTAGAAAATGTTAGAAGGAAAGCACACCTCCTCGAAATTGATCGGTTTTCTGGCAAATGATAAATATGTTGCACCAGAAAACGATAAGTGGTGCCATGGTGATAGTGAGTCAGATAATGATGAACCAATTTTGAAAAAGATGATCAAAGATAAATTTGGTCGTCAAAGGAGAAAAGATGATGATGATGACGGTGATAATGATGGTAATGGTGGTGCAAGTGATGTAGGTGCTACAAGTGGTGATAAGGGAAGAAAGAAACAAAGTAGAAAGACTATGGGAACATCATCATCACAACCTGAAATCACATAAACTACAACCTCACATCAAGAAACTGTACTAGAACCATTGCAGAAGTCCAGTCTACTTTTACAACAGAGGAGACTGGACTTGTAATGACGAAACCCACTACAACCTCTGAACCACAACCTTTAAATACCACAGCAGCTGAAACACCTTTGGCTGAAGATACTCCAGTTCAATCACAACCTACTACTTCATCAGTCCAACAATCTCAGTCCACAACTCATCAACAAAATACAAAACGAAGCAATCGTTTATTCTCTGAAATGGAACAGGATGAGAAAGTGGATTTTCTGTTCTCTCAGTTGCAAGCTGCTACAATCCAGATTCACAAGCATTCAGAGTTTATGATTTCAAATCGAGCACAGTTGTCAAACAACATTTGGAGATAAATTCTTTGAAAGAGACCGTTAGAAAACAGGATTCTGAAGTTGCGCAGTTAATAAAGAAAATGAGCAGCTGAAGGCTGCAGATGCTGAAAGGGCAACTTAGCTACAACATATGAGAGCAGCTGATAACTCTTGGGGAATTGAGTTGAATAGGCTGAAAGAACGTAGTGCGGCTGTTCAACGATCTGCCAAAACAATAACTGCTAAGCGTAACGACTTAAGAGAATGGTATCATTCTCGTAATGCTACACCGGTTGAAGGCTTTAATGGTATTAAGGACGTGTTTGAAATGAGCAGAAAGCGAATGAACATTCTGTGGAATGAAAGATGTAGAGCACATGAGATCAAACGTAAATGTGATCAGGATAGTGAAGACACTGGAAATCCTGATGCTTCAGCCTTATCCTCGTAACCAAAAGTTTCTGCTTCAACTCCAGCGGTAGAGTCTAATGTACAACAGATTATAACCGATCTAGTTGCCTCCAGTGACACTCAAGAGGGAACAGGAAAGGTTTGATGTTTCTGGAAAGTATTGAAGACCTGATTATCAATCAACGTCGGATTGAAGATTTTCAGGGGAAGTTTATTGATACAACAGGCAATTTGGAATGAAGACTGAAGACCAAGCAACAGCCAAGGGGGAGTTTGTTGATAGACTTTTGTGTCTGTTTCTTGTACTTAGTTACGTCTGTAATTGTACGGTCTTTGTTTATTGTGTCTGTATAGTTTGGTCGTGTCGATCAAATCAAGATATCCTCCTATCTTGATCTAGTACGACAATTAGTTTGTCTGTGTTGTAAAACAGTTGCATGTATGCATACTGTTGAGTTTTGTGTACGTCATGTCTGTTGACACGTTCTCCGAAGAACACTTTCAAATACGAGTGAGAGAAGCTTTGTACGAGCAAGATGTTGCTCGTATGAGCCATATATCAGTCGTACGAGTGGCTCATCTCAACAAGTATCTTGCTTGATTCGTACGAGCCAGTCCATATTTGTATGAGCCAGTTCATGTTCGTACGAGCCATATTTTGGAGAATGTTCTTCGTGACATATGGTGTTTCATACGAACAAAAACATTCTTCGTACTGTTGCTAGGTGTGGATACTATATAAACAGACATGCACTTCTCAGTGAATAGGGGCAAGTGGACAAGTTAGACACTAGAGAGAGAGAGACACTGAAGCACAAGAACACAGAGAGTATTTCCTGAGTTTGTATGTGTTTGTACTAGTTCTCTTGTGTTAATCAAGATAGTAAATCTTTGGTTATCTTGTGTTTCTTACTTTGTTTTGGTTTGCATACTTACAAGGATTCAGCACTCGTATGTGTGTTATATAAACAGGAAAGTAGGATAATATGATCCTCCAAGTGGACCTACACAAAGATAGCCGAGTTTAAAATTTTTAGAACCATTTAGGTCTCCGTGTACGGTTATCGACCTGGACAGAAAATTTGGTGCTAAGTCATTGGAAGGTTTTTTCATAGGTTACGCTAGTCCGTTGAGAAGGGTATATCTCCCAAGCTTAAATCAAGTGATCCTTGCTCAACATGTCGATTGTCGGAGGTACACGATGCCTACTCAAAAGTCTGACCCTGTATGTTCAATTATGAGAGCTTATGGAATTCACTTGACCTACCAGAGGTTCCTAACGAAAGGGAACTTGTGTTGTTATATCAACAACATCAAGCATCAAATCAAGAACAAGTTCCGAGACCAATAGTGGTTACTCAACCACCTGTTGGCACAAATGTTTCTTGTAAAGGTCCGAGCACGACTCAATCTGCACCTGTCATCGATCCAGTAGTTCATTCCACTGAGCCCATTCTCATCCAGATGGATGATTCTGACTCTGACACTAAGCCAACATATGATAGTAATGGTGATTCTAGTTCCGATGAAGGACCTGAGCAGATAACAAGTCTACTAAATCAATCTGCAAGTCCTACAAATCAGAATCAAGCTTCAACAAGTGATACGGTTGTCGAACAGAATATCACAAATTTGGGAAGTGAAGTGGATGTTCCTAATGAAGTAATTCTAGGGAATTTGTCCTATCACCATCCGAGAATATTATCGGAGAATTACAAGCTGGAGTGAAAACACGCAATCAGATTAACAAAGATCTTAGTTGTTTTTATACAAAGATTGCACCAATTCAAGAAATATGCTTAAATCGTTGTTTTATTTCGCAGATTGAGACAAAATCGTACAAAGACGAGCCTGCCGATGAAAGCTGGGTAAACGCAATGCAGGAGGAGCTACAACAATTTCCGAAGCTTGGAGTCTAGAAGCTTGTTGACCTACCGGCTAATCAAAAAGCTATAGCTACAAAATGGGTCTTCAAGTGTAAAAGAAATGATCGTGGGGTAGTAGTACGAAACAAAGCTTGACTCGTTGTCAAAGGATTTCATCAGCAAGAAGGCATTGATTATACGAAGGTTTATGCTCCGGTCGCTCGACTCGAAGCCATTCGCATTTTCCTAACATTTACGTCATGGAAAGGTTTCATGGTGTACCAGCTAGATGTCAAGTCTGCTTTTCTTTACGGAACTATGAAAGAGTTAGTGTATGTTGGACAACCACTGGGGTTCGTCGATCCAGTGCATAAGGACAAGGTTTATCTTCTAGATAAACTTTATACGAATTACATCATGCCCCGAGAGCCTAGTACGAGACACTCTCTCAGTACCTGATAAGCAACGACTTTACCAGAGGCTCTGTTGACTGCACACTCTTCACAAAAGAAGTAAACGGACACTTGCTGATAATACAAGTCTATGTCGATGACATCATCTTCGGCTCCACAAATGACGTGTTATGGAAAGATTTTGAAGCTGTCATGAAGAAGAAATTTGAAATGAGCTCAATAGGAGAGATGAAGTTCTTTCTAGGACTTCAAGTTGATCAGTTGACTGATGGTATCTTCATCCATCAGACAAAGTACGTCCACAATATCTTGGAGAAATTTGAAATGTCTGGATCGTCACCATTATCTACCCTATTGCAATCAATCATGGCATCTGCCTAGACGACCACGGAGTCAAGATAGATGAAACCTTGTACAGATCGATGATTGGATCACTGATGTATCTCACAGCCTCTAGACCAGACATCATGTATCCAACCTGTCTTTGCGCTCATTATCAATCAAGTCCTCGAGTGTCACATCTGATGATAGTCAAGCGGATTTTCCGATACCTGAAGGGTTGCCCAAGCACGGGCTGTGGTATCCGCGAAACGACAACTTCGACCTCGTTGGATATTCTAATTCGGATTTACGGTTGCTGTAAACTTAATGCCAAATCTACGACGGTCGGTTCCCAGTTCTTTGTAACACGCTTAGTAACATGGCAATGCAAGAAGCAAACCACGGTCGTTCTCTCTACTTGCGAGGCTGAATACGTTTCAGCTTCCAGCTATTGTTCCCAAATTTTGTGGATACAACATCAGATGAGAGACTTTGGATTGCAGTTTCTTTATACATCCATATTTGTAGTTAATAAGGCAGCCATCGATATAACCAAAAATTTGGTTCAACATTCTAAAACTAAACACATTGAAATTCGATATCACTTTATCCGTGATTATCATGAGAAAAGTTGATTCGAATAGAAAAAATCCACACTGATGAACAAAAGGCAGATTTTTATATCAAACCTTTTACTCGAACCAGATTTAAATATCTTATGAGACTTAATGGTTTGAAAAATCTTACATCATGTGGGGAAATTGATGTTGAATACGGATCGGATGATGAATTTCATAATCCTCTTTGGTTTGTCATGTTTCTTTTGTTTTAAAATTTCTTTCTTTAATAACCAAAATCCAAAAATATGTTTTTGATTTTAGGGGGAGAAATCATTGTGAAAAATACAAAAACGTTTAAAAATTTGAAAAATACAAAAATATTCGACAAAAAAAAGAGTTTGAGTGTTAAAGAGGAAATGATAATACATCAGTAAACTATCACATTATGCAAAGAAATGTAATGGTATTAAGTATTTAAACAGGTCTTACGAATGATTTGTCAGTAGGCTCGCACATTGAGTAAATTGTTTTCAAGATATAAACATAAAAGAAAAACTGATTAATCTGTGGCTTAACTTCTCTCGGATATATGGACTTCGTACTCCAAAATTTCGTTTGAGAGAACGCCAGATTCTAAGATACTAGGTCTTTATAGATAATTGATATCTGGGTATTATACGAGTCCTTCTGATTTTGCATCAGCAATGGCCTAGAACTTGTATAATACTTTTCGCATTCATTCCCCCACAACTGTACAAAAATTTGAAAATATCAAAGGTTACGATATTTGCAGTACAAAAGATTCCAAAATTTGGAACACAACCTTAAGTCGAGTCTTCATCTCTTTGAATGTACGGGAGTACTAACCTGAGCTTTCAAGGCCTCGCATGACTTATATATACATATATCAATTGGCTATATTCACTTGTGAGATGATATCTGGGAATCTCGATACGTGAGTGTATTCTGAGGTGGGAAACACAGTTGAGTCATGTTCCTAATATTACCTAATGTATCTTGAATCAACTGAGAAATGTGTAAGAGCTTAAATGGATCACGTTACTGACAATCCAAGTAAATCTGTTTAGAACTTAAAGTTTTATAAAGATCAATGGTACTAGTGATATGCCTGGTTACTGATATGATCCTCTAACTCATTCTCTCTGAAATTTGTCTGTAATATTTTTTGTAACAAAGTTTACTTTTCATCTCATTTCAGAAAAACTTCAAAAAAAATATTAAGTGTGTTTTAATATGAACTTTGAAAAATTCAAAAAGATTTATTTCTACTCAGTTCTATCTACCGATGTTGGAAAGTGAATCTTTAATATCCAGAGTTGCTGAATGCTGAGAGATCCAGACGTCAACAGGTTGGGAGCATATCTGAAATCAAGAAAATGTTTAGAAAAGATCAAAAGTTCATTAATTTGAAACTTTTCTCTGCCTAAAAACATCAGTTTGTTCATAAAATGTTCTACCAAGGTCATTAACTTGGACTTGGTAGTCAAATCAGTTAACCAGGGTCATTAACTTGGACTTGGTCAACTGAGTAGGTTGTTAAAAATTGAAAATTTGAAGTTTAAAGGTCACCTCGCACGAGTTGGAGGTCACCTCGTACGAGTTGGAACTCATCTCGTACGAGTTGAACAGCTCGCACAAGTTAGAAACCAACTCATACGAAGTGGATCAGGCCCTATATATATGGACAAACTCGTACGAAGTGGTCATTCACTGCTTGTGCGAGTTAAGAGAACTCTTGTGCGATTTGTATTGTTCTAACTTTTTCAAACGATCTACCACTTTCATACACCTAGGGGAGGTTGATCTACACACCTCTTACAATGGTTAAGGTAGAAATTCAAGTTTTAACCGTTAAATTAACAATTTCAGCTCTTACTATCTTAAAATGTGGATCTAGGAAAATTAAACCGGCCAAAGTTGAAATTGAACACACCATAGTGCTTTTCGATGTCTTTAGGATATTATGGAACTTTCAATTTCACGAAAATCACAATCTTCGTTTTTGGTGTTAATGACCGTCATTATCGTGCGAGTAAGAAGTGACTGTATTAAAATGTTAAACTTTTGCACCTCGTACGAAGTACATAATCACATCTCGTACGAAGTGTGTGTGATCAATCTTGTTAAATTGTATGCACACCTCGTATGAAGTGCGTATGCACACTTCGTACAAAGTGAGATTTGTTGAAATTTCTGAAAAAAAAATTTGACTAAGTATTGGACTGTTACGTATGTGCAGGAAAAGAAGACATCTTTTGAGCCAATACATAATATATGCTGCCTTCTTGATGAGAAGATTCCGGAAATCGCGCCTTTTAAAGATTGCCTGAATTTATGGGGCGAATTCCTATTTCTATGGCGCTAACAGACAAACATAAAGCAAACAGATCACATGTTGAACATTTTTGGGCAACAGCTCGTCGTCAAGAAGATCCGAGGGCTATAATCTCTGCGGTTAATTAGGAATGAAGACTTTGAAGTCAATATTACAGAAGCCGTGATTCGTAGAGTGTTGGAGTTTAAAGATCAGGAAGATGATCCAACAGGCTATCTAGAACGAATGGTTAAAGGCTGCTTTTATAGAATGGGATATATTGGTTAAGTAAATGTCGCTCCATTCAAAAAGGCAAATTTTGGGAGGCCTTACAAATATCTTGCACATTCTGTGATTCACGCTCTCAGCTATCGTAAAGGAGGGTTTGTTGATCTAGTAGACTATTAGATGTGCATGATTGCAGCGCTTGTGTTAAATTCACCGTTCAACTTCAGCAAACTTATCTTCGAGCAGATGGTGATGAATATTAATAGAGAAAAGTTTCTGCAGTATCCTAGATTCATTCAGATGATACTTGATGATCTATTCCCAAATTTGGAAAAGAATGAAGATGATGAGTTGAGGCTAGAAGATATGGATGTGGAAACTATTGATGCATATTTGTGTGGATGCGACTCAGTTCGGTTCGACTCGGCTCAGCTCGGTTTGACTCAGATGAGTTCGGTTTGAGACCGAAGTCGATGATGTTACCCCGTCGTATGACCCGGCATTCGCGAGATCGAAGAGAGATAAGATTACATCATCATGATGTCATGATGATGTCATGTTGATGCAATGTGAATACAATCTATAATGAACTGCTTTTGGTGGCCACGAAGAACAAGTTTCATCCTTTATACCACTTCCCTCGTATGAAGATCTACTGATTCATACGAAGAACTTCAAGTCGCACGAAGAACCACTTATTCGTACGAAGAACTTCAAGCCGCACGAAGACCACTGATTCATACGAAGAACTACTGACTCGTACGAATCTAGGTTCTTCTTGACTAAACATCAGTTCTTCGTGGGACTTTATATTGTTCGTGGCACAGGTAGTTCATGAATAGCACTTGGTCTTGGCCTATAAATACCAACCCATGTTAACTGGGTTGATAGAGAGTGCATAGAGAGATAAACAGTTTACTCAATAGTGTATGTACTGGGTCTCTCGACAAATCAATATAGTAAATATTTGAAGATATATCTTTTTTTATATTGGTTGTGCTCTTGATTTGGTTTGCATATACACTTGGATTCCGCACTCGTGTGTGTTTTAAATAACAAGGAAGTAGGTAATCTTGCTCCTCTAAGTGGACCTACAAGTGGTATCAGAGCTTTGACTCTCTTCCTTGTTTAAAACCAAGCATAGTGTTGTGTTTGAGCAAGTTGCGAAGCCTCCTGGAAGTGTTCTTGAACTTAAAACAAGAAACTTAAGTCTTTACAAGAAAAGTGGTTTAAAACTTAGGTAAAACTTGTTGTTTTCAGAAATTTTTTATAAAAACCTTGTTAAAATACATGGTTTTTGGAATGTTTGTTTTTGACTGAAAAGGGTTTTTGGAATGTTTGTTTTTTAACCAAACCTGTCTAACCAGCTACCAACTTTCTAAAAACTCATAAACCAGATTCTGATACAAAAGGAAACTTCTCACTAACCAATTCACAAACTATCCTTCTGCGAAACCCCCCCCCCCCATGAAAAACCTACCCCACGAAGAACCAGTGGTTCGTACGAAGAACCAAGTTTTTCATGACTGTTTAGATTGTTCGTGGTTGTTGTTTCTCGTGGTAGGTTGTTTGTGAGAATGATGTTTCGTGGCCTTTAAATTTGTAAGTTTAACAGAAGACTTTTCTTTCAAGGTAATATTTGAAATTTAAAATTTTTTAAGCTAATATTCATTAACAAACAAGTAAAATGGGTACAAATCCTTGGGATTGGGGGTGTAGTTCAAGTACAAGCCAAGATGCATCACAATCTAGCTCCGCAACCTCATGGGTAAAATCTTTAATGCCTCAGCAAACGGCCATGATTACCACTAATCAATGGGCGTGTGTTACGAATCAAAATCAAAGCGTTCAAACTCTTCTCTTTAGCGAGAGTGAAACTGGAAGTAACAACCGTTCACCAAAGTTGAATCATATGAACGATTATCCCTGATGGAAAAGTCGTTTCATACGTATGTTCTTGGTCAGGAATACCAAATTATGGACCTATTTTACTACTCTGTACAAAGAATCTCTCGAAGAAGTAGTTTCAAATTCAACCTCTTTAGCCGAATTGGACCAGAATAATAAGAAGGCTTATGATCTAGAAAAGAAGGCCTTTGCCATTCTTACACAAGCACTCCACAAGAATATTTATCATCAATTTATGTATTGTACCACTACGAAGACTTTGTGGGACACTTTGGAATCAAGAAGGGAAGGAAATACAGTAACGAGAAAGATTCGACATGATCTTTTAAAGAAAGAGTTTGAAGGGTTTCTATTTATGGGAATGAAACACTAAGTGATATGACAACTCGTTTCTATCATTTTCTTAGTGAGATGTACTCATACAAGGTTAATGCATCACCATAGGAGATCGTTATGCATTTTGCTGATGCTTTACCACCTAAGTGGAGTCAGTTTATTGAATTGCTAAAACATACCGGTGTTTTAGATGTAATCAGCATTTACGAATTTGTTTAGAAACTTGAAAACAAAAATGAAGAAGAAATTCATAAAGCAAAACGAATTCCAGTTCCGCAAAACCTAGAGATGTATTTGGAGGCATTAACACAGGTGTAATACAAATCAGCAACCGAAGCTTCAAACAACATTTGTGTCAAATGCATATCCTTTTCTACCGCAAGTTCAACCAGATCAGTCTATTGGTTCAAGTGCTCAAGTCTATGGAAAGCTTTTAAATCCAAAAGCTTTTCTTCCTCAACCACAAGTTGCTAGACCAACAAATGCTCAAGTCTATGGACAAGCATTTGATTCAAAAGCATTTCTTCCTCAACCACAAGTTGTTACACCACAAGTTCCACAACAAGCTTTCTATGGTAAAAACTTTCAACCCTCAAACCCTAACACTGTTAGACTCGATAAATCAAACCTTTCTAAGGTGAGTGTGGAAGTTTCCCGGGAACACATGGAGCTTCTAAACACTTTGGTGAGTTCTTACTACGGATTAATAGTTGAACAAATTGGTAACACCAATCTAGTCAGTGAAGACTATGCATAAATTGATAAGGAGGAGATGGAGTTGATTGATATCAAATGGGCGTTTGCTAGTGCAGTGAGAAAGGCAAAAGATTTTATGGAGAAAACAGAAGAACTAATCTGGAGAGCAATAAGGATACTCCATACGGTTTTGACAAAAGGAAGGTTACTTGTTTCAACAGTGGAGAAAAGGGGCATTTTAAAAGAGAATGCATGAAGCCTCCATAATAAGGGAATCAATATCCTTTCAACAAAAATCAAGTTACTAACAACGAAAGAGCAATGGTTCCCACAAACAATTCCAACCGAGCTTTGATTGTTCAAGTAGATGAAAGTTGTGATTGGTCTGTTCAATTGGGAAACAGTGGTGGAGGAGGAACTGCATACTATGCCGAAATTGCAAAGAATGATAACGATGGAGAATCGTCCAGAAATGATGACAGTTCATGGGATAGCAGCAGTTCAGATGAAGCAGAACCGACTTCGAGTGAAGATCGATCTAAAGATGTTAATGCTGAAGTAGATGATGTGATTACTGAAGCTAAATCGATGGATAGTGACGAAGCAGATTTAGATCATGAAACTGAAGGGTCACCTGATGAGTTTTCCAAGCATCTCTCATCAATCGGATCTTCCACTATTCATGCAGCATTCATGGCCCGTTTAGATTACCAATCCAGTCAGGTAAGTTTCAGTAAACCTCTTATGTCTAAGTGTTTTGAATGTATAGTTTAAAAGGCAAATACTTAGAACTTGAAGGTAAATTTGATCACACGAAGAAGCATCATCAGAGTTTGATTGTAGATCTGACAAAGTGCACTGAGGCAAACACAGCTCTTAAGAAAAACGAAAAGGAATTTAAAACAACAATTAAAACCTTAGAGAAAAATGTTTCTTAATTAACAAAGATTTTTTTAAGAAAAGAAACAACCATTAACAGTTATATTACCATGCTTGAAGAAACAAAAAAGGAGTTAGCATGTGCAAAGTGTGAACATAATGCAATCAACTTAAGTTGGACAATTACTCCAACTCAAGATATGTTTTAGATTACATCATCGATGTTCAAAAGAAGAAAGGTGATGTGAAATGCATTGGTTATCAGGCTGTCCCCTCTGGTTAGGCACAATTATACCAAAATGCAGATGACGAAGATATACCACAGTTTGAACCCACCGTTCCATTGGATCTAGCTGAATTTACAGTTGGTCTAGGGTTCTGTAAAGGCACATCTTCAAGTCAAGGTCAATTGGATGCCATCAATGACTCAAAGTCTATAAATGATCAAAATTCTCACATTATTGAGGATTATGATAGTTTGGATGATGAGTCGGATGAGACAAACCTAAGCAATCAGATACGGTAATAAAAGAGGAAAATATAGCTCTCGAAAATCACATTCTCTGTGATCCTCTAGCGAAGCCGTGTGTGACTGCCCATGTCAAGATTGCTAAAGCTCATGTTGAAACCTGTGAAAGCGTGAACTTGCTTTATACAAAGTTTACTTTAACGCAAGTTTAACGAAGATTTTCTCATCAAAAATGTCAATCAATCTGATTGATAAAGTTTTCCAGGATTCTACTAGCAAGTTTTTGGGTAATTAGAGCCTAAGAGTTGTAGTAACTCAGTGTGCTCCTCTCCTAAAATCCGAAGTTAAAAAGAAATACGGAAATAAAAAATTGACACCTCAAAACAATCAACGAAAGCAAAATCATGCTAACCAAGGAAATGGAAAAAGCAAACAGAGCCAAAACAAGAAAAAAATTCAAAATGGAACCGAGGGACTGATAAAATTGAATCTTTTGAAAACAAATCCAACACGGATTTTGTTAAACAAAATAAAATTTTGAAGAGAAACAGTCAGAACAACTACACACAACACAAAATTGTTGTGATGTAGGACCAAGTACCTCAAGATCACGAAGTTCATCATCAAGCTATCACATTTATAATACTCTGAGATTTGTTGAGCGGAGATCATGCTTTGAGTGTGGTGAGTATAGGCACATTGTCAAAAACTGTCCATATCCCACAAAGGGAAAAGCAAAAATTGATGCGCCCCGTGGTAAACGTTACCATACCAAATCTGTTTCGCCAAAACAGGACCCTCGTCTTGTTAAACAAAGAGAAATGAAACAGAGAAAGAAATAACAAAAAGATATTGAAAAGGCTTTAAAACTGGAGGTTGTCTAAACACAATCGGTAAAACCAAATGTTAAAGTTGAAAACAAAAACATATTTGGAAACCGGAAATTGTTTCAGGGGGAGCACAATCCATTCCGAATAATTGGGAAAACGAAGTTCCAATTCTCGATGATTTTGGACGACTCAAGTCAATGAAGGCTTGGGTCCCCATTTCCAACTAATCTTTAATGAGTGGTAGGATGTTCCAAGAGGAACTATTGATAATCATATAAGTGTTGATAGGGAAGCATCCAGGCACAAGATCGGTGTTATGCGGCACAAAACATCGTTATATCTAGGTGTTGTTGCCTTTGTTGGAGAGAAAGAGAAGATAATGTCCGATAAGTGAAGAAAGTTTGGTGAATGAAGTTGATAACTTCCACAAGATGAAAAACGACGAACAATTTGTTTGTTTAAGGCTTAGATCGGATCTACAACATAGGTTCAATCGAAATGTACCGCCTGCAGCATGTCAGAAGATTATTGAAGATTCATGTCTTATATCTTCTACAAGAAGTTCAAAGCTTATAAGATGATCGTGCAGTGTACATTTCTCCACGGGTGTGATAGAAGAAAATGTGTTTGGTTGAACAAACCAACCGGGTGTGGGGATGCCTTAGCATGGATTGAACAACTGCACACTACTTCTCAAGGAGAAAGATGAAGACCTTTGCTGGTGCAAAAACATGTGGACAACATCATGTATGGACTAACCAAAGATGATGTGTATAAGCTTCCCCACATGCTCTCTTGCTTCTTACCAGTCAGACCCGGGGGTTTATGATCTTGTTGTTGTGAAGAGATTTCTCAGTTATATGAAGTAGCTACAAAATCGACCTTGAAATCCACATCAGGTAGATATCCAGTTGGGAGAGCACACAGATTCCTGGCAATGCACGTAGCAATTGCAGGATTATGGTTTTAAATTTCTAATCTCTCCTATCTCTGTCGATATTTAAGCTGCTTTACGGATTTCTAAAATCTCATACAACACTCAAGACCAAACACATTGATCTCGAATATCACCTCACACATGATTGTTTTAATATGAAACTCATCAATGTTGTTTTGGTCCACACCGATTACCAACATGCCAACTCATTTTTCCAAAATTTTGATAATTTTGTTTTAATTTTGGTGAACGACATCAAGGTGAAACATGAGTTAATCCACATCGGGAAATCGTTTTTGTGAATATTTTTCTTGAAGAAAATCCAAAAAGATTTATTTAAAGGTTTAAATTTACTTTTTGCATTGTAGGGGAGTAAATTCCAATCCGAAAAATACAAAAAACATTGCAAAACATCAAAAAGGACAAAACAAGAGAAAAAAATGAGTTTCATGGCGAGAAAAAGAGAAAATGATAGTAAATTACTAGGTCTGTCAAAACCTCTTTGAACTTAAAATGAAAAATGATAAGTAGCTCTATATTCAATGTCTTGGTAGGCTCACAATCATTTTAAAGTGTGACAGGGCGATATAAACATAATCGACTGAAGACCGTGTGGGAATCGCTCAATGGCATATGGTCTTGGTACCGAAATTTCGTTTGATAGATTGTCGAGGTTCAGATATACATGGTCTTTATGTTGTTTATCATATGGTACGATGGTTGAATATTTTATCGAAACATAACGGGGATGAAAGTCTATAACTTCCATGATACCATACATACGTGTAATATTGCATACGACCATCAATAAGTGATGAACATATCACATCCACCCAATCAATAAGTGATAATATATCACAGTTTTATGCAGGAGTTAAGTTCGTCTCTTTGTCGCTACGTTGGTACTAACTTGTTCACGGACTTACTCTTGTGCCTTAAATGCATCTGAAAATCAAGTTCCTCATAAATAAGTGATTTAATCACGTAGGGCTTGTTTTCATAAAAAATAAGTGAGTATCTAACATCATATACGTCAAAACAGATGATAAATGGTATACTCACCAGTAAGATGAATTCTCGTGCATACCTTGATATGGGAATGTCTCGTGAGTGGATGAACACCGGTCGGTAAGTATCAATCATACATTAATCGTATCCCCTAACCATGAGTTCATCTGATAAGTTGAGCTTATGTGGACAACAATACAGATAATTGTTATAGGATACTTATCTAAATGCTAACTAATCGAACAACAAGTGTGTTTTGGCATGACCATATACTGATATGATTCTCTTACCCTCAAAATTCGCAAAAAGAATGTATGTAAGTATTTATTTGTTGCTTTCCGTCTTTCATTTAAAAATTGAAAAAGGTCAAAAAGATTGTAGGTGAGTTTTGATATAAAATTTATAAAAGCCAAAATGATTTTGCTTCTAGTTTATTTTTGATTGACCGATGTTGGAACTCGAGTTTATACTACCTAAAATCCTGATTGTAAGTCGGAAAAGTATTACATCTTCATAAATGGTCGAAGTTGACAAAATTTGAATGTTAAAGGATTAAAATTGAACAATCTTAATGAGAGTTGGTCTCATGTGTGTCATTTGCTAATTCTGCTTAAAATCAATTCTTCGTGAAATTTTCAAACGCAAATTCTCTAAGATTGATTAAATCCCTATCGGTTGTTCTCATTATGCATTTAGCTTTGTTGTGTGCGTAGATGTGGCATCCAAGCAAGCTAAAGGCAAAGAGAACGAGTTTGAAGAAAAGGTTATAGGAGTAAAGACACAACATGAATGCAAGTCGTGGATCAAGAAGATCAATTCAAAGCTGACCGCTTATCAACATCACAAGATATATTCAAGGGGAGTTTGCTAATGCACTCCTGACTGTGACACGTGAAGACATCTGAAGATCCGACAGGGTGAAGAACGAACCATCACGAGCAGCATCCAAGGGGGAGTTTGTTGATGCATATTTGTGTGGATGCGACTCAAGTCGGTTCGGTTCGGTTTGACTCGGCTCAGCTCAGCACGGCTCGACTCAGATCAGTTCGGTTCGAGACCGAAGTCGATGATGTTACTTGTTGTATGACCCGACATTCATGATACGAGATCGACGCAGAGATAAGATTACATCATCATGATGACATGATGATGTCATGTTGATGCAATGTGAAATCTGTAATGAACTTCTTTTGGTGGCCACGAAGAACAAGTTTCATCCTTTATACCACTTCAAGATCTACTAATTCGTATGAAGAACTTCAAGTCGCATGAAGAACCACTGATTTGTACGAATCACCACTGATTTGTATGAAAAACTTCAAGTCGCACGAAGAACCGCTAATTCGTACGAAGAACTACTGACTCGTATGAATCCAGGTTCTTCTTGACTAAACATTAGTTCTTCGTGGGACTCTATATTGTTCGTGGCACAGTAGGCAGTTCGTGAATAGCACTTGGTCTTGGCCTATAAATACCAACCCATGTTAACTGGGTTGATAAAGAGTGCATAGAGAGATAAGCAGTTTACTCAATAGTGTATGTACCGGGTCTCTCTACAAATCAATATAGTGAATATTTGAAGATATATCTTTTGTTATATTGGTTTTGCTCTTGCTTTGGTTTGCATTTACACTTGTATTCCGCATCATGTGTATGTTAAATAACAAGGAAGTAGGTTATCTTGATCCTCCAAGTGGACCTACAGAATCCGTAACAAGATTAAACTTATACATGAAGAAATCGGTAGAGCCTGGTGCTAAACCGATATTTGGAGCCATTAAAGTTAAAGACTATGTTGCTCCTTCAAAAGGAAAGTGGAGAAAGGCTTCAAGTGAAGTTGAAAAGGAAGGAGATGTTTGTTTAGAAGGTTTTGAGCCAAAAAGAAGTAGTTGGTACGAAAGAGATGAATTAAAGAAGCGAAAGCGCTTAACTCCAAAGAAGCAGCTGGTGCCTCCTCGTCAATAGCTTCTTTAAAGTCCAAACGCATAAATGTGCGTAGATTGTTAGTTGATGAACCTGACATTGAGGTGGCAACAGTAAATGAACTTGTTCTTGAAAAGGTTTGAGAAGAAGAGCAAGTAAATGTTGAGGTTGAAAGTTCATCCTCAGAGGATACCGATTCAGATCTTAACGCTGCTGCTGAAAGAGAAAGAGAAAGAATAAGAGACGAGGAACGTAAGCGTGAAGAAGAACGCAAACGTAAGGAGGATGATGATGTATATGTTCCTTCAGATTCAGAGGAAGAGTTGGTTATATCTAGACCTTCTAGGAAGCCAGCAAAACGCACAAAAAGTAAAGCTTTTGGTGCTTCTAAAACAACAGTCTCTCCTTCTGCAATTAGGGCAAGAAAAAAATATGGAAGAAAAAGGAAGAATGTTGGGAAAGTTGTTTATGGGAATGTAGTCTGTTGAACCTCCACCAACTTCACCACGACAACATCCATCCACTTCTCCAATACCACCACCTACATCACCACCCCAAACTATTCCATTATCTCCACATCCATCCCCTCAAAAAAAGACCAACCCCTCCCATGCCATCTTAATCTACTCCCCAATCTACTAAAAGACAATCCTTGGGAGATAGATTTCCCAATGACTTTGGTGATATTTCGTTTTCGGAAGGATTTGATAGTGATATGATCAACGATGGCAGGATCAATGAAACAGAGGCAAAAATGAGGGAGTATGAAGGCCGAATAAAATTTCTTGACGAAGAAAAGAAAAGATTGGAAGCATTGTTCGTGGTTTTAGTGGACGATAATGAAAAGATGGGTGAATTTCAGAACAAGATTAAAGAACACGATGCTACAATTAAGCAGCTGGAGGCAGAGAATATGAACTTGGTATCAATGCTTACATCTGTCTCTGCTGAATGAAAGATTACATCTGGTGGTGAAGGAGTTGGAGTCTGAAAAAGCAGAAAATGCCAAGAAGTCTAATATGTTGTTTAAAGTTCTGCACAAAAGATATAATATCAACTTCGCGGCAGAACATGATGTGATTAAAATTGAAGAATCAAAGGCCAGAGCAATAGAGCATGCACGTAAAGCCAAAACTAAAGTTGCTGGTGGTAAAGGAAAAGAAAAGATAGATGAGGTTCCTTTGAATGCCCATTCTGTGCAAGAAGCTGAATATGTGCAAGATACAATATCTATGATTGGAGGAGTGTCTCCATTAAGATATGTGCTAATTGGTGAAAGTGTTGATGTTGGCCCTAATCTATCAAAGCAATACCTTCTGGAAAAGCGAAAAAAGGGACACCGAAATCGATGCAGAGGTCGATTCCTTTTTCAAAGACGATGATGAAGATGATGAAGAAGAAGATGATAAAGATGATAGTGATAATGATGAGAAAAGGGATGTGAATGATAAAGGTGATGATGACAATAATCAAGGTGCTACATGGTTAATTGTTGAACCTGCGAAGTTTAATGAATCCTTTGACTATGATGCATTCCTAAATAACTCAGTTAATCAAGAAAGTGACACACAGTGATAGGGGGAGAGAAAGGACCCTGTGAATGAAGCTGAGCAGTCAGGAATCCTCACAGCTATTCCTATATCGGTTGTTCCTAATGTGCAAACACTAATGGGTTTTCTGTCTGGAGCATGAGGTAGAAGAAGGTGAGTTCGTGAATAACTACACTAAGGAAGAAATTGCCAAAATGTTAGGTGTAGACGAAGAATCCTTTGTATTTGATTTTGAAAATCAATTAAATAGCATTAGTGCTTCACAGCCTAATGATTATTTTTATAAGTATGTACTGGAGGCTAATGATTACGATAGGGTTGTCGTGGAGGATGATTCTGACGAAAACGATGAAGCGAGATATTCTGGTGATGGAACAGATGACTTCCCAACCTTCGAAGAGTTGTTTCGAGAGCGAAGGACGATCTGTTGAAAAGAAAGTCGAAGAAGCTGTCATAGACGGTAATGTTCCTAAGTGTCTATCAAAAGAAGAGATTGCTACAACAAAGAAGTATTGGTTTAAAATATGCCTTAAAAGAGAAAGTTCAAATGCCCACTAGCTTTCTTTACTCGAGATCTAGACAAATCTTTGAGGGATATTCTAAGCTGAGGTTGGTTAGAGGAGCTGAATATATTCGCACTCAAAAGAAAATTTGGTATTCAGTACTTCAAATATTTAAGAGACATCAAGACGTTGTCATTTTGGGATATTGAAAAGTTGGTTCAAACAAAATGTATCAATCTCAAGATGAGGCTTCATGATCAACGTCTTTGGAAGCTGATAAAGTTTGAAGCTATGCATGGTTTTAGATACTGGAAGCCGCACGTTCCTCGAAGAGTTATCAAATTTGATCCGGTAACAAAGCAGAAGGATGTTACTTTGATTGTAAAGAAACCGCGAGTAATAAAGAATATGTCTCTAATGAAGATCGAACAAGATTTCCATACTCTTTTCAAATGGTGGCATTATGACTTAGAAACAGGAGAAGTGGTGATCTGCATGCAACATGATGATGATTCATAGAAGATCACAAAGGAATAAACTGAAGCTGAGATTACCCATAAACGAATCTATGGATTATGGAGAGGGATTCGTGTGCTAGACCCGATATAGCTAGTAAACTGCTCGAAGAAGGACATCGAATGCTAACAATATCAATTCATGTATAACATGGAATACTAAATGGAAAAGCTGGAAGAGAAAGAGCAACAAAAGCACGAATGCAAGAAAGAAAGAATTGCTGAAAGAATGAAAAAGGCAGTCTAAGAAGATTTCAGTATGTGATTCCTACAACAGACCTCCTCCTACTGATCTGACACCTATCTGAGGAGCGTCGTAGGCCCAGGAAGCACTTTTTTGGGCAATAGTGTCAAAAGCTTTTGAAGATCTTTTTGAAGACTGACCAAGATTGTGGCAATATCCAAGGGGGAGTCTGTTGGTGTAGAATGTCTACAGCCTACATCTTAGGGTCATGTTGAGTATGTAACATGGCTTAATTGTTAGATTTATATTTGTTTTTTTGTATACTTACCACTTCGTACGAAGTAATGATCACCTCATACTGTGGTCTCGTGGTCGTCGGTGGTTCTAGACGGAAGCTTTAGGGATAGTATAGATTCAGCAGAATGAAATAGACAAGTAGGCACAGAATCAGCGGACGCTTTTCATTTCATTCATTCATACCGAAAGTGTATACATCTTGACTGGCTGGCGGAGTTCCTGGAGAGAATCCGCCAGCGTTTCCCCAAAGGGAACTACCAAAACTTACAAACAATGAACACACAACACCTATTTATATACATGACAGCTCATGCAAACCAAGCATGTTGTCACTCGTACGAAGGGTCATTCGTACAAGTGAGATGTTGTCACTTATACGAGTAACAGAGTCACTCGTACAAAGCATATAGTCCCTCGTATGAGGCACATGTCACTCGTACGAGCCAGTACTTGTTCGTACTTGGGTCGTGTGTTCGTATCTAAACTATACAATATTCAATACACACTCTTTCTAGCCTATTCGCACAGTGACGGCCATAAAGTGCATCAATAATTCCCCCCTTGGACGTCACTGTCGAAGCTTGAACTTGGACTTGAAATCTGATAGCTGTGTTTGAATATTCTGCAACTTCAATTGGGTATCAGTTGACGTTGTAATTTCCCCTTGATTGAAGATCCGGGTTTGCATTATCTACGTTTAAGCAACATTCCCCCTGAAATAATTTTCTCCAGAAATTGATCTTCAGGTCGTTGTTTGCACGGTTCAAGACCACCTCTGACTTGCTTGATCTACAAATTTTCTCGAATAATCACCAACTCTCGAAATTAAACAATGCAGCTTCTCTGTTTTGACGTTAAGCATATCCGCGTTCGATTTAGCGCACTCCCCTGATGCTCGATCCTCCGATTTTCAAAACCCAACCGGCAATTAACAGAAACTTCGAAATACCACACCAAAAAACTTTAAATCAATAAATATCCACAAAAATATTCTCAATCAGCAAATCATCGGAAACAAACTATCTGGTGACACATCGAATCTGAGAAACATTCTTCGGCAATCAGAATCACATTCTTCCTTTTTAGTCACAAAAACAGATGTATAGCTATCTCCGCTGGAATGGGGCACTGAAACTACAAGACATCCTTGTTTCCTGGCGATCATCAAAAAAACAGTTCACTTGCCTTGCAGAGTTAATGATAGGCAGTCGTATGTGCTTCCTCTTCCAGATCGGGGATTAGGTGGTTAGCCCTTGAGCATCAATCTGAAACATGATCTGAAAATTCTGAACATTATTTGATCACACATTCCAAATGTATAGTCTATTTTGTGAATAGACATAAACGTTATCTCATCTCTAATGAATCTTTGATCCTCTGTGTTTTCCAGATAATCTGCAGTCTGAACCACCTGGATACTGTTGCAGCGTCACGAATTTCAAAAATGCCGGAATTATAAGATATACGTGAAAATTTTTATTCCCCCTCATTTTTGAAAATACTGGTATCGTGTTCTTATGGAAGTGAGGATTACGGTGAGACTACAGCATATAGTACTTCAAATTTTGTGGAAAATTTCTCAAAATTTGCAGTTTTGATCAAATGCTGACTAAACGTGGAAGGCTCATTAACAGTCACTACACCAGATGATCAACATTTTGCGCAGGTATCAGCAACATCCCTTTGTGATCGTATCATCAAATCTATACTTTGAAGCTCTATACGGTGTCTCCGAACAGCCCGAATTAGACATTAAAATCTCAAAAATCACCAAAAATTTATGGACACTAATCTCGTCAATACGATCAAAAATTCCTTCGTACGAGTGGTGTTGGACTTTGCACATGTGGTGCTTCGTACGAGTGGTGCTCCGTACGAGTGGAGCTTCGTGCGAGTGACCGATTGTCACTCGTACAAGCCACAAAGGCTAGCTCGTACGGACGAAATTGATTACGTCTTTTCAATCTAGAAACTTCACTGCCTTGAATTTCGACATGATTTTTACACAGATCTGGTCGAAAATCAGTTTCTAACAATCCTATGGTTTCAATTTTACGTTATGTCCGTGGATTGTCCGTTTATTTGATGTTTTACGTCTAAAACAACGTCCAAAATTCATGAGCGTAGGTGATTCATCAACTGTTAGATTGAATGAATCGGTACCGTTGCTCTGATACCAGTTGTGGTCCCGTGGTTGACGACGGTTCTAGACTGAAGCTTTAGGGATAGTACAAATTTGGCAGAACGAAATAGACAAGAAGGCACAAAATCAGCGGAAGCTTTTCATTTCATTCATTCATACCGAAAGAGTATACATCTTGACTGGCTGACGGAGTTCCTGGAGAGAATCCGCCAGCATTTCCCCTAAGGGAACTTCCAAAACTTACAAACAATGAACACACAACACCTATTTATAGACATGATAGCTCGTGCGAACCAAGCATGTTGTCACTCGTACGAAGGGTCATTCATACAAGTGGGATGTTGTCACTCGTACGAGTAATAGGAGTCACTCGTACGAAGCATATAGTCACTCGTACGAGGCACATGTCACTCGTACGAGCCAGTACTCGTTCGCACTTGGGTCGTGTGTTCGTATCTAAACTACACAATATTCAATACACACTCTTTCTAGCCTATTTGCACAGTGACGGCCATAAAGTGCATCAACATGTACGAAGTGAACCAGTTCACTTCGTGCAAATTGCTCTTCGGACGAAGTGGCAAACTCTAAATCGTGCGGAGCTGTCATGTCTATAAACCGTAGTGTTGGGGTCTTGAGTAAATAGTTTTTTTTACTGAAACTAAGGTGAAGCCCTGTCAGTTTGCTATTTGTAATTCTTCCAAGTTTATCAATACAAGACGCAGAAGCGTTTAAACAGTATATCTAAGCTTTTGTCAAACTTTCTAACGATGAATTCCGCGCACGTTGGTTAGCTCGAGTCTGGTCCGTTGCTTTGGGGGAAAGCGTATCCTCCCACAATGAGGGGGAATAAAATTTTCACGTAGCATTTTTGAAACTTGTGACTATGCAACAGTATTCGGGTGGTTCGGACTGTAGATCTGGGAAATGCAGAAGATCTAGTTCCGTTAGTTCGTGATCACAGGAGGTTCAGAATTTTCAGACCGTGATACAGATTGATGCTTAAGGGTTAGAGTCTGATCTTCGATGGGGATCAGGTTAGAAGGTTGAGCAGTTTTTGTTAATGCTAGCGAGGACCTGAGCCTATTCAAGTTATATAGCATACACGAATGGTCGATGATAGTCTTAGGTGTTAACAGGAGTAGCTCAGGGTTCAAAACTACCGAGATCTTAGGTCATTCAAGATATGTTGTGTACACAAATGGTTGAGGAGAGTCTTAGCTGCCACTTCGTACGAAATCAATATGCTCACTTTGCACGGATTGGTCAATGTCTGTAAATAGTGCTGTGTGTTCAGAATTTTGTAAGTTTTGGAGTTCCTAGAGGGGAAACATTGGCGAAATCTCTTTAGGACTTTTCCGGCTTGACAAGATGTATACTTCGGTATGAATGAACGAAGCTTCTACGTATTCTATTTCTACTCCTTTCTTAATAACATTCTACCGAATTAGTGATATTATATCCAAACTTCCGTCTAGAACCGCCGGATCCGGACCTAAAGCCTAATTGGTTTGAGCAACCACTTTAAAATTCCTTGAAGCCATACGCTTCTTGGAATTTCTAGAGGATCCAGTTTTTTGCCTCAATTGGTTTCTCCTGGGTAGTCTTGGCATATTTTTCTTATAACCTTTACGGAAAAGTTTCCTTTCTTGACTTGAGAGTCGGTTAGGGTTGCGGCTAGTTTGATAGCCTATCTAACTGTAGTTGGCTTACTACCAGTGACTATGTCTTGAACTGGATCAGGTAGGCCATCAATATATTTCTCAATGGCCTTATCCAAAGGCGTGACCATAGTGGAACATAGCAGGCTTAACTTCTCGTACCGATCTGTGTAGGCACGATTCTCGCCACTATCTTGCTTGAGATCATGGAATTCATTCTCGAGTGCCCTCATCTCATTGCGTGGACATAACTCTTTCATCATAAGAGCTCTAAGTTCCTCCCAAGTTTGTGGCATGGCTACATCCGCACTTCGAGCTCTCATGATTTTGTTCCACCATATGAGTGCTCTCTTCTGGAAAACACTCGAAGCAAACTCTACCTTTCGCTTAGTGGAACACTAACAATGGCGAAATATGCTTGTAATACTTTCAATCCATTATAGGAGCCCAGTAGCCCCTCAGACCCATAAAACTTGAGGAGTTTAGCCGAGTTGAACTGTTTGAAATTACACGGTATGGGTACATTGTTGTTGTTATTATTATTGTTGTCTTGATTGAGTTGGGTCACAAGGTTTGGAAGTATTGTAGCCATTTGCTGAGCGATCATAGCCGCCATTTTAGCGTCCTGGGTAGTGTTGCACCGAGGAGTCATTCTAAAAGAGAAGGAAATATGAGAGGAAACAAGTGAGATTAATAAAGGGTAGTCAAAAGAAATATTAAAGTATCGACGAAGCATAATGAGTGTAATCATTTATTCATTGCTTTAAATGAATAAACGACACAATGACTAATCAAAGTAAATGAGTCTTTATAATGTATCGCGAAGATATACTTTAGCCTATAAGTGGACACTCACCCCAAGAGTTCCCAGGTAAGAGTGACTGATCCGATTAAGTGGCTTTGTACGAATCTTAGCCTTACACAGAAAACTCAAGGTACAGGTATCTACCCTTCTAGATTGCACGTGTTCACATTATTAAAACCCAAACTTTGACGAGATTTTGAAAACTTTTAAGGCTTAGAAGCCTATAAACAAATCATCTAAGGATAGATGATGATTTCTTTGTAAAATTTTGTAAAAATTTTGACTTTTTGGAATGACTTTTGATTTTTGTATTATTTTGGTAATCACCTAAGGATAGGTGATGGTTTTGTATTAAGAATCTATACGCGAGTTACCTCATGTTGGGTCCTAGGAAGGTTATAGTCTAGGTCAAAAGCATTTCTAATAACCTAATTCCCTATAATCATGGCTCTGATACCAATCTGTAACACCCTGATCGCGTATAAAACAACCTGCGACGGGAATCGTCGGGGGATCATGTTACAAATTGTTTCAAACACATGGTATTTAAAGTTTTGTTTTATCGAATTAATAATTTACATTGTCTTTGAGAATTCAAAACAAAACACAACAACTATTTTATTTTAAGCAATCTAAGGCCCGAGTCCATCCTACGTGTAGCATGCTTTCATAATCGTCACACAATAATGCCTTAAACATATGTGAAAAAAGGGAGGATCAACAATGAATGCTGGTGAGTAATATAGTTTTTGTTGTGGTCACGTTCATGGCTTTGAATTTGTATTGCAATACCTCGTCTGACTACGAGAGTCGATGAGTGAAAACCTTGAAATCAAACTTCTATTAAATGTGTTTGGTATTGCAATATGTTTAATCAACTATAAAAGTTGGTAAAACGTGTGAAAACCTTGTAGCCATGAATCTTTGACATAAGGGTTTCCTTTGTAAAACCGTGTAAGAAATCAATTTAAAAGAAAACTTTTATGGTTTATATATCTTTAATTGAAAACCATTTGTAACTTGTCTAAACCAATCGTTTTTGTTTTGTGTAAACCATTTGTCCTTGTTTTGTATAAACCAATCGTCCGTGTTACGTAAAAACCAATTGTCCTTGTTTTAATCGCCTTTTTGTGAACAAGTGTGGTCGTGTGATGAATACATTCAAGCCTGTGTTGACTCGACTAACAAACCACCAAAGGGTTTGTCAAATTGTGTTTCACAGTTTCTGCCGTTCCCCAAACATCCACACAAACCCTGGGAAATTTGGAAACGGGATTGTCAATCCTATGGTACTATAACATACTAATGGTCGGCTTATCCGAAGTTAATGAACGTACTCCTGTTATGGATAACGCACCACCAAGTGTCACATATTAATTGAAAACATATTGTGTAAATATATAAACCATATTCATTGTTTTGAAATCTTAAAAATAGTTAGCACATATGAATCACCCCACAACATTTGAAAAACGTAAAAGAGAAGAACTATGTACTCACTTGGATTGTGGCTGAGTTGCTTAACGGTGTTTAGCAAAGCTCAAATGGTTCAAATGTTTCCTAATAATTCAGATAATTATTACTTAGTGTATATTGTGGCCTAAATGGAAGATCGAATAGAATGTGGCTTATTAACCAAATGAGCAAACGCTCTCGTATAATATGGTTTATAAAGCCTTACATTCTGATTAGAAAGTGTTTCTAAGTGTTTTCACCCGTTACGACTTGTTAAAGTGGTTTAGGCCACTTTAGCGGGTTGTATGCGTAACGACGGGTCCGGATGGTCGAATGAGTCCTACGACAAGTCCGATGTGTCAGAACATGTTTATTAAATTTTTGTGATCAGTTTATATATCAAAAATATGATCATATATGTTTAACACTGTTTTATGCGAAAAAGGGTATTTTAGACATTTTAAAAGTGTATAGTTGACTCATCCTTTAACTAACCAAACAGAATGACCATAAGGTATAACCTTAGAGGGTTATTCTCTATATTACTATGGTCACATAAATGGGCTTGATCGGATTTTAAGATTGATCAAACGGGTCAGAATCAAAGTCAAACTAAAGTCAAACTTCTTGATTTTCGATATAAAATTGAGGTCTAAACTAAGTATGATGAGTTGAGCATGTTACATTATGTTATATTAACCCATACAAGCTGATATGATGTCAAAACTTTGGGTTTTGATAGTTTAAAGTTTAATTAGCATAAAATGCATTTTACTAGTTTTGACTTTATAAACATAACATGATTGACTCATCATTTCGCCTATTGAATGTGATTATCAGAAGGTATGATCATAGGGGAATCATACCAACATTAATACAATCACGTCGGAAAGTTCGGATTGAACTTTGACTTGACCATAGTGGTCAGAACTTAAAGTCAAACTGTTTGACTTTTAGTTAGAAATTAGCTAAATAATTGAAATTGAGCAAATGAGGAAGACTTACTTGACTTCAAGACTATGAGAATAGTAAGGAAAGCTCCTATGCTCTAGTGATTGCTCCAAGAACAGAACTTAGAGTGATATTGAAGGTGTGAGTTCAAAGAACACATTGATCACCTATTTATACTAATTAAAATGCTCCCAAATCATGACAAGTGTTGCCAAGGATCATTAGAAGCTGATTAGTGTTTCCTAAGGTGTCACAAGGAGGAGCAATGGTGGCAAATTCGAATCTAGGTAGCAGAAATTGAGCATGGGTGGCCAAACTTAGTGATCAAGGCAATTTTCTGCATCTGGGCACCCCTTATGGATCGTAACCAAAGCCTTACAGTCTGTAAGGCACTCTGACGCCAAAAATTTTGTATTTTTTGACAGTTTTGGCCCCTATATTTTACTATCACTTGTTTATCATTTTTAACTCTTCTTACACATTGTTTAGGTTATGTAAAGGGTATAAAGGCATATGTAACTTAGATTCATTCCGGAAATGTTGTGAATATCGTTTTTTGTCCTAGTAGAGGGTAAACAGCACAAAATCGTCAAGGGTTAGACTTAGACTATAGTTGATTAGGTACCTTATGTGCTTAATTGTTTAAATTGTCTTAGCTTATAAATATTAATGTCACACACAAATACATGTGAGCACTTTAATTGTTATATGCTAAATATTATATGCTTTACATGACAATATGTGTTTTATTATTAAATTATTGTCTATCAATTCTTTTTTTTTTCACGTATGCATACACCTTATACTATATACAAATATTCAAAATTATAATTCCTATTCCTATATTTAAAGTCTAGAATCATTTTTTTTCTTTTATTGCGTTTGAATTATTCTTGGGTTTAATTTTATTTTTGATTTTTGAATATCAATTAATATTTCATTCTCGTCAAAATGAGTTCTTGTGACTGACATGTAGTAACGGAAAGGATTACGTACCAGTAGTCAAGACGTCATGTATAGGCTGGCAATCGTATAATCCAATTAATGGACCAGTTTGTCTACCTACAGACTATTGATGAGAGTACCGATACCTATTAGGCCAAAGCATGTCACACCAAACATCACGTGAACTAACACATTTGATAAGTCAAACGTGTCCGTGTTAATTCATGGATACTATCCTAACATCATTTTACAACACCCCAAAACACGAGTCATTTGTTGAATCACGATTTTCTTTGGATTAAGTTGTATGTCAATGGGCAAACATATGAGAACCATGCGAAAACTTGGTAATTGCAGGTGCACACGTAATTACGAAAGTGACACATGAAAGTCATATTAAACCCGATGATGTGCCAAACCTATTATTTTCAATATTTTATGATTAAATGTTATTTTATCATAAGTTTTATTATTTTATCATATTCCATGTGGTTATTATATCGTTTCATATATATACCAGAATAAATCGATAATATTCCACAAGATTCTAGTGATTTTAAAACAAATCATCCTATCTTTTGTACTTTGTCGAAGGGTTCAACTTTTGTTACCCTTTGAAACTCCATATTATTTTCATGTGATTTTTATTTTTGAATCATGAGATCTCCCCAAGATCCATGATTTCACAAATCTGTGACTCTCCCATTTGAGCAACAACATAACCACCTTATGATCCAACCGTATAACTAACCAGACGCTCCACATATGGATCAACCGACCCTATCGAATAACACCTAACTTAAAACCTTACAGTCGAGCCGTTTAAGCCAACCCAGAGAATCAGAATAACTAGAAGGCACGCGTACGAGCACTCATCCAATTTCAAGACAACCATGACGCAACCTGCAGCACGACGTTTTCATGTGATGAGTTTATTTTAAATAAAGCATTTTGAGTTTGAATTTGTATGAACAAGTTTAAATCAAACAAAGATTTTATGAATTTACAAATATAAAAGAAATGGCGTGATTGTTGGTAATGTGTTTTAAACTTTAACGAGTCGTCTATTACAAATTGAATGTCACAACCCTAGTCACTTTCATAACATGCGCTCGGAGTTCAGGAAATTCAAGTCAAGAGTACATGGTGAAGAGAAAATTTTTCCTGACCTCAAAATTTGAATAATAAATATTTTAGTAAAAATTTCTATGACAAATCAAAAATATTTTCCTAAAACTTAACGAGAACATTTTTCTAAATAAATCATATTGCCTTTGGGCATGAAAAACAATTGGTTTACACTTTACCAAGTATAAATATACGAGTGTTTCATTACTCGAGACGCATCCTACCCTACCGTTGTTTTCCTCACTCTAGACACATCCTCATATTGTCGATCCATGAACATAAGAATTGCTTCCTCAATTTATCTTAGGACCTCTCTACATTTGTGCGAATTGTAATTCTTGCCTAACTAAAGGAAGCTAAGATCAATGCTACTACTTCATTTCTTGCATCATTCGACTTCACGTTTAGTTTTCCCTCATTATTGAATTTCTCCGCTACTTCCACTTTGTATCCTTAATGTTTGTTCCAACACCATTTGGTACAATTACCAACCCTTAATCAGTACCTTTGATAGCTTGTGGCGTTATCACGCTTTCGACATTACTATCTATCATTGTTTTCATCTTTTACTCAGACGTTTTATGCTATCGCTATGATATGCATTTATGATTTGTTTTATTGCTAGTTCATGTTGTGTCGCATCAACACTCATCACGACTTGCCTTTCCCCATAATTTATGCGATGTGGGTATCTTCTCACTTATTCATAGACTGGCCTTCCCTCATAACTATGGATGTAGGTACTGACATCATTTAGTCGCGCCCCTTTTGGGTTTGAGACTCAAACATTGGTTGTGTTTATTTAATTAGTAAGTTTGAGTTGAGTTGTCACACAGAACCGATCAAAACGCTAACAAAAATGACATATGATAAGGACATGGTGGATACGCCGCTGTTACTTCCTATATATGAGTGTACTTATCAAACTATCAAAAGCCTCGTTAGACTGGTCAAGAGAAGTTCTATGTAAGTTGTGTTCATTTCGTCAATCATGGTCCGAATAAGGAAGCCAATATGATAAGGACACGGTTGATAGGCCGCTGGTACATCCTATATATAAGTATTCTTATCGAAGTATCAAAAGCCCGGTTACATTGGTCATGAGGAGTTGTGTGTTATCAATCATGATTCGGATAACAGTGTGGATGAAAGCTTGGTAGAGACAGGGTAGATACGCCGCTGGTACTTCCTATATATAAGTGTCTCTGTCAAATTTTCAAAAGCAACGTTAGACTCAAAATGTTTTGGTTATGTGATTGGAGATTTCAAATTCTATGATTTCACTCATTTAACTCAAAATGTGGCATTTTGTGAGAATTTTTTTATTCAAGATCCCAAGTCGTGACACGGATTGCAGTTTGGGCATTACGAGTTTGCTTCATGACTCAATTGCAAACTTTACCATGTTACTAGTCATTTTTGGGACATGACTTCTCTTTAGCTGCAATAAATCCTTGATACGCCAACCTTGGGCGTCGTGATTGTAAATGACATCAACCCATACCTGCTACCTTGTACATAATAGTTAATGATTTTCATGTCTACATCCTTGGCATTTTAAAGCGATTCCTTAATTTGGTATACAATCCTTATCAAGAACGCTACTGCCTTAATAAGTCTGCAACTTTTGATATATCCTAGTTCAAGCGTATTCTCAGCAACTTTAAAGTTGTGTTTAACACTTGTTACCGGACCATTGTTGAGGAATCTGATCCTAATTCGAGTTCCTAATGTCATTGCTAAGTTAACCGATATCTCCTATAACTATGAGAGAACCCTACACTTAAATCCTACACGAGCAGTTTCCTTCTAATTTCGCGACAAAATTCCCAAAAGTTGGGGAGAGTGTAACATCTTCCAAAACGGGTCTCTAAAACCCAACCAGGATCGTAAAACCAAACCCTTTAAAAGTTAAAGACTTAACTGCATTTTTGTCCATTTGGTTTGTCCAATTATGCCAATGCAAACCAAATGTCAAATTTGTACCATTTCCGTCCCTAACATTCTTGAAACATGTAGTTCCATCCAAAAAACCAATGTTGAATCGAATAATTGGACAAACCACAATGACGATAATGGTAGTTAACTCATTATTTTGGACAGAACTGGCATGTTTCAAGAATGTTAGTGACGAAAATGGTACAAATTTGAAATTTGTCCTAAATTGGCATAATTGGACAAACTAAAGGGATGAAAATTGCAGTTAACTCAAACTTAAATAATATGAATTTTTGATGATTTTGTTTAATATTCAAATTTAAACCATTTAATTAATCGTCGAATTTAAAACTAGAATAAAAAGGAGGTTTGTAAATGAAACCTAGTTAGGTCAGTTAGAAATTATGAAGTAAATAATTAACTACACTATAAAATGGTACTTAAAACAAGTGTTAAATTTGAAAGAATTAAATTGTCAAAACTTCAAAGTTTTAAGTTAAGGGGTTGTTTTGAAATTTATGGAAACTATATATTCAAAACGAGCTAACTAACTTGGTTAGTAAATCTAATTAAGTTAATTAATTTTGTATGTAAACTAGTTAACTAAGTTAGTTAGGTTGTTAGTTTTATAAAGGAAATACCCTAACTAAGTTAGTTTATAAGTTATTGTTTTCAGTTAGTTAAGTTAGTAGGTTAATAAAATGAAGGGGCCTTTAGAAAGGAAATACCCTAACTAAGTTAGTTTATAAGTTAGTGTTTTCAGTTAGTTGAGTTAGTAGGTTAATAAAATGAAGGGGCCTTAGTGTTAACCCATTGAAAAACATTAAAAAGTAAACTAAGGAAATAAACCAACTACGCTGAATGTTTCTTGGTATTAAACATTGGGCCTAATTCCTCTTATACACAATCCAGAGCTGGTGATTTAAATAAAAAGATAAAGGTTGGGCTAGCAATCGAACCGAGACCTAATCCGTACGGGTGTTAACGGTGAACAAACAACATGATGTCCAACTACTCGGCCGCTGGCCTTTTTGTGTTATATATCCGCATCTTTTAAGTTATATACTATGCCGAATCTGAAGTTGGTTCCTCGTCTTCCCCACCTGGATACTTTTTCAGCTTGACCTGATGCAAGTCAGACACAACCCACCTCTGAATATCGTTTCATGAGACTATTCCTATTCTTTTCGGCCCCTTTCAAGTTGTAATTGTGGAGAAACGATGAGTATGCCATTTAATCATCCATTTAATTATTTTTATGGTGATAATTAAGAATCAAATGAATCACCATTAATACTAATGTCATACATTAGAACACAAATATCTAATCCGATTACTCCAAGTTATAATTCTAATATCTTTCGGCTTCAGGATGTTATCTCTATCGTTACCAACTCTCTAAGTTCGTTAACAAAGATCAAAATCTCACAAATTTAAAGGAAAAACTAAATTAGGGCTTGGAACTTCAACCTATCAAATATCCTTCAAATGTAGTCCTTTTCAAGTGATTTAAAAGCCTAAAATTATCTATTTTTCATGCTCTTCAAAACCCTACGATCCATTTCTGTGATAGAAGGGCAATTAGACTCGAATTTACTTTTAGTTGAAATTATTTATCTTTTGAATAATGTAGAATTATGTTATATGTGTTCTATGATTATGTGTGATAAATTTAATTTGGTGAATTAAATATCTAAACTTATAATAGTGTCATAACTATAGGCAATCATCATGCCTCGTACCAATCTGTTGCGGGTCAGGGTGTTACACGAGTCACGAAAACGCATAAGGACAATTCGTACGAGGCACAAAGACGCATACTGGCTAGGCCCGTTTACACTCGTGCAAGGCACAAAAAAACACCCATGAAGGCGAGACCGTTCATTACACGCATATCACGTATATATATATATGTATAATATGTATATATATATGTATATACGATATATATATATATATATATATAATACGTGTATATACATACATATACATGTTATATATATGTATATATTAGTATATATTTTACATCTATATACGTATATATATAATTATATACGTATATATATATATATATACAGTATATTAATATATAGTTATATAAAATATATATATATATAATCTATATACGTTATACATAATACGTGTATATATATATATATATATATATATATATAACAACGAACAATAAAAAAATACCAACATACTGAAATAGACAAGGGTTCCCAAAGAAACAAACAAATACAAGTCTTAACGAATATTCAAGATGAGCCATGTGTACACGGTCGAGTAACGACTTAAGTGTCTAATGAGATTAGAACACTTGTAGGTTGTGAGTCACGCGCGGAAATCCCAATTTGCTAGCACACTTTCGTTGGACACAAACTATGAGATCATGTCCCCTTTTTCCAAACGTTTTTCAGTTTTAAACTATCAGGGGAGATACAGTACAAGGTATGAAAAGATAGGGAATGAAACACACTTAGATCATGTGGGCATAGAGTGGAACTTAAGCACCATTAATCACATACAGACCGAGTAACGAAAGGGGTAGATCTATTTGGTATTCGCAAGCCATTCTTGTTCCGCGGGACCGTTAGAGTGCTTTTGTGACCCAGTTGAGGGTAATCGACACAAATTCATTAAGGGTTGGATTGCTTCTATGTCAGCACACATATTAATGTTCTTGCAAAACATTAATGATCAACGATTTCATAGACGCTTTACATACCGATTTTCTATACAAGAATTCAAATGTCTTAAAGATTCATGTAATTGAGGTACCCAGTGACTGATGATATTAGTGTCAGATAGAACTGATAGCAACAGCGAAGAGAAAGTTTGTAAGTGCAGTTCTTGCCGGGTAACTGTCGCTTTATCAGTTCTGGTCAATCAAAGCAAAGTACAAGTCAAAGAAGTCAAAGATGATGACGAACGACAGGATTCCGGATTACAAGGTTAACTCGGAATAATATGACTGTCATTCTGGGTTGGTTAGTTCAAAATTGTGTTTGATTTGTAAGTATTCCGAGCTTATTAGTTAAACTCCGAAGGTCTGTATGTTCATGTGTATTCTGAGTTTATAAATGAATTCAGATATGTTAGTTTTTAGGTAGTCTGGGTATGTTAGTTTAAACTCGGAAAGGTTGTCTTGGTCTGTCTGAGTTTGTTGTTTCCAGCACAATATGTTGTGTCCGGGTTTGGGCTCTAGTCTAGCCTATATATATGTTAGATTAGGGCAAGCTTTGTGCAGACCTTGGAAAGTTCTAGGAGATTCTAGATAGAGAGAGGCTGTGTGTCTAGAGAGAGAAAGTCCTGGTTTAGGTATGTGTGACCTAAACCAGGTTGGGAGGATGATGTATACTCTTTCGGTGTGTAAATCTGTGATGAATGATTGATGTGCATGAATTATATATATTTTTATAATTTAATTTTTCTTCACACAAATTTAGTTTTAGAAATGATTTTCACCCAAGAACTAAACCACACACACGAAAGGACAAGTGTACCCGTCGAGTGGTAGTTTAGTCGATTGGTAAGAACCGGATATCATCCATGGATGTGGTGTCTCAATACTAAACCTTTGCTACTTTAAAGCCTTTTCGATTGATGAGTTGATTTTTCTTTCTAATTTATTACGCACAAATAACAAATTGTGAACTAATCTAAGGAAGAACAATATCTAAAAGAGGTTGCCTAAACTAAGTATCCACTAAAAAACATGTGACAACAATTGAGAAAGATTAGTGGTGATGCAAGCTCTAGATTCAACTAAGTCCCCAATCAAGGCTTCCTAGTTTTAAAAATCCTAAGAAATTAAAATAAATAACATTCTAATCACCTAATATTTATTCTTTTAAGTTCACTTGCAAAGTTGATGTCAATCTCTAATGATGAGTTATTTGTTTGTCAAAACTCCTAATTCTACAAGTTTGGGAAAGCTACCATGAACAACATCCTAATCACCATAACTTGGTTTCAAGCAAGTGGCATCTTCATCATTTTCGTGATACGAATCACAAGCATGGTCATGCTAGATAACAATCTTGGCCTAAATCATCAAACCAACATAAACACAAACTATAGGATTCATATAATATTCATATGATCTTTCCAAATCTAAATGCAAGAATCCATACACATGTTCAAATCACCATTCTAATCATGTTAACAATTACCATTCCTAGTTTAATGCTATGAATCATACTAACAAGTTAACAAGATTCAACAATCATAATCTCTACATGGGCTTTCCAACACAACATGTAAATACATATGATCAAACATTCAAGAACAGGACTTTAAGCATGAACATGAGCTCCAAGAACAAGATTAAACAGCAGCATGAAGATTAACAAAAAACAATCAACACATCTTTTTCCACGTTATCACATACTCATTAGCTTCAACAAAGTTTAAGCAACACAAATGTTTAGCCCATAAGGCTTATAACTACCAAATCAAATGCAAAATAACTCAAATTGATCATAAGTAATAAGTAGGCTAACCAATGTTTAGGACAAGATTAAATGGTAAAATGAGTGGATCTTCAAGTGATTCAATCTTCTTCAAGGCTTCTTCTTGGCTCTAACAAGCTTCCAAGACCAGAATCTTGAGAGAAAACTTCACAAAAATGCTCCAACTTCTTTCAAATGAGCTTGACACTCGTATTTATGCTACTGGCGGGTGGTACAACCATGCCACTTTTGGCACGGTCATTCTTGGTAAGTGCCAGAGGCGCTTTTTCGTCTGTCGATCATGTTTGCTACCATTTCCGGAAAGATCCCCTCAAACTTCCCCGAGGTGGCACGACCATGCCAACATATGGCACGGTCGTGCGTATCGATGACGTATCCGACGATGACTGTTTCGACCTCGGAATGAACTAATCAGAGATTAACTTGGGTCATGCACGGTCGTGCTGGGGGTTGGCACGGTCGTGCTAGTCTTGGATCTTCCTGGTTTGCGTTGATAGTTGAGAGTGCCGATGAGTGCAGGTTGTCGAAGGCTTGGCATGGTCATGCCAAGTGTTGGCACGGTCGTAAGTATCTAGCAGTCTGCTGGAAGGTTGCATTTTTTCTCCATTTTGCTCCAAAAGCCTCCGTTTCAGCACCGGGCCGAAGCCCGGACCTATATTTTCACACACAACTCAAGTGGGTACCAAAATCAATGAAATACAACGAGTTCTAGCATAAACGGGGAATATTTTACGTTTAAAAGATGTATATATTCTTATACATCAAACATCCCCACACTTGAACTTTGCTTGTCCTCAAGCAAAATAAAACAAACAAAACTCTCACAATGGCAATCATCTCAACTAACATTTTATAAGCACAAACAAATAACTCGGGCTATAACAATTAAGGACCACTCGACATGAAGGAAAAACCAAAAAGTATGCAAAATACGTTTATGAGCAATGGTCCATCTTTGAAATCCCTACAAGTTCACCTTACATCTTCGCAATGTTCACACACACTCGGCTAATTATAGGTGCACATACAATTCATGGAGTATGTTTAGAACACTCGATGCCAAGACGATGACTATGTGATATCATAAGCTTGTGGAAGGATCAAATCTAAATACTCGACGAAAATATAACATAAATCATGAGGTCTTGTTTGGGTTGTAACTTGGCTAGGGTTAAGGGTGTGGAAGTGGATTTTTAAAATTGGCTAAAACGGTTGTAACCCGATGGTTCGACTAACTTGAAACATAAGAAAATACAATAATACAACTTAATCATATCTAACCGAGAGCTAACCAACAAGGTTAGCTTTTCAACTCCCAAAAATGCTCTAATAAAGCCAATTGACAAGGCTTTTTCAAATTATAATGATTGTTTTTTTTCAACCAAGCTTCAGAGAGAATTAAGTACGTCTACTTAGATAAAAACTCTTAACCATATGGTTGTAACTAGTAAACTAAGATACTATACAGAAAAGGCTACAAGTTAATCATTGATCGAATCGGGCTTCCAACCAAAAAATTGGGTTCAAAAATAAAAGGCTAATTTGGCTAAGTGGTTAATACTTAGTGGTTTAAAAGAAATGAAAGGGAAAGGCTCAAATTGGTTTGACTAGGGGTATGATTCGAGTGTCGGAGTACGTATAAATGGCTAAAAGTAAAAGGTTTCCAAATGCCTCAATCATTTCCGTGCTATATGTTTGTTTTATGGCCTCGAAATGTATACCTAACACAAGTTCTAAATCGCAAAAGTCATCTGGCTCACTCAATCTTTGCCCGCAAAAGCATGAGCAAAAATAATTCTAAACCTACAAGGCTCAAAAATAACTCACGGAAACGGGCGTATTGGGCAGATATGCAAGGCAAACAAGTAGGTAAATCACTCGATTTCTCATGCTCAAATTTATACAAAAACATGTTACTTGATGGTGATATTCACTCGAGCGAATCCCCTTTTTGCGTTTACCCTTGTACTTTATTAAAAACTTTAGTGCTTAAATAAAACTTATGTTGATTTGATTATTCAAGAGAGTTTTGTATTATTATTATTATTATTATTATTATTATTATTATTATTATTATTATTATTATTATTATTTTTACTCTAACTTAATTATTTCCATTTTTTTAATTTTTATCACAATAACTACAACTAAAATTTAAGTTAGAGAATAAAAAGGGTGAAAAGGAAAATAAAGATGAAGCTAAAAATAAAATAAAATCTCCTTGAACCCGAGGCACTCACGAATCATCTCCTACTAAGAAAAAGAGCCGAACTAACATGCCTAAAAACCGGCAACACATTCAAACATCCCTCGCGACCAGAACGAACGAAACCTGAAAAGAAATAAACAACCGAAGATAATAATATAAACAAAAAAATACTAAGTTTATTTACGAGTCTTCAGCTAGACTCACCACCCCGAATTCATATGTTCCTGGGGTGGAGGGTAACAATCTCCTCACTCTAATTAACGAGTCCTCCAACATAAGCCTTTAGCCTATGCCCATTGACTTTAAACAACCGACCATCCTCATGGCCAATCTCCACAGTCCCGTACGGAAACTCTGATCGTACAGTGTAAGGACCCGACCACTGAGATTTTAGCTTACCAGCAAAACTTAAGACGTGAGTTGTATAACAACACACAATCACCCACTTGGAATTCTTTCTTGTCCTTTAAGTGGGCATGATGAAACGTCTTAGTATGTTCCTTGTACAGCTTGAAGCTTTCATACTCATCATTCCTAAGCTCCTTAATCTCTGGATTCGCACAAACATGTTCTCACCCGCAGCTGTCATATCAAGATTAACTGTCTTTAAAGCCCAATATGCCTTATGCTTGACCCCTATAGGAAGATGGCAAGATTTTCCATAGACCAATTTAAACGGTATGGTGCCTATAGGAGTCTTGTAGGCTATCCAGAAAGCCCATAGTGCATCATCCAATTTCTCGACCAATCCATACGGCTAGAATTAACAGTTTTCTCCAAAATCTGCTTGATGCCCTGATTAGTGACCTCAACCTGTCCACTCGTCTGTGGATGATATGGTGTAGAGAATCGGTGTTGCACACCATATCGGGACAATGCTTTCTCAAGCTGTTCGTTACAGAAATGCATCCCACAGTCACTAATCAATGCCTTTGGGGCACCAAAGCGAGCAAACAACTTCTTCAAAAACCCCACTACCACCCTAGCATCATTAGTGGGTAAAGCTTGTGCTTCAGTCCACTTTGACACATAATCAACGGCAACTAGGATGTAGCATTACCAAAAGAGGTCGGGAAAGGACCAATGAAGTCTAGTCCCCATACGTCAAAGACCTCACAAACTTGGATGATGTTTTGTGGCATCTCATTGCGTGCTGAAATGTTGCTTACCCTCTAGCAAGCATCCCGGACCTCACACACTCATGGGCATCATGGAATATAGTAGGCCAAAAGAATCCAGAGTCGAACTCTTTCTTCGCCCTGTTGTTCGCTCTATGGTGGCCTCCTATGGGTCCCTCGTGACATTGGCGCAAAATATCTCTCACCTCGTCACCATACACGCATCGCCAGATCATTTGATCTGCTCCTACCCTAAACAAGTAAGGGTTATCCCAAAAGTAATACTTGACATCCGCAAAGAACTTCAGCTTTTGCTGATGGGTCATCCCTTTAATCAAAATGCCACTAGCTAAGTAATTTGCAAAGTCAGCAAACCATGGGGAATCATCATTAGTCTCGATCCTCATAAGAAACTCGTGGGGGAAATTGTCATTGATGTTAGGCCCACGAATTCCCTTTCCTTTGGAGTGCTCAAGTCGAGACAAATGATCGGCTGCCAAATTTTCAGCCCCTTTCTTATCACGGATTTCAATATCAAACTCATGCAGCACAAGAATCCAACGTATCAATCTCAACTTGCTTGCCAAAAAGATACCGAAGGGCTGCATAATCAGTGTACACAATGGTCTTGGAAAGGACGAGATACGACCGAAACCTATCGAAGGCAAAGACCACAGCTAGGAGCTCTGTCTCTGTCGTGGTATAATGCTCCTGAGCATCGTTCAAGGTCTTGCTCGCATAGTAAATCGGGTGAAAGTGCTTATCTCTCCTTTGACCCAAAACGACCGCGACTGCGAAATCTCTCGCATCACACATCAACTCAAATGGCAATTCCCAGTCGGGAGCTACCATGATCGAGGCACTCACCAACTTCTCCTTCAACAACTCGAATGCTCGAAAGCTTTCATTGGAGAAAATAAATTGGCCGTCCTTTTCGAGGAGCTGGGTCATGGGACGGGCGATTTTGGAAAAATCCTTTATGAATCTCCGGTAAAAACCTGCATGACTAAGAAAACTCCTAATAGATTTCCGGATATGGGCAGTGGGAGCTTAGAAATAGTCTCAACTGTGGCTCGATCAACCTCGAGCCCCACCTGTGAAATCTTGTGCCCAAGCATAATGCTCTCCTTTAAAATGAAGTGGTATTTCTCCCAGTTAAACACAAGGTTGGCTTCTCACACCTAGCCAACATCCTTTTCAGATTCCCGAGACAATGATCAAAGGAAATACCAAACACAAAAAAATCATCCATGAAAACCTCCATAGAATCCTCGATCATGTCATGAAAAATGCACAACATAAACCTCTGAAATTTGGTTGGGGCATTACACCGTCCAAAGGGCATCCGCCGATAGGCAAATGTGCCATAGAGACATGTGAATGTCGTCTTCTCCTGATTCTCAAGAGAGATGGGAATCTGAAAGTAGCCTGAAAAACCATCAAGGAAAAGTAGAACACCCTACCCAACAGCCTCTCTAACATCTAATCAATGAAAGGGATGGGAAATGATCCTTCCTCGTGGCATCATTGAGTTTGCAATAGTCAATGCAAACTCTCCATCCGGTGATAGTATGAGTGGGAATTAACTCATTTTTCTCATTAGTCACCACTGTTATCCCTCCTTTCTTCGGGACTACCTGCATGGGGCTAACCCACGGGGAATCAGAGATCGGATATATCAAACCTGAATCAAGTAGTTTGATGACCTCTTTCTTCACAACATCCTGCATGTTCGGGTTTAAGCGCCTCTGATGTTGTACCACAGGTTTAAAGTCCTCCACCATCAAGATCTTATGGGTACAAATGGATGGATTGATCCCTTTTATATCCACGATCTTCCAAGCGATCGCCTTTCTATGCTACTTCAAGACTTCAAGCAATCGACCCTTCTCCTCTCCCGAAAATCCATCAGAAATGATAACGGGCAAATGAGTTGCACCCTCCAAGAAAGCATACTCCAAGTGATCTGGAAGCTCCTTAAGCTCAATTGAAGGTGGATCCTCAACAGAAGGGCGTGCTTTAGGCTCATCAACGTGATCCACAAACTCAAAAACCTTGGGACGCGGGTGAGACACATGACCTATCAGACTGGTCATCTCCTCGACTAATTGGTCCATAGCAGGTGAACCAAAAGTCTCCCCTGCAAACAGCTGCATGTCCACAACATCCTCCTCAAATGTGTCGCGAAGATGGTCACTCACATATGTATCAATGGTCTCGATAAAGTAGAGTGTATCATCCTGACTCTGTGGATACTGCATGGATTTCCCAATATCAAAGGTCACCTCCTCATCGTCAACCCTAAGAGTAAGTCTGCCGGTGCAGACATCAAACAAGGCTCGAGCAGTGGCTAGGAATGGCCGACCTAAGATAAGAGGAACACTTTTGTCCTCATCCATTTCCAAAATCACAAAATCGACAGGAAAGACAAACTTGCCGATTTCACTAGCATATTCTCAACTATGCCTTGAGGATACTTCATTGAACGTTCGGCTAGCTGAATGCTCATACGATAGGCTTGGGCTCTCCCAAGTCTAGCTTAGCAAAAACCGCATATGGCATGAGGTTTATGCTAGCTCCAAGATCAGCTAATGCATTGCTGACCGACAAACTACCAATCAAGCACAGGATAGTGAAACACCTAGGATCATTCATTTCCTTCGGTAGTTTGTTCTGAAGAACTGCCGAACACTCCTCATTCAAGGTCACATGCGAAAGCTCCTCAAGTTTCTTTTTGTTAGATAAGATATCTTTCAGAAACTTGGCATACTTAGGAATTTGAGCAAGTGCCTCGACAAATGGTAAGTTTATATGAAGTTGCTTAAAAGCTCAAGGAATTTATCATAGTGTTCTTCCATTTTCTGCTTCTTCAACCTCCCCGGATATGGAATGGGAGGGAGATACTCTCTCACTGGCTCCTTGGGACGTGCTGTACTTGCTAGGACTCGCCTCAGTTGCACCTCTCCCGGAGACTCAGTCTTTATCTCCTCAATAATCTCGTCAACAATCGGCCTTACTAAGCAGCCGAAGTGACGGGCTCAACGACCTTGCCGCTTGTCAATGTGATGGCCTTCGCAGTGGCCTTTGGATTAGGCTCTGTATTGCTTGGAAGGCCCCCCTGTTGTCTCTCAGATAACATCTTGGCAATCTGGCCAACTTGGCTCTCAATGGTCTGCATGGAAGCCTTTTGGCTTCTCAACTCACTCTCGTGCCTCCTGAAACGACTGTCATACTCTTTAAAACGCTTCTCATTTTCGACCTCTTGAGAGTTTTGACACGCTAATAGTTGACTAAAGATATCTTGCACACTAGGTTCATTAGTGGAAGATATCTACTGAGGCCGAGGTACACCATATGCCCCAAGAGCCAGGGACGTGGAGAAAATCCGGGTGGATGTTGACTAGAAGCGCCAGGTTTCCAACTAAAATTTGGGAGATTCTTCCACCCTGGATTGTACGTATTATTGTAGGGATTATGCTGAGGACGGTTTTGATTTCCCATAAATTCTATATGCTCGTGTGATACCTCTCCCATCAGAAAATCGCCTACATGATATGCTCCCCCACTCGAGAAACCACTCGAGTGAATCTCCATCACTCGATCAAATTCCAAAGATAAGGCATCCATACGTGCTGTAACGGCAGTGAAGTCATTCATGTGATGAACTCCCTGTCGAGAACTCTTCCCCCTCTGTGGCTGTTGTGTCCAATTCTTCAAGGCGCATTTCTCTAAAATCTCAAATGCCTCGTTGGCATATTAATGCCAATATCTTCGCCGAATATGTGTCGACCATCATCTGCCACTGACCATCCAAACCATGGTAGAAGATCTGACATTGTTGCCACTTGGGCAACCCGTGGTGTGGGACCTTTCTCATGAGCTCCTTAAACCGCTCCCACGCCACATAACAGGGCTTATCATCATCCTGATGAAAGTTGAGAATCTTGGTTCTCAACCGAATAGTTTTCTCCCGGAGGGAAATATTTCTGAAGAAACTCTCAACTAATTGATTCCATGTAGTGATAGACCCAGCTGGAAGTGAAAGAAGCCACTCTTTAGCTCCAGCACGTAAAGGAAACGGAAAGAGCCAAAGGCGTATCGCATCCGATGATGCATCACGAATCGTGAACGTGGCACAAACCTCTAGAAAACCTGCAATATGGACACTAGGATCCTCGTGATCCTTGCCATAAAACTGTACCGCATTTTGCAACATCGATATGGTACAGGATTTGATCTTGAAATTATTATATTAATCGTCGATGCATTGATGCTCGCAGGTAAGCCCTCAAGTGAAGGTTTTCCTATGTCGTTCAAGACCCGTGTCTCCTCTTCGTCTGCCATTTCTACGTGAACCTCGTAGAATGTGTCGTCTCCCAATGCGTCTACCTCGATCATAGCGGCCACCACGCGGGACCGCTCCTACAGTCTCTGATGAAGATTGCGCTCCGGCTCCGATGAAGGCTTAACGATTTTAACGGGGGTTGAGGACATGCACGACCTGTAGGGAAAAGGAGGAACACAATGCACTACATATATTAATTATATATATATATATATATATAAAGAACGAAAACAACTAGCAATTAATTATCATTATTTTCAATTAATCATGTAAAGGCAAATAAAACAATTAGACAAAAACTTTATACACTTTTCACAATGGCTAAATAAGTAACTCGAACCGTTCTCAAGAAGACGCATCCACGACAACGGCGCCAAAAACTTGATGTGCGTGAATTGTATATTTTTATAATTTAATTTTTCTTCACACAAATTTAGTTTTAAAATGATTTTCACCCAAGAACTAAACCACACACACGAAAGGGAAAGTGTACCCGTCAGGTGGTAGTATAGTCGATCGGTAAGAACCGATTATCAATCCGTGGATGCGGTGTTTCAATACTAAACATTTGCTACTTTAAAGCCTTTTCAATTGATAAATTGATTTTTTATTCTAATTTATCATGTACAAATAAAAATTGCTAACTAATCTAAGGAAAACAATATCTAAAAGAGGTTGCCCAAACTAAGTATCCACTAATAAACATATGACAACAATTGAGAAAGATTTGTGGTGATGCAAGTTCTAGATTCAACTAAGTTCCCAATCAAGGCTTCCTAGTTTTAAAAATCCTAGGAAAACTAAAACGAAATAAAATTCTAATCACCTAATATTTATTCTTTTAAGTTCACTTGCAAAGTTGATGTCAATCTCTAATGATGAGTTATTTGTTTGTCAAAACTCCTAATTTTACAAGTTTAGGAAAGCTACCATGAACAACATCCTAATCACAATAACTTGGTTTCAAGCAAGTGGCATCTTCATCATTTTCGTGATACGAATCACAAGCATGGTCATGCTAGATAACAATCTTGGCCTAAATCATCAAACCAACATAAACACAAACTATAGAATTCATATAACATTCATATGATCTTTCCAAATCTAAATGCAAGAATCCATACACATATTCAAATCACCATTCTAATCATGTTAACAATTACCATTCCTAGTTTCATGCTATGAATCATACAAACAAGTTAACAAGATTCAACAATCATAATCTCTACAGGGCTTTCCAACACAACATGTAAATACATATGATCAAACATTCAAGAACAACGACTTTAAACATGAACATGAGCTCCAACAACAAGATTAAACATCGGCATGAAGATTAACAAAAAACAATCACCACATCTTTTTCCACGTTATCACATACTCATTAGCTTCAACAAAGTTTAAGCAACACAAATGTTTAGCCCATAAGGCTTATAACTACCAAATCAAATGCAAAATAACTCAAATTGATCATAAGTAATAAGTAGGCTAACCAATGTTTAGGACAAGATTAAATGGTAAAATGAGTGGATCTTCAAGTGATTCAATCTTCTCAAGGCTCCCTATTGGCTCTAACAAGCTTCCAAGACCAGAATCTTGAGAGAAAACTTCACAAAAATGCTCCAACTTCTTTCCAAATGAGCTTGACGCTCGTATTTATGCTACTGGCGGGTTGGCACAACCATGCCACCTTTTGGCATGGTCATGCTTGGTAAGTGTCAGAGGGCTTTTTCGTCTGTCGATCATGTTTGCTACCATTTCCGGAAAAATCCCCCTCAAACTTCCCCGAGGTGGCACGACCATGCCAACATATGGCACGATCGTGCGTGTCGATGACGTATCCGACGATGACTTTTTTGACCTCGGGAATGACTGATCAGAGATTAACTTGGATCACGCACGGTCGTGCTGGGGGTGGCACAGTCGTGCCAGTCTTGGATCTTCCTGGTTTGCGCTTGAGAGTGCTGATGAGAGTGCCGGTTGTCGAAGGCTTGGCACGGTCGTGCCGTATCTAGCCGTCTGCTGGAAAGTTCCATCTTGCTCCAAAAGCCTCCGTTTCAGCACCGGGCCGAAGCCCGGACCTGCATTTTCACAAACAACTCAAATGAGTACCAAAATCAATGAAAATACTACTAGTTCTTGCATAAACGGGAATATTTGACATTTAAAAGATGTATAAATTCTTATACATCAATGATTCAATAATAAAGGGTGTTTATCTCTACATCTTTCTATCTTGTTTATGTTTGATATTTCACGTCTTGATTCAAGTGCAATGAATGTTGTTCGTCGACGATCAAGGGGGTCCCGGGGACTTTCAATTCATTTAATACAAACAAACACATGAATTCACCAACATTATGTTAACTTTTCAAAATTACATGTATTTTAGGAAAAATAGTGGATCCTTGCATGGCACGATTTCAAGAATCAAGCATGTCAAGAAATCGATGTCATCCTTTTTGGAGGTTTTTGTTCATATATCTCGCCCTCGAGCGAGATATAGAATGCAAAGCCTTTGCTCGTTTAAATTATAATTTGTAACAAGTCTTTTGTAAACAATATAACTTTGTGTTGTCTTTTAAACGAATTGTGACTTGTAAACTACATCTCAAATCTATATCACTGATGAAAATCGTACTTATTTTATTCATATAGCTTGTTTACTTACGTCATATGCAATGAGAACTAATCATGATCACACCTTGAGCTTCCGCCTACGAGCGGTTGCGATAGATACTCTCTAATGTGATCCTTTTAAAATTCCATGGCTAAATTGCACTTTACGTCTTTTATGTTTAAATATTCTTTCAGGCGGTGTCCTTGCCTTCTAACCCGGATAGATTTCTTGTTAAATTCCTCACTTGCAAATCACGTTAGGGTATTATTGTCAATACGTTTATAACTTAAAGACTAACTATATTGCATGTCCTTTAAATTCTTTTCTTTTAACTACCAAAATTATATTGCATGTCCTTTAAATTAACACATATCCTCTGGCGGTGTCCTTTAACTACAAAAATTTAACATTTCAGTTAAACATTAATGGCAATGGGATAGGTTTAGGTAATCTCGTTAATTAAAAAAAATTACTCGTTGGGTATACTCTATCCAAAACCCATCAGGTATCTACCTTATAACTACTAGTCAATTACATTTAACATTATCACTAAAAATACATCAAATAGACTACATAAATATAAATACCAAAATGTATATACAGCTATTCAAATGCATAGATAACAAAATTAGTATATGCCAACAATTGATATATATCATACGTATACATATTTAAAAAATAAAGGAAATTACATCAGGTGTACAATCGGATAAACGAGTACATTTTATCAGGTAATCGGGTTGGGACGATGGTATATCACCAAATCCTAAGCCCGTCCCTAACCCGCAAAAAAATAAAAAGAAAAAAAACTAATCCTAAACAACGTCAAACTCGCCCCATTGTCATCTCTTGTTGTGGGTTGTGTTCTTACTTTGAAATGATGTTTAACTGAAATGTGAAATTTAGGTAGTTAAAGAACATTGTCCGATGATATGTGTAACTTAAAGGACAACCAATTTAATTTTGGTAGTTAAATGACACCCCATAGAAAGTACGTTCAAACATAAATGGCATAAAATGCAACTTAGTCTTTAGGTTATAAACAAATTGACAATAATACCCTCACATGATTTGCACGTGAGGGAAGTTAGCCAGAAGAAGATTTGAGCAAGTTAGGAGGCAAGAACACCGTCTGATGATATGTGTTAACTTAAAGGACAACCAGTGTAATTTATGTAGATAATGGATACCGCCAGAAAGAACATTTAAACATCAAAGAAATAAAGTACAATTTAGCCAAATTCCATTAGCCAAACAGTTGAAGATTAATAATTTATAAATATAACCTTTCAAATTAAGCTACACTTTATTTTACACAACGTAAGTTGTTGGGTTAAAGTTTTTTTCTTCACGGGCATGATTGAAAAGTAATTTATGATACATTCTCATACACAGTACATCTACAATACACAAACATAATGAGAAGCCACGTGCTTTTTACTGATAGTCTTTTGTTTGGTGATATCATTGGTGTATCATCTTATCCCAATCAAAATGGAGTGAGTTCGAGTTTCGCAAAATGAAAATAAGTGGAATGAATGGATTTTAGAAGTTTTTTCAAGAGAGCTTGTGTTTGACAGTAAAAAAATAGACAAGATACTTGTTTCTTCATCTTTGCTTTCGAATTTCTACATTAAATAGAAGTTTTTAATGGTCCGTTCCATCATGTTATATCTGCCTTTAAGAGAATAAGTGGGCTCTTAAGTTTGATGGTAATATGTGCATGTAAGGGAACAAGTGAGTCCTTTACTTTTAGCATGAGTGTTTCAACTTTCCACAAATGGTGATCTTGATTTTAAGATATAGGATTTTCGTTTGGAATGAGTGAATCCTTAAATGACATTCTTACGTTTAAATTGCTAAACTAATTGGCTATTTTTATTGATATTGAATTTAAATAACCTCTAACTTTCATTAAACAATTAGCTGAAAGCACTTCTAACTTTCGATTTATACCAAACTACTACCAACTTTCAATTTATTCGCCAATAGCAGTCCAAAAATAATCCAACAATAACCAAGTTTGCTAACATTAGTTGCCCACCAAACTAGTGTAACATCAGCGGTCATGTCATCAAAAAAGCCAAGTCAGATGACACCTTAGCTGCCACATCATCAAAAATTCCACGTCAAATTGCCATGTCAACACACTAGTGCCACATCAAGCAAAAAATTAATTGGGTTAAGGTTCAGTTAGTTTGGAAATGCTATTGGCCAATAAGTTAAAAGTTGTGAGTGTTGTAGTACGAATCGAAAGTTGAGAGTGTTATCGGTCAATTATTGAAAATTATGGTTATTTAAATCCAATATCTCTTTTTTTATAGAACCATTGTCTTTGCCAATGAACCACAAAACCCGTTGGTACTGATTGACTATTTCGTTTGGTATATGGAAGTTTAGTGGTGCCAAATCGTGTAACACCAATTTTACATTGAATTTACAACCAACTAGGAAAATGAGAAGATTTCCGTCGTAGCTTTACTAGTGGCTGACTTACATAGGCGGGAGGAATTAGTGTATATTTTAGGAAAAAATTCCGATCACCCCATCAAAAGTTTGGTTTAGCTTTTCGGTTGCCCCATTTGATAATAAATATTGGGTCCGCCACAACTTTACACGATGGTTATAATTCGTTTTTTAATAATTTTTGGTAAATGCATTTGATTATCTATTGAATTTAGGAATTGTTTATGATAACGAGTTTTTAGGACCCGTGCGTTACAGCGGTACCAGCAAATCGTACCAAATTACATGTAAAGCGAAAAGTAAAACATTATCATATATTAGAGTAAGTCGACATGGGTTAATGAACCAAGATATAGATCCAATGGCCGAACCACAAGGGAGTCAGGAGGGTCCGTTGTCCCTCCGACCACCTCCTACAGATGAAAAATCATACTTAATCAAGAACTAACGATCATATTTATTACTAAACTGACCCTTCAATTATCGGCATAGAAGAAAGAACATAGATGAGAAGAAGGTAAGTTGGATGCGATATTTTTTTCCGTTGGTTTGCAGCGGTAGTTCATTGTGTTTTTCTATTTGGTTTGCAAGATGGTGATACACTGATGAATGAAAGTGCATTACAATGAACACAACTCGGTACCAATACTAGATATAACCTAACAAAAAAAAGTTTATTCACAATAGTTTCATTATATAGAACTTGTTTCATGTAAACCAAAGCTAAGTCATGTTTATACGATCGAAAACCATAAAAACCAAAACTAACACTAGTTCCAATAATGCTGATAACGGTACCGAAGTTTTTTGTTCGATATTGGTTTTGTTCTCACAACACTGCCACTCGATATTGCCTACCATACCAAAACAATACCCTATTTCAGACACAACCCCGTTTTCTAAAAATATTATGCCGGAACATTAAGAAAAAAAAAACACATTTCGCATTCAACTATTTTTTTCTAAAGGCAACGAGTGTATGTTATCAGAATTTTTTTTTATAAAAAATGAAAATGAAAGTAAAAAAACCATACACCTATAGATAGACAACTTTTGTTGTAAGGTGACACTACTCACGTGTTAATTTATGTATGATATTCTGATTCAAATCATAAGGTTAGCATATTGGAATTTAAGCACCTTCCACATTACCAATGACAAGGGGGTGTGAGCCTTTTTTCGGTTGGCGTGAACCCTTCTTCTCTACCTTCACATCACTAACGCCAAGGGGGTTGTGAGCGCTCTCTTCGTTGAGCTCTCGTTATGGAAGGAGCCGGGAAGAAGGTATCAAGAACAACTGGCATGAGCCCCTTCTTCACATATACACACTCAGTTGTATTATTTTGTTTTATTATATACTCATAAACGGTTTGATACGTTTACGCTCCTCGGTAGACAAGATGGGCGTTTCAATTAACATTGAATATTGGCTTATCTCATTTGTTGTCCTAAATATATCCTTTCTTAATACATAGTGATGGAACCTTCCTTTCTTTTCCAAGTCTGACTCATCCAACGGCCCATAATCAAGTCTTCATCTCTTTCCTCTTTCTCTCTAACACAACTTTCAGCTCGCACCAAAGGAGAGAGAGAGAGAGATCTCCGGCGACACGAAACCACGCGCGCCACCACATGCTGCTTCTTACACCTCCGATCTCACCTTGACTCCACTGTCTACAAAGTCAACGGATCTGTTCATCCACCAGCTTTTTTCATTTTAGATATTTATCGGTACGGTTTTTACAGCTTATTCAATTTCGCTTTAGCTGAATCTCGATTGAATAATGAAATTTAAGTTTAGTTTGATCTGTTTTGTGAATTTGTTATGTGATTGTGCATGAATGATTAATTTAATAAACTAACGATCCTGATGATGTTAGATACTTAGATATTTAATCAGTTACAGTTTCATAGTAATTATGACTTTCTGTTCATGATTGTAAAATAACGCATAACGTATGGCGTCTAGTTTGATGGATTTTTATGTATTTCTTTCTAATTTTAGCCTTTTAGATTCTATTCTAATCTAATTTTGGGAATTTAGTAGTATTAAATGAAGTATTTGTTTGTATAACAGTTTAATATGTTGATTTTTCAATCTGCTTGGTTTATGTGTGGTTTTTTAGGGTTTTAGCACAGGAAGAGAAGGAAATATGGCGTTAAGGAAGGCAATGGGTGCGGTGAAAGATCAAACTAGTATTGGAATAGCTAAGGTGGCTAGTAACATGGCGCCTGAGCTCGAGGTTGCTATTGTGAAAGCCACTAGTCATGATGATGATCCCGCCAGTGAGAAGTATATCCGGGAGATCTTGCAGCTGACATCCTACTCACGTGGTTATGTGAGTACTTGTGTTCATGCTGTGTCGAAACGGTTGAGCAAGACTCGTGATTGGATTGTGGCGCTCAAGTGTTTGGTTTTGATCCATAGATTGTTGAACGATGGGGATGTAGTTTTCCAGCAGGAAATTATGTATGCTACGAGGAAAGGGACGAGGTTGCTTAATATGTCGGATTTCCGTGACGAGGCCCATTCAAACTCATGGGACCACTCTACGTTTGTGAGGACTTATGGTTTTTACCTGGATCAGAAGCTGGATTTGATTGCATATGAGAGGAAACAAAACAGTGGTGGCGGTGAAGAACCGGACAGGTTCAGGGAGGATCGGTGGAGGTCCCCACCAAATCGTGGGAATAATTATGGCTACAATGACGATCCTGGGTATGGTGGAAATATGAGGAGGTCAAGATCTTTTGGAGATGTGAAAGAGGGATCCTCTCAGGCGAATAATAACATGACACCATTGAGGGATATGCCATCGGAAAGGATATTTGGAAAGATGGGGCATTTACAGAGGTTGTTGGATAGGATCTTGTCATGTAGACCAACAGGTCTCGCAAGAAACAGCAGGTTGGTGTTGGTTGCTCTCTATCCTGTTGTACAAGAAAGTTTTAAGCTTTATGCAGATATATGTGAAGTTCTGGCCATCTTGCTTGATCGGTTCTTTGATATGGAGTATCAGGATTGCGTAAAAGCATTCGATGCTTATGTTAGTGCTGGAAAGCAGATTGATGAGCTTGTAGGTTTCTACAATTGGTGCAAGGATATGGGCATCGCTAGATCTTCAGACTATCCTGAAGTTCAGAAGATAACTGCTAAACTACTGGAGACATTGGAGGAATTTGTTAGAGATAGAGCCAAGGCTATGAGTAGCCCAGAAAAGAAACCTGAGGTCGTTGAACAGGTAAAAGAGGAAGAACCAGAATATGATATGAACGAAATTAAGGCATTGCCAGCACCAGAGACTCCGCCACCACCACCGCCGCCACCTGCTCCCGAGCCACCCAAGGCTGAACCACAACAGCCGTTAGTGGATTTACGAGAGGATGGAACTTCGACAGCAGATGATCAAGGAAATAGATTTGCATTGGCGTTGTTTGCAGGTCCAGCTGCAAACAAAACCAACGGTAACTGGGAAGCATTTGGATCCAATGGTGAGTCTGAGGTAACCTCTGCTTGGCAAAATCCAGCTGTGGAGGCTGGAAAAGCTGATTGGGAACTTGCATTAGTGGAAACTGCTAGTAATCTAGAGAAACAGAAGGCGGCAAGGGGTGGTGGGCTTGACCCTTTGCTTCTGAATGGCATGTATGACCAAGGAATGGTGAGGCAACATGTTAGCACCACCCAGTTAACCGGTGGTAGTGCTAGCAGTGTAGCATTGCCAGGGAAAACCACCACACCCGTATTAGCACTTCCTGCCCCTGATGGGTCTGTTCAAACAGTTGGAGGAGACCCATTTGCTGCATCATTAAGTGTCCCTCCACCTTCTTATGTCCAGATGGCAGATATGGAGAAAAAACAACAGTTGCTTGTGCAAGAACAGATGGTCTGGCAACAGTATGCTAGGAGTGGGATGCAAGGTCAAAGTAGTTTGACCACTATCACCAACGGTGGTTATATAGCTCCTGGACAACCACCCATGATGCCATATGGATATCCACCAGTTAATGGAGCCGGGTATTATCATTCCAATCCATACTGATACATACCTGCTGTGTGTTTCTTGTTTAATCATCTGTTACATACTTTTTAATGTTCTTTTTTGTTTACATTTCCACTGCATCGTTTCAAGTGATTGATGGTGCATTTTTCTTAGTGTGGGTGGTAATGAGAAGAGATAAATAGACGAAAACAATTTGGTATTTTTATTTTGGGAAGAATGTAGAGATGGGTCCCTTTGTTCCAATTATGATCTCTTGCATGTCTCTCCATCATTGTTGTTATGGTATGTGCCTTTTGATCCACTTTTGTAAAACACATATTATTAAACTGTTCTTTTGCTTTTAGTTCCAGACATCCTAATATAACATGCTTTATTCTGCTTAAAATACTTTTATAGTGCTTCATATTTTTTAACTAAATACCAAAGTGAAGTGGCCCTTGATTCTTTATTTCTTAAGACTTAAGAAATATTGTATACCACTACCACTTTTATCATTTAGGTTCCAATACAGATGGATGAGGTCGAACTCGATCCTTGATACCTTGATTTTTGAGTTGCCGAGCCAAAACAGAAAATGAAATAAAAACCATCATTCTAAGTTCCGTCATTTCAGTATGTATGAGACTCCATGTTTCTTTCATGACTGCTTGTTGATTCGTTATTCTACTCATACAGTTTTAATTTCATGCTTAGTAGTTAACTAACGCACCCCACAATCTCATATAGCAAAAGGTTGTCAATTAGATATAGTTGTTTGTCTATAATTTAGTTTTAAAAAAATGTGCCTGGTAGTGAGCGAGAGGCGTACTCAAGCAAAAGGTTCATGGCTTTTGACTTCTTGAGGTGATGGATGTACATACGGTGCAGTCAAAAGTGCACGAGGTGTGCACATCGGCAGCGCCCTTGTACATTGGGCAGTTTTTATGCATCAGCAGGTTGTACATATAGGTTATTTATGTGTTGAATTATTTAATTTTGGGTATGTGATGATAAAACCTACCATAGATATGAATAAAATTATATAAATATCTCACTCCTCACATACATGATGTGTCCTCTGCCTCTGCCTTGGCTCTGTGGCATGGTACCGATCACCACGCTGCACCTCATGCTTTTTATAACCAAGGTCTATAAACGCATGTATGTATAAATGCGGACAACACCTATATTAGTTGGTGCTATATTTGGTTATGTTAATGATTTTTTAAGTTAAGTTTTAATACCGCATAGGATATATAAGCTGATTTGATCCTGTACACTTCGTTTTGTTCTCACTGGTACCAAGCGGTCATGTTTCTAGGGTCATGGGACAATGCCTCTTGAGTTGTGGTGGACCAACTGAATTAATTTTCCCCAAAAACCGAATTAACTGCTCTTACTGGATTAACTGTCCTCCAACCGACTTTATGGACAGTCTACAAGAACTTTTTGGGTTTATAAGAATAATAGAAAGCCTGATTACAACTTTAGGTGTTTCGTGCCTAGAATGTGGGTGTGAAATAAACTACGTTATGAAAGTGTTAATCACAATTCCAACTTTTTATCAAGTCGTTTGTTGATTGGTTGATTATTATTACTAATGTCAAATACACAACTCACCCTAGACCCAAACTGAAATTGGTCTGGTTGATGAGGCGAGGTTCAAATTATATTAAAATGGATTTGAGATCTGGATGTATGCTATTGAAGTTTTATATCTCCAAAATGATGGTTTATACCCAATATCAGAATTCAAACTTCCCTACAAAATCTATTTTTGCCACAACCAAAGCCCTACAAATCTCAACCTCACATTCCACTTTTTATATAAAAATAAAAATAAGAGTTTAACGTGCGGAATCCATCAAACTTGTGAAACTCGTTGCAGTAATCAACAATCAAACAACACAAGATATTAATATAATCAAAGCTTCTATTGATATGAACTTGCAAGCTCTAGATTCTATTACGAAATGTAGAAATGAACTCTATAGAAATCTCACTTGACTTCCTATAAGCTAAGACTAAATCTATTTATAGCCTCAAGGACAATTACAGGATCTGACAATAATTCCTCTAATTACCAGTTAAATTCGCTTTCACATGCTTAATCGGATTTTAAAATCATAAATTTGCTAATCTCTTTATTAAATCGTTTAACATATTAATTGATCTCTAGTCATTGAGAAGCAGCACACAACATACCTTCCTTGACAATAGCATCAGTTACGTTAATCAACGCGACTTTTCTTATATGACTTAATCAGTTTGGAATGCTTGATTATCTTTTCCTTTTAAGTTATTATATTAAAACCAGAAAATAGAGTTAAATGCCATTTTAGTCCCTTGTGGTATGGACCATTTTTATAACAATTGCAAAATTTCAACCGTTCGTACACTTTCGATCGTTTTGTATTTAATAAAATTTTATATTTTATTTACGAAATACGTAATCATAAGATCGAGCGAAACGATATTCACGACATTTTCGGAACAAATTCCGAGTTACATGTATCTTTATACCCTTCATATAGCTTAAAAATCACGTTAGAAGAATAAAAAATGCAAACAAGTGAAAATACAAGTCTGGGGGCCAAAACTGCCAAAAATAGAAACTTATTTATCAGAATGCCTTACGGACTGTAAGACCTAAAGCCTTATGGTCCATAAGGATTGCCCAGTAGCAGAATTATGCTTGTTCACCAAGTTCTGCCATCAATACCCATCTTCTGGCACCTAGCACCGAATTTGCCACAATTTCTCTGGTTCAAACACCTCATTAGACACTTGTGAACATCTAAGAATCAATGCCAACACTTGGCATGATCTCATGAACTTGATGCAAGTATAAATAGAGGTGATTTTGAGCCATTTCAACTTGCACCTTCAATCTTTCTTTTCTCTTCTATTAGAGTTGCTTCTGCTTATAGAGGCCTCATACTGAAGTTCTAACCTTTCCTTGAACACAAGTAAGTGTTCTTCCTTAGTCCTTTCGGTTATGACCTTTGCTAGTTATGAGCCAAAAAGTCAAGCAAATTGACCTTTGCTTTAACTTTCGGTTCTGACCTTTTTTGGTCAAGTCAAAGTTCTAATTAAACTTGGCTACGTGATCGTAATAACGAAGGTGTTAATCCTTTACGATTGCACCCTTTGATCATCACGTTTAGTATGCGAAATGACTAGTCAAACTTTTACGAAATAAAAGTCAAAAGTGCATAAAAATGCATTTTACGACAAACGTGTTTTCGGATATTAAAACATAAAGTTTTGACACCAAATCAGTTTTATAACATTATTAGACATGTTTTAACATGTCTAGCTCGTCATTTCTAGTTTAGCACTTATTCCTTAGTCGAAAGTCGAGCGGTTTGACTTCCACTTTGACTTTTGAATCTGACCCGTTTGGTCAACTTTAGGATCCGACCAAGCCCATTTATATGACCAAAGTAATATAGGGAATAACCCGATGAAGTTATACCTTATGGTCATGTCGTTACCAAGAACATGTAAAATCTAACTTAGACAAAGCATAATTGCACATGAACATTTCGCAAAGTCAAATTTAATCTTCACTCGACAATTCACGAATTCAATACAAATGCAAGTCACTCATAGGTTTCAAAATCAAATCACAAGTTGTCACAAATCAAAACTCAAAACAATGTCAAACCCTAGAACTTATAAAGACCTACACCGGGTGAAACCCTCAAGAATTAGCCGCTCATGACGAACGGAGCTTGGTCATCGGAAATTGAAACCTTGAACTTGAACATCTTGAAGCTTTGATGATAATGATAATGATGATTAGGGTTTGTAGTGGATGGTGAAGGTAAATGGATGGATGAATTAGTTGATGATGGTGATGATGATGATTAATGTAGGTCCCCTAGTCCTTATGGATCTTGACAGGATCGTCTATCTAATCGAGAATCGGAATCCCCTAGATCAGATTTCACAGAAACAACAAGAACAGAACACAAACACAAAGAATTCCTTCAAACTGTCTTCTATTGATTATCGAACACAATGTGTTTACAACATTCAAGACTCTCTCTCTAAAACTCTCTGAAGAATTCTTTCAGCAACTGAATAATAGAACTAGCAACCAAAACCTAATGCATAAACCCCCCTATATATAAAGATAGATTATGCACATGGCTAGGGTTTCCTACATGGACTGCTAATGGGTTTAAAGCCCAATTGCCTACCATGCACTATTTTATGTCTAGTTCAGCCCAATTACTTCTAATTAACTATTACAAAAATAAACCCGCTAACCGTTTATCATTTTACTAATTACAAGATATCCAAAGACCAAATCTAAGCTGTTATCACAAATATGCACCAACAAACTCCCCTTGACAATAGCTTCATAAGATAACTTAGTCTTCAGTCTTCTTGCAATCTTTAGTATCTTTGAAAAACGTTGGTCTTTGGATAGCTTCAGCTTTAATAGCTTCTGTCAACAACAGACTCCCCCTAAGCTGATGTATCAAATCACCAAATCTTCTAAAGCTTTAGCGTTTGAGTAAACTCCAGTTTAGTTCTTGCATAGCAATCTTCAAAAACTCTTCAACTTTGTCTGCAATATAGAAAGGAGGTTCTACCATGCATCCAAGCAAACTCCTCTTCACCAAACTTCTCAGCAACACACTGCTACAATCTGTATACTATAAAACAAACATCTCGAGAAACCATAAGAATTTTTCAACACAAGTTAAATAAATTATTATTATTCAAGAGATAGTAAAACTATATCACAGATTAAGCACTTCTCAACTCAAACCATAAACTCAAACTTTTAAGCACACATAACCTTCAAAATTTTAAAAATTTTGAACTCATCTTCTAACACCGTCTCCCCCTATCGGTAACAAGTCCTCCACGAACAAGCAATATCCGTACAGTAAGAATTTACAAGAAAATGAAATATTTTTTATTTTTATATTTTCTGAAAACAAATAAATAACGACATAATAAACACTCTATTTTTGTGAGATTCACCGGTAAGAAGATCATATCAGCAACATCAAACTGTTTTCACACTATTCGATAATTCTTTATACAATATTCATGAAAACGGTTCAAGACGATTATCAGTATTGTTTATCCACTTAAACAAAATACATGAACATTTCAAGTTCCATTACCTCGTGATCTGTTTAGTTAAGTTATACTGATATACTAGTGTGTCCCACTTCAGGATATACCCCCGCGATCAAGGTATGCACAAAAATTCATCGTAGTAGGTGAGTATACCGAAATTCATCCTTTTGAATTACAACGTTAAATAACTGGTGATCAGGTCATTACTTCCGTACAACAAAGAGACCAATATCCAACGAGGGTTAGGACAAATACCAAATTTTGGTAAGAATAATGCAATTTGCACATTTGAATAACTCTCTAGGAGAGCTTCTACAAATGGTTGTGCCTAGGTCAGCATATATCTGGATGCAGCAGAAGGAAACCTTGATACCCCGGATGAAATAACGATATAAAGACCTAAAACCTCAGATTTTGGCAATCTATCAACGCAAGATTTAAAGTTATAAAACCATACGCCATTGATATGTAACCCACTCCTACATAGTTTATGATATTTGCATCACCAAGATAAGCTGACTATTTCATGCTTTTTGCCCACTGGTACATCATATGATGAAGCTGCTATAACACTTAAGCAATTTTCTTTTAATTTAATTGTGAAGTCTAACTTGCTAATGTACTATCATTTCTTCTTTTTCACACAGTGAAAACTAATTTTTGATTTTTTTTTATGTTTTTGATTTTCTATTTTTTTTCGTTTTTTTTTATTTTTGAAAAGCAGTAAATTATTTACAAACTATTTTTATGGAAAAAAATGGTTATTCAGGATTCTCATCCCGTTGAGTTCGACTAAATGTTCAAAGCGAGCCCTGTCAAATGCTTTTGTGTAAAGATCTGCCAGGTTATCTAGTGTGTCGACTCGATGCAGTTCAATTAATTTCTTTTCAGCACAATCCCGTATAAAATGATGACGAATGTCAATATGTTTTGTGCGACTGTGTTTTACGGATTGTTGGTGATTGATATAGTGGCATTATTGTCTATCATAATAGGAGTACGAGTGAAATTCAAACCGTAATCGCGCATCTGCTGTTGGATCCAGAGAACCTGAGAGCAACAGCTACCCGCAGCAATATATTCAGCTTCACACGTCTAGGTAGACACGCAAGACTTCTTCTTGCATTGCCATGACACAAGCCTCCCTCCTAAGAACTAACAACCACCTATGGTAGACTTCCTTGTAGATTTGCATCCTCCAAAGCCCGAATCAGTGAAAGCAAAAAACTTCAAATCACTAGCAGCTAGATACCATAACCCAAGTTTAGGTTTTCCCTTCAAGTAATAAAGAATCCGCTTCACCGCTTTCATGTGGGACTCCTTTGGATTCGCTTGATATCTGGCACAAAGACATACAACGAACTTAATGTCTGGTCTTGAAGCAGTCAAGTACATCAGAGAACCAATCATTGCCCTGTATTAAGTTGGATCAACATCCTCCACACTCTCATAATCTGGACCAAGATTGTGATTCTCACAGATAGGTGTGTTGAAAGTAGCGCAATCCTCCATCTTGAAACGAGACAAAATGTCATACACATACTTGGTCTGATGTATGAACATCCCATCCTTCTTCTGTTCAACTTGTAAACCCAAGAAGTAGGATAATTCACCCATCGTACTCATCTCAAACTTGCTCTTCATTACCTCTTCAAAATCATGACACATGTTCTCATCAGATGACCCAAAAATGATGTCATCTACGTATACCTTACCAGCAGAAAGTCTTCCTTCTTCCTTTTAATGAAAAGTGTACTGTCAATCTGACCTCTTTCAAAACCATGTTTTAACAAATGTGCTGACAGTGTCTCATACCACGCCCTAGGTGCCTGATGTAGTCCATACAATGCCTTATCAAGTCGATAGACTCGATCTGATAGTCTGGATCAGTAAACCCGTCTGGCTGTGAGACATACACCACTTCTTGGACTTTCCCGTAAAGAAATGCACTCTTCACGTCAAGTTGGTAAACTTTGAATCCCTTGAATGAAGCAAAAGCTAGGAACAAACGAATTGATTCCAACCTTGCTACTGGTGCAAACACTTCATTATAATCAATCTCTTCTTGCTGATTGAAACCTTTTACCACTAACCGAGCCTTATTTCTGATCACGATCCCTCGGTCGTCTTTCTTGCACTTAAACACCCACTTAGTGCCTATTTCCTTCTCTCCTTCAGGTAGATCAACTAGCTCCTAAACTTTCAGCTTCTTGAACTGAGCTAATTCCTCTTGCATAGCTTCCACCCAACAAATGTCTTTTAGAGCCATATGAACATTCTTCGGCTCCTCTTGGGCAATAAAGGAGCTATACAAACACTCATGAATCAACCCAGTCTTCTGAATCGAAGTGAACAAACAGGAACCTTCGAACACACCTCTTCTTGTCTGAACACCTGCAGTAGCATCACCAATGATGTTTTCAACTGGATGATCTCTGTGTACACGTGTAGTAGCAATGGTGTTCAACAACCAGATTAGATCCAACCTCCCCCTGAATATTAGCAAATGGATTAATGAAGTCCTCCCCCTGAATAGGTTCAGACTCACTATCACTGGAGTCCTCTGGAGCTGCACTGGCAGAAGTGTCTGGAGCATATGTCATCGATACACTCGATCTAGGCATGAAGTCACACTCTCCATCTTCACTGATCACAGTATGGATCACTTGAGACTCATCTGCATTTGAAAAATCAGGAATATTAAATGATTTAAAACACTGTCATAATCATATAATATAGGTTGACCACTCGTTGATTGTTGAGGTGAATAACTAGTGATTTCCATGTTAAACACCACCTCAATTTTACCAGTTTTAGATTAAAAACCCTTTTATTCGGTGTTCCAGGCATATAGCCTAGAAAGTAACCTTCATCAGCTACCTCGCTGAATTTTAGCTTATCTTTGTTTCGCACAATGGTGTAGGGTAATCCAAATGGTTTAAAGCCTTTTAAGTTTGGTTTCGGTTAAACAATAGTTCGTGGCATGTTTTGTTAAACCGTTTAACCGTCAAAAATTTGTTCAGGACATGCAAGCTGTGTTCACAGCTTCTCCCCAGAAGAGAACTGGAAGCTTTGAATCAGATAGCATAGTCCTTGCGGCTTCAATCAACGTCCTGTTCTTCCTCTCAGCGACTCCATTCTGTTGAGGTGTATAAGGAGCAGAATATTGATGTTCAATTCCCTTGCGAAGACAATAGAGATCCAGAACTTGATTCTTGAGCTCCGTGCCATTATCACTCCTTATCCTCTTGATCCGTGCATTATGGACATTTTCCAATTTTGTAAAAAGATCTATCAGCATCTCTGCTGTCTCATCTTTTGTACCTAAAAAGAAAACCCATGAATATCGTGAGTAATCATCAGTGACAACTAAACAATAGTACTTTCCACCTATGCTCCTTACGTTCACTGGACCGAATAGATCCATATGAAGTAATTTTGTAAGGGGCATCTATGGAATTTACTGTTTTAGAATTGTGAGGTTTCTTATGTTGTTTTCCCTTTTGACATGGAAGACATTTATCTTCCACGTGAAACCTCTGCGTTGGCACCCCTTCCACTAAACCATTTTTAATAATATAATTCATTTTCCGGTAGTGGATGTGGGCCATGCGTCTGTGCCACAACAATGACTCGGCCTCAGATGCTTTTGATAGTAAACACGCCACCACATTCGAAGAATCCTTAGCACCCAAGTCCATGACATAAGTGTCATTTCTCCTTGGTGCTCTCATCACTGTCCAGTCATCCAATATCACCAAACCGGGTTTTAACACCAAAGCTTCAGATTTTGTAAAGTGGACCGAGTGACCCTTGTCGCAGACTTGAGACACGCTCATCAGACTTGAGACACGCTCATCAGTGTGATTTTCCCGTTAGTCACTCTTCCTCTACCGGTAATGTGCCCTCTTTTAGCACCTGCAAAATTCACATAACCACCATCTATATTCTCAAACTCTGTCAACAGCCTCGCATCCCCCGACATGTGCCTGGAGCAGCCACTATCAACATACCACAAGTTGATAATCCTCCTTAGCAGCTCCTGCACCATCCAACAAACTTAGTTAGATTGGGGGACCCAAGCCTTAATGGTCTTGGGTCTTCCAGATTCATCAATCATAGAACATCCATCCAGTATCCATCACTCCTAATAGGAGTCTTGGATCTTAGACCTGTTGATGGAAATGGTTTTTGATTTCCACTAGGTCTGTGGTCCTGAAGTTTCCTAACCATGTTTGGACTTTGTGACCTTTGGAAATTATGATTTTTGTTCCATGAATTTTGATGATAATAATTTCTAAAGCCATCGTTATAAAAATTTCGAGTACCAACATTCTGGTATCGATTTTGATATTGACCTTGACTTCTGAAATTATTTGATGGACCATTAAAGTTATTATTCTTGGTGAACTACTTCTAGGTCTATCATATCTGCCTGATGTAGATGCAGGCTGAAATCTTTGTTGATTTCTTTGAAAACGACGAACTTGGTGAGTTCCTTTTTCAGCCTTATCTACACCATCAGCAACACTCTGTTGCTTGGTAGCAGGTATTTTTGGTGAGTTAACCTTCTTCTCACCCTCACCACTTTTTGCTGGTGATTTTTCTCTTTGTCTCTCACTTACCTGTGCTTCACTCTTCTTGTTAGGACAGCAGCTAGCTACATGTCCCTTTTCATGACATTTGAAGCATGATTTTCTAGCCGAAGACTTCTTAATTGAAGTCTCTTGCTTAGATTCATCAGTGACGATGATGATATGATGATGATGATGATGATGATGAGATGATGATGATTGACGATGCCTTAGAAGGATCTTGTTTAGCTTGCTTAACTTCTAATTTTTCTTTATTTTTATTTTAGCAAACTGCACATTAGACTCTTTGGTAATAACAGGAAGCTCTTCATTCATGTCACTCCCCTTAACAAAATCAACCTTTTTAACAAATTTTTTTTTATTCTTAAGGTGTGTATTCTTTGTTTTCAAAACAGTGTCTCTGTTATTCTCCTTCTTGGCATTTTCAGTCACATCAACATCCTCTAAAGTGGAACTACCAGTTCTAGTTGACACAAAGTCTGTAAGCTCTTCTTCATCTGGCAAGAAAGAATAGTCATGACCAAGAGGTGGTGGAACTTCATTCAAACCTTTGAAGCCACCCAAGTCTTGTCATTACTCTTCTTCAGGCCATTCATCATGTGTTTCATGATAAAAGATGAATCTCTGAATTGATTTAATTTCTTTTCAAGCTCACAAATTTTAAGTTGTGCTTAAGACAACTCTTTGCACTTTTCAGAAACCTCTTTTGTTTTCTCACTCATCGTATCATGAGCTAAGTCAATAACTTGAAGTTTTTCATTAAGCTTACAGGTTAGAATATTGATTTCTTCTTCATAACCTTTATTTATCTTCAAGTATAATGACTCATTTCATTTTACGAAATAGTTTGATTCTTTTAGGTTCGAGAGCTCATTAGCCAGACTTTGGTTTTGTTGTGTTAATGTGTCAACCTCACTTTGCAGTTCACAACATTTCAAACAAACAGAGCTATTAGAGTTAGAACATACCTCGCCTGTTGATTTGCTTAGATTAGCCATGAAAGCATCAAAATCAGCAGCCATCGTCTTCTCTATAGCATTCTTTTCTCTATCATCTTTCTCAGCTACCTTCTCTTGCTCTCCCTCAACATTAGCTTTCACTTCTTCATCAGCAATTGGAGCTATCTCAGCCATGAACGCCTGTGAGGCGTTGTTATCGCTCTCCAGATGAACACTCCAATCATAAGAACCCTCTCTGGCAGTAGAAATCAAGGCCTTTGATCAAGTGTTGTTTGACGCAATCCTGTTGCTTGAACCATGACCAGGAGAATCTTGAAAGGATGAACTAGAACGAGATTCAGATTTAGCTCTTTGACACTCTCTAGCGAAATGTCCGTAGTTGTGACAGTTGTAGCACTTCACTTTCGACTTGTCAAATCCCACACTCTTGCCAACAAACTTCATGCCCGTTATGTTCATGAACCTCTTCACCCTTCTAGAGATCATGGCCATCTGCCATTGCAATTCCATCTCCTCTAAGTTATCAGGGTCGGTCTGATCATAATTTCATCAAACGTAGCAGGATCAGATATTTTTCCCTGAATATAGTTCTCGTAGGAAGTAACGAAAGAAGCAAGCAATGCCAGGTGATCTTTAGCACTTTTGACACTCAGAGACATAGACTTAGAATTGCTGTTACTTGATTGTTGTCTCTTAGCCCCTGACGAGCCTCCTGAAGCAGAAACAAAACATAACTCGCCCTCAGAATTTGTCACGATCTGTTCATTCTCACATGAGAGAAACGCAGTTGCAGTGTCACTAGAAGCATTGTTGGAAGATGAAGGTGTAAGACCTTTATATATCCCCGGATCTTGAACCTGATCATAAACCGTTTCCTTCTTCATATTGAGCTCATAAGCTCTGAATTTCCCAACAACCTCTTCCAAGTCTTTCTTTTCATAATCAGCTTCACCTTTTATCATCAACGTGTAAATATCCCACTTTGCAGGTAAAGCATCTAGCAACTTGTCGTTTATCTCCACATCTGTGTATCCCTCTATGTCATAATTATCGATTTCTGACATCAGATGATAATATCTCGTGATAATATCTTCAAGGGATTCATTTCTCATTACTTTGAACACAGCAAACAGTTTCTTCAGAAGAGTTCTTATTCACATCGGTATTGCCCTCATACCTCTTCTCCAGGGCATCTCACATCTCCTTCGATGTTGTATACCGCTTGAATGTATGTTTGATGCCATCAGGTAACGACATATTTATAGCAGCTAAGGCTTTCTTCTCTGACTCATACATCCTCTTCTCAGCTTCAGACATATTCACGTAAGCAGTAACACGTTGTCTGCCCTCAAAATCATGCGTTGGGTTAGCGTACCCATCTTGAATACAGATCCACATCCGTGTGTCCTGATATTCAATAAAGGATTGAAACCTATCCTTCCAAGTTAGATAGTTCTCTACTTTCAGCATCTTTGGAGGTTTGTTTGTGGTGCCAGCCTCATGCTCCATTCTCAACAGCTCATTTAGGTTAGACATATTCGACATTTTACCGAACCGACTGGATAAAAACGTTAAAACTTGTCCGAAATGAGTGGTTACCAAATTATACTGTTAGACTCGTCTCGACAATACGATTCTAACGATATATAATATCCGATTATGATTTTTGGGATTTCATGCCTTTTTTTGTCCTAAAAATCACACGAGTTTAACTGTCCAATCAGTTCATCAAAATTGTCTATGGATCAATTTCTATATCCGAATACGTTTAACACTGGCTACGTCAGCTGGTTAAGTTTCCACCCTTTTATGAGTAACTCGGAACAGTGTCAAATCCGGAATGGTAACTCTGATTGACAATCCGAAATGGTGATCCGGAACAGTAATCCGAATTACTTATCCGAAATGGTGATCCTGAATAGTGATCCGAGATGAAATCCGGAATGCGCTGTTCTGATCCAAGATGGAATCCGGAATAGTTCCGAATCCGAGATGGAATCCGGAATACAATTCTGTTTCGAAATTCAATCCGAAATAGCTTCTGATCCAAAATGGTATCCGAAATGGCTTCTGATCCGAAATTCAATCCGAATTACACTTTTCCAGATCCGAATTGCAAGTCTGATGATCAGAAATGCAGATTCTGATTCCAAATCCAAGTCTTCAATCCGAAATACTATGCTTTTTAATCCGGAATGCCTTTCATCAATCTGAATTGCTTGCTGTTTATCCGAAATAATTGCTGTTAATCCGAAATACCTGCAGAAAATCCGAAATACCTGCAAAACCCTAAAATAGCCGTCAACAATCTTTAAGAACAACCTCTAAAATGCCCAAAAACCCAATTTTTCCGCTGTCACGATTCTGAACCGAGCAATAATCAAGAGCCGAATGCTCTGATACCAATTGTAGGTCCCCTAGTCCTTATGGATCTTGACAGAATTGTCTATCTAATCTGGAGTGCGGAATCTCCTAGATCAGTTTTCACAGAAACAACAAGAACACGAACACAAAGAATTCCTTCAAACTATCTTCTATTGATTATCGAACACAATGTGTTTACAACTATTCAAGACTCTCTCTCTAAAACTCTCTGAAGCAATTCTTTCAGCAACTGAACAATAGAACCAGCAACCTAAACCCTAATACAAACCTCCCTATATATAAAGATAGATTATGCACATGGGCTAGGGTTTCCTATATGGACTGCTAATGGGTTTAAAGCCCAATTCGCCTACCATGCACTATTATATATCTAGTTCAGCCCAATTACTTCTAATTAACTATTACAAAACTAAACCCGCTAACCGTGTATCATTTTACTAATTACAAGATATCCAAAGGCCAAATCTAAGTTGTTGTCACAAATATGCACCAACAATTAGGGTTTGTAGTGGATGGTGAAGGTAAATGGATGGATGAATTGGTTGATGATGATGGTGATGATGGAGTAGGGTTTAGATGATTAGGATGATTTGGAGAATTGGTAGGAATTGGTGGTGATAGAGATGATGGTGGGGTGATTCTTGGCTCCAAGATCAAGTTCAAACCTTCAAAAACGCGTAACTCCTCAAGAAATGGTCAACCAAACTCATATATCCCGTACAAGAAAATTCGCGTCTGGCAATTGGGAGGGGCGTCGCCGACGGCCTCTGGTTTGTCTGATTCTTCTCCGACGCTCTAATCCACTGCCTACGACAAATTTTTGCCGACGGAACATCTGGAGGGCATCGCCGACGGCCTCTCCAATTCTTGTTTTCCTGTTTTTCCATTTCGCAAACCCGGTTGACCCGTTTTCCGCCCCTATGCTCGGAAAAGCTCTCGAATAGCTCCTTAAACTCCGCAAACTTGTAAAACACAAATCCAATCAAAAGTAGGCTATTTGAAACGAAAAGTTATGTAAAACATAAACTTAAGAACAATAAGAACATTGGTTTTCAACCACGCATCACATCTCCATACTTGTCTTTTGCTTGTCCTCAAGCAAATCTATTTTTCACTTTCACAATGGGTCGAATGAAAAACACACTTCCCATTCTTGAGACATAAGCTAAGGTCTACTAGCATACCCGGTTCAAAAATCTTAACAATTTTTCAAACATTTAGCAATAAAGTGATTAATCACATAAAGATAATTATCAAAGATCAATCCGCCCCTTAAAACTCACAAATCATACACACCCCTCACAGTGTTCTTTCCACTCAGTTTAGAAATTGGCTAATGATAATGCATTAGCACTTTTGATGTAATCACTTAAACCGATTAGAACACGTACCCGTATAGGCTTGCAACTCAATCATTCTCTACAATCGAACACAAATACTAAGCACAAGTCAAAAGGTCATTAATGGGTTGTAAAGGGGATAGGCTAAGGGTATGGAATTGGGTATTTTGAAAGTGGCTTAGGTGATGAAAACTCGATTTTTATTACATACACAACTACTCTAACACGACTCATACAAATAAATAAACTAAGAGGCAAACAATTTCGCCTTTTATTCAACAAACTCTCAACACATATTTTCATGCTTTTCTCAATGATTTTTCTCTTATTTTTCATCGTATTTTCTGGATTTTTTAATACAATTGCAACTAAACCTAAATCGAGTTTTCAACACATGGGTTCTAAAATAAAGGTTAAATGGTCAAGGGCTGATTGGGTTAGTCAAAAGAAAGGTTTAAGCTCAAAGTTGGCGACTAAGGTATTGATTTCGGGTAAGGATATATAAATGGTGTAAAATGAAAAGGTTTACCTAATGCCTTAATCTTTCTTGTGCTCGTATTCGGTCTATGGTCTCAAACGCATCAAAAGTTGCAAGTTCTATAATACACAACTAATGGTCCACTCAACCAAAGAAATATACGCATATATGATGTATAAAAGTGGATTAAAATCTCACGTACAAAGGGTATGGTATGCGATATGTACAAAATGCAAGTTTCTTAGGCGGATTATTCCCAAATAACCACCCACTAAATACCCATCATGTAATTAATTTGAACTTGACCATGACAAAAGACCACATGGGTTGTGCCATCCCTCATTAACTTAGTTACTTGTACTTTTTTGATTGCTTCAAACAAAGACATTTTGAAAAAATTTTGAAATTCCCCCCCCCCCCCCCATCCCCACACTTGAGGTCAACATTGTCCTCAATGTGTAGTGTTTAAATGAATGGGTCAAAATCAAAAAACTTTTTCTCTCCATCCCCACACTTGAGGTTAACATTGTCCTCAATGTGTAGTAATACAACTTTTTTTTAAACGCACAAGGGATGTGACACGGCTAACCTTCCCCAAAATTTCACCCCAAAAAGAAAATACAAAATACAATCCACTTATTAAAACTAAGAATCAAAGCTAAAAGAAACGTATGCACCTGGTTTTCGCTCATTCTTTGTGTGCTCTTCATTCTTCAACAAAAATGGTCGTCTCGCGAACATAATGTACCTACAAATCTCAACCCTTGTGTAGAAGCAAGCTTCTCACAACCATCAAAACTTGTTAATTACTTAGTTCTACCATTTTTACAAAAAAAAAATTACCAAGTCATATTTTTATTCAATTTTGATTTTGTGAAAAAAGATTTTACAACAACATAAACTAAACTCACTTTCGTAGGAATCACGAATGCCTTTAACGCATGCAACAAGCCCTTTAAACCTCCCGATAGCTCGGAAGGACGAGTAGGTCTCGTGAGGGTTATCTAGTGAACACACCCACAAAGTTCAAATAACTACTATTAATAAAAATAGCATAAAAAGAAGAATAAACAAAAATATACAACAACAATAAACGTACCAGGGATCATCTTTGGTAGCGTTCATTGGGATCTACCGGTGGGTAAGGATGGTAAGGGTATCACGTGAGTGCGGACATCATCTCATTAAAACGATCTAAGGGCCCTCTTTCACTTTCAGTAGGTGCCTGGAACTGAGGTGGGATGAAACTAGAACCGACTGCTTCAGGCCAATGCGGAGATAGATCAGAAGGCCCTGATGGCACAGGAAGGTTCTCATACGACGTCCAAGGCGTGTGTTCTTGATATGATCGTCCCGCCTCCCAATCTCGATGGTGGCGCTCTTGGTCGTATAAGTTTTTAGCGTTGTTTACTGCCATCTGTTGAGCTACCGCCATAACATTCCATTGGCGGTCTTCCAATGCGTTATGCTCAACACGTACATTTCCTGTTCATCCTCCATGCTTGCCTTCTACACAATTCTTGTACCTGGTACAAGTCTTGTCTTTCCATGTAGACTTGCTGGGCAGCCCATTGTTCCTGCTTCCGCTCTCAATATTCCTGTTCTCTGGCCCAATGAGCAACCTCTTCGGCCCAATGAGTTTGTTGCTAGGCCTCCAGGTTCTGTTCCCACTGTCGTCTCCTCTGCTCGTATTCCCGGTTTTCGTCAATACTAGCAGAGACGTTGTCATATACGTCTTGTAGTCCACGATTGTAGTTAGGGTATACGGGCCTACGCGGGTTCGGTATAAAACTGGCCACCCCTGCAAAAATCTCTTGATGCGGCCGGGCGTACCTTTGCCGGGGTCCCCTCGCACCCTTAGGTTCATCTTCATCCTCCTCATCAACCATCTCTTCTACTCTCACAGCTTCTTGTGCCGCACTTGGATCAATGAACTGGAATCGGTGCCCTTGATCATCAGTCACTGTGTATTGATGACCACAAACTTCTACTTGAATTTTCCAGTGCTGCTTCATTGATGCGAAGCAAATCGGATCCACGGGTTTTGAAACCCACAATGACTCTGGCGGCAGCCTATTTTGCTGCACTATCATGGCACTCATTTGTCATACGTATGGTATTATCTTTCTAGTGTACGACTCACGAGCATCCCAGGTGTTAATCATCACCAAATGCTTTCATTTTCCCCGGTCCCCAAATCTTACCATAATATTCGTGAGAGAGAAGGGTTGAAGAATTTCCTTCAAACAATAGTTGACTTCGCGACGCTGCCCCACCGTCAGAGTATGGCAATACAAATCCAACCATACCATCGGGATCCGCGGCGTTCACTTTGTTATCAAGGAATTGGTCGACATTGTAATAATAGTACTCGTCGATCCCCAACGAGTCGAACCGCGTGATGCAGTTCATGGTCTCAAAAGACATAATCATCTGACCTCTTCTCGTGTCTCCCACTAATTGCCATGTACTCGATGGGCCATCCCTATTGATAAACCTCAGTGAAGCCCACCACTCACACACAGCAGCCGGATAAACCCTTGGTGTAATGTCTTCACACCAATCCAAGACCCGTTTCCAACCGAGCCTTTCAAACATTTGGATGATGCCAATCGACCTAAACTCGTCAGCGTTCAACGTCCGTTCGGGAACAATCCTTTCTAGAATAGATGTGGTCACCCCGTGCACCATCTTCCACTTCCAAAGCTTAAGTTCAAGTCTTTTATCATTAAACCTTGAGCGCAGTCGTTTCTTGTTAGTCTCCCACGATTCACCAACATTGTTATCCCTAATCCTTTCCCACACCCAATCCTGCCTATATAATCGCCCATCATTCTCCTCCACCCCGCTTAATTGCTCCCACTTTCTCGGCATTAAACTTGAAGAAGACCCGGCTCCCGAAGATGAGCTTTGACCCGAGATCTTGCTTTTTTTCGGCTCACCATATCTACAGGTAATAATACAAAGAAACAGTTAAGCATTGCTGAACTTCAAAACATGTAAACTATAACCTCAAACTTCAATTCAACTCAACTTCTTAAACATAACATGCAATGTTGAACCACATATTACTTTATTAGACATAACTAGCCGATTTAAATTTTCAAAAGTGGCAATTTTTTTAATTTCTAAAGCTCAATTTCTCATGTTTTAATCCTAAATTCATAAGACTTAAACAAGTTCAACATCGTGTTCATGCTCAATCATGCAAACTAACAAGTATAATCTCATTGCTAAACTTGTTGCATGTTCAATCCCACCCAAAATCAAGTGTTTACCCAAAATCAAGCTAAACATCATACATTATCATAATAAACAACCTACTCTGAAACAATAAGTTCAAAATTTTGGAAGAAATTAACAAACCATATGATAAACATGCTCAAATTCAAGTTCAACAATCTTGCAAATGGACAAGAATTAAAGGAAAATGTGTTAGGGGTTTTGTTCTACTCGAAAATCACCCAAAATAGGCTCAAGAATTGCTTGATTTGGTTAAGAATTGAAGAAGATATAAGTAATTGAAGGTTAGGGTTCTTAAAGAGAAGATGAATGAAATTGGTGGTTTATGTTCAGGAATTTGATGGTTTTTAATGAGGTGTTGGTTAGATAACGTTCTCCCGGGTCAGTTGTGTGGTTAAAACAAGGTTTTGGTCGAGCTTAATGGGTTTAAAGGAGTTGGGTCTAACTTAAAGCATTAAAATTTAGTCAGCGTCGGCTGACAAACCAAGGATCATCACCGACGCATCACCAAAATGGTCAAACTCTCCGACAGCCTAATCCCCTTTCTACGACACTTTTCACCCGATGGCCACAAAGACATATCGTCGACGAGGCCTGGTACCCCGTCACTGACGCTTCCCCGGTTTCTTTTTTTTTAACTAATTAAACACAAACAATTGTTTATGATTTTTACCACCCCCAGAATAATCGTGTATTGTCCTCAATACACAAAGGAAGTTTAAGACACACCTTACGTCTTCATGACCCGTTTGCGATATCCGGACTTCACACATTAAAAAGATTAGTACGAAATGATAACAATAATATACATAACCATATGCACAAACAATAAAAATGGTACAAAACTCTACACAATTGTTCTTGGCCCATTAATTGACCTCATAAGTTGGCACGCTTACCAAAAAGCTTACCAATTCCGTTTGCCTCTTTGTTCTCCTCGTTACCATTGAGAAACAGTTTAAGACGATGACCATTGACCGTTTGTTTCGACCATCCTTTGGGTCCTCAATGGTAACATCAACCAACTTTCCGACCCGTGTAACCACATACGGGCCCATCCACTTGCTCTTTAGCTTCCCGCGAAAAAACTTGAGCCTTGTATTGTATAGCCGAACCTTTTCACCACTTGTTTGCGGATGGTAAGGGGTAGCAATTCGATGGTCAACACCATACCGTTTTAATAATTTTCCGAAATTAAAATTCTTAAATGAGTCCCCCATCACTAATAATCACCAGAGGAATCCGAAATCTAGAATTATTGAACAAATTTACAAACAACGGTATCGTCGTTTGTTTTGGTGGCGATTGCTTCGACCCATTTAGACATATAATCTACCGCCACCAAAATGTACAAATTCCCATGCGAATTCGGAAATGGCCCATGAAATCGATTCCCCACACATTGAATATATCAACAATGAGAATCGGTTGCATGGGCATCTCATCCCGCTTGGAAATACCCTCTAACTTTTGACACTCAACCCAATTTTTAGCAAAGTTGAAAGCATCCTTAAAAATAGTCGGCCAATAAAGGCCGCTATTGAGCACTTTATGCCCCGTTTTGTGACCACTATAATGGCCCCCTCAAGCAAAAGAATGCAAGTGCGTCAAGACACTCGGGATCTCGTCGTCCAGTATGCATCTCCTCATGACTTGATCCGGGCATATCTTGAACATATCTGGTTCTTCCCACAGTGAGTATTTGATTTGCAAGAGGAAATGCAATCTCCTCCTATCCCAATGAGCCGCTAAATCACCTGTCACCAAATAATTAATAATATTAGAAAACCAAGGTAATATTGATACTTTTAGAATATGCTCATCTAGGAAAGTTTCATTAATCTCTACACACGAAGAACCCTCTTCCACCAACAACCGGATAAGTGGTCTACAACCACATTTTCGGTACCCTTCTTATCCCGTATCTCTAAGTCAAACGCGTGTAGCAAAAAAACCCATCAAATTAACCGCGTGACTTTGCATTCTTCTTTCCATGAGGTACCTAACAGTAGAATGGTCAGAATATACAATTACTACATTACCCCAAATATAAGCCCGTAATTTATCCAACGCATATACCACTGCAAGTAGCTCTTTCTCGGTTGTTGTGTAATTCAATTAAGCATCCGAAAGAGTCTTACTTGCGTAGTATATAGCAACGATTTTCTTTTCTACCCTTTGACCCAAAACAACCCCTACTGCATAGTCACTTGCATCACACATGATTTCAAACGGTAAAGACCAATTTGGTGATTGCAAGATTGGGGCCTCAACCAACTTCTTTTTAGCACGTTAAAAGCATTTTGGCAATCCTTATTAAAGTCAAATGATTGGTCGTTTAACAATAAATTGCATAAGGGTTTGGTTATATCACTTAACCCCTTTATAAACCGCCTGTAAAACCCCGCATGACCCAAAAACGATCTAATACCTTAACGTTCGTGGGGTATGGCAAAGTAGAGATAACTTGCACTTTTGCCCTGTCGACCTCTATCCCACTACTTGACACCACGTGTCCCAACACAATTCCCTCTTGAACCATAAAATGGCTCTTTTCCCAACTCAAAACTAAATTTTTCTCAACACATCTTTTCAAAACCTTTACGAGTTGGTCAAGGCAAACATCAAACGATGACCCAAAAATTGAGAAGTCATCCATGAAGATCTCTAATGACTCCCCCACCATATCTGAAAAGATACTCATCATGCACCTTTGAAAGGTGGCAGGGGCATTACATAACCCAAACGACATTTGCCTAAATGCAAAGGTACCGTACGGGCAAGTAAACATGGTCTTAGCTTGATCTTCCGGATGGATAGCAATTTGATTATAATCAGAATACCTATCCAGGAGACAATAATATTTTGACCCGCTAACTTTTCAACAATGTGGTCAATGAAAGGTAAAGGGAAATGGTCTTTGGAAGTTGCGGAATTCAACTTCCTATAATCAATACAAATACGCCATCCGGTTACTGGCCGAGTGGCAACCTCTTCACCTGCGTCATTTGTGACGACTTGAACACCTTCCTTCTTGGGAAGAGTTTGTGTAGGCTCACCCATTGGCTATCAGAGATGGTGTGAGTCCCAAAACAGATTCGGATCACAGTGGTTGATTGTTTTCACCCAAACAACTATGGATTAGTTGTTTGAATGTGAAAATACTAAGAAAAACCAAGCAAAGAAGATGAAGAATCTTGTTTGGATCAAACAACTAGTGTTGTATATGAAATCCCAATAACTTGTAATCAATAACAGCACCTGGATATTTGGATTGACACACAATAGCAAAAATCACAACACAAGAAGATCACCAAAATTGTCCAAGAAACTTGGACAAGCCATTCATTCATGAACATATTTATACAAACTGACTACCCAGCGTAATTATTTATTACACTGGATAGTTAAATACGCCGCCAACATTTAAGTTTCATACAGTTAGACTTTTGACCCTTCAACATTGTCTAACTAATAAAAACCAGCTCAAACTATGGATAATCAAGTACCAACGGTCTCAAAATGTTCTAACAATATCCCCCCTAGACCGTTGCGTGCTTGAGTTTCTTCAATCTTGTTTTGGAGCTTCAGGGTCTGCGGCTGATTCATCGTCCTTGTCTTGTGCAGCTTGAACGGTAGGTCGATCTGTGGATGCTTCGATTGTTTCTTCAGAGCTTAGATTAACAATAGCTTCACTTGAGGGTTGTTGTAACTCCGTAGTGGCTTCATATGTGGATGAAACCGGAGTTTGATGGTGATATGAAGCTTGAGATGGTGAGGAGGCTTTCTGTTGTGATGATGACTTATGCTTTCTCTTTCTTTTTCTTGCTTCCTCCTTTTCTGTCTGCTTCTGAATCCTGTGAACAATTTCCATCATCTCTATCTTCCTGTCTCGAGCTCGTTCCACAGCCCTTTGGAATAGCATTCCTTCTTCTCTATACTCATTTCCGGCTCCAACGTGGATTTGTGACCAAAGAGAATGTTGAGATCGGAGAGGCAGAACGTGAAAACATCCATCGGGTCTAGAATTCGAATATCTTCGTTAGACGCTAGTCGGATCACTGCTTCTCATGTCTTCCCATCGTAAAACCATTTCTTGAAGTTGGTAAGCATGACAGGCTGTTCAGGTGGAATTTTGACTTTTGTTTCAACCTTAGCAGGATCAATCACCCATGTAACCATTCCTTTTCCTGTGATGGGATCTTTTGTCGTCTTTGATACTCTTCTTCGAGGTCGTTGCGGCTTGAAAACTGTGAAGCCCGATTGCATTCTCTTAAAATGAGTCTTTCAAAGTCAGCTCCGATGCTACTTTTGGGTTGGGTTTATCAGGTCTAGCCTCCCCAGTTCTCGAATGTCCTATCTTGGAAGGCTTTTCATGTCAGCTCCAGTCTTAAAATGCTGAATAACACCACCTCGTCTCTTTACGATGAACATCCCTTTGAGATTGCAGCACTTCCAGCTTATTATTCTATCGGTGACTTCAGATTTTTCAATGGTGACACCTGATAGAAGTCTGGAAGCTTTTCCCTTTCTTTTCTGAACCATTCTGGATGAATGGAGTTACTGCTTCACCGTCCTCAGTTTCATAAATCGTATCATCTTCCAAACCCTACTCAACAAATCTTGCTGGCATTTCATCTCTGTCCACCTCCTCCTCCTCACTTTCGTCATCCTCAGTGACGTTCACAGCCGATTCTAGGCGCCTTTTCTTCTTTTCTACAGCCTCAGCTTTTTGTCTTTCCTCTTCAGTCAAAAACTTCTCATAATCAAAAATATCAATAGATGAGAACATCGATGGTATGTTCACTTTGGTGCAAAGTTCTCTGATCATACGGTACATCTTTTCCATCCCATCTTGCTGAAATCTCACAAATCTTGTCTGTTCTTTAACGTATGCGTGAAGCTCTTTGTTTTTCTTTCTTTGTTCCCTTTGCTTCTCACGAAGAACGTTAGTGTTGCTTACTTGATGTTTCAGCAGACAGATTTCCTGAGCCGAACCTTTCCCAATGTCTTTTGCTAGCTTATCGTACAAGTCCTGAAATGGACGAGGTCTGCGAGGAGCTTGTTGCGGCATTTGTCTTGGTGGTTTCTCTGTTGAAGGTCCTTCCCCAGTTTTCTTACGCTTCTGCGGGGGAGATAGACTTGAGGCTTCTGGATCAACAATCAACTGATCTACAAACTCGTCTAACTTCAGATTCTATCATATGACGTCTCTTTCTTCAAGTTTCTCTCTTCTCTCTTTCTTCGGCCTCATAATTGCACAGAGATTCTCTTTATGCTCGTGATGTTCTCTAGTGCCTCCAGCCCGAAAACTGCTTTCCATTAATCATTCTTGAGGAGCACTATCTTTCTGTTTCTTCGAGGAGTCCCCTTCCTTCATAATTTTCTTTCCTTTATTCTTTCTGACCAGCTGCTCGGTTTCTTCTTCTTCCTCCTCTACTTCCTCATCACCATCTCCTTGGCAGCTGTTGGCAGCTGGAACTTGTATAGGTCGCCGTCATGAGAAGATTTGGATGTTAGTTATTGATGAGGAGCTGAACAAAACGAGGGTACATGGCCCATGTGGAGGAATTTGCATTATCAACCATGCAGTAAAAAATGAGGCCAGGGATATTGAATGACTGCTTTGTGCAGAGGCTAAGCATAGCAGCCGACCATTCCAAGTTCAAACCGTCATATCCTCCTTTCCTATGTGCCAAGCTCATAGCGAATACATGAAGAATGAATCTCCAGTCCTTGGTAAGCCCCTTTCTTTTGATCTCATTTTTCTCTTTGAAGTCTCCAATATACCTTCCCTTTAAACCCATCTAGGATGTCGTCCTTCTTCATTCTGAGCAAATCATTGTTCTTGTCTCCAAGACTGAGGACCCTGCGTATGTTTTCCTCTGTAAATACTATCCTCTTATTTCTGACTGTAGCTGTGATTCTTTTAATTTCGTTGACGATCGACACTTTAGCTGTCTTCCAAAACTCTTCGACGTGGATGTTGTAGATGATCGGATCAGCTTGTACAGTGTAGCTGATCCTACTTGAATTTATCCACTCTGCTACATCTTCAAAATCGATTGGAGGTGGGACCAGCTTGCATGGCTGATTGTGCTTTCTAGTTTTATCCCAAATAATCTCCTTCACCATTTCTGAAATAAAAAACAAGTCAAGTTAGATTTTTGTTCGTAAATAATATTTATATATATATAAATAAGCATAAGTATATACAAACATATAATAATAATATAAAGAAATATATAAAAGAAACTGACAAATCCGCTACTAAATACGCGGGCAAAACAGTTAAGTTCGCCGGACACAAGACTAAGTTCGCCGGACAAAAGAAACAGACACATCTACACTGAGTAAGAATTAATTCCGCTGCACACGACTAGCGGATTTAAACTTTGACATGAGAATGAGTCCAGCGAAGATAATTATCTACGCTAGATTACCGGCGTAATTGTCAATTACGCCGGTTGATTGAACTCGCGTTCAAGACTTAAATCCGCCGATTCAGGTTTGTGATAACTACGCCAATTTTAAATTATCTACGCTGCATTCATAGTAAATACGGTGGCTTCAAAGATTTCTTGATAAAACCCTTAAAACCAGAAAATCCAGATTCAAGTATATATTTGTCAAGAACGTAGTTGGAAATCAACACACTATATCAACAAATACTCTACATTATAAGACCTAGAACATACCAAATCGATCTAACAAAATCTGATTGGATTATTCAGTGATGATTAACCAAGAGTTTTTGGGTTTTCGGAGATGAATGAAGAAGATGATGAGAATTTTGAAATAGTTTGCACAAAAACGAAACTGAAAAATATATATACATGATTACCTTCCAGCGTATTTATTAACAACAAATACGCCGCGTTGATGTTTGAAAGATATCTTCATCTTTAAGAAAACTTAGAAACAAATAAGCTCGAAAATTTAACTTTTCTCGAAAAACGTGCCCCTTTTGATAAAAAAAAATAGTGCAAGAATTTTAAAATTAAACTTAAGAGAAAAGTAAAATTGCAATCTGGATCCTGAAAGTTGTTTTTGGGTTCGGAAGCCTCCTTTTTCACACAAACTTTATGCTAACTGACTTGAATCATGTGACTTTCCTGCAAAAGATCATACTTGTAACACTTCGTTCGTTTATGCTAAAATGTTAGATATATATAAAAAAAATTAAGGCACAAGAGAAACTGTCAGTATGCTTGTCCTTTTAAATTCATGCACCTATCTTTCAACATGCGATCGGAGAGCCTTTTTATCATGTTGCGGTAAAATTAACAAGAAATTCAATGTACCCCCACTCATGCCGAAACCGTCAGAATGTTGTGCCCGTGAGTCCCACGTCAGGACATACCTCCGCGATCAAGGTATGCACAAAGATTCCTCATAACAGGTGAATATACTAACTTCATTTGTTTTTTAGATTTCAACGTTAGACAGTTGGTGTTCAGGTCAGTACTTCCGTACAACAGAGAGACCAAGGTCTAACGAGGGCTATGGCAGATACCAGTTGCGGTACGATTTAAGCACTTGAATAATTCTCAAAGAGAGATTCATTTGTGTAGGGTTTTGGCTGCATAGGCTCTTTTTAGAAATGATATCATAGCTATGTCTAGGTCAGCATATATCTGGATGCAGCAGAAGAGCAACTATGATATCCCCGAATGATTAGCCAATATAAATACCCGAAATCTCAGACTTTGGCAATCTATCAATGCAAGATTTAAGACCATTAAGTCATACGCCACAACGTGTTACCCGCAAGTTGCACAGCATTGTGGGTATTCAGAATTCTTGTGTGATCATTAGAGTTTGCCTCCGTTTCGCAGTTTACTTCAAGGAATTGCTGAATCTACCAACATGTTGTTGCTTGAGGTCTTAATCTTTTTCTGTTTTAAGATCAGAACAAAAGTGTTAGCAGTTTTTCTATCATTTCTTGTGTAGGTGCCAAAGAAAGGATTCTGTCTTAAGAATATTTTCTGGAAAACTTCCCCCCTTAAAATTTTATTCTCGAGAATCCATTGCTTGAAAAAGAAAATTTTAACCTTGCAGAAAATCTTTTTGCTGGGCACATTTTATGGGATTGTTATTTATTATGAAAATCGTTTTTTTTTTACCAAAAGTCAGTTCCACTCAAGGAAGTTCACCATTTCCAACCAGGTTACCAACTGGTTGAATTGAGCTTTATCGAAGGCTTTCGTAAATATATCAGCTTTTTGTTGTACTTAATCCACTGGCACCACTTGGATGTATCCTTTCTCGTACGCATCTCTAATCGCATGAATGCGAATTTCGATGTGATTCGTTCTGGAGTGGTGGATATGATTCTTCACAATCCCCAGACATGCTTCATCGATGATTATTGGAGTCTTCATGATGTTGATCCCATAATCCAACAACTGATTTTGTATCCAAAGGACTTGTGAACAGCAACTGTAAGCTGCCGTGTATTCAGCCTGAGCGGTAGATGTAGAGACTGTTGTCTGCTTTTTGCTGTGCCACGAAATAAGACGATTTCCCAAGAATTGGCAACCTCCGGAGACAGATTTTCTGTCTACTTTGCAACCTGCATGATCACTGTCAGAGTAAGCAATTAGATCAAAGTTACCATCTTTAGGATACCACAAACCAAGCTTTGGAGTTCCTTTGAGATAGCGAAAGATTCTCTTGACAGTAGCATCATGCGATTCTTTGGGATTTGTCTGAAAACGAGCACAGAGACAGACAGCCCACATTATGTCAGGCCTCCTGGCAGTCAGATACATTAACGAGCCAATCATTGAGCGATAGAGAGATTTGTTCACAGGCTTTCGTTGAATATCTGAAGTGAGTTCCGTCTGAGCAGCAAAAGGAGTGCTGGCGGATTTGCAATCATTCATGCCATACTTTGAAAGAATATCTCTGACATACTTAGCCTGATGAATGAGGATACCATCTTTTCTTTGCTTCACTTCCAATCCTAAAAAAACGTGAGTTCTCCCATCATACTCATTTCAAACTTCGCTTTCATCACCTTCTCGAATTCTCTGCAAAGGACTTCATCTATCGATCCAAAAAAGATATCGTCTACGTAGATTTGAACCAACATCACATCTTCTCCAATCCTTTTTGTGAAGAGAGTCATGTCAATTTTGCCTCTTGAGTATCCACACTCTACAAGATTGTTGACAAAGTCTCGTACCATGCTCTAGGTGCTTGGTGAAGACCATAGAGAGCTTTTTCAAGCTTGTAGTATTTCGTGGGAGAATGAGAATCTTCAAAACCTGGAGGTTGACAAACATAAACTTCTTCTTTCACTTTCCCGTACAGAAAAGCACTCTTTACATCCATTTGAAATACCTTAAAGTTTTTGAATGAAGCATAGGCCAAGAAGATTCTGATGGCTTCTAACCGTGCAACAGGTGCAAAAACTTCCTCGTAGTCAATCCCTTCTTCCTGTCGAAACCCTTGAACCACTAATCTAGCCTTATTCTTGATAACCACACCACGATCATCCATCTTATTACGAAACACCCACTTGGTACAAATAGGATACTTTCCGTCTGGTAGGTCAACGAGTTCCCAGACTTTAAGTTTCCGAAAGTGTGCCAATTCTTCTTGCATAGCTTGTACCCAACTCTAATCTTGAATAGCTTCTTTGATATCCTTTAGGACAGACTGCGAAAGAAAGGCTGCATACAGTCTTGTGTTGATGGTATGTGTTTGACCACATGTTCGAACTCCATCTTCAACAGAACCGATGACATTTTCAATTGGATGGTTTCGATTGGTCTTGTACCCTGCATTGGTGTGAGTTTCAACTTGTTGAGGCAGATTAGAGAAGTGTTTGTCGACGTAGATGATTGGAGTTTCGTCTTCTTTGGGTGATTCGTCCACAGCCTGCTGTGAAGAAGAATCATCATGTGTAGATGCGTTCTCAGCAGATGTGTCACCATTTACTTCGAACACTGGAAGAGTAGGAGAGGCAGAGACAAGGGTGAAACGGGTTGTAAACGGAGTAAAACCAATGTCTGAGGCATCAAACAAAGGTTCCAACAGAGTGGATTCTGCAGGTTCGGATTCAGTGATGGGTTCATTGATGCTAAAAGTGTTGAATATAATATCCACGTCATAAAACCAATTCGGAGCGCTTCCAGTGTTAGTGGAGTTTCCTTCTTGAAAATCAACGTAGTATGATTCAATCACCATCTTGGTCCTTTTGTTGTAGACTCGATATGCCTTTTGAGAAGACGAATAGCCCATGAAGTAGCACACGTCTCCGACTGCATCAAACTTGATGAGATTATCTTCAGTGTTGAGAAGTGTGCATGAACATCCAAACGGTCTGAAGAAATCTATCAGAGGCTTTCTTTTGAAAAGTAGTTCATAGGCTGTCTTTCCATGAGGTTTGATGATCAGAACACGATTCAAAACATAGCATGCTGTGTTGACCGCTTCAGCCCAGAAGACTATGGGAAGCTTAGAGTCGACAAGCATAGTTCTTGCAGCTTCGATGAGAGTTCTGTTTTTGCGTTCTGCTACTCCGTTTTGCAGAGGAGTCCTGGCAGCACTGTATTGGAGGCGAATTCCCTTATCTTCACAGAAGGAGACAAACGTATGATTTTTAAATTCAATTCCATTATCTCTTCTGATGGAGTTGACTTTCAGCTTGATCACGTTTTCAATCACGGGAATGAAGCTCTTCAGAATGGATGCCGTTTTGCTTTTGGCTTCAAGAAAAAATACCCATGAAAACTGTGAGAAATCATCTGTAATCACCAAACAATAAGATCTTTTAGCTAAACTTTTAACGCTAATTGGGCCAAAAAGATCCATGTGAAGTAATTGCAGAGGAGCAGATATCGTATTCACTGCTTTGGACTTATGAGGCTTTTTATGCTGCTTTCCTTGGGCACATGCGATGCACTTTTATGAAAAAGGAAAATCCTTCATAGGTAAACCTCTTACTAGATTTAATTTAGAAAGTTTATTTATGTTCTTAAAATTCACATGCCCCAAACGCCTGTGCCACAACAGTGATTCCGATTCAGATGCTTTTAACATAAGACATGTCATTGACTCATTTGATTTGGCATTCTTCATATTTAGCACGTAGGTGTTATTTTGACGGGGAGCTCTAAGCATGATCTTCTCTTTTGGGAAGGAGTAACCGGGTTTGAGGAATAAGCACTCCGTGTCATTGAACAGCACCGCGATTCCTTTGTCACAGACTTGTGAGACACTCATAAGATTGTAACACAATTCTGGAACATAATTCACATTCTCCAAAGTGAGTGCTTCTGACACCACGTCACCCATTCCGACGATTTTTCCTCCTTTTTCGTCTCCGGCAAAGGATACAAAGTCACCATCAATAACTCGAAAGTTGGTAAGCAGATCCTTTAGCCCGGTCATGTGCCTGGAGCAACCGCTGTCTACGTGCCTGATATACTCCATGAGCATCCGAAGCCATTTCTGAATTTTATTCTGTTATACAGCAACAACAACAAAAAAATGTACAATTAGCTAGTTTTTGGAACGCAGACTTGCTTTACATTCGTTCTATCATGATTTTGAGCAAGAGTGTTGTCTTTTCTTTTCCAAAAACAGGTTGAATCAACTATGTATTTTACTGATTTCTTTAAACTGTCAAATTGATCAGTAAAACTTTTAACTAGATCTTGACTTGGTTTAAAATTTTTTTTGCTTTTACAATGTTTCGCCGTACGTCCTAAATGACCACAGCGAAAACATTGTTTTTGACTCGATCTTTTATTCCTTGGTGCTGAGTGTGAAGATGATGTATGTGATGAGAGTCTGGAGCATCTTGAGGAGTTTGATGATGTAATGTGGCTTGAATCTTTGGCTTTCTTCTGTTTCTCTTTAGGATGATGTTTATCTTCAATGTCAACTTCAATGTGCTCACTGTCTGATGAGGAAATTGATTCTTGACTTTCATCTGACCTTTCTTCATAGCTTTCTGAAGATGTTGCGCTTGAATCTTCAGTGAAATCTTTATCAGTCTCTGATATACCTGCAACTGATGGAACAAATTCTGGGATTTCCTCTGTAAGGAATTTTCCAAAACTGTTTTTCTTTAACTCTGGAACAAATACAGGAGATTCAAGCATATCTTTATCAACATTGAGAGCAAAGTTTAGGTCATGACCCTCAACCTTGGCAAACCCTTGGTTGTGATCCTTAAGTGTAGGCACGTTGCCATTATAGTCATCTTGAATTGTCAATTTAGGCATACAGCCATTACAATCATCCATCCTAGATAAACTATTACAGTATCTCGAATAGAAATTTCGTTCGTCTTATCACAATTCCAGGCGAACCAGTTAACAGTTGAATAACTGTCGCCTGAATAGCCTATTCCTATTTTCATCACTCCACAATCATCTTCCCCATCGCACACATCTTCCTTACTCTCGCACAGATCTGCATTACTTTCAGAAAGGTTAGTGTTGTTTTCGGATTTATAAAAAATACTTTGATCCAAAAGATCATTTTTATTGATTAAGTCGTTCTTAGGGTGAGGAGATGGCATAGGAACATAATTTTTGCTGTGCGGAGGAGGAAATAATTTTCTTTCGTTTCCGAATTTATCTTTATATCCAATTCCATCCTTTATGAATGTCGGTTGTTAGCAGTTTACAATGTCAACCAGTGCCTTTTGGCTAGTTTTCCATTTATCAATGATGATTTGTAACTTAATGTTTTTGTTTTGAGATTTTCTAGCTTTTCGGTCAAATCATTTATGATAAAGTCTTTTCTGAAAATAAATTCCTTTAGAGTCTGCATTTCAGCTATGGTTGAATTCAACTTTCGCTGATATGCAGCCTCATTTTCTTTTAGTTCTTGATTTATTTTGAACACTTTTTCTTTTTCTTTAATTACATCACGGTTGAGTGATTTGTAGTGTGCCACGACGTTCAAACATGGTTTTGAGCACAGCTTTGCTTTTAATTCATATGGAATGCTGTTTACCAAATCCTTATCTTCGGCTTCTGATTTCATGGCGGTAGAGGGTGTTCCAACCGCTGCATTCTTGCTGGTACTGATGACTTCTTGAACATCAGGCTTTTCAACTCATTCATTTCAGCTTTCTATTGTCTCTTCTCTGAGGCAGGAGAGATGATGCTTTTCAAACCATTGTCATCTTTTGGAATCTTGGAGGTTTGTTTTTCAACATCATTTGAGGCAGATGTGGCCGAGACAGTGGTAATGTTTGCCATGAGGGCCTTGTTTACTTTACCTTTTGCCTCAGCTATCTCCTCCGACCAATCATAATCTTCCACCACTAAAGCCTTATGATTATTTTCAGCAACGTTATTATTTCCTTCAATGGCAATCGGCCTCCTTGTCTGGTTGATTTCGGGATTCTCGTTCTTCAGCAACGTACACTCTCTCTTGAAGTGGCCCAAGTCTTTGCAGTTATAACATCTAAGCTTAGATTTGTCAAATCCAGCTTTTCCAAGAGCCAACCTTTTTCCTGTTTTATCCTAGAATTTCTTCAATCTTAGAGTGATCACTGCCATCTGCCATTTCAGATCCATCTCCTCCATGTCGTCTGGATCTACTTGATACATGTCTTCTGCTGTTAGGAATTCTCTCTTCAACTCTTCTGACATAAGCGCCTCATAGCTACTTAAGAAAGTATTAAAAAGAGCTACATGTTCTGTGGAAATTTGAAGTGCTTGAGTGTCGTTGGCCACGTTGGTCTTCTCAGAAGATGACAAGGCCTTTACAGAGTTTGCGGAAGCATTGAATAGGATTCGACAGCACTTTGGGGATTTGATCCACATGAGGTGACAGGAGCAAGAAATGCCATATTCTTGGGGACCGAGGTTGCAGCAGTTTGCTGAGACGTCTTCTGAGAATATCCAGTTTCATTCATCTCTCGTTTCACGATATCCATTTCAAATGCTTTTAAAGTGTTAATCAATTCTGAGAGAGTAACTGGAGTTGTGCTTGTAAGGAAAGTTCTCTTAATCATCATGCATTGAAGACTCCATTCTTTTGGTAGAGAATCTAGCAGCTTCTTAATCGATGCATAATTTTCAACTGGGTTTCCCACCTTCTTCATCTTGGTCAACACCCCCATAAATCTGCTTATGTGGTCGGACAAGCTTTCGCCATGAATACTTCCAAACATATCATATTCTTTCTGCACCATGTCTCGTTTGTTCTCTCTGAATTCCTCATTGCCTTCATAATGATCGATTAGAGCCAACCACAGTTCATGTGCCGAGGTGTATTCTTCAAATAGATTGTTATCATCCTTTGACAGAGCCATAGTGAGAGTAGCGTGAGCCCTCCTGTCACGTTGAATGAGTGTCCTATCTTCATCTGTGAATGTCGAAGGATCTTCATTGATAGTACGAATGTCGTCACGTATTATCATGGGAACATGCGGGCCCACAGTGACTGACATCCATTAAGAATAATCGGTATGCTCGAAAAAGGACTTGATCCTGTTTTTCCAGCTGCTGAAATCTTCTGAGCCTTTCAACTTTGGTGGCCTTGTACCGGTTCCAACTTCTAGTTCGGCTTGAGCAATCGGATTGAGTTCATTGAGAGACATGATGAATGAAAGATGAGCAATTACGCTGAGATTTACTGGATCAGAGAACAATTACGCTCGCTAGAAGGTAATTACGCTGGACCAAAATTTAATTACGCTGCACTTGAAAACAATTACGCTGATGGGATCGGCGATTTTGTCCTACAAAAAGCTAAATCCGCTGGATATTTGAAAACAAACAAAGGTTTAGTTAATTTCGCTGAACACCATGATAAAATCGTTGAGGATTAGTATCACTGATTTTGAAGTCGCCTTCGAGTAAGTTCGCTGGAAAATTACGCTGCCAATATGATAACTCCGCTGATTTAAGACCAGCGTAGTTGTTAACTACGCTAAATTCAAGTTAAATACGCTAGATTCAAAATAAATACGCCAACTTCAAATATATCTACGCTAGCTTCATCATTATATACGCCCAGAAGGGTTTTAGTACGAACAAAAACCCTCTAATCACCCGAAAACGACTCAAAATTCATGTTTCTTTGCAGCTAAATGACCAAAATGTTTACCGAACTACTGATTAACAACAACCCAAGGATTAAACGCACCAGATCAAGCCATTTTAAACCCAAAAATTTGAAAAACCATGAAACTTTGAGAACTTTTGTAAAACCTTCAAAACTTGACAAATCTTAACAAAAACTCAAACAATCAAGAGCACAAAGGCTCTGATACCAAATTGTGAGTCCCAAAACAGATTCGGATCACAGTGGTTGATTGTTTTCACCCAAACAACTATGGATTAGTTGTTTGAATGTGCAAATACTAAGAAAAACCAAGCAAAGAAGATGAAGAATCTTGTTTGGATCAAACAACTAGTGTTGTATATGAAATCCCAATAACATGTAATCAATAACAGCACCTGGATTATTGGATTGACAGCACAATAGCAAAAATCACAACACAAGAAGATCACCAAAATCTATCCAAGAAACTTGGACAAGCCATTCATTCATGAACATATTTATACAAACTGACTACCCAGCGTAATTATTAATTACGCTGGATAGTTGAATACACCGCCAACATTTAAGTTTCATACAGTTACACTTTTGACCCTTCAACATTGTCTAACTAATAAAAACCAGCTCAAACTATGGATAATCAAGTAACAACGGTCTTAAAATGTTCTAACATATGGGGTATATGATACCCGCATCTAGCCACTTTAGCACTTCCTTCATGACAACTTCTCGCATGTTGGGATTCAATCTCCGTTGTGTGTCACGAATGGGAGTTCTACCATATTCAGTGATGATTTTATGCATCACTACGGAAGGGCTAATTCCATTCAAATCTGCAATGGTCCACCCAATAACAGCTCTATTGGCGACCAACACTTCCATCAGCTTCCTCTCTTGTTCCCCGGTCAGATTTGATGCAATAATGACTGGTAGCGTGTTGCCCTCACCCATATAAGCATATTTCAAATGCTTGGGCAACACCTTCAGTTCAACAGTTGGAGGTTCTACCAACGATGGCTTCAACTTGGTGTCAATCTTCTCGGGAAGACTTTCCACTTGGTGTGTCCAAGGTGGTCTTCCCTTTTTCACCGCCATCACCTCCATCTTCTTTTCCTCTTCATCGATGCTACGATTCGTTTCCGTTTATAACCTGTCTAACATAAAACACTCCTCTATTGTGTTTTCCTCCTCTACACCCATGTCACAGAGAGGTATACACTCGTCAACAACGTCCGCCATATAGCATTTGTCGTTAACTAGAGGATTCGTTAATCCTGAAAAGACATTTAACCGCAACCGATGGTTACCAAATGTCATGTCGACCGTACCCGTTTTACAATTAATATGGGCATTTGATGTTGCCAAAAACGGTCGACCGAGAATAACCGTGGGTTTCTTGGTTCAGTCCAACGAAACGTAATCGAGTACTAAGAAATCCACCGGATAGTAAAAGTCATCGACTTTGACGATTACATCCGTGACTATACCACGAGGTAGCTTGGGAGTCAAGTTGGCTAACACTACAGTAGTATTTGTAGCTCGAAGTGGACCAAACTCATATTGGTCATATAAACTACCCGGTTGAATACTCACACTAGCTCCAAGATCCAAGAGTGCCCTTGTCATTTTAAACTCTCCAACTTGAATGGAGATGATAGGCACTCCTGGGTCTTGTAGCTTGGGTGGAAGTGCACCTAAAAGAATCGAACTCACATTTTCGATTAAATCTAGTTTCTTTGGAAACTTATGAGTCCGTTTTTGAGTGTACAAGTCCTTCAAGTACTTAGCATATGAAGGCACTTGTTTTATGGCGTCCAAAAGTGGTAAATTGATTTTAACTTGTTTAAAAGTTTCCCATATTTCTTCTTGGTGGGGACACCATTTGTTTACCACTTTTTTAGATGGTCCCAACAACGCTTCGGGATAAGGGGCGGTATTAACCTCCACACCCTTTTCCTTAGCCTTCGGGAAAGGGACGGTCACAACGGGTGTATTTTTATCATTTTTCAAAACATTTTCTTTTGTCCCGTTTGACCATCAACAACCTCATCATCACTAGCCTCTTCCACCACCCCTTCAACAAACTGAGGTGGTGGTGACACAACACCGGTATCTAAGACTCGACAACGACGTAACGAAATTTTATTAATTGGTACCTCACGTGTGTTCTTCGAGTTGGAACCTTGATGCTTAGGGTTCACCGTTTGTCACTCGGAAATCTTCCGCCACTTCCTCGCATCTGTGCCATCTCCTCCGCAAGTTGACCCACTTGCTTCTCCAATGCTTTGTATGATTTGTCACGTACCTTGAACTCGTTCTTCATTTCCAACTTTATTTCTTGATTCGAAGTAGTGATGGCATTCATGATCGCAACCAATTTAGAGCTCAAGGAATCTTCACCACCCATTTGAGGATTAGAGTTACCACCTTCGTTACCGCCTTGGTTGTAGCCCCTTTGATAATTACTTTCATGATTGTTGTACCCTTGGCCACCCCCTTGGTTGTAGTTTCTTTGGTAACCGCCCGAATTACCATTTTGACGGTTTTGGTCTGTCGATCCGCCTTGACCACCAACTTGATTCCCCGATTGGAAATTCGGGTTCATTTGATTCGAGCGTTACCATACCTAAAATTGGGATGATTTCTCAAAACTGGATGGTAAGTGTTGGAGTTCATATCAAACTGTTTTCTCTCTCCATACACTTGGCTCACCACTTCGGTTGTGTGTGCCATACTAATTGGCACTCCTCGGTCCGATGACCAATGTCTCCGCAATCTTCACAAACCACAAATTGAACCGCTCTAACTTATTTTTTCTTTACACGGGCCAATTCCCGTTCTAAGGTAGCAATCCGATCTTTAGCACTTGAATCAAGGTCGAGAAGAGATCGAGAAACAGGATGTTTTTTTATCCCTATCCGCCATTGCAACCGCCTTGGAATTCATGCGCATTTTTTCTAAGAAGTCCCAATCATCTTCTTCATGGTTGTTCAACAAGGTGCCATTACTTTCCAATTGCAAGTACTTATTGTCATCGGCATCCAAACCTCTCACAAAACACTTCAATAGTTCCCACCTTGGTATTTGATGATGTGGGCATTTCCGGACCAACTCTTTAAAACGAGTCAAGTATTCATGTAACAACTCTCCCAAATATTGTCTAAACGACCGAATTTCGGTTGTTGAGATTGGGTGGTAATGGGTTTTGTCGGTTTTCATTTTGAGGGGGAGGTGTGGGCATACATTGACAATTGTTTTGGTTTCGGCTACGAGTTTGAAATGATGGTGTTGGTGGTCTCGAGTTGTTACCACACCCCGATTGATGGTTTTGGGAGTTTTGCTTTGGGGTTGGTAATCATGATATTGGTGTTGGTTGTTGGGTTGGATGGAGTTTTGGGGAACCATTGGAATGGGTCCAAAAGATGGTGTAGGTGGTGAGTTAGTGTTTGGTGGATTAGAGACAAGAGTTTCCTCTAACCGGTTGTCTAGGTTTCTTCTAACGACCCGCTCGATCTCCAGTTTGAACACCAACGGTGAGGTCCTCCCGAAGTTTTGTGTATGCATGCACTACCTATAACCTTCACAAGTAACACACCCGCGTAACACAAAAACAGAAACGGTAATAAGGACACAAGCATTTAAATAGTAATCAAGAAATAAACAAAATCCAAATGCAAAGCGCACGAACTCCCCGACATCGGTGCCAAAATTTGATCGGAGTGTCGCGCCCCAGTCAAAGATAATATTTATCGTCCTAAATTACCCTTAACAATGTGTTAGTGGAAATAAGGGGTCGAACCACGAAGAGTTTGTGGTTTGCGCGTGGACAATATTGATTTTAAAGGCTGTCACGATTTATGAAGCTTGCTATGTTGGTTTTTTAATTTTTGTTAGTTTGAAAGACTATCGGAATGATCCGACAAAATTGTTTCCAATTAATTAACTACGAAAACTTAAATGATTGCAAGAAACTTGATTGAATGATTATAACAATATTGGAGAACAAGGTTCACACCTGGTTCGGTAATTGAAATATTGTAGGTCCACTTGGAGGATCAAGATAACCTACTTCCTTGTTGTTTAACACACACACAAGTGTGGAATCCAAGTGTATATGCAAACCAAAGCAAAGTATAACTAACACAAAGTAACCAAAGATTCACTATCTTTTAATTAACTAAAGAGAGCTAGTACAAACACATACAAACAATGTTCATACAGACTCAAGGTATTCTCTATGTGCTCTCTTGCTTGAACTGTGAAGTGCATGTCTGTATATATAGGCCTACCACCGAGTAACATCACGAAGAATACAACTGGGCCACGAAGAAGTACAAATCCCACGAAAAACAGGTTCTTCATGGACTATTCTCACAAACAACTAGTTGCTGTGAAGAACTGTTCTTCGTGAAAGGATACTCGTACGAAAAAGCAATGGCTCGTACGAACAGGCAACTTGCTCGTACGAACAAGCAAAGGTTCTTGAATGGTCACTCGTATGAACAAGTAAATGACTCGCAAAAACAAGCAATGGCTCGTACGAGCAAGCAACTTGCTCGTACGAAGCACAATTTACTCGCATGAATAAGTGGTTCTTCGGAGAACCCTGCTAACAGACATACTGCACAGACAGCCAGATCAGACATACAAAACTTAACAGTATGCACACATGCAACTGTTTTACAACACAAATAAACTAAATGTTCGTACTAAATCAAGATAGGAGGATATCTTGATTTGGTCGACACGACCAAAACTTTATAGACACAACAAACAAAGACCGTACAATTACTGACGTAACTAAGAACAAGCGATAGGAACAAAAGTCTATCAACGAACTCCCCCTTGACTATTTCTTGGTCTTCGGTCTTCATTTCTAATGGCCTTCTGCATCCGCATTCGCTGAAACACTTTCAACCATCGTTGATTGAAGACCAATGTCTTCAACACTCTCCAAAACATCAAAACTTTCGGTTTCCTCTTGAGTACCACCGAGGCAACTGGATTGGCCATGATCTGCTGTACACTAGACTCTACCATTGGAGTTGCAGCAGAACACTCTGGTTGTGTGGATGAAGCTGGAGCATCAGGATTACCAGGCTCTTCACTATCGTGATCATGCTTATGCTGGATCTCCTGTGCTTTGCATCTTTCATTCCACAGAATGTTCACCCGCCTTCTACTTATTTCAAATCCCTCTTTAATACTATTAAAGCCTTCAACCAGTGTAGTACTATGAGAATGATACCATTATCTCATGCCATCATGCTTAGCGGCTCGTGTTTTGGCAGATCATAGTACAACCGTACTACATTCTTTCAGCCTATTCATTTCAATCCCACGAGCGTTATCAGCCGCTCGCATTATTGTAACTGAGCTGCCCTTTCAGCATCCACAGCTCTCAACCGTTCATTCTCCTCTCTCAACTGCGTAATCTCGGCAGCTTGCTTTCCAACAGTTTCCTTCAAAGAATATATATCCAACTGTTGCTTAATAACTGTATTCCGATTTGAAGACATAAACTTTGAATGCCTATTGATCTCGAGCTTGCAGCTGTGAGAACAAGAAATCCACCTTCTCATCTTATTCCATTTCAGAGAATAAACGATTGCATCGTTCTGTACTTTGTTGATGAGTTGCGGACCAGGATTGTTGAGCTAAAGAAGTAGTAGGTTGTGGTTGAACAGGAGTAGTGGCAACCGAAGGTGTTTCAGCTGTTGTGGTAGCTGTAGGTTGTGGTTTAGAGGTTGTAGTGGGGTTTGACATTTAAGCTTCAGCCTCCTCTGTTGGAAGGCAAACTAAGCTTCTGTACTTGGTTCTAGTATGGTTACTGGTTGTGTCGTTGTAGGTTGTGAGGTTTCAGGTTGTGCTGATCAGGTTCTCATAGACTTTTTGCTCTTTTTCTTTCTACAAACCGCAACTTTCTTCTTGCGTGCTCGTTCAGTCTCAGCATCAGATGGAACCTAATCAGCATCTGGATATGTTGAAATCCGTCTAATCTGCCTAACCCCACGCTCATCAACATAGCGTTCATACCCAGTTCAAGTGGATTGTCATCAGAACCCGATTCTTCATCCGGTTGTTTACCCTTATCACCACCTATAGTACCTACACCACTCGTACCACCATCACCGTCATCATCACTTTCATCAGCACTGTCATCATCATCACCTTTATCCTTTCCCTTTTGACGATCAAACTTATCTTCGATCATCTTCTTCAAAGTTGGTTCTTCATTATCCAACTGACTATCATCATGGCACCACTTATCATTTTCTGGTGCAACATATGCATCATTTACCAGAAAACCAAACAACTTCCGAGGAGGTGTGCTTTCCTTGTGACGTTTTACTGCCACACCTCTAAATATCTTCAACGAATGTTCCATCATGGCACTTACCATAAGTCCCTTAATCCGGATCTAACAACGATATCACACAATCACCAAGGATGGGCGGAATCCAATCTTGGCGATCTTCAAGAAAACCGAAAAGATGAAGAACAACACGAATCAACTTTAACACCTTGCACACGATTCTATTACTTGAACAAGCAAAACCGTCTGGTACAAGATGGAGGCTCTCTCTAGAGAAATCCCAAAAGTCTTCAAAAGTCTAACCCTAGAAATGAATAAGCTTAGCTTATATACCTAGGGTAAGGCATGTCCCTCATGGGCTTGCCTATGGGCTTGCCTGGCCCACATGGCCTATGGCTTGCCCAAATGACCTCTAAAGGTCCAAAACTAATACAAACTAACCTAGTTAATCCCAGTTAACTACCAGAGACTGTTGCGTATATTTGATGCTTCAGTCTTACACTTATAGGACCTAACAATCTCCCCCTAGACTGATGCATCAAATTGTCTTGATAGCATAAATTCAGCAACGTCTTCAACAGAGACTCTGGTTTCGCTATGCTGTAAGTGTTGTGGAAGTCAGTCTCAAACTTCTTGGACCTCATACTTCAACGAACTCTCAGCACTAGGTCTCTTTCTTCAGCTCTTGTGGTTAGCTTCATATCAGGATCTTGATCAGCTTTGCTTGAAACATCTTTGTTAAAAAGAATGTGAGAGGAGGAACCTCATCTGCTATTTTCTTCTTCAATCGTTCTCTTTCAAGCAAGCAGGTTCTCAAATACTTTTCAAATGTACTCTCATTGTCAAACGATGACTTGCATCTGGTTCTTCCGACTCAAGTACACTTTGCTGTTGTGATGCTTCATACTTTTTCAGCAACTAACAACATCTCAATTTCAGCAACCTCTGTTTCTTGATCTAAATCAAGATCTGCACATTTTTAGAAATTTATAATCAAACACTCTTATGCAACAAGGAGAGTACCGCATGAACACTTGGTAAACCAAGTACTTGTACTCGGATGGAAATTCAAATTTCTTTCATCCTTTGATGATTAACCAAATCTTCAAGAACGGTTAATAATTTTTAATAAAACAAATAAAGCAATCTACTGTTGGATTTTTGAATTTTCTGTTTTTTTAATATTTAAAATATAAGAATATAAACAGAAACACAAATAAACAAAGAAACTAACTCAATAGTTACAACTATACAATTGCAATGGGATCAAAATCGTTTTCAGGCAAACCAAGGAACACTTTTCGGTGCGAACTTATTTAGACTAGTTTATGCGATTGCCAATATGTTTGTCCACTTAAACTTTAACGCTCAACTTTCATTTTTAACTTCATGATATGCTTAAGGTAGTATTATACTATAATACCCATGTGTCCCATATCATGACATACCCCTGCGATCAAGGTAAGCACAATGATTCATCGTAGCAGGTGAGTATACTGAGATCATCTTTTATCTTTTACAACTTCAGACTATTGGTGAATAGGTCAGTACCTTCGTACAGCATAGTGACCAATAATATCTGACGAGGGTTAGGCAAATACCTTATATGGTATGTTTGATTTTCAAGCACATGGAATTTTCTCGTGATGAGATTTCCTTTCTTTTTTAGGTTTTGGCCTTCTATTTTGGCTCTTTTAAGGATATTCTGACTGTGCCTAGGTCTGCATATAATTTGATGCAACAGAAGGGCAGCCAAGAAATCCCCGGATGACTCAACAACATAAAGACCCGAAACTTCAGATGTTGGTTATCTAGGATTTAAGACCATAAAATAATATGCCGATGGTATGTTACCCACAAGATACATAGTTCGTTATGTTTATATCACTTAGTATCGTTTAATCACTTTGAGCGTTAAGCCTACCGACACATCACATTAGATCCTAGTCTTTTCAGCTACAACACCTTACATGTGTCAGTCACGCCCTTTATCACGAATATTCATTTCATTTCCCATTTGATGCAAAAAGACCTTTTGTATTTTTAGTTTTTCATATGTTTTTGTATTTCTCAGATTTTCTCCCCCTCAAACAATATATATATACATATATCGCCCTCTTCCCCCCTAAATTTGTGCATCATACTTTATGCACAAATTTACCTAATAAAGAAAACGTACGTACAAAGTTCTAAACGAAAGAAAAGAAAATATTTTTGTTGTTTTTGCTTAACCGTTCCGTCATTAGATTAAAAACTAATCAATCTCAAATTACAGCACGAAATTTAAATTTGTACCTTTCGCTGATCTTTTCTTACCTCATCTCTTCCAAAGGAAACATCACACTCAAGAAAAGAATATGAACTTTTGCGACAGTGAGATGTTATCCAATATGTCCCTGGAACAACTGCTATCAACATTCCAGAGATTGTCAACAGCTCCTCCTTGGTTATTCCTAAAAAATAAAGAGATTAGTAAGACAGTGGGAACCAGGCCATCGTGGTCCTGGGTTTCCCTAAAGCATCAAAATAAGACACTTCTTTTAGACACAAATCCCCTTTTGTTTCAAGGATTGGTGATGTTGCTACCGCCTTGGATGTGGGTTTCCAAATCTGCTTCTTTTTAACAAATGCGATTGTTGCCTTTGATTGAACAACTTTTGCTGTTTCAGGTTTAGTCGTTTTAGAAAAAGATTTTTGTTTCTGAACAGCCTTGCATTTGTTTTTGGCGACATTCCAATCCCCATCAGATGGTTTAACCTTGGGATTCACATTCTTCATTCCTTAGGTGATGATACCTTCATCGGCTTCGAATGATTTTTATCCTTAGATGTAACCTTCTGATTTTGACCATGATACGGAACATGGGACTATGTGTGCAGTTTTGAGCGATGTGATCAGGAATGCCGCAATTGAAGCACGTTTGTCTCTCACATGTAAAGCATTCTGATCAGCTTGATTAGCTCTTGCAGGCCTTGAAGGATGAACTGATCTCTTCTGTGCTCGATTTCCTTTCACGTTTCTTGCAGACGAAGATGAATTTGGATGTTTGTACTTGTCGTTTGCAAAGGCCTTCTTCTGTTGTGGAGATTTCTTTTGATTCTTCTTGTTTTGTTTAGATTGCAAGTCTTCTTCAGAAATCTCCCCAACCTTTCCAAAAGCTTTGCTAGCACGGTCAAAAAGCATATTTTTCACATTTACCATTAAAGACCGACTTAACAAAAACATTTTTCACAACACCAGCCTTTTGAAGGCTATTGTTGCCCACTGATGATTTTGGAGAGCTTGATTGTCCTTGACGTTTGGACTTCTGCTTTCTTCGTCTCCGATTTGCTTATTTCTGCTCTTTTAGCTTGCTCTGAACCTTTTCATCAGAAACAGAAGGTTCAGATTGTTCAGTTTGCGCACTCGAAACCTTGTTCACGTCAGCTCTCTCTTCATTAACTTTGATAAAGTCAGAGAGTCCTGGTTTAGCAGATGAAGGACTAGACACTCCAGCTGAATCATTAGAAGAGTCAACAGCACCAGATGGTTCCCGTGTGTCTGACGTATAATCACTGGGTTTGCCGTACACCATATGGCTGTGCTTTCTCAATATCTTCGTCGGTTTCAGGCATTGTTGTGTAGTCGTGATTATACGGTGGGGCAACCTGATTGAATCCCAAACCCTTACCTTTGTTCCCCTTATATGCCATCTGCACATTGCACACTTCTTGAACAAGCTTGCTGGATGTATCAAACTTCTTTATATTAACTTCATTTTGTTGATATTTTCCAGTAAGAAGTCCCAGCTCAACTATTACCAAGTCGCATTCCATGGTTTTTGAATCAATCTGGTTTTGTAATCATAGACCCAACATTTCTGTTGATTTACGTCCAGGTGCAGCTGAGCTATGTCTTTCTTTTGAGCTTCAACCTTTTCTTTGAGTAACTTGTTACTTTCTCGAAGGTTGATGCACTAAGCCATTGCATTGTTGTATTCATCGGTCATTTTGGAATTAAGAGCATGAGTTGAGCAACCCTATTCCTGGAACGTTCAGTGCACAAAAGATAGTTGACTGTGTCAATGGGCAAGCTTGATTTGTCAGCTTAGTTTGGCTTGAGGTCGAGTTTGGGGTGCTGGGCTGCTGATTGCTGCTTGTTGGGCTGTTGATATCTGTTTGGACACTTTTTCAGGATGAGACTCTGTTGATTTAGTGTATAGATCTTGGAGATCTTGGTTTGATAGTAAACGATCCCATAACCAAGATACAAAGGAGTCTTTGTCATCTGCTAAAACACTATCCAACTCATCTCTTACTTCCTCTTTTCGCCTCCCACGTTCAAGCAAATGCATCACATAGTTAGCAACCAGATCAACATTGTAGTCTCTGATAAACTCATTCAGCTTTTCCTTCACTTCATCCCGCAGGCTCGGGTTTTGATTTTGTGCTGGACTGAGAGCTATGTTCTAGTGCTGAGCTTGGGCTACAAAATCTTCGGATAATCGAAACCGGACTGGTAAACACGATAAAAAATGTCCGAAAACTGTTTTTACCAAAATGTACCGTTAGACTCATCTCGACGATACGAATCCAATGATATATAATGTCGATTTTTTTGCCCAAAAATCAACAAGTCTAACAATGCAACCAGTTTGTAAAGATTGTCTATGGATCAAATTATGTGTACGAAAACGTTTAACTCCGGTTATGTCAGCTGGTTATCTTTCCACCTTTAAGGGTACAACTCGGAACAATACCGAATTCGGCAGTAACTCGGATTAATAATCCGAGATGGAATCCGAAACAGTGATCCGAGATGGTAATTCGGAACAGTGATCCGAGATGGTATCCGAGATGCACTTTTCAATCCGAGATGCTTCCCAAATCCGAGATGTAATCCGAGATGATAGAATCCGAAATAGAGAATCTAGTTCGGAATGAAACCCTGATCTGGAATAAAACCCTGATCCGAAATGAAAGACCAAATCCGGAATGAAGACAAATTCTGAATGAAGATCTAATCCAGATGAAGATCAAATCCGGAATGAAGAATCCTTATCTGAAATCAACCGTATTCCAATCCAGATTGCAAGAAATTCAGATAAAGTTGTTGAGAAAGTTGATGAACAGTAGTCCTGGAATGAATCGGAGATGGAATCTCCTTCGTGTACTTCGGGATCTTCAACGACTTTAAATCTAAAATTCAACAGATTAATCTGAAATCAATCCGAAATTCAAGATTTTAATCGAAATACAAAAGATTAATCCAAATCAATCGGAAATGTAACCAGAAAATTTGTTGATCCGAAATGCTTGAATCTTCTTCGTGTTCTTCATGTTTTTCAGCAAAAACTGAACAGAATCGTGTAATATCAGATCTGAGCCTGGAAAACAGGTTCAACAGGCTCTGATACCACTTGTAAGTCCCGTTAATCCGGATCTATCAACGATATCACACAATCACCAAGGATAGGCGGAATCCAAACTTGGTGATCTTCAAGAAAACCGAAAAGATGAAGAACAACACGAATCAACTTTAACACCTTGCACACGATTCTATTACTTGAACAAGCAAAACCGTCTGGTATAAGATGGGGCTCTCTCTAGAGAAATCCCAAAAGTCTTCAAAAGTCTAACCCTAGAAATGAATAAGCTTAGCTTATATACCTAGGGTAAGACATGTCCCTCATGGGTTTGCTTGGCCCACATGGCCTATGGCTTGCCCAAATGACCTCTAAAGGTCCAAAACTAATACAAACTAACCCAGTTAATCCCAGTTAACTACCACAGACTGTTGCGTATATTTGATGCTTCAGTCTCACACTTATAGGACCTAACATCAACTTTTAGAACATCGTTGTCGTTCTTTGGAAGATTTGAATGTTGTACATTCAAGATCATCTGGAGAAAACGAGGATACATCCAAAACTTGTTTCCACCAAATCCAGTTCTTTTTAGGTTTTCCTTCACTTCGCAAAAATATACTTTGAAACACTGAATGGTTTGTTTAATGTCAAAGCTACCAACATCCCAACAAAGTCGTTATTCGCCATGTCATAACCACTTTGTCTATTGCTTAAACACTGAATTAAAACATGTAGAAAGAACTTGTATCGGAGCGGCAACCATGCTTTGTTTTAGTTGTCTGCCAAGAATATCTCCGACACATCTCATTCGAAGTAAACATCCACGTTGACACTTCAACGGAACTGAGTATGGAGCTTCAGGATCATCGCCAAGTTGTAATTCTGAGTTGATTACTTTAACGGAAAATATCTACGTCTAAGCCTGTTACCCTTTAGCGGATAAGTTCCTTTCCATTCACTTCAACAACATTAGCTGAATCCCAAAATTCCTTGATCAACATCTTGTATAGTGCAGTTTTATGCGTGAGTGCATAATGTATCCTTGAGTCGCGCAGAAACTTCATTATACCGTTGTACTCAGCAAGTTTATCTTCTAGATCTAAGTAGGCAACCATGTTGTGCCTCGGTTCTGACATAATTTCCACTTCTGACTTGTCAGTTTTCTTTGTTGCGGGCTTTCTTTTCTGTTCTTTTGGCGCCATCCTGTACACAAAAGATAACCAAAATAAGAAGAAACATAAATACACAAGGTAGCATACTCAAAAATGTTCACTATGAACTTTCTGTAAGAATGCAGCCCCTTCACAAAGAACTACTGACTCGTATGAATAACAACTACATGTACGAAGAACAAATGACTCGTACGAGAAAGCAGGCTGCTCGTACGAACAAGCAAAAGGTTTGCACAAACAAGCAATTGGCTCGTACGAGTAACTGACTCGTATGAGCAACAAGTTACTCGTACAAGGGACAATTCACTCTTACGGAGAAGAAATGACTTGTTCGCACGAAGAACTTGAAGTGTATCTTCTTCATGAAGAACTTGTTTTTCATCAACAGGGTTCTTCGCCTGTTGGATGTCAACGAAGGACAGTTCTTCATCTTACCTAGGTTCTTTGCCCAAAGTTTGTTATTCGTGTCAGACAGTGACAAACAGTCAGTTAATGTTCAATCTGTTCATCTTCAAGATATACCAACATTGTCAAACATACCTTAAAGATATCACAAACAACTCAACTAAAAAGGAGTGAAAGGTTGGACAGATGATGTTTCTTGTCAATGAGGAAGAAGATGAATAGTGAGAGACGAAGTGGAAAAGGTGAAAGGGAAGTTGCACGGAAGATCCTCTTCACCTTTTATACCCCTTACCTCGCCTCGCACGAAGAACCCTAGTTCGCACGAAGAACCGCCAATCGCACAAATAACTATCTTGAACAAAGAACCAGTGACTCATTCGCACGAACAACTGTCTTGTACAAATAACCAGTGACCCACTCGCACGAAGAGCTACCATTCGCAGAACCACTGACTTATTCGCACGAATAACCACCATTTGTACGAGGAACCACTGACTTGTACGAGTGACTACTAATTCGTACGAATCCAGTTTCTTCTTGACTGAGCATCAATTCTTCGTGGACCTTAGGTTTTTCGTTGACCTGTCTAGTTCTTTCGCCCATATTCACAGCGATCTAAAGTTAGAAAATTTTCACATTTAACAGATTTTGCTCTTTGTTATGAGTTTACCCAGTTGCAAAAAGATACTTTATAAAGTTATGATAGCAAAACAATTGATTTTTCGGGCGTATCTTGGTAGAAAACATTTGAGCTTCAACTTTGGCTAATCAGAAATAATTTAAAACAAAGTAAACTAAAACAAATATTAACAAATAAGAACAAACTGTACATTAACTAGCAATCTTTTTCTAAGTTTCAAGGTAAGAGAATCATACCAACCTTTAATCTTGCCAAAAAACGATTTTTGTTAAAAATTAAAATTAAATAAATATTCTACCACAATTATCGGTATTTTTGTCCACATAAGCTCAGCTTATCAGATGTAATCATGATTAGGATATATGATTAATGTATAAATTATACTTACTAGCCGGTGTTCAACCACTTCACGACACATTCCCGTATTAAGACATACACGAGAGAAAATCTTACCGGTGAGTATACTGCTTATCATTTGTTTTGACGTATATGATGTGAGATACTCACTTATTTTTCATTAAAATAAGACCTATGTGATTAAATCACTTACTGATGAGGAACTTGATTTTCAGATACATGTAGAGCACAAGAGTAAGTCCGTGAACAGGTTAGTACCAACGTACCGACAAAGAGACGAACTTAACTCCCGCATAAAGCTGTGATATATTATCACTTATTTATTGGGTGGATGTGATATGTTAATCACTTATTGATGGTCGTATGTAGTATTTACACGTATGTATGGTATCATGGAAGTTCTAGACTTGCGTCCCCGTTATTTTCCGGTAAAAGATTCAACTATGATACCCAGATGATAAGCAAGCATAAAGACCGCATATCTCAGTACCTCGGCATACTATCAAACGAGTTTCGGTACCAAGACCATATGCCAATGAATGGTTCCCACCTGGCTTTCAGTCCGTTATGTTTATATCAACCTGCACATTTTAATCTGATTGTGAGCCTACCGATAAATCATTAGTAGAGCTACTTATCATTTTTGTTTTATGTTTTTTATTGTATTTGACAGATCACCGGTGTATCATCATCTTCTCTTATCTTTCCAAGAAACTCATTTTTTATTTTTGGGTTTTCTATTGTTTTTGTATTTTTCTGAAATTCTCCCCCTTAAATACAGAAAGTAAATAAATAAATACACAAATAAATAAAAGACATATTTTTGTATTTGTACATTTTTCTCATGTTTTTGTATTTTTCTTGAATTTTTCTCCCCTAAAATATAAAAAGTAATAAAATGGAAAATCTTTTTGTATTTTGAGTTTTGAAGAAACTATTTACAAAAACATTAGCCGATGATGATTTACTCAGGTTTCACTTGATGCCATTGACCAAAAGAAGATAATCAAAACGTGATTTATCAAAAGCATTTTGTATACAGGTCGGCACGTTGGTGATCGGTGTGGATTTTAACAACATTGATAAGTTTCTTTTCATAACAATTTCGTATGAAATGATATTTAATCTCATGTGTTTGGTTTTTGAGTGCTGTACAGGATTACGAGTGATCTGTAAAGCAGCTTTATTATCAACATAAATAGGAGTAGTTAGAAATTCAAAACCGTAATGGCGCATTTGCTGTTGGATAGAAGCCGAAATATACTCAGCCTCACATGTTGAAATAGCTACACAAGTTTGCTTTTTGCACTGCCACGTGACTAGACGATTTCCCAAGAACTGACATCCTACTGATGTTGACTTTGCATCGATCTTGCAGCCACCATGATCAGAATCACTGAACGCTGTCAAATCAAACCTACCATCCTTAGGTACCAGAGACCAGCGTCCGGGCGACCCTTTAAATAACGAAAGATTCTTTTTACAGACATCAAATGAGAAACTTTTTGACTTAACTGGTAGTGAGCTAGAAGACATGTTGGATACATTATATCGGGTCTTGACGCAGTAAGATGCATAAGAGATCCACTCATAGAACGATTAGTGAGTATCTCACATCATATCTAGTCTTGACGCAATAAGTGAGTATCTCACATCATATACGTCAAAATTGATGATAAGCAGTATACTCACCGGTAAGATTTTCTCTCGTGCATGTCTTGATACGGGAATGTGTCGTGAAGTGGTTGAACACCGGCTAGTAAGTATAATTCATACATTAATCATATCTCCTACCATGATTACATCTGATAAGCTGAGCTTATGTGGACAACAATACTGATAATTGTGGTAGAATATTTATTTAATTTTTTTTTTAACAAAAATCATTTTTGGCAAGATTAAAGGCTGGTATGATTCTCTTACCTTGAAACTTAGAAAAAGAATGCTAGTTCATGTACATTTTGTTCTTATCTGTTAATGTTTGTTTTAGTTTACTATGTTTTAAATTATTTCTGATTAGCCAAAGTGGAAGCTCAAATGTTTTCTACCAAGATACGCCCGAAAATCAATTGTTTTGCTATCATAACTTCATAAAGTATCTTTTTACAGCTGGGTAAACTCATAACAAAGAGCAAAATCTGTTCAATGTGAAAATTTTCTAACTTGAGATCATTGTGGATATGGGCAAAGAACTAGACAGGTCAACGAAAAACCTAAGGTCCACGAAGAATTGATGCTCAATCAAGAGGAAACTGGATTTGTACGAATCAGTAGTCACTCGTACGAGTCAGTGGTTCGTCATACGATTCGTAATTATTCATGCGAATAAGTCAGTGGTTCCTCGAGCGAATGGTAGTTCTTCGTGCGAATGAGTCACTAGCTATTCGTACAAGACAGTTGTTCATGCGAATAAGTCACTGGTTCTTTGTTCAGACAGTTCTTCGTGCGACGGGCGTTCTTCGTGCGAACCACTGGTTCTTAGCACGAACAACTGGTTCTTCGTGGGGTGGGTTATTCGCAGGGTATTTTTCGCAGGTGGGAATCTTTTGCAGGAATTGGTTGGTGAGAAGTTTCCTTTTTTATCAGAAACTTGTTTCTGAGTTTGTTTGGAAGTTGTTAGTTGTTTACACAGATTTGGTTAAAAAGACAAACGTTCCAAAAAAAGCTTTTCAGTCAAATCTTAAGATTTAGTCAACCCTCAAGGAGTATTCCGGTGAGTTTTCCGATAAGTGCTTCACCGGAAAATATGTCTAACTAAACTTTGATAGAAAAATTCAAGAAAAACCGTATCCTAACATGTCTCCATGTATTTTTACGAGGTTTTTATAAAAATTTTCTGAAAACAACAAGTTTTACCTAAGTTTTAAGCCACTTTTCTTGTAAAAACTTAAGTTTCTTGTTTGAAGTTCAAGAACACTTCCAGGAAGCTTCACAAGTTTCTCAAACACAACACTATGCTTGGTTTTAAACAAGGAAGAGAGCTAAAGCTCTGATACCACTTGTAGATCCACTTGGAGGATCAAGATAACCTACTTCCTTGTTGTTTAACACACACACGAGTGTGGAATCCAAGTGTATATGCAAACCAAAGCAAAGTATAACTAACACAAAGTAACCAAAGATTCACTATCTTTTAATTAACTAAAGAGAGCTAGTACAAACATATACAAACAATGTTCATACAGACTCAAGGTATTCTCTATGTGCTCTCTTGCTTGAACTGTGAAGTGCATGTCTGTATATATAGGCCTACCACCGAGTAACATCACGAAGAATACAACTGGGCCACGAAGAAGTACAAATCCCACGAAGAACAGCTTCTTCGTGGACTATTCTCACGAACAACTAGTTGCTGTGAAGAACTGTTCTTCGTGAAAGGATACTCGTACGAAAAAGCAATGGCTCGTACGGACAGGCAACTTGCTCGTACGAACAAGCAAAGGTTCTTGAATGGTCACTCGTATGAACAAGTAAATGACTCGCATGAACAACCAATGGCTCGTACGAGCAAGCAACTTGCTTGTACGAAGCACAATTTACTCGCATGAATAAGTGGTTCTTCGGAGAACCCTGCTAACACACATACTACACGACAGCCAGATCAGACACACAAAACTTAACAGTATGCACACATGCAACTGTTTTACAACACAAACAAACTAAACGTCGTACTAAATCAAGATAGGAGTGTTGGTGCATTATGTCTATTGCCTACGTCTAGGATGTGTCGATATTGTATATAGGGCTTAAACGTCATTTGTATAAATGTTATTAATTGTTTTATATGTTTTGTAGTTGACTCGTACGAGTGAGTCAGTTGACTCGTACGAGTGACACTCTGTCACTCGTACGAAGCAACCACTCGCACGAATCACACCTTCTGTTTCACTCACTCCAGTGCGAGTCATGTCGACCTATAAATAGAGGAGTGTTGTGTCAGAGTTAGGTGGTGTTAGTTCAGTTGGTACGGTGAAGCCCTTCTGATTTGTTTACTCGCGTCTGTACTTTGCACGCCTTTTAATATAATTCAGAGCAGTTAAACAGTATCTCTCTCTTGTTCGTTTTTCATCCTCTCTAGCAATGAATTCTGTCTTTGCTAGCTGAGTTAGATCAGACCAGTTGCTCATCGGAGGAGCCGATCCCCCGTTCAAAAGTGGTATCAGAGCCTTGAGGCCTGATCTGCTAACAAACGTGAAGTTCTGCAGGCTACCAACTGTTTCATATCAGATTCACTGTTGCAGCTTTCTACTTCTACATTTCTCCCAAACTGATCTCGGATTTGGACGCAATTATGGACAAATTGGACTAGGATTCTAGGATAGCACGTTAAATTCTATTCTAATCAACCCTTAACAATTTCAGATCTAAAATCAAGCTTAATCATGTTAAAATCGGTAAAATTCATCCGTTTGGAGACTTAGTTGCGTCATACGAGTAGAGAGACCACTCGCACGAACAACTGACCGTAGAATTTGGACCATTCATACGAACAAATAATCAGAAATTCTTAAAATCTTACAAGTTTCAAAATTTACACGTGTGATTCGCATGAATTAAACACTCGTACGAGCATCTCATTCGTACGAGCGAAAGGTCAATCGTACAAGCAATTTCATTGTTTGCACGAGTTACTTGTTTTAGTCACCTTGTCCGTACGAATTTCTGGTTCGTACGAACGGATCTTGAACACAGAAATTGTTTTGTTATCTGCAAGAAAGAGTTTTTCCGAACTAATCAGTTTGTTCAAAAAGTGTGTGTCTAAAGTTTTACAGGAAAAATGGCCGAAGAATTCTACAACGCATTCGCTACATCTGCAGTCACGACCACAGCGGCTCAAAACATGAATCTCGGAAATGAGATGGGTACCATGACCAAACCGTCAAAGTTCATGAACCTAGAAGACTTCGACAGTTGGAGCGAATGGTTCATGAATTGGGTTCAAGCAAATCACTTTACTTGCTGGTTCGCTATCGAAGTAAAAAAGACTCTAGCTCAACTCTCAGATGTTGAAAGGGAAAGGTTCATAAACGAAAAGAAAATGATGAATATTTTGCAACAATCCATCAAAGAAGATATTCTGGCGCTATTACAACACGATGATGATGCACAATCATTATGGAATGCTCTTCGTTTGAAGTTCCAGGGAAGTGCTCAGCTACGTAAGAGTAAACGGGCGTTGTTGAGTAAATAGTTTGATATCTTTACGTTGATTAAAGGAGAAAGAGTGAAACAATTGATCGAAAGATACTGTCATTTGGTGGTGCAAATGAAGAGAATGGGAATCATCAAGACCAACGAAGAACTTATTGATAAGTTGGCAGATTCTCTACCGCAAGGCGAATGGTCTACATATTTGACCATCGTGAAGAATGGAACCGAGTATGGTAATTTTTCATTACCACGTTTCATTGAAAGACTGGAGAGACATGAACTTGAAATGCAAAAGATGGCGAAGAACAAAACCGTCCAAGTTCAAAAGAACAGTTCTGCTACTCAAATTCAGTCTCCGAAGATCCAGACTACCTTCAGCGCCTACAGCACGCCAAGTTCACCATCAAACCAAAACAGTGGCTTTCAATCATTTGCTATAGTTAATCCTCACACGTCTCAAAGCCCACAGTCGTCACATGGATCAAGCACTCCTCAAATCAACCAGAACAGTCAATCAAATCCTACTCAAAGGGTCAGCGCAATATCGCAGTGGATTTCCAGAATGCACAAAACTTCGATGAGAAAACCACGAAGCAACACATGTGTCCATTAGCATCGGTTCTCGAATCTATGATAGTCTTGTAGCAGGAAAGATTGGAAATTCTGAAATGATCAAAGAGGACTACGACTAGTTTGATCCAGTATAGATGGAGTTGATTGACATAAAGTGGTGTATGGCATCTATTGTTCGACACACACAACGGTTCACGGAAATTACGGGAAAAGAGAACTTGGGAGGTTTAGATGGAAAATCGGGATTTGATAAATCCAAAGTTACTTATTTTAAGTGTTGGGAAAAGGGTCACTTTAAGCGTGAATGCCCAAATAGAGAAGCTCAAGGGAACCAGAACCCATTTGCCGATGATTATTACAAGAAGGCTATCTACCATCGTCCTCAACCAAGAACTCGCATGGTGCAGATCGAAGATAAACAGCCAGAGACCAAAGACAAAGCTCTAGTGGTTACTCAAGAAGATGAGGGTTTTAACTGGAACAAATATATTTCCAAGAATGAAAGTTTGGCTTTGGTTGCTAAGATAATTAAAGAACCTGAAGAAGAATCGGAGGCAGCTTTTGATGAGGCACCAGAAGATGATTACTATTATCATACATCATCAGAAGAGGAGGAACTTTTAAACAATGCATTTAAACACCTCCTGCCAAACAATATGTTGAAAACTTTTGCAGGTTATTTTGTACCAAGTCATCAATCATCTTGCGCAGAGCAGAAGACGCCTGATGTTGAACAGATGGTTGATGAAAAGATGGAGAAGTTATCGGATGACATCAGCAAGGCATGCATGGCAAATGTCAATGAGGTAAATGAGTCTAAGAGTGAGTTTGTGGTAGAAAAACCATGTCTGAAATGTGCTGAGCCGTGTAATGAATGTGTTGTAAAAGACACATGATATATTGAGCTTAAAAGTTTAACAGATAATTTGTCAAGTGATTACAAAACAACTAAAGGAGCATACGACAAATTAAGTAACTCTGTTAAACAATACACAAAAGCACTCAGAGAAAATGACGCAACACTCTTGATGCTTAAGGCGACACTAATGTACAAGCAAATGGCCATTAATACTCACTTAAACACTATCGCTGAGCTTATGAGTGAGCTCGAGCAGGTAAGAATCAAAAGTGAATGGGTTAACAAACTGTTAATCAATTATTCAACAAGCTCTTACGTCATTGATCACATTTTACCGAATATTGAAAATAAATACGAATCAGAAAAGGATAAAAACAAGAGTGTGAGTTTCGATCGAGTTCCACCCCTTATGCGGAATAGTTATGCGTGTAAAAAACCAAACTAGACCGTACAATTACTAACGTAACTAAGAACAAGCGACAAATACAAAAGTGTATCAACAAATACTAGGGTTCCTACACGTTTAAGATTCAATTTAATTGTAAAAATGATCAACGAGTTTAGTGTTGCGTGGCTTAGGTGCCAAAAGCTATCGACGTTGTAAGCAACGGACTACAATGCACTTCGTTACAAAGAACATGTAAAATCTAACCTAGACAAAGCATAATTGCACATAAACATTTCGAAAAGTCAAATTTAATCTTCACTCAACAATTCATGAATTCAACACAAATGTAAGTCAATTATCATAGGTTTCAAAATCAAATCACAAGTTATCACAAATCAAAACTCAAAACAATGTCAAACCCTAGAACTTACAAAGACCTACACCGGGGTGAAAACCCTCAAGAATTTGCCGCTCATGATGAACAGAGCTTGGTCACCAGAAATTGAAACCTTGAACTTGAACATCTTGAAGCTTTGATGATGGTGATGATGATGTGATTAGGGTTTGTAGGGGATGGTGAAGGTAAATGGATGGATGAATTGGTTGATGATGATGGTGATGATGATGATTAGGGTTGTAGTGAATGGGGAAGGTAAATGGATGGATGAATTGGTTGATGATGATGGTGATGATGGATTAGGGTTTAGATGATTAGGATGATTCAGAGAATTGGTAGGAATTGGTGGTGATAGAGATGATGGTGGGGTGTTCTTGGCTCCAAGAAAAGTTCAAACCTTCAAAAATGCGTAACTCCTCAAGAAATGGTTAACCAAACTCATATATCCCATCCCCAAACATCAAACAAGAAAATTCGTGTCTGGCAATTGGGAGGGGCGTAGCCGACAGCCCAATGGGGCGTCGCCGACAACCTCTGTTTTGTCTAATTCTTCTCCGACGCTCTAATCCACTGCCTACGATAATTTTTTGCCAACGAAACATCTGGAGGGTGTCGCCAACGGTCCAAGGGGGCGTCGCCGACGGCCCCTCCAATTCTTGTTTTCCTGTTTTTCCATTTCGCAAACCCGGTTGACCCGTTTTTCGCCCCGATTGAGCTACCGAATAGCTCCTTAAACTCTGTAAACCTATAAAACACAAATCCAATCAAAAGTAAGCTATTCGAAACTAAAAGTTATGTAAAACATAAACTTAAGCACAATAAGAACATCGGTTTTCGACCACGCATCTCGGTAACGAAATGTGCCAAGGTAGAAATAGAAATGTGGTAGCATCTTCTACATTGGTAGAGTATTTGAACCTCAGTAGCAACTCTGAACTTTGGTAGTGTCGAAATTACTACCGAGTGGTTACATTTAGTGGTTCAACTATCGAATTTCACACTTCGGATTTCACATAGTGATGGGAATATAGACAATGTCATGGCCGACAGTGTAAAGAAAGCTTGGTGCAAGTGCGAGCAACAAAGGAGTACTGTGTGACAAGAGGTTCCCAACAATATTAAAGAGAAAATTTTATAGGTTTGTAGTTTAATCCTAGGTTATATGGAAGCAATTGTTGGGCTTTTGAGAAGACAAAAGTGGTGAAGCTAGAGATAGCTTATATGAGGATGCTAAGGGAGATGTGTGAGCACACAAAGATAAACCAGATAACAAATGCAGTTTCGAAAAAAAATCAAGGGTGGCATGTATCTTGGATATGATAATGTAGGGGAGATTGAGATGGGTTGGGCATATAGAGATAAGATAGATTACTAACCTAGTAAGAACTGTGGAAACGCTCATAGTGGAAGGGGGAGCATAGGAAGGCCCAAATTGATATAGGATGAGTAGATTGGGTAGAATTTGCTAGACTTGCACTTCTCAGAAGAAATGATTTGGGTTAGGAGTTCTTGGAAATGTTAATCAATTAATGTTATGGACTATTAATGGAATGTATTGATTATCTTAACTTTGTCTTGGGGCCTTAGGTTTTTCTGAACTTTTTGGCGTAAAGATTTTAGGTGTTTTCTTCAACGGTTCAAATATCTTCATTTGGTTTTGAAATTCTTTTGGGCTTAACAGAAAATCGAACAAATTTGAATTAAAAATATGCCTGGTGGACCTGAATTTAACTAATTAAACCAATTTATTCAGTTCGATTATCTAATTAAACTAGTTATTATTCGTCTCAATCCGGTTATGTGTCCAGATAAGCATGATTTAGGGAACTGAAAACTAAATAAGCAATTTAGATACGGCTAGGAACCAAATAACCAAAAATGAATGTGTCTAGATAAGCATGATTTAGGGAACTAACAACCAAATAAGCAATTTAGATACGGTTAGAAACCAAATAACCGAAAATGAATATGTCTAGATAAGCATGATTTAGGGAACTAAAAACCAAATAAGCAATTTAGATACGATTAGGAACCAAATAACTGAAAATGATTCTAGTTCAATTTGTTTCAGGTACGATTTTTGGTTAATTACTATCTTTATTAGAATTTTTTGCATGATTGTTACTTTGATTCTATTAGTAAGATTTTATGTTATCTTAATTACTATATTGTACATGCATAAAAACGTAAAAAAAAAAATTTGGAACAGGGGGTCTCAGTGCGAGCTTGCTTTCTATCTTCTCGGAAAGAGAAAATGTTTGCCCTCATCTTACCCTCCCGGACCATACGAACGGATCTGCTATGAGTGAGATTTTCCTTAGTATGTGAGCTTGTAAACGAACCGAATAGACAAGAACATCGCATGTTTGTGTTCATTCATTTTACTTTAACTGGACAAGTGATTGAACACTAATAATTAAATGAAAGGGGTTTCTTGTTCACATTTGCTCAATAGGAAAATAAGTGTGCTCGTTTGATATTATAAACAAACACAAACAAATGAAAATAACTTAAAATAGATGAATGAACATATCAGAGCTAACGACAATCAAAAGTTTACGTGAAAAACAATCTAGTGTACTTTAAAATTATTAAAACTAGATTACATTGTAATTTGTAAGTAATGAAATTTTTAATTTCATAAAACTAGACTAAATTTAATGGACCTATAAATTTTATATGAAATATATAAATGAAGTTAAACGAAATAACTTAAACAAACGTAAACTAACAAACATAAATGAACATGAAATAGTTAACATAAATGTAGGTAATGAACGAACAATTATGAACATAAATGAACGAAGTAGACAAGTGTCCATATTCTTTCGTTTAACTAAATGAACACAAAAGTAATCTATGTTTATTATTATTTTTGAATACCTATATACAATTCACGAGTAATACACTTAAGTATGAGTTTGTTTGTTTAATTGTTCAATTGCATGGATGATACAAAAATATTTCATCAATAGCTTCAAGGACTTTAATTTAACCAAACAAAAGTTATTTATATAGTTATAAAGAAAAGCATGAGAAGAAAACTACACTATGATTCATTTAATCTTATTTCAAATTTGGCGAAGGGTAAATTGTGTTTTAGTTACTTTAGGTTTCTGTAAAATTCTATGTGTTGTCCTTTAACTAACAATATTACAACATGTATCATTTATGTTTTAATTCTTTACAACATATTTTTTATGTCTTAATTTATTTACAACGGATGTCTTTTATTTTTGAAATCTTTAGGGAGAAAGAACACCGCTTGTAATGAAATTATAACATAAAAGATATCAACTATAATTTCGTTAGTTAAAGGATATCTCCTCAAATTTTAATAAAAGCTAAAGGACCCAATTTACCCTTAGACAAATGAATCAAACTATTTCGATTTTCATAATCAGAATCATGAATAGTAATGCACACTATATCTGAATCAAATTATTAATTGCAATTTACATTCCACCTTATTTTCTTTCCTTTTTTAAGACTCAATCAAGTAGGCCCATGTGGGTATATGAATCATTTGGACTAGACGATATTCAAGGTTTTTGTATGTTTAAACACTACAAAAACACATTTAAGCTTGCCTATAAAATTATATTATCATGATGTAATTAATAAACATTCTCATAAGATAAGTTGCTGGATCCTAAAAGTCCAACACATAAAATATAAGTGGAAGTATATTGAAGATGGCAAAGTCCTTGGTGGTAGGAATTGGGCACTGGCATCGGTAATCACCTTTTTTAAAGTTTAGTGGTAAAAGGAAACAACTAAACCCTTGCTTATTTGATACTCGTTTCTTGTCAACTTTCAAGGACGGCTAAATTTGTCCCTTTCATTTCATTGATCATTTTATAGCTCGTTAAAAAATAAATTTGGTCAATTATGCATTGGTCATGTAATATCAATGTGATTATATCAGGAGTTCTTGACAGATGGCGAGAAGCAACCCACTTATTTCAAGGCGTATGGTAGGATCCTAGAATATGAATTATATTTTTATTAACATAAACATATAATGTCACATCTTGGCCAATGTTAGTTACTTGTGTTATTTATAATTATATCTATAAACATATAATGTCACATCTTGGCCAATGTTAGTTACTTGTTTTATTTATAATTATATCTATCTTATATGTCACATGTTGGCATATGTTAGTTACTTGTGTTATTTATACTTATATCTATGTTATTTCTCGGCCCTGTGTACTTTCTATGATGTGATTTAGTTTTAAGATGTTCGATTATCGTATAACCATGTTATGTTATGTCTTAATATGTTATCTTGTTACTTGTTATTACATGCTTTCTTAACAAGGATTCAAATCCTTATAAGTACAAAATTAGTTGGTATTTAGGTGTAAAGGATTGCTTTTAAGAAAACCAAGTCATTATTTATCTTAATGTAATAAAAGACTCAATTAAGTATGTTGACTTTTTTTTTAAATTTCTTTTGTAAAATTTTATGTTGAATTAAGGAGTCCAAAACTCTAAAGTCTTTATTTACATAATGAAATTATACTTGATTACTTGTCAAACTAGTTTATGTAACAATGACACACGTATATGCTTTTATATCGAATATCGAATATCGAAATGTTAGCGCCAATTTCATTTAATTTTTTACTCTACAATGGATGGAAGAGCTTTCAAAATTATTGCACCATTATGATTAAGTTCTTCAGAATGTCATATTTAGTCTTGATGAGTCTTGACTTGATTAATCTATACAAAATTTGAATGTTTTAACAACAATTTTATATTAATAACAATGTTGATTTCTTATTGTAAGCTATTCAATTTCTTAATTTCGTTGATGATGGATATGAAATTATAGGTATTTGTTAAACAAGTTGTATATAATATATATTATGAAAAGAATACAATTTATAGGCGCCTATTAGCATCGAAGTGAACTCCAGATTCACCTAAAGATTCATTTAATGGTACAGAATCTATTGATCTTGTTACTTAAATTCTATAAGATTCATTTATATAAGTTAGATTTTTGTCTTATAGGGTGCTAATTTCTAGATTTCTTGGGATAAATAAGGAAAAATTGTGTTGAAATCTTTGAGGCACTTTTGTTGGATCCGAAAGAAATGTATGACATAAAATGTAAGTTCATTCGCATCGACTCATAGAGGATACATATGTGATGGTGGTAGCCACGGCAAAATGTGTTAATTAAATGAGTGTAAAAGTGAAAAGCTACAGTCTTTCTTGTTTAGCACTCTTTGTTTTTAACATTGGGAATACTAATATATATAAACTAGTGAAATTTCTACAAGGTTTGCATTGAAAATTTAGAGACTATGTTCAATTTATTATGATATCGACAAAATACCAATACTCAACATAGTAATCGGAACAGAAAAAAAGAGCTGAAAATTAAAATCGTGATATGCCCAAAAGGAGATTAATAAGTGTTTTACATTGATTGAAAACCATTATAACGAATATAAGTAATCGTTCTGATAATACTGTTAGAAATGTTGTTCGGTCGAAGTCGGTTTGGTTCGTCACAACACCGGGACGTTACTAGCACTAACTATAGCTTACGATATAAAAAAGAAAACTCTAATTTGAAACAACTCAATTTTCAACATTGTTTGCCTAGAATTGGAACGAAAATTTTACAGGAAACCATACACATGTATACTAGTATCGCTATCGAAATTTTTCGGATGGTACTGATTTGGTTCATTATAATAAAGAATAAAAGCAATTTATATTTGACCTATTGTTTGCCTAGAATTGGAACGAAAATTATACAGGAAACCATACACATGTATACTAGTATCGCTATCGAAATTTTTCGGATGGTACTGATTTGGTTCATTATAATAAAGAATAAAAGCAATTTATATTTGACCTGTTTTATTTTAAAACAGTAGTGAAAAGTAAATAAAATAAGCAAAAAAATGTGAGCATTGACATGTAAAATTGTAATTACTAAGTACATTACAACCCATATATATATATATATATATATATATATATATATCGTACGTGCGTAATTCCATCTCTTACACATCGTATGTTAAGGAATATTGTATGTTAACCAACCCCTATATAACCCCTTAACGTACGATGTGTAAGAGATGGAATTACGCACGTTATAAAACTCAAAAATCCTAATCACGCATGTTGAAAATTATAATCACGCATGTTGAAAACCATAATCACGCATGAACATAATCACGCATGTTAAAAAAATAGTCGTGCATGTTATAATTTCATCTGCATACGTTAAGCAAGATTGTACAATACACTTTCACTAGATATATATATATATATATATATATATATATATATATATATATATAGGGTGAGGTTCGGCTACAAAGTTTATATCTCCTAAAAAGTGTATAAAGTCATAAAACACCATGATTTTTGTCCTAAAATCCACAAATAACACAGTGAAGATTACTAAAACATTATATTCAAAACCTAGCAATCCATAAAAATTCAAACACATAATCGTAGAACTATGAATATAAAACACAACATGATAATCAACATAAAACATATAATGTTAGTCATTGGATAATCAGAGTCTTATAATTCAAAACACAAAACAAAATCCACAAATATGGTGTTTTAATAATCTTTATTACGTTATTTGTGGATTTTGGATGCGTTTTATGGTTGACATTATGGCATTTTATGACCTTTTACACTTTTTAGAAATTTTAGACTTTGTAGTCAACTCCTAGCCTATATATATATATGGTGTAAAAATCCCGACTAGGTGCCTATTAATCCCCGATTAGTCGCTAATTAATCAAATTAATTCCGATTAATCTCCGATTAATCCTGATTAATCGCTAGACCCCACCCCGCCGCCCGACTAGACTAACGACTACTACTGTAACATCCGTCAAAAAACGGATTTTACCAAACCCGCTCCGTTTATTAACCGAACAATCAGTTTAAAATTTCGTGGCGAATTTAATGCCCAAAATAATTTTAAACGTTACATAATTAATTATTATATTGGAATATATAATTTGTTTTTGAAAAACTGTTAAAAATAAGAAAATAAAAATAATATGGCACTGCCGGGTTTCGAACCCGGGTCAGTCAGCCGGGTCAACGACTTAAACACACACACACTCAACCACTGCGCCACTTGTATTCCTTGTTAATTATTAGAATCAATTAATTCATATCATGATTCTCGAATTCAAAAACCGGCGCCCAAATTTCAGTCGTCGGAAATCCCGACTAACTCGCCAAGAATTTACGATTTCTTCAGTTATAACGTAAACCTTAATCACTACATCGGTTATAACCGACGCCTGAACCCGCGACACAAGCTATAACCGCCGGAGAATTTCTAACTGACGAATCAAGTCAGAAATCGGACCAAATTCATCGATGACCTGCCTTATAAATACCCCCTCGAACCTCTGCAAGCTTTTTCGCTCAAAACCGCACCTTTACCCGACGTAATTCCACTTGCTGGAAAATTTCTGCACATCGCCGGAAAACCGAACCCTTCACTTCTGAGCCTTACTGAACCCCCTGAGCTTATACCGAAGTCACCCACATCCTTTTCAAGCTTGCTGAAGACCCTCTGCCGTAAGACACACGTCGCCGGAATCTTTTGCTGTCACCGGAGTTTCGCCGGAGAAACAGAGGAGTCCAGTCGGTATACCTTACGCTTAAATCTTTCATTCTTTTTATATATCTCATCTGTAATTAACCTCAAAACACTAAAGAACATGATTAAAACTTCGAACCAGTCGGACTTCCGATTCTGGTTAAATTCAACGAAGAAGACGAAGTTTCAGTTGTGTATATGTATAATTAAAATCAAGTTATAACTCGGGTTAGACACACAGTCCAGCGGTGGACTGTGTGCACATTAAAACACGTAAACGTCTCGAGTTCGAATCTTGTCCCACGCATGCTGCCTTAATAAAAATGTCCTTTTTGTTAACCGAACCGGAGTCACCGCTGTTACATGTTAAGTTTATTAATAACCGGAATAATAACCAAGTTAGACACACAGTCCAGATGTTTAATCACACGTCACGAGTTCGAATCCGGACTGCCGCACCGGTCCGGACAATTATCCAACCTTTTTAAATAAGGCGGAACTGAAATTATTTAATTGTATATAAGTATAATAAAAATCAGGTTATATAACAAGTTAAACACACAGTCCAGCGGTGGACTGTGTGTTAACCTAAACCACAGGTCCCGGGTTCGAGACCTGTGGAGCGCACCGAATCACTGATTAAAATCTTTTTAGAAATAAGTTGATTTTCGGATTAATCTAATTAATATATAAATATAATTAAAAACAGAAATATTTCGGGTTAGACACGTAGCTCAGTTGGTAGAGCTGCGTGCACGCGTACGGGAGGTCTCGGGTTCGAGCCTCACCCAGCGCACACTTACACGCATACGAACCGGTCAAACAGTCAAGGTCAATGGTCAATGGTCAACGGTCAACGGTCAAAAAAGTCAACTTTGTTTATTATTTTTATTTATTTATTTTAATTAAAAATCAATTAAAAATACTTAAAAATAACATTTTTAAGGTTAGGAAATAGCCTTAAACTCACAAAAATACACCCAACCATCCTACTAAAATGGATTAATAAAACTCGTTTACTTACCAAAACATTATACCATTATCTAGGTTAATTTCACTCGTGGTTAAAACCACTTCGTGCGCATTCAACAGCATCAACCGAACGCACCCAATGTGAGTGAATCTTTATAACTCCCCCTTTTTAATTACACGTTTTGGGGTGTGTCATGTGTCACAAAATAATTAACTCGTTTATTTAATCTTGTGCCATACCATATTGTGATCTAAACTTAGATTGTTTATATTGTTGTGGTTATGTATTTCATTTTGTCAACCTATATGAAAGTCATTCATTAAGCCCATCAATTCCTCGTGGTAGACGAGTTGAGCAACGCGTGCCTCAAAACAAATCCATTATTGTTCATGTGTGTATTATTGAGTTTATATTGTTTGTAGTTATGTATTTCATATTGTCCAGTTTATGCAATTCATTCATTAGGCCCATCAGTTCCTCGTGAGAGACGAGTTGAGCAACGCGTGCCTCTAAACGGTCCATTATTGTTCATGTGTGTATTGTTTAATATTAAATTGGTTGGTGAATAAGTTTACATCTATTTTTACTCATGTATGGTTGTGCACTCTATTTTATAATCAATTAAATAAACTTGTTCAAATGTTTTCCATAGGATTCACTCGCCAACTTTTTGTTGATCCAAAAACCCTTTTTACACATGATACAGGTGAACAGGATGAAGCAAGGAAAACATAGGAAATGCCTTAGAAGAAAACAATGAAGCCTAGATTGATATTTCGGACATGTTATAATATTGATTGTAATTTTCCATTAAAGTGTATTAATGAATATGAAACGTTAAAATAAATGTCATGAGCTTTGATGATAACCCAATCATGCCCCGATCACCTTTTCCGCTGCCGGTCGGGGTGTGACAACTACAACACTGCCTATATATATAGGGTTAAGATCGTGTGAGAAACAATATGCTAATTGAGAAACTTTAGAAGCATTCTAAATTACACATTTTCCTTAAGTTGTTCGTAATATACACTTATGTATAATTTAAAGTTGACTTTATATACATATGTTAAGGGTTATTGCAAAAAAAAATACGTGCAAAATTAATTATTTATGTGTAAGTGAGGAGAGTTCCATTTGTCCATTTGCTAACTGTATGTATATTACATATGTATCTATAAAAACGACAAACTTATAATGAAACAAGAAATTGTAAGAACCGCTTACAATGCAAATCATCTATAAGTTTAAAGGTTTTGTAATTAATTGAAGGTTTTGTAAAAGAACACATATGTTGTTATTTCATAATATGCTTGACATTACAGAAAATAATAGGAAATCATATATAAACTCCACTTGCTGTTTAATGAGTAGAAAAAAGTTCACATACAATTTAACATGAAAGTGAATGCATGATTGGGAATAGGCAATCATCAGGTTCATCTCCCTGATCCATCTCCTCCAAGTTGTTTTTTATTGGTGGTTTCAATTTCCCATGCTCAATGCATTACCACCTAGGAGAAACGATTTCTGCATCTATGGATGCCGTGGGTTATCAGACTCGGCCATCTCCACATCACGATGCAAGCAGAAAGCCTTTCTACGACAATGCGACATTTCATTATTCATGGACACTTCGATTTCAACCATCTCCCTTTCTTTCGAGAGACACCTTGTGACCAAGTTTTCATAGCGAACTATGATCATATAAGAACGTTTCGCTAAGATAATCCGCTTTATTATATCTATTTGACGTGATCACACCCGACACACTGGACAATCACAAAAAATATTGAAAAATCAAATATAGTCGGAACCCTAGAAAAATGAGGCCTAAAGATCCTTCTTTAGTGCCAAGCTCATTGGGTCTCTTGTTGTAGCTCACTTTTTAAACAAATTGACGATAGCATACGATAAACAAATTTATAAATTGGAGTAGAGCAAATGACTAGATAAATGTTTGATGATTTTAGTATAACTGTATTTAATTAAAACTGTGGGAAGAAGATTAAATATTTATATGAGTTAGAAGGTGTGTATAATATAAGAGTACTTTAGTCATTTTACACAAACTTGATAGGAAAAGTTAACCCCCATCCAATCAAGGGCGCATCCGAGTAACAAAAATGATGCAGAGCGGAAGCAACAGAGTTTCTCAAAGAAAACTTGTAATTTCTCATTAAACATAAAGTTATGTGAGGTGCCATTTTAAAAAGATTTTTAAAATTTGGCAGCTCTACCAAAATTTGAAAATTACAAAAAGACTTAAATAAATTCAAAGTAACACCATAAATTATGCTGATAATTGATGCATGTTATTAGTGCTATAAAAAAGACAGTGGATTTGAATAATCTCAACTTTTATCAATTGGCTGATAACACTCCTAACTTTCGATTTGTACATCAGCACTCCCAACTTTCAACTTATTGACCAATAACACTTCCTAACTAACTCAACCCTAACCTAGTTATTTTTTGTTGATGTGGCATATGATGTGGCCCTTTTGCTGACATGGCATATGATGTGGTAGTAGATGTGGCGTTTTTTATAACATGACAGCTGACATGGCCTTTTTTGTGCATGATGTGGCAATTGACATGCCTTTTTTTATGACGTGCAGCTGACATCAGCTAACTGGGTTAGGATCTAGTCTGTTAGTGAGTGTTATCGGCCAATAAGTTAAAAGTTGGGAGTGCTGGTGTACAAATAAAAAATTGGGAGTGTTATCGGGCAATTGATGAAAGTTTGGGTTATTTAAATCCTATATCCCTAAAAAGAAAGTCTAGAAATTGAGGAAAAATCCTGATTGACGAAATCAGAGCTTCAAACAAAGAAACCAGGTTTGACGGCTAGGTCAGACCACCTATGATGTTTGCCCTGAGATCCGGCTAGACGAGACCTTTTCGTCGCCTACTAGTGATCCCCTTAACTCCAATCATAACCAAATTATTCTCGTTTAAAGTTTGAGCAAATTTTCCTTGTTTCCTCTCATTAAACTAGTTCAAATAAAAATATGCCAGCTATTGGACCCGCTCCTAATAATAAAATGTAAAGCATATGGAATTTATATGTAGCTTTAGAAAAGTGGGAGGTTAAAGGTAAAATCTGAGTAAACCAAAGGGATTTTTACTAAAAAGATGGTGTTTTGGATCGTACGGATTTATCTAATTGATCCCTTTAATAATTAATGAGTAAAATGACCATTTCGTCCTTGAGGTTGGGCCAGTTTTGCAACTTTCGTCCAAATGTTTGTTTTTCAACATTTGGATCCAAAAGGTTTGAAATCTTGTCATTTCATCTGGCTTATTAATTTCATCCATTTTTCTACGTTAAATCAAGGGTATTTCCGTCTGTTTTTTGTTAATTTAAAGGGCATTCCGATCTTTTTCAAGGGTATTCGTTCTTTTCACATAAAGTGAAAAAGATCAAATTGTGCTTTAAGTTAACAAAAAAGACGGAAATACCCCTGACTTAACGAAAAAATGGATGGAGTTAACTAACCGGAATGAAAATGACAAGATTTCAAACCTTTTGGATCCCGATGCGAAAAACAAATCTTTGTAAGAAAGTCGCAAAACTGTCCAAACTTAGGAACGAATATGACATTTTACTCGGCTTAAAAGTTGTATCAGATTTGAAGAAAATGTACACCCTCTTCTGCTCTTCCTACACATACTGTTTGCATACTCTGGATATTTCATATAAACCAAAACCTAGAGCATCCATACTGCTGAGTCAAGAATATGACACTTTTACTCCTGGAAATGTATAATTGTAAATCATATGATAAGTTTGTGCTTTGTATTTTGCCATACAATTTGACTTTTTAGTCACTAGAACCAAATTTAATTTTTGAGATTATAAACCAAGAATAGATAATAATATTCTCCGTTCTCAACTAATTATTAATAACTCACCAATATTTTATTACAAAAGAACATGTAGCCTGTGTTGCATGCTAGTTGTCAAACATGTTTACGATTATATTTATAAGTTGAATAGAACGACAACCACGATATTCAGAGTGCGCTCCTTTTTGATGACCATGTAGATGTAGTGTTCTTTTTGTGTAATATTCATTTCTTGTATACTTCTGTCTATTAATTTCACTAGTTTTGCATATGTTTATACTCTCCAGAGTTTCAATTATAAAACAATTAGACACTATAGCTTACTCTCTCTAGTGAAAATTTAAGGAAACCGAGTGTTATCATGCACAAACATTCATGATAATGGACTTAGATAAAGATTAGTTTTAAAGAGATTTTAAAATCATTTTAAATATAATAATATATGAATATATTGATTTTATACAGTTTTCTACGATTTTGGCAGTTTTAAAATCTAAAATAATGCCTAAAATATCATGTTGAAAGATTTGTCTAGTGCACCAGAACTAACAAGATTCGTATTTTTTTCAACGTAATTGATTATCCTAAAAAGAGGACACGTTTACATGTGATTGTGGTCCATGAACGTCTTATATTATATAAAAAATAGAAAGTCATCTCGAAATCAAATTGAACCGAGAAACTAAGATAGCGTACGCTTCGTGGAATATAAAAGAATTAGAACTGAAGTTGGCGTATGAATTGAAATTTGATTTAGAATTTAGTAGAATAGAATAGAATGAAAACCTGGATGGAATTATTCAATTCCAATTCCCTTTTTTGTTGAAACGAACAACGTACGAAATGATATTTACATTTCAGTTTCATCTGAATTCCATTTTATTCTATGAAATGAACACTGCCTAAGATTTGTTGGCAAAATATATAACCCGTCTTTTTTAAAAAGGTGTGTTGTGATTTTTTTTAATCAAAAGTGTAAAACTTCTTTTTTTTTTTCGACCCTAAGGTGTCATAGTCAAAATACACGGTGTCATCATCCGCCGGTAACACCCACTCATAAACATGTTTATGTATTTATGTTTTGTTTGACCTTTAAACAACTACTTGAAAACAGTTGGTAGGAGTTAGGACGAGGTGAGATGTGCGACGACGTGTATCTCAGACTAGTTTTCTTTAAATAATTGACCATAGTCCATATGTAAGAAATAGTAATATAAACAAGGTCTAAAACCAGAAGTAGAACTAATTATTGATTTTATAAAGTTTTTGAATTAGTTCTAAAAAGTTTATTTAATAGCTTACCAGCCTAATGTTTTAGACTAATTAAAAATAATAAGAACAACAACAAGCAACAGTATATTTAGAATTAAGAAGAAAATCTTAACAAATTGTGTAAGTCGCATCGTCTCTTTTATTGAGATGAATATTTATTCAAAGCTTTGATTATATCGTTTCTTTGACAAGCATGTGACTAAGTAAGTAATATAAGTGAATCAGGAACAAGTGTTTATTTCGGACCACTCTTGTTCCAGATGCGGGCTAAAGGAGGATGTTAGCGTTTCATGTTCTATGGGAGTGCTGGATCGCAAAATCCATTTGGTGGAGTGGCTTGACTTGGTTAAAATTCCCGCTCCCTGACGCTACCCGTTCTTTCAACAATTGCTTTGCCTTGTGAAAATAGGAAGGGGTCTAAAGATTGGAAAACGGTGATCCGAGGGATCCTTTTGGTGATGGCATGGGAGTTATGAAAGGCTAGGAACATAGCGAACTTCAATAACAATCATATCAACTTCAATAAAACAGCGGACATCATAAAGGAGAATGACTTTTTTTTGGATTTCTAATAGATCTAAATACGTAAACCTTAGTTGAGAGAGACGGCGTGAATTCAATGTTCAGGATGTAATTTTGTAACTTAGGGTTTTGACCCTTTTTACTATAGTGTTATATAGTCGCAGTCCAAATGAAAACTAATATGGATTATTTGTAACATAAGAGTTATTTGTGCGATTACATTGACTTTAGATCTGTCATGATATCTTATTAGAAAATCAAACCCCTCTGTGTTTGTGAAACATATGTCAGATTATACCAACTCTTGTACCTTTACACCGGCTATCATATAACATTTTTCGGTCTCATTAAATCTTCTATTGTTATGAATGCATCCATTATGTAGTGACTTTCCACATGTATAACCCCTATGTATGAATGCATTCATTATGTAGTGATTTTCCACATGTATAGCCCATTTCTTTTATTTACTATTGTACTAATGTGAGTGCCTATATATAATGGCATTTGTATATGATGTTAGATCAATGAATAAGAAATCTCCATGTTCTATTCTCTACATGATTTCATAGTCTAGCTCTCATGTTTATATACATATATATTAGTTGCTAATAGACCGTTGTTTCACAACACATTATCAGCACGAACGTGCTCTATGTGTTTTGCCACCCTTGGTATCCTTTTTTCCTTGCCTTTGATGTGCATTATTTTCCATCCTAACTCAATTCGCACGTTGAGAAAACAACCCAATAATTATCCAAAATGATGAAAGATGGGTTTCTTATGCGATGGAAAGTTGGAAACCATAGATGCGTAGCCACTGCTGACAAAACGTTGGATCTTCGGATCAGCAATCTCTACTAATAAAGGTATGATTCTTCGTATGATTATTTCATATTATATTTGATGATGATACATCAATCTTACTGGTGACACTTATTAATGTACATATATAAACTTAAACTGATCATTACTATAAATTCTAGGATGTAGTCTCATAATTGAACTCTTATCTATTTATTTTTTTTTTTTTGCTTTTAGAAAGTTATTATATATATATTAGCATGTTGGTATTCATCAGGATTTAGATGTTACATCATAAATTATGACGTTACAATTGACTAATTCATCTTTTTCTAATACTCATTATTAATTGAATAACTATAGTTTTCGTTAACGACGACGATATTACGAATATTTATTTTATTTTTCTCTTTTACAAATGATCCCTTCTATTATTCTAAATTGGCTGGACTATCATTTAGTTAGTTAATTTAATATATGTTGTTTAGGACTCTTATAATCTAGCGATGCTCATCTAATATTCTTTGAGCTACCATAATAATATATTTATGCTTCTTTATTAACCTTGTTAAGTTGTAAATAAAATTGTTGAATTATTTTGATTTGAGAAAGTTAATTTGCAATCTAGAGAATCTTATTTGTGCTTTTTAGAATCCATGAAAAATAATTAAATTCAATATTCAATATTACAAAGTATGGAACTTAATATTTATGGACTAAACAATGTAATTGTATTATGTATATATCCTTGTATTGGTGGTAATATATACATGATGTATGTACTAGATTTTCATTTTGTATAGTTTATAATTTAAATGGATATGAATTCTGTAATTAATTGTTTTTATTAGTCATTGTTAATACATAGCAGTCAAAAGACTTTTACATAATTAGATATATATGAGTTATGTGAGTAGTGCTCATTGGATATTAATCCTCTGTTTATAAACATCAATTGATTTAGTTTTGAATAAACTATACAACTTATAATGCAATATGTTATTATTATTATTATTGTTATTATTATTATTGTTGTTGTTGTTGTTGTTATAACATGATTATGCAAATATCGTTTGGTACTTATACTAAGGTTAATGTTCTAACAAATTTTGCATATAAGAAATTCATATAATAATTAATATTGCTAGATATCATTAGTTGTTTTTAGAGAAACATTTTCTAGCGATGTCGGTACCTCTCATGCATTCATTATGTCATGTCATAATGTTTAATAATTTATTTGCATATTAACTATTACTATTGCTAGTATAAAATAGTGACTATTGCTATTACTTCATATGTACAATGTATAGATTGCTTATGTGATGTCATCAGTTGTTTAAATGTCAATATTTGAGAAGAAAAAAAATGAGTATGCTATGTAATTCATTATTATTACAATTTTCAAAAAAAAAATCAAATACAATAATAAATGATCTGAGAACTTGAAAGAGATATATGTTTAAGTTTTAAAGTAAGTGTTCAAAATATATAAGATATTATGTTTGGTTATACCATAATAAGTTATTACATAAATTATATGCGTTTGCTTATTAGTGATAAAAAAGGTTTCTTATTTTATAAAGGCGCATTATAAGTTGTTTTTATATGATGACATGCTACAAAGTCATGTATTGTATGATTTGTTGTATCTCTACCTTGTATTCTATATGCTATCACTTCTTTATATCGATAATACCGAATAGAACGACTAAACCAAAGTTGTGGTTTATTGTCATTCTTATGAAAAAGTATAAATATGTTTCGATTTGACACCTAAAGTGTCATACTTCTTGTATCTCATTATCAAGTTAAAAGAAATATTAAATGACTTGGACATATAATTACTTCTCAATTGATGTTATACGAAGAGAAGTTTATTTATAAGGGAAATTGGATAAAACAAGTTTTGTTTGTCAAACCTCAAATATACTCCTGAAGTAGCAATATCATTTAAAGGGTATAAACGATTTGAAACGACTGTATATCTATATGTTTGAGAAAATAACAGAAAACCGTAAAAATTGTATGGTTTTACTCTGATTCATGAAGTGAATATATATATTGATCATTGTAATCATGGGCATCATTGAGAAAATTGTAATAATGATCATATTAATAATAAGATTGACCATCAGAAGTGCAACAATCATCATGTTAATAAGAGATCAAACTATCAGAAATTATAAGATAGCCAAGCTAATAATGAGATCGAATATCAGTATTATAATGATAGTCATGATGAGATCGACCACCAAAAGAGGTAAACTAGTGATTACATAACACGATGGTTTGAACTTTGAAGTTATAATACATTCTTTCATATCTTATGTTTTGTATTACATACGTGCAAGTAATACATATACAATATCATAAACCATAAGTTTATGGATCTTAATTATATGTTGGCATGACCGGTTAGACCACACCGAGCCAATGATGATGTGAAACTTAATGAATAACCAGAAGATTCTTCATGATAATTAAACATGTCATAGTTGCTCTCAACAAAAGTTAATTATTTAAAACCAAAGTAGGGTGTGAATCCCTAAAATATTATGGAATGAATGAAGTATGCATATATCCAAACATGATACCGTTTAGTGTTTTTAAATGGATGCATCGTCTAAATGGTCATCAAATTTACAACTTGAAGTTGTGTGTAGCTTAGCTAATGAGATAGCAAGCATATTATTCCATATAATCATATTATGGTGGTTATAACATTGAATTTAGTATCCATGTTACTAATATTATTGGAATAAGTATTAAACTTTCTAAATGCTTAAGACACAAATTGCTTTTGTTGAAGATGATGATCAAACGTCTACAAATTGATTGCAAAGCCAATAATCAAGATAGCAAAAGTTCATATTTGAGCACATGTGATTTTACATGTGGTAACATTATTTCACATCAAGCCAACATGTTGTAATAGTTTCTCCCCATTATAGGTTGGTTTTGGTCAGGAAACCAAATATTTCTCATTAAACCTTTTATTGTGCGGTATACATTGGAATTGATCCACCACAACGCATAAAGATTGAAACTCAAATAATGTTGGTCATATATGTTGGATGAAAATATTATTTATGATTACATACTTAGAGCAATTAACGAGAGATTTATTTATAACTCGTTAAATCTTACTTTAAGTAAATTAACATTTTCAACATTAGGGGGAGATTAATGGCAGTTGAAAAAGGAATGGGTATGCATGAATTATCATTGATCCTCAAACTAAATTGTGTGAACAAGAGGTTCAAAAGATAATTTATTACCTAGATTAAAGAATCAATCACTAGACATGTTCACTGACTTAAATACAGTGACTAAGTAAGTCATGTAGTCAACTGCTAATGCTCCAATTAAGTTAATAGTCCTAGTAGGGCAAACCATATAATAACGAGTCTATTGCACGCATGAAGCGTGGTAGACTAGTCGATTCCAAGAAAATAAAAATTTCCTCAAAAATTGGAGCAAGTAATGAAGAAGATGGTCAAGTCGAGGTTATAGTAAAAAATGGGTCTCTTGAAGAGACATTAGACATGATGGTTCTGGAAGAACCTCAGGTACCTGAAAATAAAGAGCTCTTAATAAATTATATCATGTCTAGAAGTGTATGGAATCGAAACAAAATCGACGTCGTTATACTTTTGTATATAATATAGCGCTTGAAAAGATGAAATGATGAGGACAAGATTTAAATCTGCCTATGAATAAATACAAATAAATGATTGGCCAAAATGGAACGACGCAAATGAGGCAGAGTTGAATTCTCTATTGAAATGAAAGTTTACGGGCCAGTAGTCCATAAAAAAAGTTGTAAAATATATTTAATATAATTAGGTCTTTTATGTGGATAAAAAATTGATGGCACAAGGATTTCGTAAAGACCTATGATTAATTATGAGGAGACGTATTCTCCAGCGATGGATGCAATAGCTTTCCAGTATTTAATTAGTCTGGTAATATAAAGAGAGAATTGATATGCGTCTTATAAATGTTATGTATCATTTAGATACTAAAGTTTACATGCAAGTCCTTGAAGGATTTAAATTATGTAATTCATGTAAAGTAAGTTCTCGAGAACAATATGATCATTGTATACAGATTCATTTTTTAATACAATTGAACTCCTGATGAGTTTCTTAAAGCAATTGAGTTCTTTAAATGTGAATCAAAACATCTTAAAGATGTAATTCTTGTGCACCAATAAACATACATTGAAAACTTGTACCCAGTGATTGTGATGTCTCAATAAATAGTGTACACGCATGGTACAATATGGATTTTGGAGATAAAAGCAAGTGTTCATGACACTTTTACATGATATAGATATCTATGTGTTAAATGAGCAAATTTATATAGCAAAACTCCTGAAGATTGAAAGCACATGCATATATGGATAAGATAGAACGAATTCCCTCATGGATTGAAAATGAAATACAATATTGCAAATTTATGGCTCGATGCGTAGGACATACGTTTATATTATAATTCATCAATCATAATACATCTAGAAAATGTTGGACATTTTCATATGGATAAAGCTTTTGGTGTAAGTACATTTAATGATGTTCCAATATTTGATATAGATAAAAATGACTTTTATCATCTTCTATCAAAGAAGCAAAGATCCTTAGTCATGAAGTACCATAATTCAATACAAATTGTATTAATATATCTTGTTAGCTATACACGAACATATACCATTAAATTCATTGGCAAGATTTAACTCGTGTATGACGAGAAGATAATGTAATGAGTAAAACATTTATTTTCTATACCCTTAAGGTACGAAAGGTATGGGTTCATATTTTACTAACCCATCAACAAGTTAGGTTAGTTTTGTAAATTTAGGGATTATAACAAAACACATTCATGAATCTTATGGTATCTACTTAAAGAGGAGGTAATTAAAGTTTTACATGAAGATCATACATCAAGTTCATTAATAGATTGCACATCAAGCGACAAATCACTCACTACAAAAGTTTTTCCACAACTTTCATAGAAGATTGATACTTATTACTTGAAATGATACATATTATATTGAGAGGGAGTTTTACATAAATTGCATTCTTTACCCTTCACTAAGTTTTATCCAATTGGATTTTCTTAGTATGGTTTTTTTAGACAACAAACCTGATCTGGAAGTATCAGGGGGAGACAATACGCGTTGCATTCTTTTTCCCTTAGCTGAGGTTTTGTCCCGTTGGGTTTTCCTAGCAAGGTTTTTAATGAGGCAACATCATTAAGCGTATTAAAGAATAGTATTCCATCATGTGGATAGTCAATGGGGAGTGTTATGAATGCATCCATTATGTAGTGACTTTCCACATGTATAACCCTATCTATGGATGCATCCATTATGTAGTGACTTTCCATATGTATAACTCATTTCTTTTATTTACTATTGTACTAATGTGAGTGCCTACATATATGACATTTGTATATGATGTTAGATCAATGAATAAGAATTCTTCATGTTCTATTCTCTACATGATTTCATAGTCTAGCTCTCATGTTTATATACACATGCATTAGTTGCTAATTGACCGTTGTTTCTCAACATCTATGACTTAATTAATTGATTGTTATTTGTCAACCTGGGTGGTTTATTAATTTGGAGGTAACCTTCTAGAAGTTTTTGAAGGTGGACTTCTAATATTTCTATGCTAATCCAGTAGATATTATTTTTTTCAATTACCTTTTCTGTGCATTGACAATTTCATGTCTTTTAAAAGAGAGGTTATGGGTTTAGTTTTGTTGTAGCAAAGTGCTCTAGGTTGAAATAGAGATTACTTAGTAGGCTTTCAGAAGTGAGTTTCCTCTGGAATGATACTAATAAAAAAGTATACTTAATGACACATGAAATTCTCATACTAAAACAAGATTCTACTTAATGTCACATGGCATTCTCTACTTCAATTCACTAGTATTACTATTATTATTATTATTACTACTAATTAATTAATTAATATAAACAATAAAAAATTCCTTAACAACTTAATACTAATAAATATTTTCTTGTTTACTTAGATATTGATTATTTACTTTTAACTTATCTAAAATATATAGTTAGTCATTAGTAACAATTCTACTTGTAATAAGAAAAAATTTAAATAATGTCAATGTGACAACACATTCTTATTTTTAAAAAGTTTTACTATATGTTTTAAACATCTATTACATAAATTATTATTTTATATTATAATAATAAAAATGCTAAAAAATAGGTTAACCCGATATTTGAAAACCAGTTTATTTCCATGCTTTGAAAACACTTTTAATGTTATTAGACATGTGTAATAAACGGGTTTAAGGATAAATTATCTTCATAATAATTTTGGTGTAAGTCTATACTAACCGGATGTCCTAAATGAAGTTATATTTTTAGGCTTGCCAAACCATTGATAATTACCAAGGGTCTGTGTTCTAGTGACGTTAGCAAGAAATATTGATCCAAAGAATGATTTATGTAATGAAACTCGACTACAGGTCCTGCCACTTGTTATTGAGGCACTCATACTATTGGAAAGTAATACTGGCACTTGAACGTTTATCCCTAGATTTCGTTTAATACCGCCAAATAGAAGGATTCCGTTTAAATTGAAAAAAAGACAATTTCCTCTCGCCCTATGTTTTGCCATGACGAAAAATAAAAGTATAGGACAATCTCTATGTAAAGTTGGTTTGTTTCTAAAAGAATCCGTTTTTACACATGACCAATTGTTGCGTCATCAATGATAAAAAAATTCACCTATGTAAATTTATAAAGAAAATACAAAATTAAATCATTTAAAATTTTTTATCTATAAACCCATATAGTATATAGATCTAATAATCTAATTACTAAGATATAATTACCAACTTTTGTTAACATTCAATTACAATTTTACATGCATAGAGTAGGAGATGAAAAATATCTTTTCAATTTTATCTTTTAGTTCAATGTACCACAAAACATATACCCAGATATACCCCAGCCGCACCATCTTTGTTTCATTATTCCACTCCCTTCTATTCTTCCACCAATTTTGAGAATTTGTTTACCAAACTAGTTTTTGTGACGATTGAGGGGCATTAAAGTGAATATTCTCTCAAATAATATTTATATGTATGTCTTTATTTCGGTTATTTATACATACTATTTATAACATGATCTCAAAAAAATTACGCCGAGTCAACCAATTATACTTTTGCTAAAAAAACTAAAATGATGGAAAGATAATAATTTTAAACCGAGGACAAAATTGTTATTTTTCAGGACAAATTAACGTAATAAGACATCCGTCTAGCACAAATAAAGATTACACCAAGTCAATAGATAAAAACAAAACGCTACCATAATTTTGTAAAAAAACTAAACGATGGCATGGCTATATTAGATTGGGGGCAAAATCGTAATTTGACATAAATATAAAAAACAAAAATGATAGCAAAACTGGCTGAGGAAAAAAATAAAACCAATGATAAAACTGTAAGTTTAAAAATGACAAGAACAAAAAAAAAAGATTTTTGTTGGTGGCATGTGGCCCCCCCACTCAACCAATCACATCAAAATACTATTGCTTGCCACCATTTTTGTTATTGTAGGTAACTATTATTGCCTCGCCCGTGTTGCGGAGTATCAAGCCGAATATTTCTCTCATAATATGTATGTCTGTATTTTGGTTAGTTGTATATACTACTCATAATAAAATCTCAAGATAAAATTAAATCTAATCAACCAATTAAAACAAAACACTACCATACTTTTGCAAAAGAAAATTAAAACAAATAAAAATTACACCGAGTCAACCAATTAAAACAAAACACTACCCTAGCTTTGTCAAAAAAAACTAAAACGACGTTATGATTGTAATTTTACAATGGGGGGAAATCGTAATTTGATAGGGAAAAAACAATAGTAAAACTGTAAATTTGAACCAAGAGCAAAACCGTAATTTGGCTGGGAGAAAAAAAGAACAAAACCAATGGCAAAACTGTGAATTTAAACGGGTAAAATCGTAATTTGCCAAAAGAAAGCGATGGCAATATTTTAATTTTTAACCACGGTCAAAATCGTAACTTTGAGCAGATGGAAAATTCGTAATTTTTAATTATGGCTAAAATCATAATATACCTGGACTAATGAGGAGTGTCAGGCATAGCAATACTGTAATCTTTTAGTGGGGCAAAAATATAATTTTGGGCTGGGGTAAAATGATAATTTACGAAAAGTTAAAGCAATGAATATACTGTAATTTTTAACCAGAGTCAAAATCGTAACTTTGATAAGAGCAAATTCATAATTTTTAATAGGAGCTAAAATCGTAATATACCTGAATGCCTGTCACTACTATTCCCTTATTTTGTAACCCTCATCTTACCTGATACTATTCCCTGATTTTATAAATGATACTATTTTCTGATCTTAAAAATGACACTATTCTCTGATTTTGTAAATGTATGATACTATTCCCTGATCTTGTAAATGTATATATAGGAAAATTTTCTGATCTTATAAATAACATTATTCTCTGATTTTATAAATGTATGATACTAATGTATATATAGGAAATGTATATATAGAAATAGGAAATGTATATATAGGAAATATCAAAACTTCATCTATATTTTGAAATTTTAAATTGTTATATTTACGTCAAATGTTAATATCTCAAAATAAACATACTTTTTTATAGTTTTAATTTATTATTATTTTACATTTTTAGAAAATTGATTTTTATCTCTTTAATTTTTCCTTTTTAATTTTTATTTTTAAATTAACTTCTTTGTTGCTCAAAGCTTTTGAACATACCTTTGCAATGAGATTTTTTTCCTTCACGTTTTATGTAAGTTTTTATTTAAAATCGAAAAACGAATAAAATGATGAACTTTTACATATTATTTTTACATCCCTAGCGTTTTGCTTTCGACATACCCTTACAATAGGATTGTTTTCTTCACGTTTCTATTATTCAAAATCGACAACTAAATAAATCGATTAACTTTTGCAAATTATGTTAACATAATAGAATTTTTAATATACATTACAACGTAGAAGATGCAACAAAGCTGATTAAAAATAGTTATTGAAGGGGTAAGGTCTCGAATTCTGCGCCGACATGCGCAATGCCAAGCATAGGTTGCGCGCAGAGAGCCATACCCAAATCAGATATATCCGACACTTAGTCATTTTCAGTAGATTAGCGCAAGCCATGCGGCGCAAGCCTCATCAGCGCAAGTCTACGCATGCCAGCAAGGCATAGTACAACTAGTACGACTATTAGAGCATGTTGCCAGTAGGCGCATGACAGGCAGGCGTGTCCAGCAGTGCCTTACGATAAACAATTGTGCCGGAGACAAAAAGTACACAAGGACAGTGACATGTCAGCAATCACCATGCGCCGACCAGTTCTCCATGATCTCCATTTACCTCTAATGACATACCCGACAACGAGGACAACTACCAGGCCACGTGGATCCATTCAATGTGTGCCATCTTCTCAGTTGCATGTAGACACTAACGGCTGTGTCTAAGAAGATAAACGAGATATTCCTTGATGTCAACGTTCGGGCCCAAGAACCATCAGCCCACGTTCTTCATCATTTTCTTTGATATAAATAGAGGACTTGATCTCCAGGTTTAAGGATCGTTTTCTTGCTCTCACACTTAATACACACACATTATCCTCAAAACAAGTTCTTATTCTCACGTTGGAGAGTGGTTACAAGGAGAAACCCCCACTCCTCCTTTTAAGGAGCTTCACCGTGTTGTGTTGTTTTGAAGGATCAAGCAATAGATAATCAAGGAAGAAAGAAGATGTTGGAATTGAACCCTACAAAAGAACATATGATAGAAAGCCAAAATATACTACAACCCCTGATCCAAATAATAATGTAATATTTGCCCAAGTCAAGCTCTGCTGAAGACTAAATGTCCAAGGTCTGTCATAACTAAACTCTATTGAAGACAAAGCTCTGCTGAAGACTAAAGCTAAAAGGTCTGCCAAGACAAAGCTCTGCTGAAGATCAAAGCTAAATGTCTGTCAAGGCAAAGCTCTGTGGAAGACCAACAGGGGATGTATCATCAGTGCTTTCTATCAGTCCTTGTAATGTTTTGTGTATAGTAGTGGTTAGCTTAGCAAATGTTATTAGTTTGTTATGGTTGTTAAGTGTCACTTTCATGCTGACATCATAATAAGATGCTTAGTGGTTAGGATTGTAGTATAAATAGAACAGTGCCTGTACTGTTCTATTTGATCACTTTCATCAATTATCAATCTAATCTATCTTCCTTACATTTTGTATGAACAAATCAGTGATCTTAGGCTGAGGGGGAGATTGTGAGTCATATGCAAGTAATCATAATTACGAAAGCATGAAATAAAACAATCTCTCAACTGTTATGAATTAAATTTCTTCTATTTCGCTGCAAGTTCATCTGATTTATCTTCTTCCATTTACCATTTTTAGAACTTTCATAAACATTTTCAAAATCAGATCCTAATAATTGGTATCAGAGCTTGGTCAATCGAATTTGATTTAACAATCAATTTGATTAAAATAGATAAGTTCTCACTGCTAATTCAATTTGTTCGTTTTTATTGAAAAACAGAGTTTAATTACATTCTAAAAAGTTTTTAAACAAAAACTGTTTTGTAAACAATCAGAATGTTACACACTTCACAAGATCCTCATAACACCGGCACCATGTTTAAACCACCAATTCTTGTCAGATCTGAGTTTAATATCTAGCAAAGACGGATGGGTCATGTCCTTGCTCAGCAAAACACAGGTTACTGGAAGTCGTCATCTTTGGACCTCATGTTCCAATGATACCGAGTATAGAGGACCCTAAAGCCCAAGTACCAAAGAATCCTGAAAATTATTCCAAGCAAGATTTCTAAAAAATCGAGCTAGATGCAAAGGCATTTAGCATCGTGGCCTCTTCATTGCCAAACGATATCTATGGTGGCCTGTTGCAATGCAACAGTGCAAAGGAATTATTGGATGCTTTGAAAGAGCAATTCGGTGGGACTGAGGAATTGATTACAGAAGAGAGGTTCTAAATCAGCAATATGAAACGTTTTGTCATGTCAAAGGAGAATCACTAACCCAATAGTTCGAAAGATTTAGCTGTCTCATTAGTGAACTCAAACTGGTGAATGTTACACTTGCAAAATTGACTCTAAATAGTCGATTTATTATATCATTACCAGACAAGTGGGATACTATAACTTTCATTACTGGAAATTCAGTTGGGTTCAAAGAAATGAGTCTTACTCAGCTTCATGGTAGGCTCCTCACTTATGAGAGAGAGCTGAACCAGAAAAAGAAGCTACAAGAGTCTGGCAAAGTGACTGATGACTATACATTTGGTAGTACAGCTCTCTTTGGCCAAGAAGAAGTCACTGGCAATAGTAAGGATCAAACTTATGATCATTTCATTGATATAACTTCTAGTTTCAATTCTGACCCTTACACACCCAACTTTGCATTTGCTGCTAATGGGGAAAGCCAAACTTCTGACAACTTATGCTTTGAGATGAGTGACCTTCAACATTTTGATCCATCAGATTTGGAAGAGATGGAAATTTTGCACCAATTGGCTCTATTAAGTGTCAGGGCTAACAAGTATTACAAGATCTGGCAGGAAGTTCCCAGGATTGCATGAGGGGACAAAAGTTGGGTTGGATAAATCAAAAATTAAATGTTATAAATGTAACATGCTAGGATGTGAGTCCCAAATCAGATTCGGATCACAGTGGTTGATTGTTATCACCCAAACAATTATAGATTAGTTGCTTGAATGTGTAAAAGTTAAGAAAAACCAAAACATGAAGATGGAGATTCTTGTATGGATCAAACAACAAGTGTTGTGTATGCAATCCCAAAAGATATAATCACTAGAAGCACCTGGATGTTCGAATCAAGCACAAGAACAAGAATCACAACACAAGAGCAATCACAAAAATCTATCCAAGAACCTTGGACGAGGGTTTTCATTGATGTTCATATATATACACATCTGACTACCCAGCATATTTAATAAATATGCTGGAACTTACATACGCCGCTAACCTACAAGTTTCACATATTGCACTTTTGGCCCTTCTAGTTTAACTAACAATTACAAAACCAGCTCAAACTATTAAACTCAAGTATCAACGGTCTCAAAACGTCCTAACAATATCCCCCTAAACCGTTGCGTACTTGAGATTCTTCAGTCTTGTTCTGGAGCTTCAGGGCATGCGGCTGATTCTTGATCCGTTCCTTGCGCAGCTTGATAAGGTGGTTGTTCGGTTGTTGCTTCAGTGGATTGGTTAATAACAGCTTCACTTGTGGTTGGTTGGGCCTCCATAGTGACTCCATATGTTGATGAAGTCGGAGGTGGTGGAACGATTTGAATATCGGAGTCAGATGATGGATCTTTGCTTGGCGGAGAAGATGATTTAGGCTCAGCTGCTTTCTTCTTTATGGATTCATCCTTTTCTTTCTGGCGTCCATTCTGAGCATAATTTCCATCACTTCATTCTTTCAAGCTCGCACACGCTCAACTACCCTTTGAAATAGCATTCCTTCTTCAAGGTACTCGTTTCCTGCTCCAACGTTTATCTTGTGTCCGTACAGGACATTCAGATCGGAAAGACAAAACATAAATACGTCCATAGGATCCATGATATGAATGTCTTCATTTGAGTTTGACCTGATGACTGCTTCACCCGTCTTGCCATCATAAAACCATTTCTTGAAGTTAGTGAGAGTCACAGGCTATTCAGGAGGAAGTTTCACCCTTGTCACAACTTTCGCTGGATTGATGACCCATGTTATCTTTCCTTTTCCAGTGAACGGGTCTTTGACACACGTCTTCTTGGGCGTTGAGGCTTGAAGGCAGAAAATCCACGCATGCATTCTCTTTGAATTAATCTCTCCAGATCTCCGCCAATGCTGCTGTTTTTAGGATTTATCAGATCATGCCTACTTAGCTCTCGGATATCCCATGTTGGTAAACTTTGCATGTCGTTGGCATTTCGGAAGTATTGAATTACTCCACCCTTCGCTTTACCACGAACCATCCAGTAAGATTGCAGTATTTCCAGCTGATGATTCTATCCGTGACCTCAGTCTTTTCAACTGTGATCACCTGATAAAAATCTGGCATCTTTGCTCTTTGTTTCTTAAACCATTCTGGATGCTGAGGCTCGAACTCTTCTCTGCCATCCGTCTCATATAACACATCATCTTCCAAACCCCATTCAAGAAACTTTGCGGACATCTCGGTAGTTTTGTCTACTTCTACTTCATCACTGTCATCATCAAGACTAACACCAACTGTTGATTCAAGTCGTTTCTTTTTCTTTTCAGCTTTGTCATCCTTCTTTTTCTGTTCTCTTTCTCTTAAAATGTCAAAGTTGAAAATGTCTTCGCTTGTGTACTTTGGTTTTCAATTTGCTGACACATACAACTCTTGCACTAGTTCATGAAGTTTTTCTAGACCCTCTTGTTGAAATCTGATGAATTCTGATTGCTTATAGATGTAGGAGTGCAATTCTTTGTTCTTCTTTCTTTGTTCTTCAGTTTTCTCTTGAGCACATCAGTATCGTTTACTTGATTCTTCAGCAAACAGAACTCCTTTGCAGGAAATAGACCAATTTCTTTGGATAAACGATTATACAGCTCTTGAAACGGTCTTGGTCTTGAGGGAACTTTCTGATGATGAGGTTGAGCCGATACAGGTGGTTTGGGTGGAACATTTGCGGAGGATCCCTCACCTGTTTTTCTTTTCTTAGACGCAACGGTCTTGCTTGTAGAGGGTTCTAGGGGATCGGATAAAAGCCCTTCCACGAATCGATCCAACTGTTCCTGTTCTGAAGTAACTACCACAGGAGTTTCAGATTCTGTCATCTCTCTTCTCTTCATTCTCCTTTCTCGTTTTTCTGCCTCCGCAACCGCGTGAATGGCTTGCATTCTTTCGATTTCTTCTCTCGTTGATCCAGCACGAATACTATCACCCATGATTCCACCTGGATTAGGTGAATCTTTCTTGCTTCTTTTCTTTGAGGGTTCTTCTTCAACCACTTTCTTTCCTTTGTCTTTGCGCTTTTGAACAAGTGGTATTTCCTCTTCTATTTCAGTCTCTTCTTCAACATCAACTGGATCGCCCCGACCTTCTCTGCCTTTCCTTGCCTTTTCCCAGTACTTATTGTACGCCGCCAGAACCACAGGAAGTCTCTCTTCTCGATACATCCACTTATGCAGCATCACCCACTCTTTTGTTTTCAACTCTGTGATTTATCTTCCTTTGGGGAGTTGAAATTGATACAGATTTCCATCGTGTGGTAGGTTCTGATGCTGATCATCAATGAGCAACTACACAAATCTTGGATACATGGCCCATGCACCTTTGTTTACGTTGTCAATCATGCAATAGAAAATTAGGCAAGAAATGTTGAAGGGTTGATTTGTGCACAAATTTAGCATTGCCGCAGACCACTCTAAATTTAACCCATCATATCCACCTTTTCTGTGACAAATGCTCAGGCAGAACGTGTGAAGAATCAACCTCCAATTTTTGTAAGGCCCGACTTTTTGATCTCGTTCTTGTTGCGAAAAATCTCCAACATAGTTCATCCCGCGAAAACCTTCTAGTACTGCTTTGCTTAGCTTTAACGGGTCACTGGCGCTGTCTCCAAGGCTGAGAACCTTTCGAATCCGCTCTTCAGTCACTTTTATCTCTTTGTTACGCATCATCGCAGTGATGTGCTTGACCTGGTTCAGTGTTCTTACCCTTGCAGTTCTCCAGAACTCTTCTATGTGGATTGAGTAAATCTTTGGATTTGCCTAGACTGCATAACTTATTTTGCTCCGCGATAGCCAGTCCATCACATCTTCGAAATCGGGCTTAGGAGGAACTAGAGTGATGGGCTAATTGTGCTTTCTTGTGCCATCCCATACTAATAGTTGAGCCATTCTGAAACGTCAAAACTAGTCAAGTTAGATTTCAGTTGCAAGGCATAATAGTTAAAAAATATAAACACACACACACACACACACATATATATATATATATATATATATATATATATATATATATATATATACAGTAAATAAAGTTAAAGTAAATTTTGAAATAAATAAAAATAAAAGGAATAAAAACAAAATATATACAAAAATAAAATTAAAACAAAAGTATAAGTCCGCCACTAAATACGCTAGTCACCAATGACATTTACGCCTGACACACACAACTATTTACATGAATACGCTGAGAAGAGCGACAAATACGCCGAGTAAATAAATTGCATAAACTACCAGCGAAATAATATATACGCTTGATATAATATATTTACGCTGAACATAGGTTTAACGAATTTAAGTATAGCCAGCATAGATGCTTAATTACGCTAGCTTGACCGCGTATTTGTCTAATACGCCGGTTGCTTCAACTCGCGTTCAGGACTTAAATCCGCCATCCTTTATTCTGAACAAATACGCTATCTTCAAAATTAATTATGCCATATTCAAAATAAATATGCTGCATTCAAAAATTTCTTGATAAACCCACAAACCCCATGAAACCAGATCAATCTAACTACATAAGCCAAAACTAGTCTTGTATTGATGATCTACAAACTCAACAATGAACAATCAACATTTGAAAAAACGAAATCATACCGATATTGATCTTCGACAGGGACTATTCGGATGATATAAAGATTGAGTTATAGAAGTTGTTTTGCAGTTTAGAAGAAGAAGATGATGATGAATGCTTTTTAAAAAAAACTTTACACACAAAACTGAAAATATATATATATATACACAACTATTCCAGCGTAATTAATAATTACGCTGGAACAATAATTACGCCGCCTAGGAGATTTTTAAGGTTTCTTCTAGTCTAAGAAGCTTGAAAATAAATACGCTCGAAAATCTCAAATTTTCTCAAAAAATGTGCCCTTTTTGGTTAAAAGTAGTGCAAAAATTTTAGAATAAGTTTAAGAAAAATGAAGATTTGCAATTTGAATTCTGAAAATTATTTTCAGGACAAGGAAGCTTCTTTTTTTCACAAAGCACTTATGATTACTAATTTAGATCATGTGACTTTCCTGCAGAAGATCATACTGTAACACTTCATTAGTTTGAGATAAAATATTAAATATCTTGAAAAATCAAGGCACAAGAAAAACTGTCAGTATGTTTGTCCTTTTAAAACCATGCACCTATCTTTCAACATGCGATCAGAGAACATTTTATCATGTTGTGGTAATATTGACAAGAATTTCAATGTTCCCTACTAATACTGGACTATTAGAATGTTGTGCCCGTGATTCCCACATCAGGACATACCCCCGCGATCAAGGTATGCGCAAAGATTCCTCATAGTAGGTGAGTATATTGACCGAATTCGTTCTTGAAATTTCAACATTAGACAATTGGTGACCAGGTCAGTACTTCCGTACAGCAAAGAGACCAAAGTCTAACGAGGGCTATAACAGATACCTTATACGGTCCGAATTAAGCACATGAAAGATTCTCGCATGAGATCTTCATTTGTGTGGGGTTTTGGCCGCATTGGCTCTTTTTGAAAAGATATCATAGTTGTGTCTAGGTCAGCATATATCTTGATGCAACAGAAGATCAACTATGATATCCCCGAATGATTAGTCAATAAAAAGACCCAAAATCTCGGACTTTGGCAATCTATCAACGCAAGATTTAAGACCATTAAGCCATACGCCACAACGTGTTACCCGCAAGCTGCACAACATTGTGGGTATCCAGAATTCTTGTGTGATCATTAGCTTTTGTCTCCTATTCGCAGTTTACTTCAAGGTATTGCTGAATCTACTGACACGTTGTTGCTTGGTACCTCAATCTGATTTTGTTTTAAGATCAAACAAAGTGTCAGCAGTTTTTCTATCATTTCTCATGCAGGTGTCAAACAAAGGATTCTGTTTTAACGATATTTTCTGGAAGACTTCCCCCCTTAAAATTTTATCTTCGAGAATCCAGAGCTTGAAAAGAAATTTTAAATTTGCAGAAAATCTTTTTGTTGGGCACATTTTATGAGATTATTATTTTATTATTATTATTATTATTATTATTATTATTATTATTATATTATTATTATTAAAACCGTTTTTAATCATTTCACTCAGAGAATTGACCATTTCCAACCAGGTTACCAACTGGTTGAAGCGAGTTTTATCGAAGGCTTTCATGAATATATCAGTTTTTTTGTTGCATTGTATCCACCGGCACCACTTGAATGTATCCTTTCTCATACGCATCTCTGATCGCATGAATGCGAATTTCGATGTGTTTTGTTCTGGAGTGGTGGATGGGGTTCTTCACAATTCCTAGACACGCCTCGTTGTCGATGAATATGGGAGTCTTCATAACGTTGATTTCGTAATCCAACAACTGATTTTGTATCCAAAGAACTTGATAACAACAACTGTAAGTGGCCGTGTATTTAGGTTGAGCAGTAGATGTGGAAACTGTTGTCTGCTTTTTGCTTTGCCACGAGATGAGACGATTTCCTAAAAATTGACAGCCTCCTAAGACAGACTTTCTGTTAACTTTGTAACCTGTATGATCACTGTCATAATAAGCAATTAAATCAAAATTACTATCCTTTTAGATAGCGGAAAATTCTTTTGACAGCAGCTTCATGAGATTCTTTCGGATCCGTCTGAAATCGCGCACATAGATAAACAAACCACATAATGTCAGGCCTACTTGCGGTCAAATACATCAACGAGCTATCATTGATGGGTAAAAAGATTTGTTCACGAGTTTCCTTGAAGATCCGAAGTAAGTTCCGTCTGAGCAGCAAAGGGAGTGCTGGCAGATTTGCAATCATTCATGTTGTACTTGGAGAGAATATCTCTGATGTACTTAGCTTGATGAATGAGGATGCCATCTTCTCTTTGCTTCACTTCTAATCCCAAGAAAAACGTAAGCTCTCCCATCATGCTCATCTCGAATTTTGCCTTCATAACTTTCTCGAACTCCTTTCAAAGAGCTTCATTAGTTGACCCAAAGATGATATCGTCTACGTAGATCTGCACCAGCATCACATCATCTCCGATCTTTTTGTGAAAAGAGTCATATCTATTTTGCCTCTTGAGTACCCAAAATCCAGAAGACATGTTAACAAAGTCTCGTACCATGCTCGAGGAACTTGATGAAGACCATAAAGTGCTTTGTCAAGCTTATAGTATCTTGAAGGGAAGTGATGATCTTCAAAACCTAGAGGTTGACAGACATAGACTTCTTCTTTCACTTTCCCATATAGAAATGCACTCTTTACATCCATTTGAAACACCTTAAAGTTTTTGAACGAAGCATAGGCTAAGAAGATTCTGATAGCTTCTAAGCATGCAACAGTGCAAAAACTTCCTCATAGTCAATCCCCTCCTCCTGCCAAAAACCTTGAGCTACCAATCTTGCCTTATTCTTGATAACTACACCACGATCGTCCATTTTGTTGCGAAACACCCACTTGGTACCAATGGGATACTTTCCATCTGGTAAATCAACGAATTCCCAGACTTTAAGCTTCGAAATTAAGCTAATTCTTCTTGCATTGCTTGTACCCAGCTAGAGTCTTGAATGGCTTCTTCGATGTCTCTTGGGACAGACTGCGAGAGAAAAGCTGCATACAGTCCTGTGTTGATGGTATGTGTTTGACTGCGAGTTCGAACTCAATCTTCCACATAACCGATGACATTTTTAATTGGATGGTTTCGATTGGTCTTGTAACCTGCGTTGGTGTGAGTTTCTACTTGTTGAGGCATATTAGAGAAGTGTTCGTCGACGTAGATAATTGGAGTTTTGTCTTCTTTAGGCGGTTCATCCACGATATGCTGTGAAGAAGAATCATCATGTGCAGATGAATTCTCAGCCGATGTTTCACCATCTACTTCGATAACAGGAAGGGTAGGAGAGGCAGAGGCTGGGGTGAATCGAGTTGTAAAAGGAGTGAAACTAATGTCTGAAGGATCAAACAATGGCTCTAATGGGGTTGATTCTGCAGCTTCAGATTCAGTGACAGGTTCAGCGATGTCGAAAGTGTTGAATACAATGTCTAGTCATAGAACCAGTTTGGAGCGCTTCCAGTGTTAGTGGAATTTCCTTCTTGAAAGTCGACGTAATATGATTCAATCACCATCTTCATTCGTTTGTTGTAGACTCGATATTCCTTTTGAGAAGATGAGTAGCCCATGAAGTAGCACACATCACCGACCGCTTCAAACTTGATAAGAATGTCTTCAGTGTTGAGAAGTGTAATGAACATCCGAACGGTCTGAAGAAATCTATCACAGGCTTCCTTTTGAAAAGTAGTTCATAAGTTGTCTTTCCATGAGGTTTGGCAATGAGAACTCGATTCAAAATGTAGCATGCTGTGTTGACTGTTTTAGCCCAGAAGATTATAGGAAGCTGGGAGTCTACAAGCATAGTTCGAGCAGCTTCAATGAGTGTTCTGTTCTTTCGTTCCGCTACCCCATTTTGCTGAGGAGTTCTGGCAGCACTGTATTGAAGGCGAATTCCTTTTTCTTCACAGAAGGAGACAAACGTATGATTCTTGAATTCTGTCCTGTTGTCGCTTCTTACGGATTTCACCTTCAGCTTGATTACGTTTTCAATCATAGGGATGAAGCTTTTCAGAATGGAAGCTGTTTCACTCTTCGCTTCGAGGAAATATACCCATGAAAACCATGAGAAATCATCTGTAATTACCAAAAAATAAGATTTTTTAGCTAAACTTTTAACGCTTATAGGGCCGAAAAGATCCATGTGAAGTAATTGCACTGGGGCAGATATCGTATTCACTGCTTTGGATTTATGAGGCTTTTTATGTTGCTTTCCTTGGGCACATGCGATGCATTTTTCTGAAAAAGGAAAATCTTTCATAGGTAAACCTCTTAAATTTAATTTTGAAAGCTTATTTATATTTTTGAAGTTCACATGCCCCAAACGCCTATACCAAAGCAGTGATTCCGATTCAGATGCTCTTGAAATAAGACATGTAATTTGCTCATTTGATTTAGCGTTTTTCATATTTAGCACATAGGTGTTGTTTTGACGAGGAGCTTTAAGCATGATCATTTCGGCAGGGATGTAGTATTCGGGTTTGAATAATAAGCACTCCATGTCATTGAACAGCACCGAAATTCCTTTGTCACAGACTTGTGATACACTCATGAGATTGTAACACAACTCTGGAACATAGTTTACATTCTCTAGAATGAGTGCTTCAGACATGACGTCACCCATTCCGACGATCTTCCCTCCCTTTTCGTCTCCGGCAAAGGATACGAAATCACCATCGATAACTTGAAAGTTTTTAAGCAGATCCTTTAAGCTGGTCATATGCCTGGAGCATCCACTGTCAACATGCCAGATATATTCCATAAGCATCCGAAGCCATTTTTGAAGTTTATTCTGTTATACAACAACAACAACAAAATATGTACAAGTTAGTTAGTTTTTGGAACCCAGACTTGCTTTACATTAGTTCTATCATGATTTTGAGCAAGAGAGTTTTCTTTTCTTTTCCAGAGGCAAGTTGAATTAACTATGCATTTTACTGATTTCTTCAGATTGTTAAATTGATCAGTGAAACTTTTAACCAGATCTTGACTAGGTTTAGAAAATTTCTTGCTTTTGCTATGTTTCGCAGTGTGTCCTAAATGACCACAGCGAAAGCATTGTTTGCAATTCGATCTTTTCTTCCTGTGTGCTGAGTGCGAAGATGATGTATGTGATGAGAATCTAGAGCTGCTTGAGGAATTTGATGACGTAACATGGCTTGAATATTTGACTTTCTTCAATTTCTTGTCAAGATGATCTTCATCCTTAATGTCGTCTTCACTGACTTCACATTCTGATGACGAGATTGATTCATGACTTTCACATGACATTTCTCCATCACTCTCTATTGCTTTCTTCAGTGAAGTCTTTATCAGTCTCTGATGTACCTGTAACTGATGGAACAAACTCGGGAATTTCCTCTGTAAGGAAGTTTCCAAATATGTTTTTCTTCAATTCTGGGACAAATACAGGAGATTCAAGCATAACATTTTCATCATTAAAAACAGAGGTTAAGTCATGACTCTCAACCTCAGCATGCACTAGGTTGTGAGTCTTAAGTGTAGCCGCATGGCCGTTACAGTCATCCCGAATATACAACTTTGGCATAAAAACATTACAGTTATCCATCCTAGTCAAACTATTACAGTTATCCTGAATAGAAGTATTGTTTGTCTTATTACAATTCCAGGCGAACAAGTTAACTGTTGAATAACTGTCGCCTGAGTAACCGATTCCTATTTTTGAACCTCTTATTACTACCCTCACCCAGAAAGGCATCAAGTACGCGTGGGGTGACAAGCAGGAAGCAACATTTCAATTGCTAAAGCAGAAACTTTGCAGTGCACCCATTCTGTCCTTGCCGGAAGGGACATATGATTTTGTAGTATATTGTGATACTTCCATTCAGGGATTGGGATGCGTACTCATGCAGCGCGACGAGGTCATCGCGTATGCGTCCCGACAACTGAAGGTTCACGAGAAAAACTACACAACACATGACCTGGAATTGGGAGCAGTAGTGTTTGCACTTAAGATTTGGAGACACTACCTATATGGAACGAAGTGCACAATCTTTACAGACCACAAGAGCCTCCAACACATCTTTGATCAGAAGGAGTTGAACATGCGACAGCGTCGCTGGGTCGAACTCTTGAACGATTATGAGTGTGCCATTCGGTATCACCCGGGTAAAGCTAACGTGGTAGCTGATGCCCTCAGTAGGAAGGAACACTTGAAACCTCGTCGAGTAGGAGCACTACAGCTCACTATTCATTCGGGGTTACCCGAACAGATACGCGACGCGCAGTTACAAGCAGTTAAGGAGGAAAACATCAAGGCCCAATCGGTGGGAAAAATGGAACGCGATTGGGAAGTAAAACCCAATGGAGCCCGATACTTCATGAATCGCATATGGGTACCTCTCTACGGAAACCTCAGAGAGCTAGTCATGGACGAAGCTCACAAATCCCGATACTCTGTCCATCCTGGTTCGGATAAGATGTATCAAGACCTTAAAGCTGTGTATTGGTGGCCCAACATGAAAGCTGATATAGCCACCTACGTGAGTAAGTGTTTGACTTGTGCAAAAGTCAAGGTAGAGTATCAAAAGACATCGGGGCTACTCCAACAACCTAAGATCCCAGTGTGGAAATAGGATCAGATCTCGATGGACTTCATCACTAAACTCCCGCGAACTTTGGGTGGTTGCGATACCATCTGGGTGATTGTGGATCGTTTAACTAAGTCCGCACACTTCCTAGCTATTAAAGAAACAGATAAGATGGAGAGGTTGACTCACATCTACATTAAGGAAGTCGTTTCTCGGCACGGAGTGCCAACGTCCATCATCTCAGACAGAGATGCTCGCTTCACGTCCAACTTTTGGCAGTCACTTCAGAAAGCCTTGGGCACACGCTTAGATATGAGCACAGCTTATCACCCTCAGACTGATGGTCAAAGCGAAAGGACCATACAGACCTTGGAAGACATGCTTAGGGCATGCGTAGTAGACTTTGGAAATAGTTGGGAAATCCACCTGCCTTTAGTGGAATTCTCGTATAACAACAGTTACCATACGAGTATTTCGGCAGCACCGTTTGAGGCATTATACGGTCGTAAATGTAGATCACCGGTCTGTTGGGCAGAAGTCGGTGACAGTCAACTCACAGGCCCTGAGTTGATACTTGAGGCTACTGAAAAGGTTGTACAAATCAGAAACCGCATGGCGGCGGCACGAGATCGATAGAAAAGCTACGCTGATCAACGACGCAAACCGCTCGAATTTCAAGTAGGCGACCGCGTCCTACTGAAGGTGTCACCCTGGAAGGGTGTAATCCGCTTTGGAAAACAAGGCAAACTAAACCCACGGTACGTAGGTCCGTTTGTGATCTTGAAACGTATTGGACCCGTAGCTTATCAATTAGACCTTCCTGCCGAACTCAGTGGAGTTCACAACGTGTTTCACGTGTCAAATCTGAAGAAGTGTCTATCAGATGAAACTCTAGTCATTCCATTGGATGAGATTCAAGTGGATGAACAACTGCACTTTGTGGAACAGCCTATCGAGATCATGGATCGTGAGATCAAGACTCGAAGGCACAGCAAGATTCCGATTGTTAAGGTTCGTTGGGACTCTAAGCGTGACCGGAGTTCACGTGGGAAAGAGAGGACCAAATGAAAAGCAAATACCCACACCTCTTCGCAACTGAGCAGCAAACTAACGATACCAGTAACTAAATTTTCGGGACGAAAATTCTTTCAACATGGGGATGATGTGACAACCTGGAAATTTCTCATACTTTCGCGTACCATTGTTAACTAAATCCTTGTGCATGGCACTTGGGAATCTTTGTGCATGGCACTTGGGAACTTCTTGTAACTTCGCGTACAATCGTTAACGAACTAACTCTTTGTGCGTGGCACTCTAAACATGTACGCTGCATTCTAAACCGCGATTACTCAATTTTCGGGATGAAAATTCTTTCAACATGGGGATAATGTGACATCCCGGTTTTTCGGATAACTTAAACGCACTACTTCACGGTTATTAATTCGGAGACTTGAATTTGCACGCTCGAAATAGTTACGATAATTTAGTGAACTTGTCAAATGAAGTATGTGCTATGTGTATTAAACGTTTATGAGTTGGTGAATTATTATGTGATATCCGATTTCGTGTTTTATGTTAGTTATAAAGTATAGACGTAGTAAATAAATAAATGAATCGAATCGAGCCGCGACACGAGCCAACTTCACTTCCTTGCGACTCAAGTAGTCTAAACTTGAGGACCAAGTGCTAGACCCAAACCAACCCACCCAAACCCTCTCGGCCGCGTGCACCCCAAACCGCAACCCTTCCCTTTTTCCTTTCACCCTTCTTGCGCTATATATACACATACATGCATGAACCCTTCTTCACAAAACAAAACACAAAAACCCTAGTTGAGAAATCAGCCGACGGCAGCCCTCTACTTGTTCCCTCGATCGCCAATTCAGCCTTGATACACCCCATCTCGATCGCAAACAGCTTGGCTTCATCTCTCGGTCGCGAACAAGCCTCCCTTCTCGGTCGCGATCTTCTTCATCATATCCGAATCGGCTCTTGTCCAAGTCTCGGCTCATTGATCTTGTTATTAAAGGTTAGGATTATCATTGTTTGCAAGATTACATTCGGATTTATATGTTTGAATGTAGTGTTATGTTAGCCGATTAGTTTATGATGTTTGCAAGTTTGATGTTGTTCGAAATCTGGAAACATAGGCTGTGTTTTGTTGATAAAAACTCTAGGTTATGATTAGGGTTTGCATGGGTATGATATATATGATGATATATGATTTGTAATTCAGTTCTTGATCGCCTATGTTCATTGTATCGAGGGTTTAAGCTAGTTAGTTGTGATAAAGTGCTGAATCAGATTGCTGAATGGTGGTTACAGCCAACTTCAACTGGCTGTAACTCGGTCATTATTTGTCGAAAAACGGATTTTCTAAAGTCTAGAACGTAGAGTTTTGAAAACGATTCTAATGGCGCTGGATTCACATTTTTCTGAAGTCGTTTGATATTTTTAAGTGGCCAATTGAGTTCAGTAACTAAAGCTGTAAAAATCCTGAAATTTTGTTAGATGTTTATCGAATTGGATTTAATAATCTATAGGGAGTCGAATCATGAAATTTGTACAGCAACTAGATATGGAAATTTCCGGGCAACTCCCATTGGAATTTTGTTAATTGGACGAACAGTGATTTTTAAATAAATTCTTCCGTGGACTGCAGTCAGATTGACGAATCTGACTGCAGCCTAGTATGTTAATATTTACGAATAATTGGTAAAGTGTTAGGACTTGAAAAATTTATATAAAATTCTACAGTATAGTTTTCACCTTCTGTAAAATAATTGGAATTTTTGGAATGTTGGAACTATTTTATAAAAATCCTTGAAAACAGCCTAATTATGAGTATATAGAGCTGAAACTTGATAACTTGTGAATGTATGTACCAAAGTGTTGTATGAATTGGTTTTGTGTACATGATAAATTGTTTTGATCACTATGTTCATATGAGGATACTTGCATGCATGTTTGAGTGATAGGAATTGTGATTGTGTGTACTGCTTTGTGCGTTAATTATGTGTAGGATTTGTATTGGTGTGTTCACACACTGACTTGAAATCAATTGGTTTATTAGGACGCAATTAGCGGTCCCATCATTTGCAACTTCTGTGTTACACTAACCGAGCAACTAAAGGTGAGTTCACGGCCCCTAATTTTATCCGGTTTTAAACAACAGGGGGAGAAACATGTATACACTCTTCAACTCAATCTCTTTACGTTATACGAAATCAACGTCACATAACTATTCGGTAACTAAGTTAATGTTAATGTAACGTTATGGTCACTAAGCAGCTATATCACATAAGTCCTCGACAATCTCTCGGATCGTTAGTATTGGGTTTAAATAGCGGGGAAATTATAAGTAGTACTACTGGGCCCGACAAGCCCCATCCGAGCTAGTCGTGCTAGCCGACCGGGTATGGTCAACGGGTGAATAATTTGGCCTAACTTTGCCATGGTCAGTGATAGGCCTGGCAACACGGAGGCACAACAGTCAGCTTCGATCGCGAACACCTACGTGACATAACTTTAGGCTAGCTACCTATATATATTAACATTGAACTTAATTACGAATCAACTATATTATCCCGGGTTAGGGATAATGGAAACAACAACTATATTATCCCGGGTTAGGGATAATGGAAACAACAACTTTATTATTCCGGGTTTGGAATAATGGAACATCATTATTATTCCGGGTTTGGAATAATGGAACATCATTATTATTCCGGGTAAGGAATAATGGAACCATCAGTATTATTCCGGATTGAATAATGGAACCAAGTCGTTATCCCGGGTAAGGGATAACGGGGAAAACAAACTTGTAACCGAACAAATGAACTTTTGAAAACCTGTGAACTCACTCATCTTTAATGTTGACACTTGTTTCTTTACATGTTTCTCAGGACGCTAGGAGCTCTAGGTGCACTCACTTGCATTGATCACGACACCTTTTATCGAGTCTCATTTACAAACATTGTTTTGGGTTTTTCATTTGTTTTGGCGTTTGTGTTGGCGCCCGTTCCTCTACTTATTTTTATGCTTCCGCTCAACCATAACAACTAATGCTTCCGCTAAACATTAGAAACTAACTAAGGCGATATAAAATCTACAATGAATGGTTAAACAAATGATTTTGGAAAACGTGTTATCAAATCATATAGAGTCGTTCAACGTACTAGTGTCTCAGATTCTGGTTTGTTCACACGCCTCGCGGTAAAACTCCGCAAGTGAAAATTGAGGGTGTGACAGAAAATCTATTTTCAACTCTCCTGACATGAAAGCCTCATAGCTGCTTAAGAAGGAGTTAAACAGAGCGACATGTTCGGTGGATATTTTAAGTGCTTGAGCATCACTGGCCACTGTAGTCTTCTCAGTTGATGATGAAGCCTTTGCAGAGCTTGCGGAAGCGTTGGGATAAGATTCAGCACTTTGAGAATTCGATCGACAGGAGGTGATGGGAGCAAGAAACGCCATATTTTTGGGAGCAGAGGTTGCTGCAGCTGATTGAGTAAGTTTCTGTGAATACCCTATTTGGTTCATCTCTCTCTTGATAATATCCATTTCAAAGGCTTTTAGAGTGTTGATCAGTTCCGAGAGTGTGACAGGAGTTGTGCTGGTCAAGAAAGTTCTTTTAATCATCATACACTGAAGGCTCTATTCTTTAGGGAGTGAGTCTAGCAGCTTCTTGATTGTTGCATAGTTTGCAACAGGATTTCCCACTTTCTTCATTTTAGTCAGCACTCCTAGAAATCGACTGATGTGATCGGATAAGCTTTCACCACGAACACTTCCAAACATGTCGTACTCTTTCTGAACCATGTCTCTTTTGTTATCCATGAGCTCCTCATTTCCTTCATAGTGGTCAATAAGAGCAAACCACAATTCATGAGCGGAGGTGTACTCTTCGAACAAGTTGTTGTCGTCCTTGGACAGGGCCATAGTAAGAGCGGCATGGGCCTGCGGTCATGTTGAATGAGAGTTCTGTCTTCTTCGGTGAACATTGATAGATCTTCGTTGATCGTACGAATGTCATCACGAATTATCATTGGAACGTGTGGACCCATCGTGACAGACATCCATTGAGTATAGTCAGTATACTCAAAGAAGGCTTTGATTCTGTTCTTCCAAATACTGAAATCTTCAGATCCTTTCAACTTGGGAGGTCTTGTAGCTGTTCCTGTTTCCAACTCGGCTTGGGCAATTGGGTTGAGTTGATTGAGAGACATTTTGGTTAATCAGAGATTAAGTACGCTGGAAAGTATTAAATCAGATGACAAATACGCTGCAAATGAATCAAATACGCTGCACTTGACTCAAATACGCTGCACTTGAACTAATTATTGCTGATGATCTCTGGCAACTTTATCCTGTGAAAATAGCTAAATCCGCTGGAACATGAAAACAAGCATAAGTTTGGTTAATTACGCTGATCACCGTGATAAAAACGTTGAGGTTTTTTATCACTGACTTCGAAGTCACCTTCGATTAAATACGCTGGCACTATTTCGCTGAAAATCAACCCGACGTATTTGTTAATTACGCGATCTTCAACAATAAAAACACTGTATTCAAAGATATCTACGCTGCCTTCAACAATGAATACGCCCAAATGGTTTTAAGTACGAACAAAAACCCTCGAATCACCCAAAAACGACTCAAAATCCATGTTTCTTCGCACCAAAATGACCCAAATGTTTACCAAAACACTGATTAACAACAACCCAATGATTAAACAGACCAACTCAAGCCATTTTAAGTTCAAAATTTTGAAAAACCTTGAAACTTTGAAAACTTATGAAAAACCTTCAAAACTTGAAGAATCTTAACAAAAACTCAAACAATCAAGAGCACAAAGGCTCTGATACCAAATTGTGAGTCCTAAATCAGATTCAGATCACAGTGGTTGATTGTTATCACCCAAACAACTATAGATTAGTTACTTGAATGTGTAAAAGTTGAGAAAAACCAAAACATAAAGATGAAGATTCTTGTATGGATCAAAGAACAAGTGTTGTATATGAAATCCCAATCACTAGAAGCACCTGGATGTTCGAATCAAGCACAAGAACGAGAATCACAACACAAGAGCAATCACCAAAATCTGTCCAAGAACCTTGGACAAGGGTTTCACTGATGTTCATATATATACACATCTGACTACCTAGCGTATTTAATAAATTAGCTGGGAACTTAAATACGCTGCTAACCTACAAGTTTCACATATTGCACTTTTGGCCCTTCTATTTTAACTAACAATTACGAAACCAGCTCAAACTATTAAACTCAAGTATCAACGGTCTCAAAACGTCCTAACATAGGAAACTTTGCTAGAGAATGTAGGTCTCAATCAACTGGACCGATTGTCACACATCCTAGCCCTATACCTCAAAACACTGTCCATTATTCCCAATATACCCCTGCTCCTCACATGCAAAACACTACTCACTTTGCACACCCCGCTACCACTGTTCCAGTGCAATATGTTCAAACCACTGTTCCTTAAATTCAGTATGTTCAAGCACCAGCTCCTCAGGTTCAAATGCAACCTGCACAACAAGTTGCTCAAACCACTACTCAGGCAGAGGTTAATCAACAGAGCTTCTTTACTCAGGGCTTTGTTGATTGGAGTAGCTTACCTGAGGATCTAGCTGATGAAAACTTTGCTCTAATTATAGACATTGAAAAGAAACAAAATGAATTTTGCTTTATGGCATTAGAGTCCAAGGTTAAGGGTGTTGAATTTGAGGAGGTGGGTTCTAAATCTGTTGAGCCTAATGTTTACGATGAAACAGTGGTTACAAAAGAAAGTGCTGATGAAGATGTGAAACCTTTGTCTGATCCATGGAGGCTAGTGTTTGTGAAGGAGAATGTGATTGTGCCATGATGGCTGCTACTAAGGTATCTCCTTAGGTCCTAAAAGACCTATGTTCAGATAAATGCATCATAGCTTTTGCTAACATAAAAGAGGTGAATGAAAACCTTAGGAATAAGATTTTAGAGGATGAATTGCAATTTGAAAACTTTCAAAAGAGTTAAAATCAAATTGCTTGAAAATGATTATGAAATCAGCAGCTTAAAACATGAAGCAAGCATAACCAAGGATCAACTACAAACTGTGACAGAAAAATATCAGGTTTGCAAAAAGGAGTTGGAATCCACCCAAATCACTTGTGAAAAATGGGTGGAATCCTGCAAAGGTTATGAGATTTTGTTGGAAAATTAGGTCAAAAGTAACATAAAATTTGGCATTGGATTCAAGAAAAATGACCAAGTTTCTGAAAATGTTACTGAAAATGTTCTGGTGTGGTTGAAATTATCCCAACAAACTTGGCTGGTCAAGAAATAAAAGTCACATATAAAAACGGAAATAAAATTGTTTTAGAAAGACAAGAGGGATCCTTAACTTTTGATGAGATTTAAAAAAATCAATTCAAACCCATATGTCTGATGAATATGACATTCTTGAAAATTTTTAGCCAATGGATTTTTCAACCACTGAATGTGTCAAAGCACCAAAGGCTAGAATCATTCCCATATCAATTTACCAGCAGATGTTACAACATCTTCTGACAAAAAGTCTGAAAAGGGAAAGAAGAAAGAAAAGATCAAAACTTGTTTTGTGACTTCTGTGAAAAGAAGAATCATGTTACTAAAAACTCTCTTCTTCTAAAAGCTTATGACATCAACAAAATAGATGAGATCATTAATTCTCCAAATTGCAAAATTTGTAATAAAACAAATTATAAAACTCAAGAGTGTGTTTATCTCAAAAACTTTGATGTGAAAAAGAATGAGTATAAATCCAAAACACTGGAGAGTTCAGAGACAAGTAATAAGGAAAGTCTAAACAGACTTTTGTGTCTGTGAAACATATGTTACCAAAGCACTGAACAAAACCTCTGCTCCCAGAAAGGTACAGGTAACAGATGCTCCACCTACCAACCAGTACCTAAGAGGATATGGCCAACCAATTTATCAAAAGGTACCTCTTAGTTATGAGGGTTACAAAAAGCTCTCAAAACCAAGAGTGAATAGGCATCCTCACGGATACTATCATCTAACAGGAGATGGGCCTCAACATATGTTACAAAGATCTGTTCAAACCTCTGCTCATTCTTCCAAATTTGAGGCTGAAATGTTTGAGCCCCTTCCAAAGCCATTTGGCTTTGGAAACCCAACTGAACTAATTGTTTACCATTATGCAGGGAGCTTCTACTTTCCTTGATAGTTTATGGTATGTAGATAGTGGAGGCTCCAAGCATATGACAGGATGTAGAGCCCTTCTCAAAGACTTTATAGCTCATGGAGGGGTGATATATCCTTTGGTAATAATTCAAAAGGAAAGGTACTTGGGTTTGGAAAGTTCAGGCTGTGAAATTCAAATTTGAAAATGTCAATCTTATCGACAATCTGAAATTTAATCATCTTAGTGTTTCACAAATGAGTGACAGAGGCTATGGGTCATTCTTCACTAAGAAAACTTGTCAGATTGTTGGGCCAGAAGTGGTTGTAAAGATTGATTAAATCATAGCCAAGAGCAAAGCACAACTTGTTGCTCATAGGAGTGGCAATGTGTATGTGGTTGATAGTCCAAATCAGTGAAAGCAACAAACTTCAAATCACTAGCAGCTGGATACCATAACCCAAGTTTAGGTTTCCCCTTCAAGTAACAAAGAATCCGCTTCACTGCTTTCATGTGTGACTCCTTTGGGTTCGCATGATATCTGGCACAAAGACACACTTCGAACATGATGTCTGGTCTTGAAGCAGTCAAGTACATTAGAGAACCAATCATTGCCTTGTATTGAGTTGGATCAACATCCTCTACACTCTCATGATCTGGACCAAGATTATGATTCTCGCAAATAAGTGTGTTGAAAGTAGCGCAATCTTCCATTTTGAAACGAGACAAAATGTCATAACATACTTCTTCTGATGTATAAACATCCCATCCTTCTTCTGTTCAACTTGTAAAAACAGAAAGTAAGACAGTTCACCTATCACACTCATTTGGAACTTGCTCTTCATTACCTCCTCGAAATCATGACACATGTTCTCATCAGATGACACAAAAATGATGTCATCCACATATACTTGTACCAGCAGAAAGTCTTCCTTCTTCCTTTTAATGAAAAGTGTAATGTCAATCTGAACTCTTTCAAAACCATTCTATAACAGATATGCTGACAGTGCCTCATACCACGCCCTAGGTGCCTGATGCAATCCATACAATGCATTCTCAAGTCGATAGACTCGATCTTGATAATCTGGATCGGTAAACCCATCTAGTTGTGAGACATACACCACTTCTTGGACATTCCCGTAAAGAAACGCACTCTTCATGTCAAGTTGGTAAACTTTGAAGCCCTTGAATGAAGCCAAAGCTAGGAACAAACGAATTGCTTCCAACCTTACTGCTGGTGCAAACACTTCATTGTAATCAATGCCCTCTTGCTGATTGAACCCTTACACTGCTAACCGAGCCTTATTCCTTGTCACGATCCCTCGGTCGTCTTTCTTGCACTTAAACACCCACTTGGTGCCTATTTCCTTCTCTCCTTCAGGCAAGTCAACTAGCTCCCAAACCTTCAGCTTCTTAAATTGAGCTAGTTCTTCTTGCATAGCTTCAACCCAACAATTATCTTTTAGACCCATGTGAACATTCTTCGGCTCCTCTTGGGCAATAAAGCAGCTATACAAACACTCATGTATCATCCCAGTCTTCTGAATGGAAGTAAATAAACAGGAACCTTCGATCACACCTCTTCTTGTCTGAACACCTGCAGCAGCATTACCTAAGATGTTTTCAACTGGATGATCTCTGTTTACACGAGTAGTAGCAATGATGTCAACAAAAAAATTATCTCCCAAATGATCCAATCTCCCCCTGAATGTTCTTATTTGCAAACGGATTAGTAAAATCCTCCCCCTGAATAGGTTTAGACTCACTATCACTTGAATCATGTGGAGCAGCACTGGAAGAAGTTTCGGGAGCATCTGTCATTGATATACTCGATCTAGGCATGAAGTCACCCTCGTCATCTTCACTGATCACAGTTTGAAGCACTTGAGACTAATCTGCATTGGAAAAATCAGGAATATTAAATGATAGCAGGTTCACTCGTTGATTGTTGAGGTGAATAACTAGTGATTTCCATGTTAAACACAACCTCAATTTTACCAGTTTTTAGATTAAAAACCCTTTTATTCAGTGTTCCAGGCATATAACCTAGAAAGTATCCCTCGTCAACTACCTCACCGAATTTTTGCTTATCTTTATTTCGCATAATGATGCAGGGTAATCCAAATGGTTCAAAGCCTTTTAAGTTTGGTTTCCGGTTAAACAATAGTTCGTGACATGTTTGTTAAATCGTTTAACCTTCAAAACTTTGTTTAGGACATAATAAGTTGTGTTCACAACTTCTCCCCAGAAAAGAACTGGAAGCTTTGAATTAGAAAGCATAGTCCTAGTGGCTTCAATCAACGTCCTGTTTTTCCTTTCAGCGACTCCATTCCATTGAGGTGTATAAGGAGCAGAATATTGATGTTCAACTCCCTTGCGAAGATAATAGAGATCCAGAATCTGATTCTTGAACTCCATGCCATTATCACTCTTTATCCTCTTTATCCGTGCATCATGGACATTTTCCAATTTTGTAAAAAGATCTATCAACAGCTCTGCTGTCTCATCTTTTGTACCTAAAAAGAAAACCCTTGAATATCTTGAGTAATCATCTGTGACAAAAATAGTACTTTCCACCTATGCTCCTTACGTTCACTGGACCGAATAGATCCATATAAAGTAATTCATAAGGGGCATCTATGGAATTTACTGTTTTGGACTTGTGAGGTTTCTTATGTTGTTTTCCCTTTTGACATGGAAGACATTTATCTTCCACGTGAAACCTCTGCACTGGCACCCCTTCCACTAAACCGATTTTAATAATATAATTCATTTTTCGGTAGTGGTTGTGGGCCATGCGTTTATGCCACAGCATTGACTCAGCCTCAGATGCTTTTAACAATAAATATGCCACCACCGAGGAAGAATCCTTAGCACCCATGTCCATGACATAAGTGTCATTTCTCCTTGGCGCTCTCATCACTATCCAATCATCCGGCATCACCAAACCAGGTTTCAATAAATATGCCACCACCGAGCGACCCTTATCGCAGACTTGAGACACGCTCATTAGATTGTGCTTCAGCTGTTCGACATAGTTCACTTTGTCCAATGTGATCTTCCTGTTGGTCACTTTTCCTCGACCTATAATGTATCCTCCTTTAGCACCTACAAAATTAACATAACCTCCGTCTATATTTTCAAACTCAGTCAACAACCTCGCATCCCCCGTCATCTGCCTGGAGCAGCCACTATCAACATACCACAAGTTGATAATCCTCCTTAGCAGCTCCTTCACAACCCAACAAAAATTAGTTAGATTGGGGGACCCAAGCCTGAATGGTCTTAGGTTTTCTAGATTCATCAACCATCAGAACATTCATCCAATATCCATCACTTCTAACATGAGTCCTGGATCTCATACCTGTTGATGAAATGGTTTTTGATTTCCATTCGGTCTTTGGTCCTAAGGTTTCCTAAACATTTTTGGACTCTGTGACCTTTGGAAAATTTGGTTTTGATTCCATGAATTTCGATTGTGATAATTTCTAAAGCCATTGTTATAAAATTTTGACTACCAACATTTTGATATCGAGTTTGATATTGACCTTGACTTCTGAAATTACTTGATTGACCATTAAAGTTATTCATTCTTGGTGAACTACTTTAGGTATTTCATATCTGCCTGATGTAGATTCAGGCTGAAATCTTTGTTGATTTCTTTGAAAACGAGGAACTTGGTGAGTTCCTTTTTCAGCCTTATCTACACCAACAGCAAAACTCGGTCGCTTGGTAGCAGATATCTTTGATGAGTTAGACACCTTCTGCTCACAATCACTAATTTTCTCTGGTGATTTTTCTCTCTTTCTCTCAGTCACTTGTGCTTCATTCCTTTTGTTAGGACAACAGCTAACTAAATGTCCCTTGTTGTGACATTTGAAGCATGATCTTCTAGCTAAAGACTTCTTCATTAAAGTCTCTAGTTTAGATTCATCAGGTGACGATGATGATGATGATGATTATGATGATGATGCCCTTGAAGCATCTTGTTTAGTTTGCTCAATTTTTGATTTTTCTATGTTTTTATTTTTAGCAAACTGCACATTTGACTCTCTTGTAATAACAGTGGTCTCTTCTTTCATATCACTCTCTTTAACAAAATCAACTTTTTTAACAAAAATTTGCATTTTATTCTTAGGGTGTGTATCTTTGTTTTCAAAACCGCTTCCCTGTTATTATCCTTCTTGGCATTCTCAGACACATCAAGATTCCCTGACGTGGAACTACTAGGTGTAGTTGACACAAAGTCTATAAGCTCTTCTTCATCTGGCAAGAAAGAATATCATGACCAAGAGGTGGTGGAACTTCATTGAAACCTTTGAAACCCACACTTGTCTTGTCATTACTTTTCTTCAAGCCATTCATCATGTGTTTCATAACAAAAGATGAATCTCTAAATTTATTCAATTTCTTTTCAAGTTCACAAATTTTTAGTTGTGCTTCTGACAACTCTTTGCATTTTTCAGAAATCTCTTTTGTTTTCTCACTCATCGTATCATGAGCTAAGTCAGTAATTTGAAGTTTTTCATTTAGTTTACGGGTTAAAATGTTGATTTCTTCTTCATAACCCTTATTTTCTTCAAATATAATGACTCATTCTTTTTACGAAAAAGTTTGATTCTTTTATGACCGGGAGCTCATTTACCAAACTTTGGTTTTGTTTTGTTAACGTGTCAACTTCACTTTGCAGTTCACCACATTTTAAGCAAACAGTACTACCAAAGTTAGAATGTACCTCTCCTGTTGATTTGCTTAGATCAACCGTGAAAGCAGCAAAATCTGCAGACATCTTCTTATCTCCAGCCTTCTGTTTTACACAGATTTCATGTTATCAGTCGTCTGATCAGCCTCAATCTTTTCAGCTCCAGTCTCTTGTTCGACCTCATCATCAGCCTTGACTTCTGCATCATCACCTGGGGCTATCTCAACCATGAAAGCTTGTGTGGCGTTGTCATTACCTTCAAGATGAACACTCCAATCATAAGAACCTTCTTTAGCAGTAGAGATCAAGGCCTTTGATCCAGTTTTACTTGATGCATTCCTGTTGCTTGAACCATGACCAGGAAAATCTTGAAAAGATGAGCTAGAACGAGATTCAGTCCTAGGTCTTTGACACTCTCTAGCAAAGTGTCCGTAATTTTGACAATTGTAACACCTCACCTTAGACTTGTCAAAACCTACATTCTTTCGACGAACTTTCTGGCCGTCCTATTCATGAACCTCTTCACTTTTCTAGAGATCATGGCCATCTGCCATTGTAAATCTATCTCCTCTAGGGTCATCAGGGTCAATCTGATCATAATCTTCATCAAAAGTAGTAGGATCAGATATTCTTCCCTGTATATAGTGCTCATATGAAGCAACAAATGAAGCAAGCAAGGCCAGATGACCTTCAGCAGCCTTAATACTCAGAGGCATAGACCTTGTACTGTTGTTATTATTGTTGGATTGTTGTCTCTTTGCCCCTGATGATCCTCCTGAAGCAACTACAAAACATACTTCCCATCAGCATTTGTCACAATCTGCTCATTCTCACATGAGAGAAACGCAGTTGCAGAATCACTTGAAGCATTGTTGGAAGATGGAGATATAAGCCCTTTATAAATTCCTGGATCTTGAACCTATTCATATCCAGTTTCCTTCTTCTTCGTGTTGAGCTCATAAACTCTCAGTTTCCCAACAACCTCTTCTAATTCTATATCTTCATAGTCAGCTTCACCCTTTATCTTAAGAGTATAAATATCATTTGGCAGGTAAACCATCAAGCAACTTATCATTTATCTCAACGTCTGTGTATCCCTCTATGTCATAGTTGTCCATTTCTGACATTAGATGATAGTATCTCGTGATGATATCTTCGAGGGACTCATTTTGCATGCTTTTAAAGACAGCAAATTGCTTCTTCAGCAAATCAACTTTGTTTTTCTTCACATTAGGATTGCCCTCATACCTCCTCTTAGAGCATCGCACTTCTCCTTTGAAGTGGTATATCGCTTGAATGTATGTTTGATACTATCAAGTAACGACATCTTTATAGCAGCTAAGGCCTTCTTCTCAGACTCATACATTCTCTTATCAGCCTCTGACATGTTCACATAGGCAGTGACACGTTGTCTGCCTTCAAAGTCATTAGTTGGGTTTACGTACCCATCTTGAATACAGATCCACATCTGTGTGTCCTGATACTCAATGAACGACTGAAATCTATCCTTCCATGTAAGGTAATTCTCTACCTTCAACATCTTAGGCGGTTTGTTAGTCGTTCCTGCCTCATGCTCCATTCTCAACAATTCGTTCAAGTTTTACAAATTCGACAGTTTTACCGAACCGGCTTGCTAAAAACGTTAAAAATTTATCTGAAAAGTATGATTACTAAATTGTACCGTTAGACTCGTCTCGACGATACGAATCCAATGATGTATAATGTCCGAGAGTGATTTTAGGAATTTCCATGCCTTTTTTTGTCCTAAAAATCACATGAGTCTAACCGTGCAGCCGGTTTGTCAAAATTGTTTACGGATCAATTTATGTGTACTAAAACGTTTATCTCCAGTTATGTCAGCTGGTTAAGTTTCCACCATTGAGAATACAACTCGGAATAGTACCGAATTCGGAACAGTAACTCGGATTAACAATCCGAGATGGAAATTCAGGACAGTGATCCGAGATACCAATCCGAGATGGTGATTCAAGATAGTATCCGAGATGCTAATCCGAGATGATGATATCGAGATAGTATCCGAGATACTATCCAGATGCAAATCCGAGATGATCCGAGATCAATCACTAATGATCCGGGATGCACTGTTCTAATCCGAGATGCTTCACTTATGATCCGAGATACAACTCTAATGAACCGAAATGCAACCTTCAGATCCGAAATGCAAGATTTCTATCGGAGATACCTTGCTGATGATCTGAAATACCAAGTTTTATTCGAGATGCCTTGCTGTTTATGCGAGATCAACAACAAAATCCTAGAACAGCCTTCAAACTTCGAACAGCCGTAAAAAACCTCCAAAAACCCAACTTTTTCTGCAGTAGCGATTCTGAACTGAGCAAAACAAGAGCCGAATGCTCTGATACCAATTGTAGGTCCCCTAATCCGTATGGATCTTCACAGAATCGTCTATCCAATCTAGAGTGCGGAATCCTCTAGACCAGATTATCACAGAAAACGAGTATGAACAACAATCACAATAAACCTGATCTTTATTGATTATCTATCACAACGATTAAAATCAATCTAGATCACACGAATTCTCTCTCAACTCTCTCTGAAGTGATTAACTGAGCAACCTTAACCCTAATGCAAAACTCTCTTTATATAGAGACAGGTTTGCAACTAGGCTAAGGTCTCCACATGCACAGCAAATTGGTCTAGGCCCAATTCGCCTACCACTCCCTATAATATGTCTGGTTTAGCCCAATCACTACAACTAACTATTACAAACTAAACCCGCTAACTGTTTATCGTTTTACTAATTACAAGATATCCAAAGACCAAATCTAAGCTGTTGCCACATATGTGCATCAACGTGTTAAAAGATAATCCAATGACTGATGCTTGTCTGTTCTCAGCTGCCTCTAACAAAGAGATAGAACTATGGCACAGAAGACTTGGACACACAAATCTGACCACTATCACCACACTCTCTAAACAAGGCCTTGTAAGAGGATTACCACAAAAACTTTTCACAAAAGAAGAACATTGTTGTCACGCCCATTTCGTCGTAAGGTCAAAGCGTATTATATTCTAAGCTTTCATGACATAAAGTAACACTTTGACCAAAATGCCCCTCTTATTCTTAGGAATCAAACACAAGTTTTAGATAATTAAGGAGCATAACCTAAATTTAATGTACCAGTTTTAGGCTTCAAGTTTACACACGAAAACATAAGTATGTTTAGAACGGTATTACATCCCAAAAGTATTTTCCTTGACCCGTTGGCATCAAAACTTGAGACGAAAGCGTGAAAATGGGGCGATGCAGTGTGTGTGTTCATTCCAATGACGCCATTATCAAGCTTGCAATTTTCCTATCATACACAACACAAATGCATTTGTTAGTATAACTTGTTAACACAAAACTTTCATCCATCCTTTAATTCTTGATTGACCCAAAATCAAGGTCGTGACATTTAAGCATTCTTTCTACTCACATTCCATACTTATAGCAATTTCGCCTACAGCAAAATCATGGTTTTTCATTCTTATAACACCAATACACAATTCATCCAACCCGATCATACGGATTCATGCAACGAACATTTCATTTTTATTGACACGTTATCTGTGAGTCGTCAAATTCGTAATTCATCACCTTACTAACCATCCATTATAACCCATTTACCATGGGATAATGCACATACATCTCAATACCATTATCTAACAAACTTTTCTAGGTTCATCATTTTGCATTACCATACTTAACCGAAACTAACAACTAATAATAATATGAAACGAAGTTCAAGTGAACTTACCTTTACTTTGCGTTGCTTGCGAACCGGTTTGACTTGTACCTTCTTCCTTTATACCTACAATATCGCATTCAATATTCTTTCAATTCTCATGCTTTCATCTTCGCATTTACACTAACATTGTGAGCTAACAATTCAACATTTACCTACTTTAAATCAATTACCATCATATGCATATGAAATCATCTTTATTACTTAAAACCAATATCCAAGCATTTCATCAAACACCTGGAGTGCATACCACTAGCAAAGCATAAAGTACAAGTATCTTAAGCACATTCTTCCTAGTTCATGCATTGATTAACAAAGCCATTAATTCTTCACAAAATCAACATCATAATACTGTAACTTTTGTTTTACATCAATTTATCCAACAAAACTACTTATCATTTATGACTAGAAACATCATCATTGTTCTCATTTACACATAATCTTCTCCATCTTCTTCATTTAACATCATGCAAGTGGGTTCCACCCCAATTCATCAATATGATCTAAATTAAGCACAATGAAGATTCTACATGTTGATAATACCTAACATTCATGCTCAATTTCTTTAAACATTCACAGATTATTCATAACCCACTTCATCAAATTCACCAAATCTTGAAATTTAACTTACTTGGTGATAAGATTACTTAGATGATCAAGATTCTTGGTTCATACATCAATTAAAACTTCAATTCCCTCATCAATTTTTGCTAATTTGTGTTGAACAAGGGGTTTTTCCCTTTCTTCTCCTGCTTGGTCAACACACAAACCTCTGGTGTGTGTGTGTGTAATTGTGCTTTAATTGAATTATATGGACTAATCTTTCAGCTTATACATATCTGGCCCCTCAATTATGATGTTTATATTATTCTTTGCTTAAACCTTTTCTTTTTAAGTTTAATCTTATTTACATTATTACCTTAACATAGTCACACACACACACACACACATATAATATATATATATTTGTGAGGATTTTGGGGTGTTACAAATCTACCCCTCTTAAAGAAGGTTTCGTCCCCGAAACCTAAATACGTACCAAATAATGACAAGTATGTTCACGCATTTCATCCTCTAACTCCCAAGTAAGGTCGGATCCCTTTCTGTGTTGCCATTGTACCAACACTTGTTTAATAGCTTTGTTGCGTAGATACTTCACCTTGAAGTCTTTAATGGCTATCGGTTTCTCAATGTAATTCATTTGTTCGTCTATCTCAACATCGTCTAAAAGTACATGAGTTGTTTCGTCTGCAAGACATTTTCTCAATTATGACACGTGAAACGTGTTTTGTATTCCATTTAACGAAGGGGGCAATTCAATCTGGTAAGCCACTCTACCGAACCATGCTAGGACCTTGAAAGGTCCTATATAACGTGGTCCCAATTTTCCCCGTTTGTGGAAACGGATTATTCCCTTCCAATGAGAGACTTTCAGAAAAACATGGTCTCCAACTTGAAATTCAATAGGACGCCTTCTATTGTCCGCGTATGATTTATGCCGGTCTTACGCCGCCTTCAAACGAGCCCGTACAAGGTCAATCTTTTCATTTGTTTTAGCTACCACATCTTTTGGTGCAAACTATCTTTGCCCAACCTCTCCCCAACACACAGAAGTTCTACATTTTCGTCCATACAACATCTCATACGGTGCCATTTGGATACTATGGTGATAGCGGTTGTTGTACGAGAATTCCACTAATGGTAATTGTTCATCCCAATTTCCTCCAAAATCCATAACGCATGCCCTTAACATATCCAAAGCGTTTGGATGGTCCTTCTGATTGACCATCCGTTTGAGGATGATAAGCGGTACTTAAATGTAATTTAGTGCCCATTCTTTCGTGGAACTTTTGCCAATAAAGGTAGGTAAATCGCGTATCACGGTCCGACACAATGGATACGGGCACTCCGTGACGGGATATAATTTCATTCACAAATATTTCCGCCATCCTTTCTGAGGGATAGGATTCTCGTATAGGTAGGAAATGGAGCACTTTCAGTGAGACGGTCAACAATGACCCATATAGCATCGTGCCCCTTCCTCGTTTTCGGAAGCTTAGTTACAAGGCCCATGGTCACGTCCTCCCACTTTCACACCGGAATTTCCAAAGGTTGCAACTTCCCGTACGGTTTTTGATGTTCTGCTTTTACTTGTGAACATGTCAAACATTTTGCGACGTATTTAACAATATCACGCTTCAATCCTGGCCACCAATAATTCTTTCTTGAATCTCGATACATTTCATGGCTCCTGGGTGAACCGAGTATCGTGACTTATGAGCTTCCTCAAAGTGTAACTCCTTTACATCACAACTCCAAGGTACCCAGATTCGGCCGTACCTTGTCTTAATCCCTTTCGCATCCTCTTCTAGCTTGTGTGAAAATCCTTTAATTCTTCCTTCCTCGTATCATCCGTATTTAACAACTTGATTTGAGCTTGGAGATTAGGTGTAACTATCATTCTCATTGATTTTACCCGAATTGGGGGCGGGTACTCCTTTCTACTTAGTGCGTCTGCCACGGCATTAGCCTTACTGGGATGGTAGAGGATGTCACAATCATAATCCTTGATAAGTTCTAGCCATCTCCATTGCCTCATATTAAGATCTTTCTGCTCGAAAAAATATTTGAGGCTTTTATGATCCGAGTAGATCGTGCACTTCGTTCCATATAAGTAATGCCTCCATATCTTCAGCGTGAAAACTATCACTGCCAACTCCAAATCGTGTGTCGGGTAGTTACCCTCGTGCTGTGTTAGTTGTCTAGAGGCATAGGCGATGACCTTGCCCCTTTGCATCAAGACACATCCCAAACCTTGATGCGATGCATCTGTGTACACAACCAATTCTTTCACGCCATCGGGTAATACCAGCACCGGCGAACTCGAAAGTTTTTCTTTCAAGGTCTGAAAGGCCTTCTCTTGATCCGAACCCCAAATAAACTTTTCATTCTTCTTGGTTAGCTTATTCATGGGTAAGGCTATCTTAGAAAAATTCTGAATCAACCTTCTATAGTAACCGGCTAAACCTAAGAAACTTCTTACTTCACTTGGGTTCCTTGGAGGAATCCATTTCATTATAACCTCTATCTTAGAAGGGTCTACTTGAACACCTTCTTCATTTGCCGAGAAATTGCACTTCTCTTAGCCAAAATGTACACTTGGAAATTTAGCATACAACTTTTCTTTACGAAGCTTTTCCCTAACACTTCACGCAAATGGCAGGCATGATCGGATTCACTTCGGGAGTATACCAATATATCATCTATGAAGACTATCACAGACTTGTCTAACATTTTTCGTCGAACTCGATTCATTAAATCCATAAACACGGCTGGTGCATAAGTCAACCCTAAGGACATTACTAAAAACTCGTAATGTCCATTGCGGGTCCTAAATGCAGTCTTGGGTATATCATCCTCACGTACCCGAAGTTGGTGATACCCCAATCGTAAATCGATTTTTGAGAACCAACTAGCTCCTTGCAACTGGTCGAATAAGTCATCAATTCTAGGCAAGGGATAACGGTTCTTAACCGTCAATTTGTTTAATTCTCGATAATCAATGCACATTCGCATTGCGCATCTTTCTTTTTCATGAAAAGCATGGGTGCACCCCATGGTGATACACTTGGGCGTATGAAACCCTTGTCAAGTAACTCTTGTAATTGAGTCATCAATTCTCGCATCTCGGTAGGAGCTAATCGATGGGGTGCTTTAGCCACCGGTTTTGAATCTGGATTTAACTCAATCCGAAATTCTACTTCTCGTTCAGGTGGAAGCCCCGCTAATTCATCCGGGAATACATCAGGGTATTCATTTATAATTTTTACCTCTTCAAATTTTGGAACCCCATGGTGGGTATCCACCACATAGGCTAAGTATGCCTTACTCCCATTTCGAACGTATTTGACCGCTTGAATAAGAGTGCACAATGTAGGTTTAACTTCTCTTTCCCCATGCACGGTTATTTTTTTGCCACTAGGCGTCGTCACATTAATGGTCTTACTTTCGCATTGAATTTAGGCATGATGCCGAGACAACAAGTCCACCAACCACCACGTTGAACTCCCCTAAGATCATGCGGACAAGGTCAATATCGAATTCTTCGTCATCAATTGTTATCTTACAACCCTTACATATGCCATGTAACAGATAGCTTTTGCTATCGGCTATTTCTACTTCTAAGGGTATCAGCATCTTTTCTATTCTGAATGATAGGTGACATATAATATCACTTGACACAAATGACTTACTAGCTCCGGTATCAAATAATACATAAGTAGGCATCGAATTTATTAAAAATATACCTGACATAACATTCGGAAGTGCCTTAGCTTCTTCAGACGATATCTGAAACATTCTGCCTCGGGCCTTTGGAACTTCTTCTTTCTTTCCTTCCTTGATCGTTCTTTGTTGAAGCTTGGACATTCGGCCTTAATGTGTCCCGGTTGGGAACAGTTGAAGCATGTTCTCGAGGGATTGGGACACTTGTAGTACGGGTGTCCCTCTTGGCCACAGTTATAACATCCCTTCTGACCCAATAAGCACTCCCCTATGTGGAGCTTCCCACAAGTCTTGCATTTGGGAATACATCCCTTTGCTTTATCCTTCTTACCGTGATCTTGGAACTTCTGTTTCTTTAACGAACTTGAACTCGCGAACTTCTCAGATGATCTTTTCTCACCCCTTTCCACTTGTCGTTTCAGCTCAATCTCCCTGTCCCGGGCCTAATTGATGAGCTCGTTCAGGGTTTCACATTTGGATGGGGTGATGAATTCTCTAAATTCAGCCTTCAACATGTCGTGATAGCGAATTATCTTCATTCTTTCTGACTTCACCAGATCTTAGCAAAACTTCAACTTGTCGAGAAATATGTTTGTAATCTCATCGATCGACTCTTCCTTTTGCTGAAGACGCAGGAAGTCTTCTTGAATTCTATCGATCGCAGATTGCGGGCAATGATATTTTAGGAAATGTTCCTTAAATTCTTGCCATGTTAAGGCTTGGATCTTAGCTTCTCCCACCTCTTTACAGTAGGCACCCCACCAATCCTTAGCTTGGAATAGGAGTAGGCCTGTTGCAAACATCACCTGATCCTCTTTTTCGCATCGACTTCTTATAAACACCGCTTCCGTGCTCGAAATCCACCTTTGGCATGCTATAGGATCAATCTCCCCTTTGTATGGTAAGGGATTACAAGCCATGAATTCTTTATACGTGCACCTTCGAGTCTCCTTCTTGCTTCGGGATTCATTTATCATCCCTTTCAATTCTTCCATTTTACTCACCATCATAATTTCAATCGCTTCAAAGACACGGCTTTCAATTTCTTGAGCCATTTGAGGAAGGTTGGCTTGAATAGCCTTCCCTACTTCTTCCGAGATTTTCTCGTTCATTGCTTCTTGTTGTGCCGCTTCATTATCATTCACATTTATTTCATCTACCATCTACAATAACATTTATCATACTTGTTAACTTTCATTTTTAACTTCGCCACACGTTAACTCACGTCTTCATTATTGCATTCTATTGACTTTGGATTCTTATTTACTATTATCATCAATAATCATGACGGATCGTACTATGCATACATTCTGGTTGCAAAGATCAAGAATCCTGATCCTTTCTAATTTACGTGTCCACATCACGTATTTCACATTACGCAATTTCATAACATAAATATTTCGTATCATCTTCTTATAGATTAAGTTATGGCCGTAACATAAATGTTAGAGGATTTATGGGTTTCGGGACACAATAGGGTACCCAAAAATCAAGTTTTATTATTTGTCGGGCCCACTGTAAGCTACGGTTCCACCATCGTAACTTACAGTGGTCATTTGGTTTTTAACCAGAATCCATTGACCGTAGGTTACAGCCACCTACCATAGCCTACGGCCCCTTACACATCTGCACATCATACTCGCCGTAAGCTACGGTTCCACCATCGTAGCTTACGGTGATGATACATCAACTGACAAGAACAATCAGTACATTCTTACTGTAGCCTCCGGCCATCAGCCGTAGGTTACGGCCAATACTTGCTGTTGATTATATGGTCATTTGTATTTCACCGTAAGCTACGGTGATCTTTCCATAGCTTATGCTTGTCCCCTGCCGATTTCAATCTTTCTTTTATTCAACCCATTCGAGAATTTGTTTGATTAAACCAGTCCCCAAGGTCTTCCAGACATACCGTTAACTTGATTTCATTTCTTATTAATCCTCCTATATCATGACCAAGCTCGTATTTAAAACTATTATGGAATAACTAAATGCTTACCTTCCGGTTGCGGCTTGAAGTGAACACACACACACCTCTTCGAGAGCTTTCGGTTTGAGTTCGAGCACTTCATTTCGTGCTTGAATCACTCAAACCTGGGCTTTGATACCAACTTGTAACGCCTATTTCGCCGTAAGGTAAATCGTATTATATTCTAAGCTTTCATGACATAAGGTAACACTTTGACCAAAATGCCCCTCCTATTCTTACGAATCGAACACAAGTTTTAGATAATTAAGGAGCATAACCTAAATTTAATATACCAATTTTAGGCTTCAAGTTTACACACGAAAACATAAGTATGTTTAGAACGGTATTACATCCCAAAAGTATTTTCCTTGACCCGTTGGCATCAAAACTTGAGACGGAAGCGTGAAAATGGGGCGATGCGGTGTGTGTGTTCATTCCAATGACACCATTATCAAGTTTGCGATTTTCCTATCATACACAACACAAATGCATTTGTTAGTATAACTTATTAACACAAAACTTTCATCCATCCTTTAATTCTTGATTGACCAAAAATTGAAACTTTAGGTTAGAAAGGAAAAATCCAAATTTTATTTGAAAAACTCCCAAAACCAATGGTACAACTACCATATGCATGTTGATTTTTTATAGTTTATAATTTGGAAATAACAAAATGATTCCCAAATTTAATGTAAGTTGACAAATTTAGTCAATTGATGTCATTTGCATTTAATAAATACGTAACAAATTTTTTTTTGAACGACAAATTTGGATCACTAACGGACCACTGGAGTATCATCATGTCACTAGCAGAACCACCTGATCATATCCATCTCGACTAGGCATAATGTTTATACACAAATTCAGAAGGAAACCCAATAAATATGGGAAAAAGCCCCTTGTGGGAATCGAACGACCTATTGGTCCTGAAGCTTTATCCCACCCCCAGTATGTCACTAAGCTATAAAGGATGGGCAATAAATATGCAACAAATAAAAAGAAAAACAAAACTCCATTGAACTAGAGGCCACCGGGATTAGAACCCAGGTCTTCTTGTGGTTATACGAACCACCAAACCAAGCGCTTCACTATGTCCTTTTCCAATTGTAACTTATATATCCTGAGTTTTACAACGTAAAATTCATTAAAAAAACAAAAAAGGGCCCTCGAAACGTTTGGTCCCTGAGCCGCCGCCCACCCCTGGGCTGGCCCTAGTGTATTTTGATTAGATTATATCAATGGGGTTGGGGTTCTATGTATATTCTAAATGGATATGCTATTATATAAAGCTAGTATTTTAATTGCGCCACACAATGTGGCAGTGATGTCAAAACTTAAAATAACTCGAGTTTATACTGATATATATTATTGACTTTGACTTATTAAATTAAAATGAGCACGTAAACTTATAATATTTGACCTGACTCGTTACCGAGAAAAATTTATGCCATGTAAACCAACTTTGCTTTATACCAAAGCGTACTTAAAAATAAACTTACAAGAAAATAGTATTTTTAGTAAATAATGGACCGACATATGTGAACAAGTAGAGTATACTAGGGCGCTTGAGAGAACCATGTCGAAGAAACGGTACTGTGTTTGTGGCGGCGTCGAAACGTATAGTAACTTGAATTTTTACCGTCTATTGAAAACGTAGACCAACCAAAACCTTACCTAAAAATAAGCATGAAAACATATTATATTTACCACGCATATAATAAGCACACAAAACTTAAGAGGATTAAATTAGCTTTTACAAAGTTTTAAGAAAAGTTGAAAGAGCGTAATTTCTATGTTGAAAGTTAAAGTTACGGTAAAAAAACAAAACAACACAACTAAAAAAGAAAAAAAATCCAAAAAATAAAATAATTCCTTAATTGACCATGGCTACAGTGTTTAGCTTTATGTGAATTGTTATTTATAAAAATTAGAAAGGCTGAATTAGGTTAATGGTTATGTTTCTAGTATCTTATTCCAAAGACAACCAACTATAAGTTTATGCTTTCAATTATTTCTAAAAAATTTAATGTTAGAACAAGATTAGTTTTTTTGTTTAATCAAGCGTTTAGGCAATGGTTCTTCGTTACATAAAGCGACTAGTAATGGTTAACTTAGAGAATTAAGGTTGCTAACCACAAAGTTATAAATATGCTTTCCAACGAACTTCTATCCTCGACCATGTTTAAAAAAGATGCAAGTCTAGCAATTCCTTCCTAACTCGTTCTTCCCGAGTTAGTACCAATCTGCTTTCCCACGGTTCTAACCGTGGCCGACACCTGTCTCCTCTTAGTGTGCCCATACCATCTCAACCCTCCCTTTATCTTAACTAGATATACTAGCCACGCTTAATCGTTGCCTAAAGACCTCATTTTTTATTAATCATGAATTAACTTAAGTACTCATAATGTCAGAGGGTTGTCTTTCGAGGCCCCATGTGGCAGCCCTAGTTGCCTAAGTATAATCCAATTTGTCTCGCTCTTCATATGTGTCACGAGTCCCACCTTTCAACTCATCAGGAGAGTGACAACAACTCTCAACCAGTGGTGTGTTCATCGTATATACACGAGTAGACACATACACTTTACAATTTGCTGAAGTTGTCTCAATATAGTGTCGGACTAGCAAGTAATCCAAGCGTTCAAGTACAAACCCTAGAAAAACGACCTTTGAACATTTGGCATGTGACACTCTCCCACCACCATTCCATGCACATCTGCCGGCATGCGTCTGGCAATCGCGTAAGCCTTTGGACAATACATCTTCACCTTGTAAGATAGAGTATACTTTGATTGAATACCACACCCTGTAGCACAACAACAAAGATCTTCATCCTGATCGCTTCAAGGGTAGTGCATTTGTTAATTTGGGGGTCTGATGTCTATAGCAGCCATCAATCTGGTTACAATGCTGCTATACCGTAGTTGTTGAACACAATCACGGTGGGCTTTACTAAGGCTGAACCTAGGTGGAGCTCAGGATCCCATACTCATGGTTTACAAAGACCATCGCTAAAGCGCCCCATATTTGGTCTTCTCCCATCATCATTGCGTAACCACACTCATTTGGTTTAAACACATCTAGGATAAGTCACGTTCCATAGTATTCGAGGATCGACCTACTTTGATACCACTTTGTTACAGGTTCGTCTTTTAAGGCCCCATCTGGTGTCCTTAGTTACCCCATGATGAAGCCAATCCTTCCCACTCTTGATAAAGGTAGCTGGTTGTGTCCTGTCTTAGACACATCAGGACAATGACGACAACTCTTGACCAATGGTGCGTTCGTCGGATACATCTGACTAGGTTTCTACACTTTACAATCCGCTTAGGTCGTTCCTAATATAGTCCCGAACTAGCTATTAACCTAAACATTCAAGTATAAATCCTAACAAAACGACCTTTAAACATTTGACTATTGACAATAGAATATCTTGTTAAAGACACAAACAACTGTTGCCATTCAAAATTATTATTATTTATTATTATTATTATTATTATTATTATTATTATTATTATTATTATTATTAATGATTAATAACTAGTTAAATATTATATTCTATAAACCTAATTCCAAGCAAAAGCAACACTAAACCAAACACATGGATAAAGTATCAAACTTCACATTAAAGTTGCATAATCAAAATAAATATTCTAACATCAGACAAATAAAGTCATCTTTCGTAAGGTCTCGTATCATCTCAACAAGTCTACTCGATTAAAATGAAATAGAAAATCAAACATGAAAAGATTCATAATAACAACATTTGTTATCACTCATTGTCATTGCAGATGGATTTGTTAGTCTCATTATCACTCATTTCATTGCATATACAAATAACAACTTTTATTTTCACTCATTGTCATTGCAGATAAAGGATTTGTTATTCTTCATAAAATCTTAAATGAAAAATAATTTAACTTAAAGAAAAGTAAAAGAAAATATAAAAGCTTAAGTTGATATTATGGTTGGTGGCATATGTCAATATGATTTGGATCACATAGCTGTGTGTTCAAAAACACATCGGGAATTTGCTCATCGCTACACATCATACCTCTGTGATTTCTGGTCAACTCGCCATGCATTTTTCTGTGCTCACTCACAAAATTTTCTTTTTTCCACATACTCTATGTGTATGGTTCCTTTTGTAGTTTGTGGGAGATCACAAAGAAATTGTGAAACCATTAAGTATAATATTCAATGTATTTTTTACATTTATACATATTGAGTTTATATTTTGAGATATAATTATGTTGTTCTTCGATTCACAAGAAGTTGAGTACTAGTGAGCAGAGTAAGTGAACCAATTAAATAATTAATCAACGAAAATAAGGAAAATTTAAATAGAAATTCGTGTTTTTAATATAACACTTTAATCTATTTTCCGAATAACACTATAAAAATATTAAAAGTTGTTGGCTTTCTCAAATGATTTTTTTAATCAAATTCGAATTCAATTAAGAAACACTTATGTTATAAGCATCAAATTGCATTGTCTAATCACTAATTATTGTTATCCTGCGAAATAGGCGAGATGTGCTTTCCTTTGTGCGCTATAAGTTCATAATAGCAAGTGTGAAGAGTATGCGTCATAAATAAATAAAAAAGAATTATAAATGAAGTTATATTTTATTATAAAGTGTAAGCAAGAAAATATGGAACATGTCACACCCTCACAACACGAATAGTGTGTTAGAGAGAGAAAGTGTAATTATATTAATTTGAAGTTCCATGAAGTAGCGGACAGTGAGATACAAGTTGGTTGGGCAGACCTTTGACCCCCATGCATTCACTTCCTTCTCAACCACCACCCATCAACCCTTTCACTAATCATATCCAATTTTCTATTCTCAATTTCATAATTTTCTATTTGCTTGCTGTCATCCACACATATATATACATACACGCAACTCTGTATCTATTCCTATTGGTTCCAATCTGCAAACCCCACCAGATCTTCCTCTTTCATCTGTAACAAATTGTCATCAGTCTCTTATCCTAATTCCAGCAAACTACAATCCATGTGCTTGCCTCTCTCTTCTTTGCTGGCATGTGCTGGATCAACAATACATACTTTTGTATGGAGTATTGAATGATTCATGCCGTTTTAGCTCTTTCTAACCCTAAATTGTGAGTACCCATGAAGGTTTTTAGGTGAGTGTTTTCGTTTTACTTATCCAATTTTGACCTAATTGCCCTTTAAGTTTTGTTCGTTAAATGCTTTATTGTGATCTTTCATTTTAGCTCAATTTGGTGTGTGATCATGAGAGTTTGGTTAATCTTTTGTGCTACAGTCAACTGTTGGGTGTTTTTGTTGTTACCTCAAACATGCCTATCAAGTGTTCGAAAAATTGCCACAGTGAACCCGGGTTTCAAAGGGTCACAAATGTTATACATTGATAACAACGGATTGTTCCTTGAATCGAACAGCTCGAATTTCGGGTTTGGTTTCCATCCAAATAATGATATCACTTCATTTACTGTTGTGATCATTCACATTGAAAATTCAAAGATCATTTGGTCTGCGAACCGAGGGGTCCCGGTTGGTAATTCGGATAACTTTGTGTTTGATAATGATGGCAATGCTTATATTGAAAACAATGGGAATGTTATATGGTCAACTAACACAGCCATAAAGGGGTTTCGGCGATGGAGTTGCTTGATTCAGGGAACCTGGTTTTGGTCGGAAAGGATGGTGGTATTGTTTGGCAGAGTTTTGATCACCCTACAGACACTTTGGTGTCAACTCAAGATTTTCGTGAAGGAATGAAGCTGGTAAGCGATCCAAGAAACAATTTGACGTTCGCGTTGGAAATCAAGTCGGAGACTTGGTTTTATCAGCGGGATATAGAAACCCGCAGCCGTATTGGGCTATGGGGAAGGACAATAGGAAGATCATGAACAAAGATGGTGGAAATCTTGAATACGCGACAATTCAAGCGAGTTCGTGGAAGTTCTTTGATCAAAACAACGTGTTGTTAGAGCAGTTTGTATTTCCAGATGGTTCTGATGACAACATAACCTGGGCTGCAGTGTTAGAAACCGATGGTTTCATTAGATTCTACAATCTCCCTGGAAAAATCAAAGGACAATTTGCAATCCCGGGTGATTCGTGTAGTATGCCTCAGTCTTGTTCACCGTATTTCGTTTGTCATGATGGAAACACGTGTCAATGCCCGTCTGGGCTTAATGTAATAAACTGCAAGCCGAGCCCTGTCTCTTGTAGTGGATCTAAAGATCCAATGACTCTTATCAATGCAGGTGAGAGTTTGACTTATTCGGCTCTCGGGTTTGTGCAGCCCTCTTCGAAAACAAGCTTAGAAGGCTGCAAATCTTCGTGTTTGAGTAACTGTTCTTGCTTGGTTATGTTCTTCGATAACAAATTGGGGAACTGTTATATGTTTGATCAGATTGGGAGCTTCAGCGACGCTAAAACCGGTGCAAGTTTTGAACCATATGTTAAGGTTTCAAGTACTTCACATGGGAAAAAGAAGCAGTCAACAGTAGTGGTGACTGCAATAGTTATAACCACAGTATTTGTGATTTTCAGCCTTGTGTTTGTAGCCGTTCGTTTGTACAAGAAGAAAAAACAACGACCTGGTTGAAAAGGCTGATGAAACATCAGAAGAGGATAATTTCTTGGAGAATTTATCAGGGATGCCGATTCGTTTTACTTACTTAGATCTCCAACGGGCCACCGATAACTTCAGTAAGAAGCTTGGGCAAGGAGGGTTCGGGTCGGTTTATGAAGGGGTGTTAAAAGACGGGACAAAGCTCGCGTCAAGCAGTTAGAAGGGATCGGTCAAGGCAAGAAAGAGTTTCGAGCTGAAGTGAGCATCATAGGTAGTATTCATCACCACCATTTGGTTCGGTTGAAAGGATTTTGTGCAGAAGGGGTACATCGGCTCCTTGTTTACGAGTTCATGGCTAATGGCTCATTGGACCAGTGGATTTTCAAGAAGAACAAAACAGAGTTCTTACTGGATTGGGACACGCGATATAAAATCGCGGTTGGTACTGCAAAAGGGCTCGCGTATCTTCATGAAGACTGTGATGTAAAGATCGTTCATTGTGATATAAAACCAGAAAATGTACTACTCGATGATAACTTCCGAGCCAAAGTATCGGATTTTGGTTTGGCTAAGCTGATGACAAGAGAACAAAGCCATGTTTTTACAACTATGAGAGGTACAAGAGGGTATTTAGCACCCGAGTGGATCACAAGCTACGCGATATCTGAAAAAAGTGATGTTTATAGCTTCGGGATGGTGCTTCTTGAAATCATCGGGGGCAGGAAAAACTACGTCTCTTCGATGATTTCAGAGAAATCCCATTTCCCGTCTTACGCTTTTAAGATGATGGAAGAAGGAAATATCGAAGAAATCATAGATGCGCAAATGAAAATCGATGAACGAGATGAGCGAGTGATAGTGGCTATAAAAGTGGCTCTATGGTGTATACAAGATGAGATGAACCTAAGGCCTCCTATGACCAAAGTGGTTCAAATGCTTGAGGGTTTAAGCCCCGTGCCTGCACCACCAATGGCCTCTCAGACCGGTTCACGGCTCTATTCGGGTTTGTTCAAGTCCGTTAGCGAAGAAGGAACGTCATCGGGACCGTCTGATTGTAACAGCGATGCGTATTTATCAGCGGTTCGGCTATCAGGGCCAAGGTAGCTTATGTAAATATGACAAATGTTGGTGAAAATTTTGTTGTAATACCTTGTGTTGGAAAAGGTTTGATGAGTTTTTATGTTTCAAAAAATAGTAGCAAAATAATTCAAGTATTTTGAACAGTTACCTGTCAATATTTAAACATTAAAACAAGCTGATGATTTATATTTTCAGGAATGGTCGTAAAACAAGGTCTCAAAGGTCGAGTACTCCCCGAGTAATCGTTAGAAGGTAGGCTACCGAGGCGAATTTCTCAACTCCGCCTAATTACTTAAAATCGATCAAACGTGGTCGATCTCGGCCAAAATCGATATAGTACGTTAACTTGGGTCTCGGGCTGTATTTGACTTTAAAAAATAGAAAATAATTTCTGTGCCTATCATATTAAATAATAAATATCATTTTCAAGTATTTTGCTATAAATATTAGTAAATTTATGTTATTTTACACATATTTAATTTCCGAAACTATTTTCTTTATAATTTAACGTGTCCGAGTACCCCTGAGAACTTTACGCCTAGGCCGAGTACTCTCAACTCCCCGGTCAATCGACTAGAGAGCGACTACGTTGCAACTATGCTTATAGGGTAACCTATCTAGGCTTACCAATTACTCAAGTGGTGTGGGAGGACAATGCCTAGGACTTTGTGGAAGGTTTGCCTTCTTCTGAGGATAAAGATGTTATGGGCAGATTGGGTAAACGAGGGCACTTTATCGCTCTTAGCTGCCTTTTTACAGTTGTCGAAGTTGCACGAGCCTGTATGGATAACATTTACAAGTTGCACAACACCCCTAAATCTTCATTTCAAATAGTCATAAGATTCTTGTAAGCAGATTTTGGAAGAAACTGATAGCTTGTAAAGCGGTGGATAAAAAAAAGGTTTAGTACTTACCATCCTTAAACCGACGGCCAGGCTCAGGTCCTCAACATGCGTTTAAAGATATGTATGTGGTTAGAAATTGTACAAGTTGCACTAAACGACAAAAGAAGTGATCTGGATCTCCTCATCAAAGCACAAAAATGTTATACAACATAGAAATCTAAGACAACTTTTTTGAGTATTTTTAGATCTCATGTTCTATATAGCAATATGTGCTCAAATTAAAGATAAAAATATGTTCGAATTTTATGGGCCAATTTAAAAAAATATATATCGTAAGAAAAAGTTATAAAGGTTTAAAAAATAGGGGGGGAGGGAGGAGAATATACATGTGTCATGCATGTGAAAAAAGAAAGTTAACAAATAGACTATTACAAAAATATTCTTACACTCATCTTTTTTTACTACGATTTCATCTTGACCATTGATTTGAAAAATGAAAGGTCAAGATTCTTTCTTATCCTACTTCGCAAAATCAACTTTTTATTTGATTATATCCCTTAAAATACTAATATAAACCTTAATCGAGTTAATATATCTATGTATATGTGTAACAACATGATTCTTGGGTCTAAATATTGAAGCCATCCTACTAAATGGTAGACTTGGGTTGGACAAGCTACGGGATATAAACATTAGCCTCCCACGAAAATGGTGGTGGCGATTTAAAAACGAAGAAGGTAGCCTGTGATGAACGATTGTATCGGTCATTCCATAACCGAAGATTTGGCTACTTTATATTTCGGTCACACGTGCATATGAAGGTTCCTCATGTTGCTCAATATTTGGATTTCCATGATGATCGCAAACACCATTGGGAACGGCCAACGCAAAAACGTTCTCCATCATCAACATCATGCTCAAACATGTAAGAGTCTTGTTTGCAGTTGCGCCGCCTCTGATCACTATTCAACGCTCCGAAGCTTCATGCTTACTGATTTGACTTGGTTGTTCGCGTAACAAGCAACAAAACCAATTCTACATATATAATATATATATATATAGGTTTTCTTATTATCCTTTCCCTATATATATATATATATATATATATATATATATATATATATATATAGGGAAAGGATAATAAGAAAACCATTATGAGTTCAAAAAACTCACTCTCCACCATCCATCTAGAAATCCTATGGTTAAGATTGCATGTTACAAAAAGTAACATTTCAAAAATGTGTTACACACTGAGAAAAGACGTGTAACAGCTTTTTGATTTTTCACTTTTCATTTTGAGTTAAGAAAACATTGAAAACTCAATATTCACCATTCACAAAAAAAATCTATGGTTGAGATTGAATGTAATATAAAACAACTTTTCTGACCATGTAACAGACTAATAAAAAGTACACGTAACAGTTTTTTCCTTTTTCACTTTTCTAAATGAAACACTGACATGTAACAGGTTTTGTATCTTAACATGTTTTTTTACATGAATTATACATTTAAAACTAGTAAAGTTTTAATTTGAAAATGTTACACTTCGTAAAACCTACAAAATTTGTTATTGAAAAAAAAGTGTAACATGTGATGTTACATCTACATAAACAAGCAAAAGAAGTGTAACATATTAACTTTCTCTCTCTTGACAAAGTTGTTACATGTTAGAAAACTAAAAAACGGTATAACACGTGGTAACATGTGATCCATTCATTAAGTTTTTTGAACTCAAAGGGTTTTTTTCTCTATACTTGACGTGTGTGTTTGTTATATAATATATATATATAAATTGATTTAGAGCAGCACTCCAGCAAAAATTGAAAGCGTTGATATATGAAATGATCTAGAATAATACACCAGCAAATTGAAAACGTTTTATATATTAAACTGATTTAGATCAATACTCCAGCAAACTAAATTTAATTGTAAGATGACGAAACCTGGCAATAAGTTATGTTTTCGAAACGACCATTCCAACCAAAATGCATATATATGTATAGTTAATGCAAGATTTTTTATAAAAACCATGGGCTCTTCCTTGCTGTTGTCATACCCGGTCGTAGCGGAAGCGCGAGGTGTGATCAAAGTAGTATTCATTGCATTCAATCAAGTAAACATCTAAATAAATAAAAGTAGTGAGATGTTTATCCATATGATTTATTTAAAACTAGTTTACATCCATACATGTTGTTCAAAAGAAAGACAACCAAAGAGATAAGGTTGCGTTGTTTAAAAATAAAACACAAGTTTACAAAACAAAGTTCTTAAAACATACAAGATGTTACATTCCTTGTTTCGCACGAGGGCAAGACATGTGAACCAAAGCCTATCAAAAGTGGATGACGTCTATGCTTGACTTCTTGACATCATATCTCATTTTTCAAATGCAGCCAACTAGTTACCTGAAATACATGTTAAGTTTGAAAATTTCAACAAAAGTTGGTGAATTCATGCGTTTGTTTTGAATCAAATGAGTCTTTAAAACATTTAAAGTATTGAAAACCGGTATGTAAAGCCTTAATCAAATCGTTGATTATTAACGATTTGCAAGGACACTAATATGTGTGCCGACGTAGGAGGCAAAACCTAACGTAATTGTATGACACTCGTTTTGGACACAAAAGCACTCTAACGAACTAAGTTGTGCCGATAAGAGTGGGGCTCGCCCAAACCCAATAGATCTATCCTAGCCTAGTTGAAATATATGTGTGGGCCTAGTCCAATTGAATTTTATAAAAGTGGACCTAGACAAATTAAATTATAAAAGTGGGTCTAGCCCAATTGAATTATAAATGTGGGCTAGCTTAATTTTTATATTATATAATGGGCTTAGTATTAAAAATGGCTTATTATGTAAATCGGCCTAGCCCAATTTTTAAAGTTTACTTATACTTTTAAATAAAGCTAAGTTTATAACAACTACAAATAATTTTATAACTTACTTTTGTTAGTTTAATATATATAAACTCTAGTACATAAATAAATTTTGTGTGTCGGTTTGTGTGTTCGTTTTTATTCTTTCCGTCAGTTTTAGTTTGTGTCGTCCGTTTTGTCCAATTTTCCCGAATTGTCCATTTTGTCCAATATGTTTGTTTTTCCAAGTTTGGACATCTACATTTATATACTTGTCTAGTTTTCAAGTATTTTTATGTTTTGTATTTTTGTAAGTATTTAGTTTAGTATATATTTTCCTAAACTTCTAAATACATACAAATATATACACAAAGTTAAATACACATATGGTGATCTAAATATATATTTATATCCTAAAATATATATTTAACCATTTTTTAGTTTAAGAAAATCTAGTTATTTTTAACTTAAACTTTTTCACCCAAAAACTTGTATAATCATGATTAAAGTTTCTAATCATTTTTAATCAAAATGTCCTTAGTTAAACACACTTTAACCATGAGTAAATTTTATAAAAAACAATATAAACTCAACAATCTCGATAAGAAGTATTATGAACTTATATGTAATCTTGTATAGTTCAAAAATCATGTTTTAAAGTGTGTTCGTCTTTACTTTTCTTTAACAAGTTCTGTAAACTTTTAGTTTATACAAAAGGTTATGTAAACTGGTTTACATATTTTCAAGACTTTATTTTTGTAACATGATTTCTATATAAATCTATGTATTACATGTTTAATAAAAACATTTTTAAGCAAGATTACAAGTTCATAATATTCATGTTAATAGATCTTTCTAGATCTAAACATGCATGTGTTTAGATCATACTTTTAAACATGATTTTGCAAGATCTTAGTAACTATATAACTACAACTTCAAAGATCACCAAGAATCATCAAAAACAACATATAATCATATTAGTTTGTTTAGTTTTTGTTAGTGTTCCATGTAATTTTAAGTGAACTTTCAAGATAATTACTTGTACATTTATGTTTAAACATAAATCACAAAAGTGTAAGTACAAGATTTAGATCTTACAACTAACTTTGAACAAGATGATGAAAAAAATGAACATGATGAAAAAAATGAACATGATGAAAAAATGATGATCCAAGATGAAGATTATGAGCTCCTAATGCTTCCTTCCATGCAAGTGTTCTTGATCATCCTTCCTTAGCCATGCATAAGTATATTTTTGGGTGTATGAAATTATGAAGATGAAGGTGTTCTTTGAAGATATGAATATTTGAAGAAAAGATGAAGATATGAAGAAAGAGGTGTTGGTGAATTATTGTTATGAAATGAATGTGAAGATGTTGGTGAGTTGTTATAACTTGCAAATACTTAGTCATCTAATCTAACACTAAGCACTCATGAAACTATTACAACACATCAAAATTGGTTAATGGGGAGGCCCACCATGACCAATTTGGGGGGGGGGGGGGGGGGTTTCTTTTTTATATATTTTTTTTATAAAATTTGTTATATTTTATAAACTTTGATGTTTCAGGCACTGCGTTTTCATACACAAGTGTATAAATGGTAAGTTTTATAATGCTCGATATACTAAAACACGTTAACTAGTTCACTAGAGTAGTCGTTTTCTTGTTTGGATAACGAATTCGGCTCTTGTTTCGTTATCGGGTCAATTACCAGCAATTTATACCACTTATACGGAAATGCTTACATATCCATCTTCAAGATATTTTTGATATCCAAAAATTATTAACTAGTTCACTAGACTAATAAATTCGTTATTTTGGTCATAGTTTTTGTATTGGTTTTGTTATCAGGAAGTTACCAAATGAGTCATATAGCTTTAAGCGATAATGCTTATATAGAGATTTTTGTGTTGTTTTCAATACCCTATATATGGTTTATGATAAAAAAAAACTTTATTTTTGGATTTTGGAGGTTGCTGAATTGTTCTGCGGAGTGCTGTATACTTCTGTAGAATTGCTGAATTTGTCTGCGGACAAGATAATTAAGTGTTTATATGATGTTCCAGAAAGTACTAATTGTAAGTTGTTTCCAACTAATATTTTTATGTAAGATTCGTTACGAATATGTTTTCATATCTTGTTTTGTCATTTCGGGTTGTACCGGGAGTAGCCTAGCATGAATAGTGTATCTACATTTCTGCCGTCGGTTTAGGACATAGTTTATATTGTTTCACAATGCAGCGAACTCGATATCCTTATACGATATATTTTGTTTACTACTAGACTTTTAAGACTTAATTAAATAAAACTAAGTCAAGTATACGAAAATAAATAATGTAATAATTGTTTAAGTTGTACATAATTACCAGTATCTTGTCGAGTGTCACAGTTGTAACAACTTATCGTACATAATTCTATTGTATAGAATGAAATTTGATGATACAAATCTCTTCAAGTTAGTAAAGGAGATAAATGGATTACTGATTTTTGTGTAAACTAGATTATACAAGAATAGATAACTATTTAGATATAATACAAATTGTATATTTAAAAAGAAAAGTTTTTAATGGGATCTTTAACTACGTTCATTAATCTATATTTCTTAGTGTTATCGATCTATAAGTTTTACAAATCTGATTTGGAATAGATGATATGATGAAGCAAGTACAAACAAATTCGAATAACCACTTAATTAATGAGGGTGTTTAGCTACGATAAATATAATATAAAGAATCGGAAATATATAGGTTCATGCGTTAATTGAAGAAGACTTAAACTACTCTAATGTTTCGCTTACTAGATAAAGTACAGATTCTATGGTCTCAACTTCTAAAACTTCTAGTGTAATATTATGCTTATTGTTCCCAAGGTGTATTATCTTTGCTCCTTTACTCATAGCATACATGTTTCTTCATTGGTGTCATAGTGTTTGATTTGAGTCATCGTATTCGTTCGTAATCATTACATGAATTATTGATACATGCAGCGTGTTGGGTTGATAAAATTCTTACGCATGTCCCCATGATTATTGATTATTGTCATTGATTATTGATTATTGTCATTGAGACTTGGTGAATAATTTTTCTACATTTCTTTGATCTTGAAGTGTACTAACCATATGACATCAGTACCCGAGCATATTATCTATACGTGCTCAAAGATGCACACAGTGTTTATACATGCTGAAAGATGCACTCAGCGTGTATACGTGCTAAAAGATGCACCCAGTGTTTATACATGCCGAAAGATGCATACAATGTTCATACGTGTTAAAAAGATGCACATATTGTTACTTGGTTACTGATACCATTAGTGGCTCACTTGGGTATTAGTTAATTAAAATAAACAATTAAAAATCTTAATTAATTTTAGCTAGTAATTCAGTTTAGATTGAGTTTTAGAGTTTGCCACATCTAATTCCTGGTTGGATACTCGGTTTTGTTTGCTTTACTGTTCCACGACCGGTACACTTGTCTTATGTGTGTACCTCTTAGACAATTCCGTATTTTAAAACTTGGTCTAAAATAACATACACATTCGCACACATCATCATGGTTCGGTATAATACCGTGAAACCGTCTAAACTGGTCATTGTTTGGTTTCACGGGCGGATTTATTGTTAGTTTCGGTCAATTTAAAAAATTTCAAATCGTAGCGAACCGGACCTTATCATTACAATTTTTAGATATTATATATTAGATATATTTAACAACTAATATTTGTCTTAAATGAAAAAAATATGATTAAGTTTTGTCTCCTCTGTTGCATATGAGTTAAGTGAACTAACTTCTTTTGTTACTTCAATTGGTCATACATTATGTTTGAAATGATATTCTTTGCAAGTCCCTCATCCTTTTTTGTCGTAAAATATTTTAAAATTTCGATTAGGGATGAATGATGAGAAAACTTATTTAAATGAGAAAAGTAAAACTCTAAAAAAAGTTAAAAACACACTATTTTTTTAAACATATTTTTAACTATAAATCTAATTTTTTAAATACAAAAAAAAATATTTGAAAAAAATAATAAGTACTACACATTATAATACCACGAAAGAACCTAAACCCACTAATCCCCCACATCCCTGACCATCCACCCTCATCTTTCAAAAACTTAAACCTCTTACCCCCAAAATTCAAAAACTAAACCCTAAACTTATCCCCACAACCTAACCCCCTCTCCCCACCCTCACCCCCCAAAATAAAAAAACCTAACCCCCCCTCTGCATACTTAAAAACTAAACCCTAAACCTAAACTCTCCAAAAACCTAACGATAAAAGCTAAACTAAATCGAAAACCTAAACCAAACCGAAAACCTAAACCCTAAGGATAAATTGTATTGCAACATAACATATGTGGCACATGTGTAATACTAATTTGTTTTTTATATATTTTTTGTTATCTTTAAAGGTTAGACTTACAACAAAACAATGTTAATTTTCAGCAGTTAGATTTTGGTTTTGGATTATATAAAAACTGTTACTAATGGTTTGGCTCATAGTTTCATCTAAAACCCGTCAAAATCGGACCATAAACACCCCGGATACTACAACACAGTCTACACGATACCGAGCCAACTATCTAAGAGATCATATAAAGATATAAAAAGAAAAAAAACACACCATATAGAAATCAACCTTTTACTTGTCATACATCATATAAGAAAGGAGTAAAGTTGTAACTGAAATGAGCTAGTTCACTGATCATTTAATTATAAATTTTTGAGTTCTGATTAAAAGAAATGAGCCGAGTTAATGGATCATTTCATCTTCAGATTTTTGTTAATATATATTTTTTTCACAACAAAAGATGTATATTTCCGTTTAAAACTAACTTCGCTTTTATCATAGAATAGTTTAAAGATCATTAAAAAGTGTTTGGAGAAACAATGTTAGGATTCCATTCTTTTATTTATTTATTTATTTGCAATGGAAGACGTGAAAATATACGACGACTTACAAAAATCTGAAATCTAAGACTATGGATCCATTTCCAAGAAAACAAGAAACCGAAAAACAAACCATTGGGTGTTTAAAACTTCACTTAGAAGAGTAATGATAGCCACCGTGCCGGGTGATTCGTCGGCGTCGTAGGCGTTCGTCTGCGGACGTTGGAGACGGGACGAGTTTTTTAATATATTTCAAAATTATAGTCGTTGAAACGGCTAGTTTAATAAAAAAAATTTAATTAATAAATTTACCTATAAATACACCAATACCATCCCACTTTTTTACACAATTTATTCACCTCCATCTTTCAAATTTATAAAATCATTCTCATCTCTTTATAATTCTCCAACCTTTTATAAGATCATTCTCCAACCTTTTATTTTAAAAAAATATAGACATGTCATCTTCTTCGTGGTGTTCATCATCTTCGGGTAAGGCCGAATTGTTTGTTGCGAACTTCGTTATGTAAGCAGCACAGATGATCATGGAGGAGGAGGAAGAGGAAGAAACGTCGTCACAACCGCAAACAAGGGTGGCCACCTTAAATCGACAACGAGAAGGTATTTAATTCGTTGTTAATAACATATTTAATTTTTTAGTGTGTCTTTATTTTGATGTGTTTTCCTAATTTATATAACTCGTTAACAATCAGCTGGGCATGATAGTTTAGTAGCCGATTACTTTGCGGATGAACCTGTGTACACGGACGCGATGTTTAGACGTCGGTTCCGAATAAGTCGTCGACTATTCTTACGTATAGCAGACGACTTGGCGTAGTATGATCCATATTTCACACTTCGATACGACGCCAGGGGTCGTAGGGGATTCACCACTTTACAGAAATGTACCACGGCCATTCGCCTGCTCGCATACGGGACTGCACCCTATTCGTTAGACGAGTATTTAAGGATGTCCGAAAGAACTTCACGTGCATGTTTGCAAAAGTTTTGCAAATGGATCGTGACGTTATATAGAAAAAAAATATATGCGGAAATCAAACGTAAACGTCGTCCAAAAAATTATATCAAACGCACGAAGAAAGACATGGTTTTTCAGGAATGCTCGGAAGCATTGATTGCATGCACTGGCCCTGGCAGAACTGCCCTACTGCCTGGCAAGGTCAATATACTCGGGGCGATCACGGTCATCCAACTATAGTACTAGAGGCTGTTGCGTCACAGGATCTTTGGATTTGGCATACATTTTTTGGTCTGCCTGGTTTACTTAATGACTTTAACATCATCTACAAATCACAGATTTTTGACGATGTAATCCAAGGAACAAGTCCAGACACAAGTTTTATGATTTCGGGGGTGGAATACAGGCGCGGTTACTACCTTGCAGATGGAATATACCCGACGTACTCTACAATCGTTAAAACTATTCCGCACCCTACAGACGATAAAAGAAAGAAATTTGCCAAATTTCAAGAGGAGGCGATAAAGATATTGAACGGTGTTTTGGAGTTCTACAAAAAAAAGTGGCATATCATTGAATATCCGGCACGTTCTTTTACACCACAGAGGTTGCGATACATTATGTATGCTTGTATCTTGCTGCATAACATGATCATCGAAGACGAGGGTAGAGCGATCTGTGACTACGACGAAAACGAGTCTAGCGGGAATTCTGTTCCAGTGAGTGCAGAACAACAAGATTTAAACAGATTCTCTCTACGTAACAAGTACATATATCACAACCTACAAGCAGACTTGGTGGACTACATTTGGAACAACACACAGAACGAACCCATCGACGACATGCCAGATGAAGACTAGCAGTTTTTTTTAATATTATATTAGTTTATTTTTATGTAATGTTTGAATTAATATTTAATTTTAGTTTTTATAAATATTTTGCCAAAATTAAAAAGAAAAATAAAAAAAACTAGGTGGGGTCGAGTCGTCACCCATTTCCAAGCTTCCATCCCTGGAGGGACGTCTTTCAAGGTCTCTGACGCGTTTACTGACGTGACGGGTCATCCTGAAGAGAGATCCGTCACCCACACCGAATAGCCTAACAACATCATGTTAAAACCTAGATACCCAGGAGAAACATTGCTATATGATCTAAAAGGGTCACACAACAAGCAACATAAACTAATCATTGTGTTTAAAAGAATTTAAACATATTAACGTGGATAATTATTATTTAGAGAAATAATAACAATTAGAAATTTGACATTAAATATTAAATTATTGTATTTTTGGGTGTATTTTTCAATTTTGATGTAATACAATATAAGGGAAATGTTCATCTAAGAAGAAATTTAATGTGAGAAGAAAAAGAAAAAAAATGGCATAATGGTAAAACATTAAATAATTAATAACCCTCTCATTAATTATGTTATTTCTCCTTAATAAAACAAAAACATTATATCCTACACATTTCAAAATTTATCCTACGTATATCTTATATTTATCGGAATTTACCCTACACACATGTAAAAATACCCTACACATTTCCAAATTTATCCTACATATACTAAAATTTGTCCTACACATGTAGAAAATTGTCCTTTACCATAAATTATTTTATATTGAAAAAAATATATTATAAAAATGAGAAGTTTAATTAATTGGCTTATTAAGGACAATTATAGATTTACCTATATGCCCTTTTTTATAATATTAAATACACACATTAAATGAAGTAAATGGACAATTTCTATTGGTTTAAAAGTTATTCTTTTTATTTTTACAAAATTTTTCTTCTCATTTCAACTCTCCTCTATAATATAATTGGTAGTTGTATATTACCGTTTCTTTCAAACTTAAGACTTCAAGTCAAGACCCAAGATTCAAGATTTAACAGAGCCTGGTGACCATGGAGATGAGATGGATATGAAGACAAGTGGGAGTCACAAGACTCAAAAACATCATGAAGATTTATGTGGCTATAAAATGAACATGTTATTGTTGGCTGATTCATAAGATATGAAAAGTAGAAGTAAAAGTCATAGGATGATAAAGAGGGGAACTTCCTTAATTTCATATTTGGAACGCACTTGCAAAACACCATATACTTGCTTAGTTCCACGAATGATTCAACAACGAAAACCGAGATTGTGAGGACTTCTCCATTGGTACTTACTACATATGTTGCACCATGAGAGACAAATAGTGGTGAAATTTGTTAATTAATTACGTCAAACACATAGAATCAGCCAAATCTTTTTTTAACTGCAAGTTTGAATCACTGACGGATCATTGAAGTATCATCGTGCCATTGGTTGAACCATCCAATTATATCCATCTCCACTAGGCATTATGCCTATTCACTAATTCTGGAGGAAACCCAATAAATATGGGAAAACCCCTCTTGTGGGAACCGAACCCAGGACCTATTGATCCCAAAGTCTTATCTCACCCCAAGATGCCAGTAAACTAGCCATGGGCAGACTCAACAAAATCTAATTCCAATTTTTAGGGTTCACATGTTTAACCTATAAGAAACTAGTTGTGTTTAATAAAATTAAAAGTAAACTTTCGTTTTGCTTCATGTGGTTTGGTTACTTTAACAATTTGCCCCAAGCATTTAAAAACGATAATTTTCCTACAATAGTTTATTATGTTTTTCCTATTTTGCTCCCTGCCTCTTACTCCATCTAAATTGTTTGTTAACTAAAAAAGTATTTTGTTAACTTTAAGTATAAAACTAAGGGTATTTTAATAATTAAATCTAAAAATTTAATTACTTATTAGACTTATATACATACATTATATAAAATATAAAAAAGAGCCTCTCCATCTGTCTCATCTCTTTCGCTCTGTATATATTCTCTACCAGGAAAACCACCACCTTTACTGCCAGCTGACAACTACCTTCAACTGCCACCTGACCACCGCCACCTCTACTGCCATCTGACCACCACCTCCAACTGCCACCTGACCACCACCTCCAACTGCCTCGTCCCATTCAACATTTTAACACAAAAACCAAACCTCTAGTTTCCGTCGCCTCCGTCAAACACAAACACCAGTCAACCTCGCCGGAAAACCCATAACCCTTGCTGGAAACCCAAAACCCTCATCCGAAAATGCTCACCATTTCTCCGACCACATCCAAATTCTCCACCCACCACCACCTTCCTCCATCCCACCCCACCCGCCACCTAACCTCCCACCATCCGCCGCCACAACCACACCCCCATCCCTCCAAACCCCTCCGTCGATTTTTCCGAGGTGTTAGGGTTTGTGACGGAGATGAACTGGAAGAAGGTGAAGTTGACGGTGCCGTTAGAGATGGAGAAGGTTAAAACTCTACGGAATCGACGACGATCTTAGGATTTGACAGTAAAAGCCAATGGTGAACGGCTGTGGAGTTATGGTTTATTAGGGCAAACTTCAATCAAATACAATATCCAAAATCTCAAAGAACCAAAACAATTACTCACAAATCTTTCTCATCCAAAACAATAAATTGGAGATGATGGGTTAATTGTGTTTAGGTGGTGGATGAGGTGGGAACAAATGAAATGGTGGTGGTAACGGTTCTATCTAGGCAAAAGAGAAAGAAATGGGGGTAAGGGTGGATAATGATAATGGGAAAGAGGGTTGAGAAAGTGGGGAAGAAAGAGAGAAGTGATAGTAGAGATAGTGATTTTTTGCAACAATTAGTTAAAAACTTACATTTATAAAATTACTGAAATGCCTTTTCAGTTAACAAACAATTTGGATGGAGTTAGAGGTGGGGAGCAAAATGGAAAATACATAGTAAACTATTGGAGGAAAATGATCGTTTTTAAATGATTGGGGAAAACCGTTAAAACGACAAAACCGTAGGAAGAAAACGAAGTTTACTCTAAAATTAAACAAGCGAACTCATAAACCACATGGAGCAAACCGTATGAAGCCGGTTCAAACGAACTCCGATTGAACTCATTCCAGCGGCGTTGGAATCGGCTCGTCAAACCAAACCCTTTAGCTCTAAATCCTAAAGTTAAACTCTAAACCCTAATTATAAACCATAAAGCTAAACCCTAAGGCTAAATCCTAAACTAAACACTAAAATCTAAACTATAAACCTTAAATCCTTAACCTTAGTGCTTGCCTCAGCAACTTACCTTGTAGCGATTACTTAGAGAATACTCGACCTTCAAAATCTTGTTTTGCAACATTGCCCAAAGCTAAACACTAAAAGTAAAATTCTAAACCCTAATAGCTAAAACCAAATTATATTTATATAGGGTTGAATGAGTCGGTTATGATCTATTTGTACTTGATATTCATTCTCTCTCTCTCTCTATATATATATATGTTTTTACCCGTTAACCTTTTCGAATCATTAATATGAACCAGCATCATGTTAAGGTTACTTGGTTTAAAGTATAATAGTATATTAGAGTTGGGGTTCATATCGTTGATACAAATTTTAATATAAATCATTATAAGTTTATCGATTTCAACCCAACAACCTGAATCCATCATGCCACACTCGTATGCTCTTGTTCTTTATCTCTTTATCCGCATGGAACTAGCTATGACAAACGATATATGAATATGAGTGATATGATTATTATTATTATTTTTATTTATCTGTTATTGTTTTACTTTTTATAAACATTATTATTCACACAACATTTCATAGAACAACCTAGCTCATTATTTTTAAGGTAAATCACGGAAAACATTTCTAAAAACAACCAAACTCTTTTTTTAATAAGACAATTAGTAATGAGCATTATATCGGGTATGAAGTGGCTTGATAATGTCCCCAACACCATCCCCGTGTGTTTTATAGGGGCATGAAGATGGTTGAGCATTTAATATAATACCCAATGGCGAAAACAAAATTGAAAAGTAATGATAAAAAAGGACATTATGAAGGTATTAACCATTATATAAGTTTTTAAGAAGCATTACAATGTTGATGTGCCGAACAATCTCTATTACGGGGTATTAACCATTATAAACGGTATAATGTGAAGTTGTAGGCAATCATGGTATTCTTAAAGTTTAGTATTTAATGTAGCATAGAAAGCGGAAGTAGCATATGGTGTTGGTTGAGAAGAAAGAAAAGCAAGTAACATGAGGACTAAGTCCAATCTCATTTACTCAAGTAGTTTTTAAGTCTAAGTGAACAGCTGTTGTTAGGTGGCAACTTTATTGCTTCCTACACCCTTGTCTTTGTTTTCTCTTTATTATGTAAACCAAAAATCCAATAACATGATTTCTTTATGAAAATAGTAAGTTAATACATCATACTAATTTCTTGTAATATAAACAGTATGATGTTTTAAAATACACAATGTTTAATGCAAAGTCTATTTAAAATCAAACAAGCTACACATTTTAAATCGCACACAACTAGTTCAATTAATTGGTTACACAAGACAGTCATAATACAACATAATTATTAAACGAATAAAATGACAACCCAACCTAATTATTTTATTTTAGTGTTTATTGCTGTGTCAAGAATTGTTTGTTACCTATTTTTATGATTCTTGTGTTACGTTTTGATTTATATTTCCAATAAGGCTTAAGGATTGAGTGAAAATGTAAAATCTGGTTATAATAAAATAATGATAAGATATGACTTATACAATGGATAAGGAACCAATCAACATCTCAATTATAAACAATAAATTATTGATTAATCTAGGAGAAAAAAGAAGTAACAGATTAAAACTAATGGCACGTCAAAAGTTAAAAGTAGCTTGAAGCAACAAAGCAAGAAGGAAAATTAGTATTTGGCGAGTCGGTGCTGTTTTCGGTGATCCGTCGCAATTTATTTATTTATATATTTTTTAGCGATAGATAATTTGATTTATTTCTAGCTATTTATTTATTTTTTGATGGGTTCCATCAATGATCAATGATCTGTTGTTAATTACCGACAAAAAAAGGTGGTAAGTGATCTTTGATGATGCTCATTCTTCTATTAGTGAGTGATCACCTAAAGAAAATTTAACATGCTGATACGAACCGATTGGATTTGTAATAAACAACCCTTTTAGTGGGTCAAGTTCCAGAAAAAAATAGATGGAAACTAAAAGAATATTAGAGAGAATTTTAAGACTAATATTTTCATTCCATAATCTCGTTTAACTCAACAATGATACTTTACAAGAACCAGAACTAACTACCAACCCACTAACCTCTAAATACGAAACATGGAAATTATGGAGCATCCTCCACCACTTTCTTTATTTAATCACATGACTATAAAACTAAATAGAAATAATTAAAATAAATAAACCAAAATAAACAAACTAGTAAATTGAATGGAATGCATGAAACATTCCAAATAACCTACTGACTTGATTCGTGCATGCATGACCCATTCTTAGCTTGGTACATAACACATGCACACAGAAACACCTAAGTCCTATTACTAGATTGATTGAAACAAACATCCTGCAATTGGGAAACGGTAAAGAAATATGAGATAAGTTTTATATACATATTTCTCTCTTTTTACTATCACTATCGTATACAAATGCCATGCTTGATTTTGCATATCTACACGAATTCAAGTTGTATAAAGTTTGTTTCAAAGTTTTGAGTTAATATCGGGTTCGAATAGACCACACTGAGTGGGGATGTGGAGAGGAGAGGACAATCCCCTCCACGCCACCCACACCACCCGTCGCCCTTGCCCTTGTTCCAATGGCAAGATCCTCATAGGCATTGCCCCTCTTCTATCTCACTTGACTTTTTAACTCCTTCGCCCTTGTCCCTTATCTTTTTATCACCCCTTTCCTTTATACGTCACACCCTTACACTTGCAAATACTATGCTCAGACTCCTCGTACTCTTAGCCAAATGAAAGCTAGACATTTACCCTATCTATTAAAAACATTAATGTGTATTTAAACACAAAGTTGACCATCTCTCTTGAAGAGGGCTAGTGTGATAATTAATCTACCTTCCCCTTCCCCTCCCTAAGTCACTCACTCTATATATCCATTTTCTCTCTCTCCTTAAATTGGAGGAAGTGGATCACAATTCATACTTGTAGCATTCTCTCTCTCTATAGTGTACTTGCATTGTATCTTATTGAAAGAGATGAGGGTACAATCAAAGAAGTTCCGAGGTGTCAGGCAAAGACAATGGGGATCTTGGGTTTCTGAGATCCGCCACCCTTTGCTGTAAGTTTCATTCATTTTGTAAAAACACACATCTTTCTTAAATTGTGTGATTTAATAAATATAGTTTTATTCTATCTTAATTTGGTATTTAATTTATCAATGATCACTGTATATTGTTGCCTCTTTTAATATGTTTCTCTCTTCCCTCTTATTTCACCATTATTAGAAGGTAATTAGACACAAAAAGTAATCTAATATAACATTTTTCATAGAAAGAGTTGGACTTATTATTATAAAATATGTTATATATAACTTTATATGATATATATCATGATTAAACATGATATATATTTAATATACGTATAGATTGCAAACGTAGTGTAAAATGCTTGATTAACATATCTGTAATTGTAATTGTGATGTGTTCATATTATTTATTTACAAAAATATATAATGAATTTTAGGAAGCGGCGGATCTGGCTTGGAACATTTGATACGGCTGAAGCAGCGGCAAGAGCCTATGATCAAGCCGCGGTGTTGATGAACGGTCAGAATGCAAGACAAATTTTCCGGTAACCACCAAGACACCAGAAGCCGGTAACAACAACTCTCCGGCAGCAACCCTGGCCGCTAAGCTGAGAAAATGCTGCAAGGAGCCAGCACCCTCTCTAACATGCTTACGTCTCGACAGCGATAATTCACATATCGGGGTGTGGCAGAAACGTGCTGGGAAAGAGTCTCGCTCCGGCTGGGTGATGAAAGTTGAGCTTGGTGGTAAGAGGAAAGAGATAGAGGAGGAAGAAACGACGGCGCATACGTCGATAACGGCGGAAGATGGCAGCGGCGAAGAAAGCATTGAGGATGAGGAGACTAGGGTGGCAAGCCAAATGATAGAGGAATTGCTTGGCTGGAAATAGATAGTGGTGGGTGGGGACTTTTTTTTAAGTTTTAATGGTTACTATATATTGTTATACTAGGTTATAACCCGGGTGTTACACGGGTTATTTAAATTAATTTTATATATTAAATATTAAAATTATATATTTTAAAAATTTTATTTATTACATGGGCTGAATAAATACAATTTCAATATTAAATTATAAAAAAACTATATAAATAAGAACCATATTGAAGAAGTATCGGTTGAATTTAGTGATATTCGGGGACATATAAGTGACAACCAGGGTGTATCTGTATAGGTTATCCTCTCAATTCATTTTTTTGGTGTAAGCTCGCTCAAGCTGATCTGCAAAACTAGCAATGTCGTTAGTCTCGCCACGGGGGAAAAAGGTGGTTTTCTCGAGGCCACACTCCGGCGTGAGAATAAGTATCTAGGGATGGTAAGCAAGTAATTGCAAGTATAAGCGTAAGCTTGTGTGTGTGTGTTTTGTAAGGCGTGTGCAGTTGGGCCTTCGGCCCGCCCATACAGCCAGAGACATCCTTTTTGTCCCTCTGCGCCAGACATTAAATGCTCCCTGCAGGAGAATTAATGTCCTCTGTCGGAGGTGTCTCTTGTCGGATGTTGAGTGGTGCCACGTGTAGAGGCAGCCGTTTCTGGTGTCAGGCCTGTTGCCAGCCGAAAGTGGAGAAGGTGGAACAGTCACTGGTAGAGACGTGGTTGGTGTATGGTCTGACGCCTGCCTCACTGGTCATGAGCACTGTCACACGCAACCTGCCGAGTAACCTTTGGTCACAGTTCTGCCACTTCGTACCCTAGGGTATGGTCAACACCTCTTAGTGCTTACCCTTTCTGCGAGATGTCAAGGTTTTTCCCGCCAGCGCAGGGTGTCAGGGGTGTATCTTTATGTCCCAAGAGTATGAGGTGTTTCTCATGTGTGTCTTGTCCTTGCAAGGTTTTGTGGTTCGTAGCACAGAGAATGTTGTTGTGCACAGGGTCTAGTAGCCCACGCGCGTAAGTCTAACTTGCCGTTGCGCCGAGTACACAAGGCTCGTTGTGTGACTTGTATAGTTTAGTCTAACTTGCCGTTGCGCTGGGTGCACAAGGCTCGTTGTGTGACTTGATGTTACTTGTCTAATTCACCGTTGTGCTGGATGCGCAAGGCTCATTGTACGACCTATTGTTGTTGGTCTAATTCACCGTTGTGCTGAACGCGCAAGGTTCATTGTACGACCTATTGATTCTAAGGAAGGTGCACCATTACATGTTGCATGCAAGGTTATCCTTGTGAAATGTAGTCAAGGGTATGGTCATTTGGGACCATACCTCCTCAAGTCCCCCAGTCCAGTGCTGCTCTTACGCGCATGTTGTAAGATGGGAGGAGTGCTGGACTAGAAGAGTTGTTGCTTGCACCGTTAATGTGATGGTGAAAATTTCGATAAGTGTTGAGAGGAAACGTTTGTGTGAAGGAACGTTTTGTCATCAAGCTCTTGGAATTCGAAAATCTGATCTGCTGACGTTGCAGGTGAGTTGGTGAGAAAAAATGGGAGTTGAAAAGACGTCTGACAGTTGTAGTATGCATTCAGCCGATTCGTCTGCCATTCATTAATGAACTGGCAGAGAGCGTGTAGGCCACACGCGCACGTTAATCGTCTCTTCCCACTTGCTTGCCACGCGTCTGTTTATAACTGGTTGCTATTAACACGTGTGAGACACGTTCTCCGAGCGCATTAAATGTGAGAGCTATAAATAGGGGTGCTGTGAGTCCCAAAATAGATTCGGATCACAGTGGTTGATTGTTATCACCCAAACAACTATAGATTAGTTGTTTGAATGTGTAAAAGTTAAGAAAAACCAAACCAAGAAGATGAAGAATCTTGAATGGATCAAACACTAGTGTTGTATATGAAATCCCAAAACATGTAATCAATAACAGCACCTGAATATTCGGATGTAAGCACAATAGCAAAAATCACAATACAAGAGAATCACCAAAATCTGTCCAAGAAACTTGGACAATACATTCATTGAGTACCATATTTATACAAAACCATCACCCAGCGTAAATAATAATTACGTTGGGTTGCTAAATACGCCGCTAACTAGAAGTTACATGCAATTACACTTTTGACCCTTCAAGATTATCTAACTAATACAAACCAGCTCAAACTATGAATAATCAAGTACCAACGGACTCAATAACAATATCCCCCCTAGACCTTGCGTGCTTGAGTTTCTTCAATCTTGTCTCGGAGCTTCAAGGCCTGTGGCTGATCCTTGATCTTTTTCTTGCGAAGCTTGATCGGTAGGGGGTTGGTTGTTGCTTCGTTTGTTTCTTCAGAACTTAGATTAACAAAAGCTTCACTGAGGGTTGTTGGAACTCCGTAGTGGCTTCATATGTGGATGAAACCGGATTTTGAGAGAGAGATGCAGCTTGAGATGGTGAGGGAGATGGTTTGTGCTTCCTTTTTCTTTTTCTTGCTTCCTCCTTTTCTTTCTGCTTCTCGATTTTTGAGTACAATCTCCATCATTTCTATTTTCTTTCTCTAGCCCGCTTACAGCCTTTGAAATAACATTCCTTTTTCTCTGTGCTCATTTCCGGCTCCAACGTGGATTTTATGGCCATAGAGAATATTAAGATCGGAGAGACAGAACATAAAAACATCCATCGGGTCTAGAATGCGAATATCTTCGTTAGAGACTAATCGGATCACTACTTCTCCCGTCTTCCCGTCGTAGAACCACTTCTTGAAATTTGTAAGCATGACGGGCTGTTCTGGTAGGATTTTGACTCTCGTTCAACCTTAGTGTAACATCCGTAAAAAACCAGATTAACCAAAACCGCTTCGTTTATTAACCGAACAACCAGTTAAAAATTTCGTTGCGTATTTAATACTCAAATTAATTTTAAACGATACAAATTAATAAGTATATTAGAATATAAAATTTATATTTGAAAATGTATTAAAAATAGTGAATTAAAAATAAAATGCTGAAGCCGGGTTTCGAACCCGGGTCAGCCGAGAATCATTCAAAGTCTTAACTCACATCCTTCCAACCGCTCCGCCACTTGTGATTTTTGTTTACTTATTGAAACAATTAATACATAAAATAAATCTGGAAATCAAACCCAGTTACACAGCGCACCCAAATCCGTTCTCGCCGGAAATCCCGACAAATTCGTCAAACTTTGCCGTTTTCTTTTGGACTTAACGGTTGCATTTACAGCAACATCGGTTATAACCGAAAAATCCAATCAATTTCATTCATTACCATAATTCCCGTCGAAACCGAAAATATAATTCCAATCCAGGTTGTACTTTGTTCATCAGTTGAACTCACGAATCTATCCAACCTACACTCTCCATTTTTGCTCAGAAAACTTCGCCGCAGTCGCCGGATTTCTCTGTAAAGTAACCGAAATTATTCCGGAAAACCGAGTTAATTCCATCCCGTCTGCTTACCCAAAAATAAGATCTAGAACTCATACTGACATCACCCCCACTCACCTTAAACTCTGAAGAATCTCTGTCGCAAGAAATTTCACTCGTCGGAATTCTCTGCAAGTCGCCGGAAAACCGAGACTTTCATCTACACGGTAAATACCTTGACTTTTCTGTTTCATTACATTATTGAACAAATTCTAATATCACTCCATCACCCAGAATCAACCCCAGAAGACGTTGCCAAGATTTTCTATTTTCGCTGAAAACTTCTGGAATTTTCGGAAACTCGCTGTTAACCGGTATGATCATTCAAACCTACTGATAATCGTTACTCAGTAGTTCAATTTCACATCTAATCCCTCCAAACTGTTAATTGATCCCAACAGCCGAAGGTCACCAAAACAGAGACGACAATCGTTGCCGGATTTCTAAAGAAGACAATCTGTTCGGTACTTTCTTCCCCCAAACCCTTCTGTTCAATACTTTTCAATTGTTCATATTATTCATTAACCGAATTAATCAATAACAGCAAGGTTAATCATTGTCTGTGTTTTGAACGAAGAAGACGAAGTCGCTTAGGTTATAAGATTAATTAAAATCAATATTATGAACAGGTTAGACACATAGACCAGCGGTGGACTGTGTGCAAATAAACACGCATACGTCCCGAGTTCGATCCTTGACACACGCACACTCGCTTTAATAAAAATGTTCTTTTTAAAACAAACCGGATCCACACGCAGAATCATGTTAAGTATAATAAAAACCGGAATGTTTACCAAGTTAGACACACAGTCCAGCGGTGGACTGTGTGCCAAACTAAACCACAGGTCCCGGGTTCGAGACCTGTGGACAGCACCGAGTTGATACCATTAAATCCTTTTTAAAATAAATGATTTTCGGATTAATTTAATTAGTGTATAAATATAATTAAAAACAGAAATATTTGGGTTAGACACGTAGCTCAGTTGGTAGAGCTGCGTGCACGCGTACGGGAGGTCACGGGTTCGAGTCTCACCCAGCGCACACATACAAACGACCGAACCGGTCAACGGTCAACAGTAAGTCGGTCAACGTCAAGTCAAAAAGTCAACATTTTTTATTTTATTTAATTATTTAAATTAAAAAATCAATTAAAAATACTTAAAAATAACATTTTTAAAGTTAGAAAATAGCTTAAACTCACAAAAATATATCCAAAAATCCTATTAAAATTGTTAATAAAATCCATTTATTTACCTTACTTATTCGTTATTAATTAGGTTAGTTTTTCCTCGTCGATCAATCCTCTAAACTCGTGCGCATTCAACATCATCAACCGAACGCACCCAATGTGAGTGAATCTTACAACTCCCCTTTTTATTACACTTTTGGGTGTATCATGTGTCACTTAAACCAATTCGTTTATTCAAACTCGTGCCTACCATATTATGATTAAACTTAGAATGTAAATATTGTTGTAGTTATGTATTACATATTGTCAAGTTGTATGCAAATTATTTGTTAGGCCCATCAGTTTCTCGTGGGAGACGAGTTGAACAACGCGTGCCTTAAAACTCATTCATTAGGCCCATCAGTTCGTAGAACAACGCGTGCCTCAAAACTCATTCATTAGGCCCATCAGTTCGTGGGAGACGAGTTGAACAACGCGTGCCTCAAAACAATCTATTATTGTATATATGTGCATTATTTAATATTAAGTGTTTTGTGAATAAGTTTACATCTATATTTACTCATATGTGGTTATGCACTTTATTTATAATCAATTAATAAACTTGTTTAAATGTTTTTCATAGGATTCACTCTCCAACTTTTTGTTGATCCAAAAACCATTTTTACACATGATACATGTGAATCAGGATGAAGCAAGGAAAACATAGGAAATGCTTTAGAAGAAAATAATGAAGTCTAGAAAGATGTGTAGAACATGTTGTAATTATGATTGTATGATCTCCTTTAAATTGTAATAATAAATATGAAACATTATAATAAATGTCATGAGCTTTGATGAAACCCAATCATGCCCCATTCACCTTTTCCGCTGCGGGTCGGGGTGTGACAGATTGGTATCAGAGCTTTTGACTATAGAGATATAGGATAGGTTATTAGACCCTTAGAGCCTATACTATAGTTGATTAGATTTTAATTGTTTATGTGGTTATATGCAAACTCATGATGTTTATTTCTTTCATATTTATTACATACACAAATGCATGCAAACATTCCGATACTACATTTTGTGATACATAGTGAATTATACTTACAGTCAAACTACATAATTACATACGCATTCATTATACATATTTCAATGCTCACATATTCAAATCATCTTCATACTTCCGTTATTCAAGATTTTGTCGCATTTTTTATTTTTCAAATCTCATCAAAGTGAGTTCTGCGACGGGCATGTAGTAACTGTAAGGGTACAAGACCAGTAGTCGGAACGTCCTGTCTAGGTTGGCATTCGTATAAATCCAATATAACGGACCAGTTTCCCTACCTGGGGACTAACGATGAGAGTACGAAGGACCTATTAGGCCAAAGCATGCCACACCAAACGTCGTTCGAACTAACCCCACTTTGAGGTGTCACCTGTGTCCACACCTGGATACATTCCGAATATCATACTTACATACATATTTCTCGATTTTCTCCGGGTTTTAGTGTACGTAACCAGGCTAACACATGCGAACCATTGAAAAACCCGGTAATCATGGGGGTCCCACATGATTACGAAGGTGAAGTATGGCGGCATGCAAGGCCCAATTACGAGCAAAGCCCAAGACATCCTATGGATGTAGTAGATTTATTATTTTATATTTATTTTATAAATGTCATTCCTAAATACGACACATGATCCCTAAAACATCCAACTCATACTCTTGATATGTATTCCTTGTAGATGTCTTCTAGCCTCGCTCGTAGAAAGATGAGATCAGGAAAAGCCCGCGAGCGCATGGCTGCCCAAATCGCTCAACAAATGGCTGCCGTAATACCCAACATTGTAGTTCAAGTCCAACAAGCCCTTACCGCTAATCCCGTCAACCAAGAAGATCAAAATGTTATCAACCCTCCCCCAAATACCACTAAATGCACCTACAAGCATTTCAAATCCTGCGACCCTCCAAAATACGAAGGGACTGAAGGTGTCACCGCTCTCCTCCATTGGTTTGAAGAAATGGAGAACACTTTTCTAAATTGCGATTGCCCGATGATCGCAAAGTGCGATATGCTACTGGTCGTTTACTTGGAATAGCACTTACTTGGTGGAATACAGAGAAGCCAAACGAGGCGTTGAAGATGCTATGACTTTGACTTGGGTAAGTGTTGAAGGAAAACATGACAAGACGGTTTTGCCCAAGGAGCGAAATCAAGAAATTAGAGGATGAGTTCTATTCGTTGAAACAAAAGGAAGGCGACCACACCACGTACAACAAGAGATTCCTCGAGTTAAATCAAATGGTTCCCAACTTGTTCACTCCTCTCTACCGTTTGATCGAACACTACATTCGAGGTCTTCCTTCAAAAATTCAAGACTCTGTAATAAGTACCACGCTTGCAACTTTGGAAGCAGCAATGGAGTTAGCTACAGAGCTTACCAAGAACCGCATACGAATAAAGACTTCAAGGAGGAGAAGAAAAAGGATAAATCATCGATGAAACCTCAAACTCCACCCAAACCGAATCCCCTTCTCAACCCATTTCCAAGAGAAAATGAGATGGGCAACTTTTCGCTGTCACCCAACGTAATCAACCAGCCTCACAAGCCATACCCCTCCAAGCTATCCCAATCACTCAAGTAGCACCCAACTCAACTTACCCAAATAAGAAACCTTACCTTGGACCTCACCCTCAATGTAACACCTGTTTCTATCACCATCCATCTACCTTACCTTGTCGACTATGTGCGAATTGTGGACGCTATGGTCATTTGAGCAAGGTTTGCCGCACCCCTCAAAACCAAACCTCACCCCCTACTCAAAACATGATCCAAACATATCAACAACCCCAATACCCCATGTTACCTTATGTTCGAGCTTGTTTTAATTGTGGCGACCCTACCCATTATAGAAACACGTGCCCTCGATTGGTTAACATCATAAACGCCCAAGCTCAAGCAAACCCAGTTAACCAAGCAAATCAAGAAAACCCAACCACTAGGCCACCAGCAAGAGGAAGAGTTTTCAACATCAACGCCAATCCTATTGAAGATAATGACGGCCCAAATGAACCACCCAACTAGTCTCCTTCACCAAAAATAAAGGTTCAACTCCAACCGCGTAGTTTTTATGTTTTTCTTATGTTATCTCAATTTTCACGTATCTCAATTACAAATTGGAAATTTATCCAAGAATTTTAATGCAAATTACTATTTCAGTTTGTTTTATACTCATTGATTTAACATTCAATATCATCATACATCTCAACGTATTACAATCTCAACATTTAAAGAAGTTGAGCTGTGTCTCACTTCTACATAGACTAACCTCTCCATCATAACAAACGAGAGAGGTACTGTCATCATTCAAACATGTATACTATCAGAATTAAGACTCAAGCTTTGATTGTTGTATTTGTTTATGTTTTAGAGTCACATAGAACTAATCATAACTTACGGATAAAGCCAATGAAAATTTGACAAGAATATGGTGGATATGCCGCTGGTACTTCCTATATATAAGTATTCTTGCCAAAGGATCAGAGGCATTATCAGGCGGTTATGAGAAGTTCCATGTAGGATTTAGTATTGTCTTGGTTGAAGTTTGTGTTATACTCACTGATTTAGCATTCATATCATCTCATCATTTAAAGAAATTGGATTGTGTTCTATTTTTTTACATAAACTAACCTCTCCATCATAACAAACGAGAGAGGAACTGTCACCATTCAAACATGTATGCTATCAGAATTAGGACTCAGGCATTGGTTGTTGTGTTTATTTATGTTCTAGAGTCACATCATAGAACCAATCATAACTTACTGATAAAATCAATGAAAATTTGACAAGAATATGGTGGATACGCCGCTGGTACTTCCTATATATAAGTATTCTTGTCAAAGGATCAGAGGCATTGTCAGGCGGTTATGAGAAGTTCCATGTAGGTTTTAGTAGTAGAAGTTTTGTTTTAGGATATAACCTTATCTTTCCAAACATACCAAAACTCTTGCGCATGAAATCATATTTAGTCAATCAACTCTGTTTATCAATATTCATTATCATAGGCATCAAAAAGCGATTCCTGAAGCAGGGTACTCAACCCTTACAAGGAACGTTACCGCCCGCAAACAAAATTTAAACTCTTACTCCTTTCTAAGTATGTAACTGTCAAACTAAACACCATCCTTTTTAGACAAACATGCCACTACTTAAATTTTGGGACGAAATTTCTAAAAGTAAGGGATACTGTAACATCCGTAAAAAACCGGATTAACCAAAACCGCTTCGTTTATTAACCGAACAACCAGTTAAAAATTTCGTTGCGTATTTAATACTCAAATTGATTTTAAACGATACATAATTAATAAGTATATTAGAATATAAAATTTATATTTGAAAATGTATTAAAAATAGTGAATTAAAAATGAAATGCTGAAGCCGGGTTTCGAACCCGGGTCAGCCGAGAATCCTTCAAAGTCTTAACTCACATTCTTCCAACCGCTCCGCCACTTGTGATTTTTGTTTACTTATTGAAACAATTAATACATAAAATAAATCTGGAAATCAAACCCAGTTACACAGCGCGCCCAAATCCGTTCTCGCCGGAAATCCCGACAAATTCGTCAAACTTTGCCGTTTTCTTTTGGACTTAACGGTTGCATTTACAGCAACATCGGTTATAACCGAAAAATCCAATCAATTTCATTCATTACCATAATTCCCGTCGAAACCAAAAATATAATTCCAATCCAGGTTGTACTTTGTTCATCAGTTGAACTCACGAATCTATCCAACCTACACTCTCCATTTTTCTCAGAAAACTTCGCCGCAGTCGCCGGATTTCTCTGTAAAGTAACCGGAAATTATCGCCGGAAAACCGAGTTAATTCCATCCCGTCTGCTTACCCAAAAATAAGATCTTAGAACTCATACTGACATCACCCCCACTCACCTTAAACCTCTGAAGAATCTCTGTCGCAAGAAATTTCACTAGCCGGAATTCTCTGCAAGTCGCCGGAAAACCGAGACTTTTATCTACACGGTAATACCTTGACTTTTCTGTTTCATTCCATTATTGAACAAATTCTAATATCACTCCATCACCCAGAATCAACCCCAGAAGACGTTGCCGGATTTTCTGTTTTCGCAGGAAAACTTCTGGAATTTTCAGAAACTCGCTGTTAACCGGTATGATCATTCAAACCTACTGATAATCGTTACTCAGTAGTTCAATTTCACATCTAAACCCTCTAAACTGTTAATTGATCCCAATAGCCGAAGGTCACCAAAACAGAGCCGACGAATCGTTGCCGGATTTCTGAAGAAGACAATCTGTTCGGTACTTTCTTTCCCCCAAACCCTTCTGTTCAATACTTTTCAATTGTTCATATTATTCGTTAACCGGATTAATCAAGTAACAGCAAGGTTAATCATTGTCTGTGTTTTGAACGAAGAAGACGAAGTCGCTTAGGTTATAAGATTAATTAAAATCAATATTATGAATGGGTTAGACACACAGTCCAGCGGTGGACTGTGTGCAAATAAACACGCATACGTCCCGAGTTCGATCCTTGACACACGCACACTCGCTTTAATAAAAATGTTCTTTTTAAAACAAACCGGATCCACACGCAGAATCATGTTAAGTATAATAAAAACCGGAATGTTTACCAAGTTAGACACACAGTCCAGCGGTGGACTGTGTGCCAAACTATACCACAGGTCCCGGGTTCGAGAGCTGTGGACAGCACCGAGTTGATACCATTAAATCCTTTTTAAAATAAATGATTTTCGGATTAATTTAATTAGTGTATAAATATAATTAAAAACAGAAATATTTCGGGTTAGACACGTAGCTCAGTTGGAAGAGCTGCGTGCACGCGTACGGGACGTCACGGGTTCGAGTCTCACCCAGCGCACACATACAAACGACCGAACCGGTCAACAGTAACGTCAACGTCACGTCAAGTCAAAAAGTCAACATTTTTTTATTTTATTTAATTATTTAAATTAAAAAATCAATTAAAAATACTTAAAATAACATTTTTAAAGTTAGAAAATAGCCTTAAACTCACAAAAATATATCCAAAATCCTATTAAAATTGTTAATAAAATCCATTTATTTACCTTACTTATTCGTTATTAATGAGGTTAGTTTTTCCTCGTCGATCAATCCTCTAAACTCGTGCGCATTCAACATCATCAACCGAACGCACCCAATGTGAGTGAATCTTACAACTCCCCTTTTTATTACACGTTTTGGGGTGTATCATGTGTCACTTAAACCAATTCATTTATTCAAACTCGTGCCATACCATATTATGATTTAAAATTAGAATGTAAATATTGTTTGTAGTTATGTATTACATATTGTCAAGTTGTATGTAAATTATTTGTTAGGCCCATCAGTTCCTCGTGGGAGACGAGTTGAACAACGCGTGCCTTAAAACTCATTCATTAGACCCATCAGTTCGTAGAACAACGCGTGTCTCAAAACTCATTCATTAGGCCCATCAGTTCCTCGTGGGAGACGAGTTGAACAACGCGTGCCTCAAAACAATCTATTATTGTATATGTGTGCATTATTTAATATTAAGTGTTTTGTGAATAAGTTTACATCTATATTTACTCATATGTGGTTATGCACTTTATTTATAATCAATTCAATAAACTTGTTTAAATGTTTTTCATAGGATTCACTCGCCAATTTTTTGTTGATCCAAAAACCATTTTTACACATGATACAGGTGAACAGGATGAAGCAAGGAAAACATAGGAAATGCCTTAGAAGAAAATAATGAAGTCTAGAAAGATGTGTAGAACATGTTGTAATTATGATTGTATGATCTCCTTTAAATTGTAATAATAAATATGAAACATTATAATAAATGTCATGAGCTTTGATGAAACCCAATCATGCCCCGATCACCTTTTCCGCTGCGGGTCGGGGTGTGATACTTAGCAGGATCGATGACCCATGTGACCATTCCCTTTCCGGTGATAGGATCTTTAGTGGTCTTCGACACTCTTCTTTGAGGTCGTTGTGGCTTAAAGACTGTGAAACCCCGATTGCATTCTCTCAAAATAAGTCTTTCAAAGTCAGCTCCGATGCTACTGTTGGTTGGGTTTATCAAGTCTAGCCTGCCCAGTTCCCGAATATCCCATCTTGGGAGGCTTTTCATATCGACTCCGGTCTTGAAGTGCTGAATGACTCCACTTCGTCTCTTCACAATGAACATCCCCTTGAGATAACGGTACTTCCAGCTTATGATTCTATCGGTAACTTCAGATTTTTCAACAGTGACCACCTGATAGAAGTCTAGAAGTTTTTCTCTTTCTTTCCGGAACCACTCTGGATGCATTGGAGTTACTGAGTCACCATCCTCAGTTTCATAAACAGTATCTCCCTCCAAACCCCATTCAACAAATCGAGCTGGCATCTCATCCCTGTCCACCTCTTCTTCTTCGCTTTCGTCATCCTCAGTGACGTTTACGGCAGATTCTAAGCGCTTTTTTCTTCTTTTCTGCGTCTTCAGCCCTTTTTCTTTCTTCTTCGGCCTTGAACTTCTCATAGTAAAAAATGTATGTGGAAGAGAACATCAGTGGTATGTCTACTTTGTGCAAAGTTCTCTGATCATACGATACATCTTTTTCATCCCATCCTGCTGAAATCTCACGAATCTCGTTTGCTCTTTGACATATGCATGAAGTTCTTTGTTTTTCTTTCGTTGTTCCCTCAGCTTCTAGCGAATAACATTCGTGTTGCTTACCTGATGTTTCAACAGACAGATCTGCTGAGCTGGACCTTTCCCAATGTCTTTTTGCCAGCTTATCGTACAACTCCTGAAATGGACGTGGTCTTCGAGGAGCTTGTTGCGGCATCTATCTTGGTTGTGCCTCTGTCGATGGTCCTTCCCCTATTTTCTTACGTTTCTGCGGGGGAGATAGACTTGGGGCTTCTGGATTAACAATCAATTGATCAACAAACTCGTCTAACTGCTCTTGCTCGGTAGTGACCGTTACCGGCGTTTAAGATTCCGTCATATGACGCCTCTTTCTTCTAGCTTCTCTTTTCTCTCTTTCTTCAGCCTCATGAATTGCACGAAGATTCTTAATATGCTCGCGGTGTTCTCTGGTGCCTCCGGCCTTTCAGCTGCTTTCAGCAATCATTCTTGAGAAGCAGTATCTTTTCCGTTTCTTTGATGAGTCCCCTTCCTTCATAATTTGCTTTCCTTTATTCTTTCTAACTAGCTGCTCGGTTTCCTCTTCTTCCTCTTCCACTTCCTCATCACCATCTCCTTGTCTCTTTTTCTTAAAACGTTCTCTGTATTTCTCATAGGCTGCTTTCACAACAGGATATCTTTCTTCCCTATACATCCACTGATGCAGCAGCACCCATTCTTCAATTTTCAGCTCTATAATCTGACAACCTGTCGGTAACTGAAACTTGTATAGATCACCATCATGAGGGAGACTTGGATGTTGGTCGTTGATGACATGGCCCATGTGGAGGAATTGGAGTTATAAACCATGCAGTAAAAGATAAGACCGGAGATATTGAATGGATGTTTTGTGCAAAGGTTGAGCATAGCAGCCGACCATTCTAAATTCATTCCATCATATCCTCCCTTTCTGTGCGCCAAGCTCATAGCAAATACATGAAGAATGAATCTCCAGTCCTTTGTAAGCCCCTTTCTTTTGATCTCGTTCTTCTCTCTGAAATCTCCAACATACCTCATCCCCTTAAAACCATCGAGGATGTCATCCTTCTTAATTCTGAGCGGATCACTGTGCTTGTTTCCAAGACTAACAACTCTACGTACATTTTCCTCTGTTACTACGATCTTCTTGTTCCTCACTGTAGCCATGATTCTCTTAACTTCGTTTACTGTTGACACCTTCGCTGTTTTCCAAAACTCTTCAATGTGGATGTTGTAGATGATCGGATCGGCTTAAACAGCATAAAATCTTTTAACTTTGCAGAAAATCTTTTTGTTGGACACATTTTATGAGATTATTATTTACTATGAAAACCATTTTTTTACTTCCACTCAAGGAAGTTGAGCATCTCCAACTAGGTTACCAGCTGGTTGAAGCGAGTTTTATCGAAGGCTTTCGTGAATATATCAGCTTTCTGTTGCATCGTATCCACCGGCACCACTTGAATATATCCTTTATCATACGCATCTCTGATCGCATAAATGCGAATCTCGATGTGTTTGGTTCTGGGGTGGTGGATAGGGTTCTTTACAATTCCAAGACACGCTTCGTTGTCGATGAATATAGGAGTCTTCATAACGTTGATTCCATAATCCAACAACTGATTTTGTATCCAGAGAACTTGAGAACAGCAACTGTAAGCTGCCGTGTATTCAGCTTGTGCAGTTTGAGTGGAGACTGTTGTCTGCTTTTTTGCTTTGCCACGAAATGAGACGATTTCCTAAAAATTGACATCCTCCGGAGACGGACTTTCTGTCAACTTTACAACCTGCATGATCACTGTCAGAGTAGGCAATTATATCAAAATTACTATCTTTAGGATACCACAAACCAAGCCTGGGAGTTCCTTTCAGATAGCGGAAGATTTTTTGACTGCAGCTTCATGAGATTCTTTCGGATCCGTCTGAAATCGCGCACAGAGACAGACAGGCCACATGATGTCAGGCCTACTTGCGGTCAGATACATTAACGAGCCTATCATAGAACGATAGAAGGATTTATTCACGGGTTTTCCTTGAAGATCCGAAGTAAGTTCCATCTGAGCAGCAAAGGGAGTACTGGCAGATTTGCAATCATTAATGTTGTACTTGGAGAGAATATCTCTAATATACTTAGCCTGATGAATGAGTATGCCGTCTTCTCTCTGCTTCACTACTAATCCCAAGAAAAACGTAAGTTCTCCCATCATGCTCATTTCGAATTTTGCCTTCATCACTTGCTCGAACTACCTGCAAAGAGCTTCATTAATCGACCCAAAGATGATATCGTCTACGTAGATCTGCACCAGCATCACATCATCTCCGATCCGCTTTGTGAAAAGAGTCATATCAATTTTCCCTCTTGAGTATCCACATTCCAGAAGATACGTTGACAAAGTCTCGTACCATGCTTGAGGAGCTTGGTGAAGACCATAGAGAGCTTTGTCAAGCTTGTAGTATTTCGTGGGGAAGTGAGGATCTTCAAAACCTGGAGGTTGACAGACATAGACTTCTTCTTTCACTTTCCCATACAGAAAAGCACTCTTTACATCCATTTGAAACACCTCAAAGTTTTTGAACGAAGCATAGGCTAAGAAGATTCTGATAGCTTCTAAGCGTGCAACTGGTGCAAAAACTTCCTCATAGTCAATCCCCTCCTCCTGTCGAAAACCCTGAACCACTAATCTTGCCAGATTTTTGATAACTACACCACGGTCGTCCATCTTGTTTCGAAACACCCACTTGGTACCAATTGGATACTTTCCATCTGGTATATCAACGAGTTCCCACACTTTAAGTTTCCGAAATTGGGCTAATTCTTCTTGCATTGCTTGTACCCAGCTGGAGTCTTGAATTGCTTCTTCGATATCTCTTGGAACAGACTGCGAGAGAAAAGCTGCATACAGTCTTGTGTTGATGGTATGTGTTTATCCGCGTGTTCGAACTCCATCTTCAACAGAACCGATCACATTTTCAATTCGATGGTTTCGATTGGTCTTGTACCCTACGTTGGTGTGAGTTTCCACCTGTTGAGGCAGATGTAACATTTGTAAAAATCGGGTCTCCAAAACCCGCTCCGTTTTGTAATCTTGTACCAAGTTATAAAAGTTTCGTTAATTATTTATGATTGTTTTTGAGTTTAAAACGTTACATAATTAATAAATAAACTAAACTATAAAAATTATTTTTGATAAAAAGTTAAAATAAAATAAATAAAAAACATTTGAAGCTGCCGAGACTCGAACCCGGGTCAGCTGAGCCTCTAAACGACTTAACATCCATTCTCCTAACCGCTCCGCCACAATGTATTTTCTGTTAACTATATGAAAACAAAAGAAACTTATACACAAACTCGATTTAACCGTTGATGCTATCTGAAAACCGATAATCGGCAAACCAATCGTTAAATCGATTGTTTACCTCACAATTTCAGTTATAACCAATGTGCGACGGTTTCCAATTAAGTCAGAATTGATTGAACTTCAAGCTTCATCTCTTCGGCTTTTGAAACCGAATATTTCTTCAAGTTCTGGTTTAATTCAAGTTTCCAATCATTTGCACGATTCAGAACTATCACAACAATATCCAATTTCATTTTCGTCACATTTGTGAACCATAAAATCATCTGAAACAGTTCGCCGGAAATTTTCTGCAAGTCACCGGAAAACCGGGACTCACATTCTCACGGTAATTCCTTCGACTCTTTTTGTTTAAAACATGTGATTAGTCAATCTCTAACACAACTCCATCATCAGAATCAATCTTAGCCAACGTATATCGGAAATCTTATCTTCGCCGAAAAGTTTCTGAGACTGCCGGAATCCAACTGTGAACTGGTATGATATCCAAAACTTCTTTTAAACCTTGTTTAAGTGACACAACTTTATGAGTAATCGATCAACGCTGTTAATTGGTTCAACAGTCGGAGTTCATTTCCAATACCGACAAACCTTCGCCGGATTTCTGTGATTATCTTCAATCGGTAAATTCTGTTCCTTAAACTCTCTCCATTCCTTACCCTTGAATTACTGTTAATGTCTAATAACTTTGTAAATCACAAATCAATCGTAATCAGTCGAGTTTATGTTGCTTGTGTAACCGGTGAAGAAGATGAAGTTCTATCAGAACATAAGTATAATTAAAAACGGTATTTTAAACGGGTTAGACACACAGTCCAACGGTGGACTGTGTGCAAATTTCATATACACGTCCCGAGTTCGATCCTTGCTACGCGCACGCTTGTGTAATAACATTCCTTTTTTAATCATGAACTAACCCGGGTTGAATCGGGTAGTTGATAAGTATAATATAATCAAGAATATAACCGGGTTAGACACACAGTCCAGCGGTGGACTGTGTGCAAAATGAACTTCACGTCGCGCGTTCGAATCCTGTCCCGAGCACCGGTCCATGGAATTAAAGCGTTTTTGCAAAATAAAGGAATTTTCGGTTAATTCAAATAAGTATATAAATATAATTAAAACCGAGTTTATAACGGGTTAGTCACGTAGCTCAGTTGGAAGAGCTACGTGCACGTGAACAGAAGGTCGCCGGTTCGAGTCCCGCCCGGCGTAGGATTTTACCGCTGAGCGAACCGGTCAACGGTCAACGGTCAACAGTAAAAAAAATAATATTTTTTTTATATATTTATTTGTTTATTTTAATTTAAAAATCAATTAAAAATACTTAAAAATAACATTTTTAAAGATAGAAAATAGCCATAAACTCACAAAAATATATCTAAAAATTTCATTAAAATCCTTAATAAAATCCATCCATTTAATATATTTTTCCATTATTATTTAGGTTAGTATTCCCCGTCGATCCGCTCATCTAAATCGTGCGCATCTCACCATCTTCAATTCAACGCACCCAATGTGAGTGAACCTTTCAAATTCCCCGTTTTAATCACGTTTTTGGGATGTATCATGTGTCTTTGTTTATTTACATATTATAACGAAACTATTGTGCATACATCATATCATGACATGTGTATTAGTTTGTTGCTGTTAAGTAGTTATTATTGGATGCAAATTATTATTTCAGTACATGCATTTGCCGAGGCCGCAGCTCCCCATCCATCGAGGTTGAGCTTGATCCCCATTTTATTATGCGGTTGATCTGTGGCGTGCCCGCACGATCGGCTCCGTTTGATTGAGCCTTGATCGGGCATTTCATTTTACATTTCAATACAAGCAATACGCTCGGCTCCGTTTGATTGAGCCTTGAGTGCACAGTTCAATTTACATTTCCAGTTCATGCAATACGTTCGGCTCCGTTTGATTGAGCCTTGAGCGCACAGTTCAATTTACATTTCCAGTTCATGCAATACGATCGGCTCCGTTTGATTGAGCCTTGATCGCACAGTTCATTTATGTTAGTTATCGTATGATATTGGTATATTCATGTATGCTATCAAGTGTTAATGTATGTTATAATTGTAACTGCTATTTGCCATTGTTTGATTACTTACATGTGCTCTTTTATGATTATGCACAATATTTTATTGATAAACTAACCATAAAATCATTATCAAATGTTTATCTAATAAGGTTCACTCGCCAACTTATGTTGACCCAAAACCTCCCATTTTACACATGATACAGGTGAACCAGCAGCAGCTAGGAACACATAGGACCTGGATTAGAAGAATAAAACGATTTAGTATTTGGACTGTTATGTTTGGTTATTTTCCCTTGTATTGAATGAACATGTTTGGATGTTTGAAAATGTAACTTTGACTTCATTAATTAGGAAACATAATATTAAATGTCATGTGCTTTGGTGATAACCCAATTATGCCCCGACTCTTATTTCCGCTGCGGGTCGGGGTGTGACAGATTGGTATCAGAGCCATGACTATAGGGATATAGGATAGGTTATTAGACCCTTAGAGCCTATACTATAGTCGATTAGAAACTTATAAGAATTTTGTGTGTTATATGCCAAATTTCATGATGTTTATATGTTTATGTTAAATGTTACATTTGATATTGTACAAGCATGTTCATAAGTATGTATTATCAAATAATGCCTATCATGAAATCGTATGATCATAACATATCACATCCATGCAAGCACACACCACATCATGATTGATTTTACAATGATTTTCGTGTTTTCAAATCTCATCAAAGTGAGTACTCATGACGGGCATGTAGTAACTGGAAGGGTACTAGTACCGGTAGTCGGAACGTCCTGTCTAGGCTGGCATTCGTATAAATCCAAAATAAAGGACCAGTTTGCCTACCTGGGGACTAACGATGAGAGTACGAAATACCTATTAGGCCAAAGCATGCTATACCAAACGTCGTGAGAGCTAATTCCACTTTGAGTTGTCATTGTGTCTACACCTGGACACGTTCCGACCAAACATCTCATGAACATATTTTGTGGTTTGCATTCGGGGGATGCGAGTGTTAAATTGCCAATACTAATGTGAATCCTACCAAGCCAATAGCCATGGGGGTCCACATGACTATGTAGGTGAAGGTATGGGGGACATTTGAGGCCCAACATGAGCGAACCCAAGACATCCTTTGGATGTGGTTGCATTATTGATATTTATGTTATTTTCATTTTCTTAAAGACACATGACACCTAAAAAGACACCATAAACTCACAATCTTCTCATTTTATGATCCTGTAGATGTCGTCTAGACAGCATCGAAGGGGTAGGAAATCGGAAAAGTCTCGGGAACGTTTGGCCACTCATATCGCGAATCAAATGGCCACGATATTGCCTAACATCGTAGTACAAGTACAACAAGCCCTTGCTGCAAATCCTACTAACCCTCCTCAACAACAGGACCAGAACATCAACAACCCTCCTACCATCAAATGCTCTTACAAACATTTTAAGTCCTGTGATCCTCCAAAATTCGAAGGGACTGAGGGAGTCACTGCTCTCCTACATTGGTTCGAGGAGATGGAAAACGTTTTCTTAAACTGCGATTGTCCTGAGGATCGCAAAGTTCGTTACGCCACCGGGAGACTACTTGGTGTAGCTCTCACTTGGTGGAATACTGAGAAAGGAAAGAGGGGAACTGAAGATGCGATGGCCTTAACTTGGGAGGAGTTAAGGGAAATCATGACTAGGCGATTCTGTCCTAGAAGTGAAATTAAGAAATTGGAGGATGAATTTCATGCCTTGAAGCAAAAAGAGGGTGATCACTCTACTTACAACAAGAGGTTCTTGGAGTTAAACCAAATGGTTCCAAACTTACTTGCTCCAACCTATCGTCTGATCGAACATTACATTCGAGGACTTCCCTCGAAGATCCAAGATTGGGTTCTCTGCGTTTCACTGGTAACACTCGAAGCTGCCATGGAGTTGGCAACGGAACTGACCGAAAATCGAATTCGCAATGGGAAGTTCAAAGAAGAAAAGAAGAAAGCCCCTGCTGAGGGACAAACCTCAAACCACCACACTCCTTTCTCTAAGTTTGCTAATAAGAGGAAGCGTAACACCAAGAACTTCGCAGTCACCCAAACCAACACCCCTATTCTTGCTGCACCCATCACTCAAGCCACTCCTCCACCCGCGCCATACAGAAAACCATACACAGGGCCACTACCAAAATGTAACCGTTGTCAGTATCACCACTCCCCTGATTACCCTTGCCAATACTGTACCGGCTGCGGTCGCGCCGGACACACTATTCAAAACTGCCGCACGTCTCAACGAACAAACCGCCACCAACCTATAACCCAAACCCACCAACAGCTAATGGGTCAAGCACAACAACAACTACCATTTCCACCCACCCAACATTTAGCCCAAACATACTATCAACCCAATTACCCTATGGGTTAACCTATGCGGGCTTGTTTCAATTGCGGTGACCCAAGTCATTTCAGAAACACATGTCCAAGGCTGGTCAATATTATTCATGCTCAGGCCCAAGCCAACCCTGTGAATCAAGCGAACCAAGCTCCTCCACCTGCTAGAGGAAGAGCTTTCAATATTAACGCAAACCAGGCCAGAGCTGACGGCAATGTGGTCAAAGGTACGTTTCTTATAAATGGTAGATATGCCTCTATGTTATTTGATACTGGTGCGGATAGAAGTTTCGTGTCATTAGAATTTGAACCTATCTTAAGCAAAAATCGGGATAAGCTCGCGGAATCCATAACGGTGGAAGTTGCGGACGGAAAACCAGTTTCATTAGACTCTATTTTACGCAACTGTACACTCACCTTAAACGACCACGATTTCTCAGTCGACCTTATTCCTATGAAGCTGGGAAGTTTCGACATCATAATCGGTATGGATTGGCTCAGTCAACATCATGCGGAAGTTGTATGTCGTGAAAAATTTATTCGTATTCCTCTTTCAAACGGTCAGACGCTTCGAATCATTGGAGAAACCTCGTCGAAAGGGCTCAACTTAATGTCTTGTCTTCAAGCTCAAAAATACCTTCGCAAGAATTATGTCGCGTTTTTAGCCCATATCATCAAGAAGGGGACCACAGAGAAGAAACTTGAAGATATTCCTGTTGTAAAAGATTTTCCACAAGTTTTTCCTGACGACATTTCAGGACTTCCTCCAATAAGAGATGTCGAATTCCGTATCGATCTTATACCTGGTGCTACACCAGTGGCAAAATCTCCATATAGGTTAGCCCCCTCTGAAATGCAAGAGCTAGCCAGTCAATTGCGAGAATTGACTGACAAAGGATTCATACGTCCCAGCTCATCGCCTTAGGGTACGCCTGTTCTTTTTGTAAAGAAGAAAGATGGATCTTTTCGTATGTGCATCGACTACAGAGAGCTCAACAAGTTAACCATCAAAAATCGATATCCTTTACCTCGCATAGATGATCTTCTTAACCAACTACAAGGTGCCAGTTGCTTTTCGAAAATCGACCTTCGATCTGGCTATCATCAGCTTAGAGTGCATGAAGAAGACGTCCCTAAAACTGCTTTTCGAACTCGTTATGGTCACTATGAATTCATGGTTATGCCGTTTGGATTAACTAACGCACCAACTGTTTTCATGGACCTAATGAATAGAGTCTGCAAACCTTACCTCGATTGATTTGTTATTGTATTCATCGACGATATTCTTATCTATTCAAAATCTAAAGCTGATCATGAGCGTCATCTACGACTTGTTCTTGCACTTCTAGAAAAGGAAAAGCTTTATGCCAAGTTCTCTAAATGTGAATTCTGGTTAAAAGAGGTGCAATTTCTCGGGCATGTAGTCAATGACAAAGGAATACATGTTGACCCATCAAAGATCAAAGCAGTTCAAGAATGGCAAGCTCCACGTACACCAACCGAAGTAAGGTCTTTTCTTGGACTTGCTGGCTATTATCGTCGGTTCATTTCAAACTTCTCTCGAATTGCGGTGCCACTCACGGCTTTAACCCATAAGGGAAAACCATTCGTATGGGGACCCAAGCAAGAAGAAGCATTTCAAACTCTTAAGCAAAAAAACTTTGTGATGCCCCAATCCTCACTCTTCCTGAAGGTTGTGATGATTTTGTAGTCTATTGCGACGCGTCAGGGCAAGGATTAGGTTGCGTTCTCATGCAAAGAGGAAAAGTCATAGCTTATGCCTCAAGGCAACTCAAGACACATGAAAAGAACTACACCACTCATGACCTCGAACTTGGAGCCGTTGTATTCGCTCTTAAGATATGGAGACATTATCTCTATGGTACTAAGTGTGAAATATACACTGACCACAAGAGTCTTCAGCATATCTTCAATCAAAAAGAGTTAAATATGAGGCAACGAAGATGGGTCGAACTCCTAAATGATTACGACTGTGAAATTAGATACCACCCTGGCAAAGCAAATGTGGTGGCTGATGCACTTAGTCGAAAGGGTTATGCGAACTCCATTCATCTTCTATGTTCGCAAATTATAACCAATATTAAGGATCAAATTCGAGAAGCTCAACACGTTTCAATAACAGAGGAAGATGTACAAAAAGAGATGTCCTGTGGAGCCGAGCTAAAACTTGAAACTAAATCTGATGGTATTTTGTATTACCTAGATCGTATCTGGATTCCTAACCACATCAATCTTCGTGAAACACTCATGCATGAAGCTCATAAAACACGATATTCTATACACCCAAGAGCCGATAAGATGTATCAAGACCTACGGTACACCTATTGGTGGCCTGGAATGAAGAAAGATATTGCCGTTTTTGTTTCCAAGTGTCTCACATGTTCTAAGGTGAAGGCTGAACACCAAAGACCCTCCGGACTTCTAGTCCAACCGGAAATACCTGTATGGAAGTGGGAAAATATAACCATGGATTTCATTACCGGGTTGCCTCGCACTTCTAGTGGGTATGACACTATATGGGTGATTATAGACCGACTTACAAAATCAGCTCACTTTATTCCTATTCGAGAAGATTTCAAGAACGAAAAGCTTGCTCGTATTTATATCAGCGAAATCGTAAGCTGACACGGGGTACCATTAAGTATTATTTCTGATTGTGATGGTCGTTTCACCTCACGAACATGGCAAGCAGTACAAACCGCTATGGGCACTCGATTAGATCTCAGTACCGCCTATCATTCTCAAACTGATGGACAGTCTGAGCGCACCATTCAAACCCTTGAGGACATGCTTAGGGCATGTGTCATAGACTTCAAGGGAAATTGGGACGCCCACCTACCGTTAGTTGAATTTTCGTACAACAACAGCTATCATTCTAGCATCGGCATGGCACCTTTTGAAGCTTTATATGGTCGAAAGTGCCGATCTCCTGTTTGTTGGCATGAAATTGGGGAAGCACAAATTACTGGTCCAGAATTGATCCAAGAAACCACAGATAAGATTCGTCAAATCCGAAACAATCTTCTAGCGGCTCAAAGTCGTCAAAAGAGTTACGCAGATAAACGACGGAAGCCCTTGGAGTTTAGCATTGGTGATCATGTGCTTTTAAAAGTATCACCGTGGAAGGGAGTAGTTCGTTTTGGTCAAAAGGGAAAGCTAGCACCACGTTACGTAGGACCTTTCAAGATACTCGAAAGAGTAGGTCCTGTAGCATACAAGCTTGACCTACCGGAAGAACTCGACAGGATTCATCCCACATTCCACGTGTCGAACTTGAAGAAGTGCCTCGCTGATGAGAATCTCCATATTCCACTGGAAGATATTCAGATTGATGAATCCATGCATTTTATTGAAAGACCAGTGGAGATTATGGACTATGGAGAAAAGCGTCTACGACGAAGTCGCATTCCTATTGTTAGGGTACGCTGGGAGTCGAAACGGGGACCTGAGTTTACTTGGGAACGTGAAGACTCAATGCGTGAAAAATACCCGCATCTTTTTCCTACTACTTCAACTGTTTAAATTTCGGGACGAAATTCCTAAAAGTAGGGGATACTGTGACATTTGTAAAAATCGGGTCTCCAAAACCCGCTCCGTTTTGTAATCTTGTACCAAGTTATAAAAGTTTCGTTAATTATTTATGATTATTTTGAGTTTAAACGTTACATAATTAATAAATAAACTAAACTATAAAAATCATTTTTGATAAAAAGTTAAAATAAAATAAATAAAAAACATTTGAAGCTGCCGGGACTCGAACCCGGGTCAGCTGAGCCTCTAAACGACTTAACATCCATTCTCCTAACCGCTCCGCCACAATGTATTTTCTGTTAACTATATGAAAACAAAAGAAACTTATACACAAACTCGATTTAACCGTTGATGCTATCTGAAAACCGATAATCGGCAAACCAATCGTTAAATCGATTGTTTACCTCACAATTTCAGTTATAACCGATGTGTGACGGTTTCCAATTAAGTCAGAATTGATTGAACTTCAAGCTTCATCTCTTCAGCTTTTGAAACCGAATATTTCTTCAAGTTCTGGTTTAATTCAAGTTTCCAATCATTTGCACGATTCAGAACTATCACAACAATATCCAATTTCATTTTCGTCACATTTGTGAACCATAAAATCATCTGAAACAGTTCGCCGGAAATTTTCTGCAAGTCACCGGAAAACCGGGACTCACATTCTCACGGTAATTCCTTCGACTCTTTTTGTTTAAAACATGTGATTAGTCAATCTCTAACACAACTCCATCATCAGAATCAATCTTAGCCAACGTATATCGGAAATCTTATCTTCGCCGAAAAGTTTCTGAGACTGCCGGAATCCAACTGTGAACTGGTATGATATCCAAAACTTCTTTTAAACCTTGTTTAAGTGACACAACTTTATGAGTAATCGATCAACGCTGTTAATTGGTTCAACAGTCGGAGTTCATTTCCAATACCGACAAACCTTCGCCGGATTTCTGTGATTATCTTCAATCGGTAAATTCTGTTCCTTAAACTCTCTCCATTCCTTACCCTTGAATTACTATTAATGTCTAATAACTTTGTAAATCACAAATCAATCGTAATCAGTCGAGTTTATGTTGCTTGTGTAACCGGTGAAGAAGATGAAGTTCTATCAGAACATAAGTATAATTAAAAACGGTATTTTAAACGGGTTAGACACACAGTCCAGCGGTGGACTGTGTGCAAATTTCATATACACGTCCCGAGTTCGATCCTTGCTACGCGCACGCTTGTGTAATAACATTCCTTTTTTAATCATGAACTAACCCGGGTTGAATCGGGTAGTTGATAAGTATAATATAATCAAGAATATAACCGGGTTAGACACACAGTCCAGCGGTGGACTGTGTGCAAAATGAACTTCACGTCGCGCGTTCGAATCCTGTCCCGAGCACCGGTCCATGGAATTAAAGCGTTTTTGCAAAATAAGAGAATTTTCGGTTAATTCAAATAAGTATATAAATATAATTAAAACCGAGTTTATAACGGGTTAGTCACGTAGCTCAGTTGGAAGAGCTACGTGCACGTGAACAGAAGGTCGCCGGTTCGAGTCCCGCCCGGCGCAGGATTTTACCGCTGAGCGAACCGGTCAACGGTCAACGGTCAACAGTAAAAAAAATAATATTTTTTTTATATATTTATTTGTTATTTTTAATTTAAAAATCAATTAAAAATACTTAAAAATAACATTTTTAAAGATAGAAAATAGCCATAAACTCACAAAAATATATCTAAAAATTTCATTAAAATCCTTAATAAAATCCATCCATTTAATATATTTTTCCATTATTATTTAGGTTAGTATTCCCCGTCGATCCGCTCATCTAAATCGTGCGCATCTCACCATCTTCAATTCAACGCACCCAATGTGAGTGAACCTTTCAAATTCCCCGTTTTAATCATGTTTTTGGGATGTATCATGTGTCTTTGTTTATTTACATATTATAACGAAACTATTGTGCATACATCATATCATGACATGTGTATTAGTTTGTTGCTGTTAAGTAGTTATTATTGGATGCAAATTATTATTTCAGTACATGCATTTGCCGAGGCCGCAGCTCCCCATCCATCGAGGTTGAGCTTGATCCCCATTTTATTATGCGGTTGATCTGTGGCGTGCCCGCACGATCGGCTCCGTTTGATTGAGCCTTGATCGGTCATTTCATTTTACATTTCAATACATGCAATACGCTCGGCTCCGTTTGATTGAGCCTTGAGTGCACAGTTCAATTTACATTTCCAGTTCATGCAATACGTTCGGCTCCGTTTGATTGAGCCTTGAGCGCACAGTTCAATTTACATTTCCAGTTCATGCAATACGATCGGCTCTGTTTGATTGAGCCTTGATCGCACAATTCATTTATGTTAGTTATCGTATGATATTGGTATATTCATGTATGCTATCATGTGTTAATGTATGTTATAATTGTAACTGCTATTTGCCAATGTTTGATTACTTACATGTGCTCTTTTATGATTATGCACAATATTTAATTGATAAACTAACCATAAAATCATTATCAAATGTTTATCTAATAAGGTTCACTCGCCAACTTATGTTGACCCAAAACCTCCCATTTTACACATGATACAGGTGAACCAGCAGCAGCTAGGAACACATAGGACCTGGATTAGAAGAATAAAACGATTTAGTATTTGGACTGTTATGTTTGGTTATTTTCCCTTGTATTGAATGAACATGTTTGGATGTTTGAAAATGTAACTTTGACTTCATTAATTATGAAACATAATAGTAAATGTCATGTGCTTTGGTGATAACCCAATTATGCCCCGACTCTTATTTCCACTGCGGGTCGGGGTGTGACAGCAGATTGGTGAAGTGTTCATCGACGTAGATAACTGGAGTTTCGTCTTCTTTAGGAGGTTCATCCACAGCCTGCTGTGAAGAAGATTCATCATGTGTGGATGCATTCTCAGCAGATGTGTCACTATTAACTTCGATAACAGGAGGAGTAGGAGAGGCAGAGGCAGGGGTGAAACGGGTTGTAAAAGGAGTGAAACCAATGTCTGAAGGATCAAATAATGGCTCCAATGGAGTGGATTCTGTAGGTTCGGATTCAGTGACGGGTTCAGCAATGTTGAAAGTGTTGAATACAATGTCTACGTCATAGAACCAATTTGGAGCGCTTCCAGTGTTAGTGGAGTTTCCTTCTTGAAAATCAACGTAATATGATTCAATCACCATCTTCGTCCATTTGTTGTAGACTCGATACGCCTTTTATGAATAGCCCATGAAGTAGCATACATCGCCTACCGCTTCAAACTTAATGAGATTATCTTCAGTGTTGAGAAGTGTGCATGAGCATCCGAACGGTCTGAAGAAATATATCAGAGGCTTCCTTTTGAAAAGTAGTTCATAAGCTGTCTCTCCGTGAGGTTTGACAATCAGAACACGATTCAAAACGTAGCATGCTGTGTTGACCGCTTCAGCCCAGAAGATTATGGGAAGCTTGGAGTTGACAAACATAGTTCTAGCAGCTTCGATGAGAGTTTTGTTTTTGCATTCCGCTAGACCATTTTGCTAAGGAGTTTTGGCAGCACTGTATTGAAGATGAATTCCTTTCTCTTCGCAGAAGGAGACAAACGTATGATTCTTGAATTCTGTACCGTTGTCGCTTCTTACGGATTTCACCTTCAGCTTGATTACGTTTTCATTCATAGGGATGAAGCTTTTCAGAACAGAAGCTGTCTCACTCTTAGCTTCGAGGAAATACACCCATGAGAACCTTGAATAATCATCTGTAATTACCAAACAATAAGATCTTTTAGCTAGACTTTTAACGCTTATAGGCCCGAAAAGATCCATGTGAAGTAATTGCAGTGGGGAGGAAATCGTATTCACTGCTTTGGACTTATGAGGCTTTTTATGTTGCTTTCCTTGGGCACATGCGATGCATTTTTCCGAATAAGGAAAATCTTTCATAGGTAAACCTCTTACTAGATTTAATTTAGAAAGCTTATTTATGTTTTTAAAGTTCACATGCCCCAAACGCCTGTGCCACAGCAGTGACTCCGATTCAGATGTTTTTGAAATAAGACATGTCATTTGCTCATTTGATTTGGCATTTTTCATATTCAGCACGTAGGTATTATTTTGGCGGGGAGCTCTAAGCATGATCATTTCTGCAGGGACGGAGTATTCGGGTTTGAGGAATAAGCACTCCGTGCCATTGAACAACACCACAATTCCTTTGTCACAGACTTGTGAAACACTCATGAGATTGTAACACAATTCTGGAACATAGTTGACATTCTCCAAAGTAAGTGCTTCTGACACCACGTCACCCATTCCGACGTTCTTTCCTCCCTTTTCGTCTCCGGCAAAGGACACAAAATCACCATCGATAACTCGAACGTTTGTAAGCAGATCCTTTAACCCGGTCATATGCCTGGAGCAGCCGCTGTCAACATGCCAGATATATTCCATGGGCATCCGAAGCCATTTCTGAATCTTATTATGTTATACAACAACAACAAAGAATATTTACAGGTTAGCTAGCTTTTGGAACCCAGACTTGCTTTACATTAGATCTATCATGATTTTGAATAAGAGAGTTTTCTTTTCTTTTTCAAAAACAAGTTGAGTTAACAAAGCATTTTACTGATTTCTTTAGATTGTCAAATTTATCTGTAAAACTCTTAACGAGATCTTGATTAGGTTTAGAAAATTTCTTGCTTTTGCAATGTTTCGCAGTATGTCCTAAATGACCACAGCGAAAGCATTGTTTGCGGTTCGATCTTTTCTTCCTGGGTGCTGAGTGCGAAGACGATGTATGTGATGAGAATCTGGAGCTGCTTGAGGAATCTGCTGATGTAACATGGCTTGAATCTTTGACTTTCTTCTTATTAGGATGATGTTTATCTTCAATTTCGTTCTCACTGTGCTCACTGTCTGATGACGAGGTTGTTGATTCTTGACTTTCATTTGACATTTCTCCATCACTCTCTGAAGTTGTTGTGCTTGAATCATCTCTGCTGCTTTCTTTAGTAAATTCTTTATCGGTCTCTGAAGTACCTGCAACTGATGGAACAAACTCAATTATTTCCTCTATGAGGAACTTACCAAATCTGTTTTCTTCAATTCTGGCACAAAGACAGGAGATTCAAGCATAACATTTTCATCATTAAAAACAGATTTTAAGTCATGACTCTCAACCTTAGCATGCAGTTGGTTGTGAGTCTTAAGTGTAGGTGCAAGGCCATTACAGTCATCCCGAATGTTCAATTTTGGCTCAAGGCCATTAAAGTCATCTATCCTAGATAAACTATTACAGTTATCCTGGATAAAAATTATGCTTGTCTTATTACAATTCCAGGCAAACCAGTTAACTGTTGAGTAATTGTCGCCTGAGTAACCGATTCCTATTTTTGAACCTCCACATTCATCTTCCTCATCGCACACATCTTCTTGACCCTCACATAGATCTGCATTGCTTTCAGACATGTTAGTATCGTTTTGTTGTTTGTAAAAAGCATTTTGATCCAAAGGATCATTTTTATCGATTAAATTATTTTTAGGATGAGGAGATGGCATAGGAACATAATTTTTGCTGTACGAAGGAGGAAATAATTTTCTTTCATTTCCGAATTTATCCTTATATCCAATTCCATCCTTGATGAATGTCGGTCGTTGGCAGTTTACAATATCAACCAGTGCTTTTTGACTAATTTTCCATTTATCAATAATGATTTGCAATTTGTTATTTTCGTTTTGAGATTTTTCTAGTTTTTTGGTCAAATCATTTATGATCTTTTCAGAAAACAAATTCTTTCAAAGTTTGCACTTCAGCTATAGTTGAATTTAACTTTCGCTGATATGCAGCTTCATTTTCTTTTAATTCTTGATTAATTTTCAAAATCTTTTCTTTTTCTTTAATGATGTCACGGTTGAGAGATTTGTAGTGTGCCTCGACCTTCAAGCATGGTTTGGAGCACAGCTTCGCTTTGAATTCATATGGTATGCTATTTGCCAATTCCTTATCCTCAGTTCTGACGTTCATGGCGGTGGTAGAAGTTCCAACCGCCTCATTCTTGCCGCAACTAATGGTTTCCTGAATTGCAGGCTTTGACTCATTCATTTCAGCTTTCTATTTTCCCTTCTCAACGGTTTGTTCAGCAGGATTGATGTTGCTTTTCAGACCAGTGTCATCTTTTGGAATCTTGGCAGTTTGCTTTTCAACACGATTTGAAGCAGACTGACAGAGACAATGGTGATGTTTGCCATGAGGGCCTTGTTAACTTCTCCTTTGGCTTCAGCTATTTCGTCTGACCAGTCATAATCTTCACAACTAAAGCCTTTTGATTGTTTTCAGCAATGCTGTCACTTCCTTCAATGGCCACCGGTCGTCTTGTCTGGTTGAGCTCGGCATTCTCGTTCTTCAGCAACGGACACTCCCTTTTGAAATGACCCAAGTTTTTGCAATTGTAACATCTCAGCTTGGACTTGTCAAATCCAGCTTTTCCAAGGGCCAGCCTTTTTCATTTTATCTTGGAATTTCTTCAACCGAAGAGTTATCATTGCCATCTGCCACTTCAGATCCATCTCCTCCATGTCGTCAGGATCCACTTGATACATGTCTTCGGCTATGAGGAAACCTCTCTTCAACTCTCCTGACATAAGAGCCTCATAGCTGCTTAAGAAGGTATTAAACAAAGCGACATGTTCTGTGGATATTTTAAGTGCTTGAGCGTCGCTGGCCACAGTAGTGTTCTCGGAGGATGACGAGGCCTTCACAGAGCTTGCGGAAGCATTCGGATAAGATTCGACAGCACTTTGAGAATTTAATCCACATGAGGTGATAGGAGCAAGAAATGCCATATTCCTGGGGGCCGAGGTTGCAGCAGCTTGCTGAGTAATCTTCTGAGAATAACCAGTTTGGTTTATCTCTCTCTTGACAATGTCTATTTCGAAGGCTTTTAGAGTGTTGATCAATTTTGAGAGTGTAACAGGAGTTGTGCTGGTTAAGAAAGTTCTCTTAATCATCATGCATTGAAGACTCCATTCTTTGGGCAGAGAGTCTAGCAGCTTCTTGATCGATGCATAATTTGCGACAGGGTTTCCCACTTTCTTCATCTTAGTTAGCACTCCCATAAATTGACTTATGTGTTCGGATAAGCTTTCGCCATGAACACTTCCAAACATGTCATACTCTTTCTGGACCATGTCTCGTTTGTTGTCCATGAGTTCCTCATTTCCTTCATAGTGGTCGATTAGTGCCAACCACAGTTCATGTGCTGAGGTGTACTCTTCAAACAAGTTGTTATCGTCCTTGGACAAAGCCATAGTAAGAGCAGCATGAGCCCTCCGGTCACGTTGAATCAGAGTTCTATCTTCATCTGTGAACGTTGATGGATCTTCATTGATTGTACGAATGTCGTCATGAATTATCATTGGGACATGCGGACCCACTGACCGACGTCCATTGAGTATACTCGGTATACTCAAAGCAGGCTTTGATCCTGTTTTTCCAGCTGCTGAAATCTTCTGATCCTTTCAACTTTGGTGGCCTTGTAGCAGTTCCAGATTCTAGCTCAGCTTGGGCAATCGGATTGAGTTGATTGAGAGACATGATTGGTGATCGGTGATTAAATATACTGGAGAATGATAAACAGGAAACAATTACACTGCAAATGAGATAAATACGCTGGACCAGAGATCAAATTAGCTGCACTTGGATCAATTACGCTGCACTTGGATAATTACGCTGCATTGAAAATCAAAAGCTAAATCCGCTGGATATTCAAAAAACAAGCAAAGGTTTAGTTAATTTCGCTGAACACCGTGATAAAATCGCTGAGGATTTGTATCACTGACTTCGAAGTCGCCTTCGATTAATTTCGCTGGTACTATTACGCTTCAAACTTAACAAATTCGCTGGTTTAAACCAGCGTATTTGTTAAATACGCGATATTCAAACTTAAATACGTTGCCATCAAAAATATCTACGCTATCTTCAAAAATAAATATGCCCAGAAGGGTTTTAGTACGAATAAAAACCCTCTAATCACCCAAAAACGATTCAAAATTCATGTTTCTTTGCAGCTAAATGACCAAAATGTTTACCAAACCACTTATTAACAATAACCCAAAGATTAAACGCACCAGATCAAGCCATTTTAATCCCAAAAATTTGAAAAACCATAAAACTTTGAAAACTTTTGTAAAACCTTCAAAACTTGAAAAATCTTAACAAAAACTCAAACAATCAAGAGCACAAAGGCTCTGATACCAAATTGTGAGTCCAAAAAGATTCGGATCACAGTGGTTGATTGTTATCACCCAAACAACTATAGATTAGTTGTTTGAATGTGTAAAAGTTAAGAAAAACCAAACCAAGAAGATGAAGAATCTTGAATGGATCAAACAGTTAGTGTTGTATCTGAAATCCCAATAACATGTAATCAATAACAGCACCTGAATATTCGGATGTAAGCACAATAGCAAAAATCACAACACAAGAGAATCACCAAAATCTGTCCAAGAAACTTGGACAATACATTCATTGAGTACCATATTTATACAAAACGATCACCCAGCGTAAATAATAATTACACTGGGTTGCTAAATACGCCGCTAACTAGAAGTTGCATGCAATTACACTTTTGACCCTTCAAGATTATCTAACTAATACAAACCAGCTCAAACTATGAATAATCAAGTACCAATGGTCTCAAAATGTTCTAACAGGTGCTCTGGCTAGGGTTTTCTTCATTCATTCAAATTCCCTTCAAACTTTTTCTCTGAATTCGCTGAGTTCTTGAGTCCTTCAAATTTTTTTCAAAAAATTTCTTGTCTTTCTTTGTATTTAATGGCATCCAGAGGGCCTGAGGCTGCCTCTGGTGCTCCGCCTCCTTTGCCGGCTTGTAGGCTGAGACGGCAGGCGTTTGATGAGCTTGTGTCTAGCTTCCGGTTTCCTCCCACTTGGGATGCCCGGTTTCCGGCCGATGGTGAGACGGCCGCTGATGCTCCGGCGGGCTACATCACCCTATTCTATGATTTTTCGGTGAGGTGAACTTCCGGTTGCCCGTCACCAAGTTTTTCTTGGAAGTGCTGCAGCATTATGGGTTTCACCTTTCCAAGTTGAATCCGATGGCAATGGTGGAATTAAGCACTTTGAGTTTCTTTGCCGGTCGTCGGGGTCTGTTCCAACCGTCGACCGGTTCTGTATTTTTTATCAGCCCCATTGTTCAATGGGGTTTTATTCTTTTCAGCACCGTGCGCATCCACGAAAAATATTGCTCTCTCCCCCTAAGTCCTTTCATAATTGGAAGGAAAATTCTTTTTTGTGAAGGCCGGTGTCATACCGGTGCCGTTGGCGTTCCGGGGCCCGGATGAGATTCTGGCGGAGACCCTACCAATACCAGTGCTTGATGCCTGGTATGGTGATCCGAAGGAGATCCCGGGGATTCAGTTCCCGGAGAGGGTACTGGTGGCGGCGGGGATGAGCCTGTTGTGGGGACCCGACCGCCAGTCTCGACCAGTGTATGTTGATGGCGATTCGCAGTAAGCACTCTTATTCCCTTGTGCTTCATTGGTTTTGACTTGTTGATTGCTTAACCATACATGTGTTTTGTTTGCAGGAGCCCCATTGTTCTTGTTCGCCTTCCAGAGGAAGGAAGGGCGGATGGAAAAGCTCCGCTCGGGGGAGGATGAGCCCACCAGGTACGCGCAGGTCTGGGCAATTTTGCCTTGGTCAAGGATGCGGACCTGGAGGCCACCGCGCCACCAACTGGTGAGTCTTGACTATTTACTTGTGCGTGGTTGCAGGGGACTTATTTGTTGTTTTTGTGTTTATGCAGGCGTACTGGGAGATTTGGGCATTGGCCCAGACCCAAAAAAGAAGCGACGCACAAGGTCAAGCGCAGTGGTAGAGGGAGAGGCGACTCAACCCGGGGCAGGCACTCCAAAAGGTAAGCGTGTTGTTAGTGACAACTGGAAAGCTTATGTGGTCATTTCTGACTCATGGGAGGGTCTTGCCCCTATAGGTGCAAAGAGGGCTGCACCAAAGCAGGCGGTTATCCCTACCGCCATACATGTTAGCCCGGAGGATGCTGAGGAGGTCCCAGAAGTGCCTCTGAAGCGAAAGAGTCATCCGAAGGAGGACCTCTCCGCGCAACCACCTAAAAAGGTTGCGCGGAAACATTTTGGGAAGCGGGCGGATCTGGGGTCGTTAACTTCTAGAATACCCCTTGATAATTATCAGTACCCTTCGATACTTCCTTCTTGTTTTTATATTGTGTATGACTAACCTTTGTTTTTATATAGTGGGGGATGAGCCGGTTTTTGTGGATTCCAGCACATGCGCCGGGACGCTGATTCCCCAATGACCCAGGCCGGTGGTCAAGGAGGAAGTTTTGTTGTTGGGGCAGAAGAACCGGTCGACGTGTGGGAGGGGCCTCACGTGGAGGTGGAAGGTGCTGGTATGGGTACTAATGTGGGTTCCCCGGTTTTGGAAACTCCGGGTGTTCTATTAACGCAACCACAGTAGGATATTGAAGAACCTGTGGTTGTTGTTGAGGAATCACGGGTGATCTTGGGGAACCCTCCGTGGAAGTGGAAGAATCGGGTTCGTTGTGCAAGAACCCGTTGTGATGGGTAGAACGCGTGCATCGGGGTAGCGCGGTTAATGCTGGTGAGGCGGGGCCGTCGGGAGCGGCGTCCGCCGAAGATGTTCACACTGGTGCTCCACAAGGACATGTGGAGGAACCATTACCCGGAGGCGGCGCGGGGTCTGCCGCCCTTGGTTTGTCTCCCATCCGCCCGGATGAAATTCCGGGGGATTATTATTATAGGTTGTTCTCCTCCGCTCAAGCTGAAGAGATCCACACTCCTGTGTGGAAATTAGAGAAAGGAGATGACTTTTCTCACAGGCCGGCGTGCCATGAGTTTTTTAAAGGAGCTTTCCCCTGAACGGAGGTACGTTTGCTTTCTGATTGTGAAGAAGAAGATACGTATCATACGTACCTCCAGGCAAACTGCCAGGTCCGCCTCTATGACCTACAAGATTTTTCGGGAATGGCAGGGCCTGGTGAAGCAAAATAAAGATCTTGAGATCGCTCAAGAGACCCTTGGTAAAGAGCAAGCCCAAGTGGTTGCGCGTGAAGCTGCGGTGTTGCAAGGGAGACTACCTTCGCCGATAATCAGCGAATTGAAGGGTGGTCTGCATAGGGGTAGAAGAATCGGGCCGAAGCCTCGAATGCCAAACTTGTTGAGTAGCACAAGTTGTGGAAAGAGGCTTGTGAAAGGGAGAACAGGGAGAAAAAATCCCTGAGGGATGAAGTGGCCCAGTTGCGCGCTGATGTGGCGCGCGAGAGGAAAGAGAAGGAGGCGGCGGCTGCCTCGGCTGCACAAGCCAGTGTGCAATGCGAGCACAGCGAGCAGAAAGAGGTACCCACTTGTCTTTATGTTAATTCCCCTTTAATACAACTAAGTTGTGAGGCTAACCTTATTGTGAACAAACAAGTCGAAGCTTGCGCTACCTTAGCGAGCGCTAGGAAAGATCTTCAAGCAGCCTCGGTGGAGAATGCCAAGCTTGTGTGTAGGCTGCGGTTTGAGGAGGCGAAGTTGGAGGTGGGCGAGAAAAAATTGGAGGATTTGAAAGCTCCCGTGCCATCTCTGAGTCGTTGGTGGAGTCACTCTCCAACAACATGTTGTGGCTTCAACAACATGGGATTGGTCATGTAAGTGTCTTGCTTTTTTGTGTGACCCTTATGTGATGATTCTGGCCGTTCCCTTGACTTTGCAGATTGCTAATTCCATTGTGAACTCCGCGAAGTTGGATGGTGCAGTGGCTAAGCTGGTGGTTGCTGCGCGCCATGATGGGCATGCACAAGGCTATGTTGAGTATGTGCAACAAGTCACTCATGCCTTGGATACTCCATGGGATTGTAGCCATGCTTCCACTCACGGAGTTAATACCGTAGATGTCTTCGAGAAGGAACAACAGGGGTATAACCGTCTTGATATCCCGGCTTGGAGTTGGTAAGCGAAGCGCTTACCCATTATGACTTCGTCAACACTTGAAGGATATATTTCCGGAGGACGCTGAGGTCGCTGCTGAAGAAGAAGACTAGTGTAGGATCCTTAATCTAATATTCTTGTAGGATCATTGTTTGCGTCGTGCATGCCGCGGTTATGTACATATTTTTATCCTTTAATGAAATATTTCTTCTTTGTTACAATAATTGCGTGAAAAGGACCAACTTTGTGTAAGTATAACTGGTAATGAACTCGCGTGTGGATATCGGCTCCTATGCATGCTTCATAGGTAGTGACTTATGTTTACTAGTCATTGTGCACCAAAGTGTTTTTGCGAATACTCAAAGTGGTTCCGCGCATTTGTAACGAAACATTAAGATAAAAAATGAATGAAGTAACTCTTATCTTTATTACATAACTGGGCGCAAGAGCCGCATTTTAGAATAGACAAGAGATAATGAACTTGCAGGTTTACATGTAGCACCGTCTTAGTTGTTGCGCATTCCATGTCCTAGGGATACTTGTTCCGTCTAAGCGCTTAAGTGTGTATGCGCCTTTTCCCAGGATTTCACATATTAAATAATAAAAAGCTATATAAATAAGAACCATATGTATTGTACGGGTTTAATAAATATAATTTTATATACTAAATAATAAAAAGTAATATCTTTAAAACCATGTGTATTACACGGGTTGAATAAATATATTATTTACCAAATAATAAAAAAAATTATATTTTTAAAAACTCTCATGTATTACACGGGTTGAATAAATACGATTTTATATACCAAATAATAAGAAAATTATATTTAAAAAAACTAATGAATGTACTTGGTACGCGATAAATATGGTGATTGTGGAGATGATTATTGAAAAGAAGATACAGTGGTCAAATATGTTATTCAATAAGTAAATAAGTAGCCATTTGAGTGATAAAATATAAAGTATATTTAAAAAACCGGTAATAAATCTAATTTTATAAAAAGTAATATTGAAACTTATAACCAATTTGTTTAAAATTCATGTAACAAAATGGATATAATATTTTTTTAGTAATGAAAACAAAAATAAATAATATATTAATACAAAGTTCGGTTTTGGTGATAACTAATTTGGTTATATAAAAATATTTTAAATTAACAATTTAAATTTAAAGATAATATTTTATTGGAAGAATAGAATTATTCTATTCGACATTTAAAGTAGGATAAGATTTAATATTAATTTTTATTTATTAATATAAGATAGAAAAAAATACGACTGAATAGTTGAGGGGTTGTATGATAAAAAATCGGTTAACTGTATTCTAATGTCATATGTTTTTAGTTATATATTTTTTGAATTATTTAAAAAAAATAAGAATTTTTTATTGTTAGTAAAATTAATGATTTAATATTTGTAATTTTGTTTGGTATAATTTTATTAAAATGTGTATGTTATACATATAATTATATCGTGTCTTAAATTATTGATCCCATCCAAAATGTTTTTTGATTTTATGTCTATGATTATATATACTATGGTAAAGTTTAAAGTTTGTTAGAGATATTACATCATCAAAAAGAATAAAAGTAAATTTGTATATTACAAATAATAAGTAGGTGTCTGTAAAAAAGAAGTAATAGTTTGGTAAAAGAAAGCTAAAATTGTAGTTGTTATATGACACATTATGTAATATAAAAAATGATGATTATATGATATAGAAAATCAAATAAATAATAATATAAATGAGAAGTTTACGTTAAATTTAAACTAAATAATAATTATATATAATTTAGAAAAATTATACTAAATAATATTTTATAGAAGAGTTATCTATAATTAATTAGAAGATATTAAACTAACTAATAATTATCCATAAGAGATTAAATTAAATAATATTTAGTAGTAAGGTTATCTGTAAATAATAATAATCCATAAGAGATTGATGAAAAAATCAAAAGATACATAACCTAATATGATGACAAGTGTTATTTAATAATTTCTTTTATTATATACTATATATATATATATGTATGTATATGTACATTTTAAGAAAAATAAATATAAAAACCAAAGTACATTATATTATTTATGTTAGGTTACAAAAATTAAATATAACATTCTTAAAGAAACACTCAGATTCTAGAATATATACAATTAACAGCACTGGATTTGAAATTGCATATGTACATGTTGAACAAATTTGCATAGTAAAAATTACATTTCATGGTTTAGTTAAAATCCCCGCAATAAAAAGCGAGCCAAAATCCTCACAATAAAAGAGAGCGCGGTCTTCCTCAAATAATTACAGATTCTAATACGAATTGAATAGGTTCATTAGTGCTTATTAGGAATAGTTAGTTTGCCGCTGACAAATAAAAATCCTTGCGATATGTTATAATATGTACATTTTGGTCCGATTAGAAACCATGAAGTTTTTCCCATGCAACGTCGTGAAAAAGTTTGTTTATAGCAATGTTAAGTTTAAATACACATTGAAAGCCCTAGTGTAAACAAAAGATAAAATCAAAGTTATCATCTCAATTGAAAGCCCTAGTGTAATAAAAGATAAAATCAAAGTTATCACCTTAATGCACGTGGTTACGAAGCTTAGGGTTTTCAACAACTAAAAAAACAAAGTTTTAACTTTGGTGTAAACAAAAGATATCACCAAAGTTCCCATTTCAATTGCACGTAAATACGTAGTTTGGGTTTCAATAACGACGATGAAAACAACAATAACACTAAGTGACATCCACCCGTTTGCTGTGGCGGATCGGTTGTAATGAAAAAAACATTATCTCTTTGAAAAGTTGTAACACATTACGTTGTTTTAACTGATGAGTGTTAATGTATACTGTTAGTATGGTGAGAATGATCAAACTACCGTAACAATAATGTTTTCTATATTTAATACTTTTATCTCTAAACTTGTCATAGACACTTTTTAGAATTTGATTATCATATCGTGCTATATTCTTACCTGACTACGCGACGAGATAAGATAATGCTTTGTTACGTTACAGTTGGCTGTCTTTGAAAGTCTAAACGTAGAGAACATGCACGGAAAGCACGAAAAGCTACGTTATTATAAAAACTTATGTTAAAGTTTCTTATAAAATGAACATCAATAAAACCGTAGGTTGTCAAAAATATATAAAAGAAATTTAAATTTATAATTATGTTATAAACAATTACAAATAAAATTTATGTCATAAAATATAGTTTAATAAATAAAATTTATGGTACATTTCAGGTGGAGTGATATATATATATATATATAAAAACTTTATGGCATAAATATAACACATTGCATGCATCATATAATCATGTAGCAAATAGATGGTTGCATGTGTTCGTGTTTGATATGTAAGGAAGTTAAATCGTGAGTAATAGCAAATCATAAGCTAATGAAACATTAAATCACATAAGCACATAGGTCCTAGTTGACTAAAGTATAGGTTCTAAGCATCTAATAACCTATCCTATATCTCTAAAGTCATTGGCTCTGATATCACTCTGTCACACCCAGACCCGCAGCAGAAGAGATGACCGGGCATGATTGGTTGATCCAAAGCTTATGACTTGCTATTACGTATTTTAAATTATCATTAATCCTAATATAAAATAATATTAACTTGAGGTCCACCGTGATGTAAGATGACATGAAATTAATATGTGAAAAATTATATGATGTGAATGTAATGAAAAACAAATGACGTAGCATAATATTAATTGCAACGATGGAAATTATATGAAATAATATTAACTTGAAATGTTGAAACCTAAATTGAGGACAATGGTAACTTGGATAGTTAAAACAAGAAACGAAATTGATAAAAAAAACTTGGAATGGAAATAAAATAAATAACTGGAGCGGAGTCTTGTGTCTTCATGGTGGAAAAGGGTTAGTTGGGTTGTTCGTTCGCACCATTATCGTTGACCTCAGCTAGGTTTGCATCAATGTTGTAGGCGCTACCCCTTGCTGGTGGGGGTGTAGGTTTGCCTGGTTCGCTTGGTTAACTGGGTTTGCTTGGGCTTGAGCGTTGATGATGTTAACCAGTCTAGGGCATGTGTTTCTGAAATTGGTAGGATCACCACAATTAAAGCAAGCTCTAACATAGGGAACCATGGGGTAGTTTGGCTGCTAGTAGGGGGGGTCATGTTTTGGGTAGGAGGTGGAGCTTGGTGTTGAGGAGTATGACAAGTGTTACTCAAATGACCTTAACGCCCGCAATTGGCACACAGTCGGCAACGAACGGTAGGTTGATGGTGATAGTGGCAGGTGTTGCATTGAGGGTGTGAAGAAACACCAAACCAAACTTTATGCGGGGGATATCTAGGTACTGGTAGAGGTCTTTGCATGTAAGGTTTATCTCTTGTCTGCACGTCAATACGAAGATCTTATTTCAGACTCACTACAAAACTGAAAACCACTGTTAGTCTCGCCACGGGGAGAAGGGGTTCTCTCCGTGACCACACTCCGGCGTGAGAATAAGTGTAGTGGCTTGTAAAGGATAATTATTTAATTAGTGAGGGAATAAGAATGATCATATCTAACCTGGAGGTGAGGTCCTTTCTTTATAGCCAGAGAGATTCGTGCAGGAGATGGGTTGATGGGCCTTAGGCCTAGAAACGACAACCCAGAATATTCATTCTGTCTCTTCTGCCACGACTGTTAGTGATCTATGGCACGAATATTCATTCTGTCTCTTCTGCACCGTGCACAACGGTAAGGCATCCCTGAAGACAGCAGGTTGTTTAACAAACCATGCGCACCTCGCGCAACGGCAAGTTATACCTGAAAGCGCAGATTCTAAACCATGCGCTAATTAAGTAAGTTAGCTTCTAGCTACGCATCTACCGTACTCAGAAAAACACTTAGTTGCGACTTCTCAAACCTTGCGCCGACTGCACAGCCATTTCGGGAGTCGCACACAAGGCCAAGACTAAGGCGAGAGCAACTCGTACTTGAAAAAAGAACTTGATACCTACAAGTTCGTGCTAGCCAAAAAGCGTTGATAAGGTCACGCGGTAAGGGAAGCACAAAGAGGCATCGATTAAGTACAAAAGGTACAAGTGGCAGAGCTCAATAGGCACTCGACAGGTTGTACCAGACCATGTTGCATGATGAACAGTCGTGCAAGAGACAAAAAGTATGCAAGGACGAACACATGGCACCAGCCAACTTATGCTAACAACTGTCACACGATCTCCACTAACGGTTGATGACAGACTAGACAACAAGGACAACTGCCAGGACACGTGGCCCATCCGCTGTGCGCCAAACGCTCTTCCTGCCAGGGATCACTAACGGGGGGCAGAAGAGACAGAATGGATATTCATGGTTGCCGTTTCTAGGCCCAAGGCCCATCAGCCCATCTCCTACACGAATCTCTCGGCTATAAAGAAAGATCCTCACCTCCACGTTGAGATACGATCATTCTTATTCGCTCACTAATTACATACATTATCCTTTATAAGCCACTATACTTATTCTCACGCGAAGTGTGGTCACGGAGAGAACCTCCTTCTCCCCGTGGCGAGACAAACGGTGGTTTTCAGTTTTGTAGTGAGTCTGAACTAAGATCTTCATATCGACAGGCAGACAAAAGATAAACGTTTACATGAAGAGACCTCTTACCGATACCTAGATATCCCCCTAATATAGTTTGGTTTGGTGTTTCTTCAGGGTGAGTACCAGTGTAGGGTTTCTTGTTTGGGTAAGCTGGGTTTGGTGCCACTTAGGTGATTAGGATTGCTTGGAGAGGTACAGCTTGTTGAGTTGGGTTAGTCGAGGAAACGGACGTAGTTTTAACGTCACGTTTTCGTTTGGTAACGAAACAGGGGGACGATTTAGTCCAAGTTGTCTTTGGCTCTTCCGCTGAAGCCTTGTCAATTGAGCCCTTGTTTTTCTCTTTGTCAAAGCCTCCATTTTCGGATATGGTTTTCCGTGAGTTCGCTGGCCAATTCCATTGTAGCTTCCAAAGTTGCGGGTACAGTGCTTATCACGGAGTCCTAGATACTAGGAGGAAAACTCCTGGTGTAATGTTCAATGAAGATGAATAGGAGTGAACAAATACGGGACGATCTGGTTCAGGTCGAGAAATCGCTTGTTATAAGTCATATGATCTCCATCATTTTGTTTTAAAAAGTAGAACTCATCCTACAACTTCTTGATCTCACTCCTTGGGCAGAACCGTTTAGTCATGAGTTCCTTGAGTTGTTCTCAAGTTAGGGCCACAACAGCTTCAGCCCCTCTTAGGCTCTTTTTAGTGTGCCACCAGCTTAAAGTTATCCCACTGAGTAGACAGGTAGCATAACGAACCTTACGGTCATCAAGGCAGTCATAATTAAGGAAGGTGCTTTCCATTTCTTCGAACCATCAGAGGAGTGCAGTGACTCCTTCAGTTCCCTCATATTTTGGAGGGTCACAAGACTTAAAGTGCTTATAGGAGCACTTGGATGGATTTACGAAAGCATTGACAGCATTGGTTCGACTTGGTTGACTTGGTTAGAAGTGAGTGATTCTTGAACTTGGATCATAATGTTAGGAATCACGGCAGCCATTTGCTTAGCAATTTGAGCAGCTATTCGTTTACCGGAGTTTCCGGTGTTTTCCTCCGTGAAGGTGCCTAGAAGACATCTACAGGATTAAACGCAAACGAGGTTGGAAGGTTTTTTAGTGGATTTGCTAGCAGATATGCGAAAACTATAGACGTATGATAAAATGAAAACTTTTGGGGTGTATTTGAAAACAATAACTTATGATAATACAACACTTTTAAAGTGTTCTTCGGCTTTGCTCGTAACTGGGCCTTGCATGCCGCCATAGACCTTCATAATCATGTGGGCCCCCATGATTACTGGGCTTTCGTATAGTTCGCATGTGTTAGCCTGGAAACGTACACTAAAACCCGGAAAAAATCGAGAAATATGAATGTAATGTATGAAAGTCGGAGGGTATCCTGGTGTGGACACGGTGACAACTCAAGGTGAGGTTACTTCATACGACGTTTGGTGTGGCATGCTTTGGCCTAATAGGTCCTTCATACTCCCATTAGTAGTCTCTAGGTAGGCAAGTTGGTCCGTTAATTCAAAGTTATACGAATGCCAATCCTAGACAGGACGTCCCAACTACTGGAACTCGAACCCTTCTAGTTACTACATGCCCGCCACATGAACTTACTTTGATAAGATTTGAAAACAAGAACATCACAAAAGTTTGAATAACGTGAAATAAGTATTTTTAAAATAGAGGGAAATGTTTCGAAAATTTAAAGGAAGTCGAGAACTTATAAATAAGAGTTTTATAAGTTTCGTATGTTACAGAAGAATGATTTATTTTTTTTATGTGGCATATCCCTAGGTACGTTTTTAAGCGTTTTTTTCGTTTCGTATTATGGATAGTCTAAAGAGATACTATGAAACACATATTATTATATATTTGTTTTCTTCTTTTATTCCTACCAACAAAAAATCACAAATAAAAAATAAAGAAATTTCAATATCTGAAAATACTCATCAAGCAAACAGTTATTAACAGTATCAGCAAAGATATCACTAACAATGTAACAACCATTTTAGGACTCGTAGCTTGAATTAGTTTATATAAAATTAAAATGTGTATGTTTTTTAGTGTGTGGGCCGATTTTAACATACGTGTCTGCGTTAATTATTTTATAAATAACTAAATTGCAGGGTCGGTTCAACGTTTATGATAGGTAAAGCGAATTTAAAAAGTGAGGCCGTTTGTGAAAAATATATCTATTGGATTTAATATGATCATCAACTACAAGATAACTTGTTAGATTTACACTTTGTTTAACATCAGAAGAGGAATAGTTGATTCAAAGGATTTGTGTGATTTAGTGTTGACATTTTCCTAAATATTTGAAATGGAAATGGATAATTTGACCAAACTAGTGGGTTACACTCGTGTTTTGCGGCGGGCCGCCCCAGTTTTTTAATGGAAACGTAAACGCAATAGTAAATATAATGTCAATGACAGGAATTCGTTTGATATTGATTCGGTTCATTAACACACTGACACTTACCGAAAGACAAACAAAAAAAGTCATGATACGACAAAAAAAATACCGAGATGTGTTTATATCGATCGAAACAATAAAAACGAATATCAATTTCGGTAGTGATTGAAACTTAAATGTGCAACACCAGGTTTGATTGAAACTTAAAAAAGAAAAATAAAGACCAAACAAACAGAAAAAAAAAAATGAAAAAATATTCAAAAAACCAAAAATCAGAAAATAACAAAAAATTATTGTAACTAAAAAATTAATAAATTATATATAATAAAATACTCCTTAAATAATAAGGTTTATGTTATTTTCTTCAGTCATTTTTATGTATATCCAAACACCCATTCATCAATTTCTATGCAAATAAATCATCAGAACATCTTAGAAGTTAAAACACAAAAGAAAGATATAAATATGAATTGATAATGTTAACCTCCCATTAAAACACGAAGGAAACCAGTTAGTTGCAGGACAACACTGGGCTTTTCAGAGCTAATGGGGCTTTGTTAAAAAAGCTGAAATTAAATTTAATTCTGTACTTTCATGGACTCGAACTAGAATCTCTAGAACAACCGGCTTCTTACTAGTAAACTACCGCAACACTATTTGACAAGTCATCAGATTATACATTAATATATTAAATTTATATAGCTATTACTTTTTTAAACAAATAGAGGCCTTAAAATTTTAGGAGCCTAAAACCCTTGCTTCATTTAAATGGTCCAAGGGGTGACCCTGCTAAAGTGTGCTAATATTTAAACTTTATATGTAGGTGATGTGGGGATAAAAGATAGTGTTGTTAATTGTTAATATTAATGGTTTATATTATATAAATAATAATAATCAATACTATTATATAATGTATATAGGAGTGGGAATTTAAAATTAAAGATTTTACAAGAATCTAAGCTCAATATACAACCCCTATATGCCATCCCTTAGATAGTGAAAGCCCACTCCAAGAATCTAAGTCCAATTTACAACTCCTAATTTTTTTTGTTCATCTAAGTAATTTAACAGATGTTAATATTGCATTCAACGAAAATGGATATGCTATGAATTTTGTTCAACTTGTTTGAAGGTTGAAATTCCTATCGTGATGTCTCTTTGAAAAATTTTGATTGGGCCAGTCGATATTAGAGCATGTTGTAATAACCGGTTCATTTTTAGCACAAATAAGTAACAAGATTAATAAGGTTGGCTTTTGGCGACTATTTTCCTTGGTGTGGTGAAACCCCTTGATGGGTATTTTTCTTCTCAGTTTAAATATCATATGTAGTTATTTATTTACTTGTTTGTGCTTTTAGGTATTAAGCACCTCATACGACATTGGTTACTATTTGTCTGTTTTTCTCTATTTCTACTTAAATAGTTAAACACCGCCTGAATATGACTTAAACTTTAAATCAAATGATGTTTTTTTCCTCAACTAGAGGTTTTTTGTTTCATTTAGTGAATTTTAATATGAATTGAGTAATCTGTCAAGTAATCTTGTGAGGGAAAGAAATTAATACTCAATGTTGATGCGGATATAAATCTACCATTTGCTACCTTTATACTTTAAAATCCGATATTATATAAATCTCTTAATTTTGTAAATAACTTAATTTCTTAAACTCTACTATATTATTGGTATCAAAACAGCTCTATATTTTACTTTTAAATTATTAATTTACATTGTTTTGGTAATGGTGATACACAAGCCTTTTGTATTCCATGTAAAAGGCTTGAAAAACTAGACTTAGCAATATATATAAAAAAAGAAATTGAATTTTACGTCTTCTTCACTGTTAGGCTATATTAGGGGTGTAGTCGAGCTCGGCTCATTTAGTTTAACAGGGCTCAAGCCTGAGCTTGGCTTGTAAGAAACTTTTCAAGCTTGAGCGCGTTTGTTAATTATTTATATATTTGCTACATACTTTTTGTAGTCTGCACCGACTCCCCCTAAGCTACAAGCTCAGGTGGTTGCTCTAGATTGGCTTAAGGAAGGGTTTAAGTTCCTTTACTGAGGCTCGGGCTGCTGGTTTCAATGAAGAAATTAAAATAAGACTCTTGGAGATATCTATGTATGATACTATATCTGATAGTGACTTGGTCTCCTCCTTATATATGACTTGATTTTGAATGCTATTGATCATGGTCACTTTTGCAAAATAGGGTATTTTTTTGCTTGAGTTTAGCACACAACGATGACGCTTGAAATGGATGCAGGTTAATGGGCTATAATATTGAAAGGACGCATGTCACATATTTTAGGTATGCAGGTTTTTGGCTACATTCCTTGTCATGGCTGATATTTTATTGGAATACATTTTTTTTTTCAAATTTAAAGGTATGCAAATTGTTTTCTGGTGGCTTGGTTGGAGTTTGGTGAAGTGATCAAAGGTAAAGACATAATGGGCCAGATTGGGTATGGTAATGATATATTCATCATTCACAATAATAGTTTAGCTCACAACTTTGGCTTTAAAACATCACAATAACAACCAATGAAGAACAATGGTGGTCTTTTTGGTTGGAAGCATCCCCAAGTCGACATTCATGGAAAGTGTTAAGATTTTATCAAGCAACATTTTGGTTTTATTAATCCGAAATTTGCAGCAGAACATGGGTGAAGATATACTTTGGAAGAATGGAGAGTTGTATTAGTTTGGCTTTGATTGTTTCCAATGTGTATTAGATAGTTTGGCATTTGGGTGTTAGATGTAGTTCAAACTTTGTAGGTCAATTTCCCGCTGGTCATTTTTGTTATTTATTTTATTTTTGTTTATTTTAAAAAAAAACTTGTTTTTCAAATATGGAGATTAAATTATAGCATAGAACATTTTCAATGAACATATTGGGTGCACAAATTATAACAAGCAATAATCTTGATTGTAAATTTTTTGACAGCTATTAGCTTTGGTCATATTTTTACCATCCAAATGCCTAAATGTATAAGAAAAGAAAAGGATTAGGACCATGGTTGCTACTAGCCTACTAGCGCAACATATCTTACCTCACTTTGTGGCATCATACTTTCATACGTTAGGTTATGATACTTCCATACATTTTACTATTTATAAAGTTAACAAAACGAACGGACACTTATATATATGCATCAACAAATATGAAAGATGTGTTGCTATCATTAAAGAATAGGCCCTTGTATAGAAGTATTTCCTAAATGGTAATTTAAATCATTTTAAAATATATACTTATTAAAGAAATATTTTAAATACTTTTAAGATTAATGCATTTGAAATAATACGTGAAATATGTTTTCTTATTCGTTGTTTGGATTTTTGTTTTTAAATTATTATGTTTATGAATGAATATTCTTATTCATGTATTTGTTATTCTTTAAGTAAGAACTGTAAGGTATAAATAGACCACACTAATCATATGAATAAGAAAGTAATAAGGGTACTATGCAATAAATCATTAGAGTATTGATAAATTTATCGAAAACGAGTATCGCTTTGTAAATTTTCGTCACCGTTGTATCACGCGGGTTTCCTACTAGTAATAATACTGAGGTAACCAAAAGAAATTACATTTTTAATTAAGCTTAAGGAGTAAGTTGAAATAACTCATCTCATCATGGGGAAACCGAATTCTCCCTCATTCTAATTTAATTTTTTGAGTAAATTATAAGTTTTGTCTTTTACATTAACAACTTTTTGCATGCGGTTTTCATTGGCGCAAAACTTTACGAGTTTTGTACTTCATGTTTCAAAATCTTGCATTTTATGTTTTTTAGCCCTAACTTAGTTAGATTTTTTGGTTAAGTATGGGCATGTGCCTTCCACATGAGGGCATTCTTGTAATTTCACCTTTCTAGAGGCTATTTTGTAAATAATTATTATTTAGAGACTATTTGTACAAAACGAAAAAATAAAAAAAAGAAATATAAACTCTCTCTCTCCTCTCTCTAATCTGAACCAAACTCTCTCTCTCTCTATAGATTGACCACCGTAAGTATATGGAATGGTCGTATTCTAAACCCATTAACTCAACATCCGGCAATGGGTATCCATCAGGGGCGACGAGCATAGGTTGCTGATAAACCAGTGATTCCATTGATTGATTCTCTGGGCTCCGGTTTCCCTGCAGGTAGCCCGCTAGCCTTCAGGTTCTATTCAATACATGTACACATCTTTATATCCTACAATCATATAAATTTAATAAACTCTTAGAATAAGAAATAAAAATTCATTGGATGAGTCTAAAACTAGAACAGGTCCTTCAGACTCAAGACCCAATCCCAACAATCGTTGTGGTAACAATTATTATGATTTGACTACAGATACACCTATTACTCTTTGGTATTTTGCTTGTATTTGACTACATCCATTTGTGTTTTTGGGTCAAAAATAGCAATCTTTGTAGCAACTATTGTTATGATTCGACTACATCCATTGGTTGTGATGGTGGGTATCACACCCTAACCAATAGCGGAATCATCAGAGCGGACGTAAATAGATTACTCGAGACAACGTAACGCTAAATTGTGACAAGTATTTAAAGAAGCGATATTGCATTTCGTTACTAAAGATTCAAGTACATGCTTGGAAACAAATACAACATAATTTCAAGTACAAGTACAACAAAAATACAACATTTCAATTAGAAACCCGATCCTACATAAATCTAAATTAAGATGAGATCCTATTTCCATCCTACTAGATTCTATGGATCGTCATCAACCTATAATACATATTAAAGTATAGTTCAATACAAAAGGCATTGGCGAGTATACAAGTTTGTCTAGTAGCATAATATAAATGTTTAACAAATCCTCATGCATAAGTGTTAACTCAGAACTAACATGGCAAAACTATCATGCAATTTATACGTGTCAACCCAAATTTTACCGCTAGCGTAATCTAATCATAGCAATGAGAGACCGTTTTGTTTACTTAACATGACCTCACGAATGTGGGCGGTGCGTTAATCCTATAAATGTTAAGGGAGGCTTGATCGAAGTTAATGACATGTTATAAGCATATTAAGTATTGTAAGTCCTGAAATCGGATCTAACACGGTATCACAAAGACTAATCAATCGCGGAAATAAAGATTAGAATGAAAAGAATAATCGATCTTCAATTAGCCAACTTTCATGCACCAAAGGTGTCTGATACAAGATTTCAGAAAAACTAAAACTGACTAGCAACCAAAATATTAACCCTAACACATCTATTTATACTAGTCAGAAGACTCATTAAGTATAACCCTAGGCCCATAAGGCTCTAGGAAGCCCAATCCTCAAACTTAGGCCCAAATGCAACACTAATGTGTAAACCTTTTAGTTAGGGGCCAACAATCTCCCCTTAGGTTTACAACATTAGGCATTTAATCCTTTGGTAGCGCGTCGACTCCCATTCTTCCAGCTATTATCCCAACAACTGTTGCCGTCCCATCCTTAGCACAAGCTTCATATAACTCTGCAGTTTGAATTTGATTCGCGGCTAGAACTTGCAGATCTTCATCATGAATACTCACTAGATCAACCACGTCGTTCACTCGAAATGCCTTCTCTTTTGTAACAATCGCCACACTCCCAACCTTCAGATCGTACATCCAGAAATTAAAATTCTTCAGAATACCTCTTGGAAATATTGGAGCGACTGGTATCACAAGTTCCTTATCAGTTGGAGGCCACATCACTGATTTAAACCTTCTACTGTTCTTGCATCATGAACACCCTTAATAGCACGGAGATATGGTTCAGCGGATTTCATTGTCTTGAATCCACTCTTTACTTCTTGCTCCAATCACTTAAAGAACATCCACCTTGGTCCACATTCCGTACTATCAATGTCAGTATAAGGAACCCTTAGAAGATCAGTTAGTGCAACCTTCGTCTAGGTATCAAACTGAGACTCCTTTGAATAGTATTCTCGTGTACCATCTTGTTTGACGATTAGCCACATTTTCTTCACATTATCGTATGTCCAACTCAGCACTCGTGACTTGTTTCCAACCTTGCTATAATAATTCGATCCAAGCTCCATCACAAACCTCTCAGACTGGTTAGAGGGATCCTTTAACTGGAAGTTTTCGTCTAGCGCGATTCACATCAACATTCTTCATTAAAACCATTTTTTCTTCTTTTGAGCAGTCTGTCGTTTTTTACTCGCAGTAAACTGTCTCTTTGGATCACATAAATAATCATCCAATCCAGTCTGACGCTCAGCAGCAAGCTATTCGGCAGCTACTCTGTCAGCTTCTCTTTGTTCAGCAGCTCGATGACGATGTTCAACATTCATTGGATTGTTATTTGGATCATAGAATTCACGCCAAATTTATTTTCCAGCTTCGCCTTCAAATCAAAGACCATAGTCATTAACATCGAAACATCTCCTTGAAGTTGGCCAATTGTCTGATCCCTGGCATCCAATCGAGTCTGCAACGAAGCAATCTGTGCATCTTTAAGAACGACCTCTTGCTCAAGCACTATCACTCTCTTTTTCAAGTCAACAACATCCACATCTTCGTCATCACTATCTAACCCGCTGAAATCAAATGCTCTTTTCTCTGACCGCCTCGAATACTCCATATCTTCATCTTGAATACCCAAACCTGAACCACTACCACCAGCCCCTGATCCTCCGGAACCCGTTGAACTGCCACCAAAATCCATCATTTCTAACACAGAATTTGCTGGAACGGATACAACATTAGAATGAGTAACAATGAGAGGAGTTGTCGGTTCTTCAGCACTAGCAGGCTCAACCATAGAACTATCAGTCAACGAAACAACAAATGAGGATGTAACAGTAATAGGTTCTTTAGCAGCATCACCAACATGAGCTTCAGATTGCATTGAGCTTCAGTATAAATGCGTTTGTTGATAACCTCTTCCGTCGTCTTTTCACTAACGGCACCTCTTCTTCTTCAATATCTTCATCAGATTCGACCCTCCAATCGGGATATCAACAGGAGGCAACATAAGAGGAGGATTCCCTTGTTGCTCCTGTATCTCCTTAAAATGCACAATGAGAGCTTCTAAATTCTCTGTAGTAAGTTCTGGTAACTCTAGAGTCAGATGAACATCAAAATCTGTAATAGAATCCAACAACGCTTCTTCATCGTCAGTACCGGCCTCAAAGACTAAATCTTCAATCTCAATTTCTTTCTCCACCACTGGCACATCATGTTCCTCAGCCACCATCACATTCACCGGCTAAGGTGCTGGAATATCCTGACCGATAACCTCGCAAAACTTTCCAAACTTTCTCAAAGGTATGCGACCAACAAAAATAGTCTTTGATGTCGTTCTATTTTTCTTCATTGTCCCAAAAATAGTTGGACCCATCGGCTTCATATTTAACAAGTTGGCATCAGAAGCATCTTTAGCCAGATCAGAGTACCATGCATCCAGAATCAACTGTATAAACCAAGGATACAACAAAAACATTTTCTTCTTTGACTGCTCCACGATCTTCTTCATATTTTTTAAAATATAACCAGAAAAGTTATATTTCAAGTCCATCACTAGAGACACTATTTCAGAAGTCTGTGTTTGTTTCGGCTGATCCAATCCTCCTTTATTCTCTGATATACATTGCATAAAGATGTGCACCAATAGTCTCCAATTGCTGGAACATTTCTTCAGGAAAGGCGGATAAGTTCCCTCGTAGCTCATCTCTGCTAATATATAACGTTGGATCACCTTTAGCATCAGTAAACTTCAACACCTCTCGGATACACACTTCATTCACAACAATCTCTTTTCCCTGAATCAATGAGCTAATGCGTGGCTTCCCATCAGCACTTTCAGATGAAATCTAGCTCGCTTCCAAAATGTATGTACAAGGTCTTGATATATAACTGGATTTGCTCGAAGTGCATATGCGATCCTGCAATCATTTAGACCCACCATCATCGATCTGAACTCTTGGAAAAATTATGCTGGTGGATCTGATTGATAACCCACTTGATTGTGAAACTGCTCTTCCACCAACATGACCGCATCGAAAGCCTCTTCAGTCTTTTATGATAGAAAAATAAACAGGTCAAATCACACTTAAAAAAACCGACTGACAGTTCATAAGAAGTCATTAATGAATTTGACAGGTCAAGAAAGGAGTTCATTTTAAAGGTTCAGTATTAAGGGTCAACATTCATTTCGGGGGGTCATAAACAGTTCAAAAGGTTCAAACACTGGAATCCGGAATCAAAGAGGTTCAACAGGAATCCGGATGAACCTTTCACCATTCCAGATGAACATCGCCGAAATGGAATCCGAGTTCAACCATTCCGGTTGAATGTTCATTCGGAATGCCAATCTGTTTGAAGATTTATCCGAAATGTTATCCGAGATGCCATCCGAAATGACATCTGAAATGCTTGATAACATGAAGATTTGAAGATTATCTTTTAATATTTATAATTAAGAAGCATATTATACCTAATTCGGATATAATTTGGATGAAATGTGAACAATCAATCCGGATGATGATCAGAGGATTTCGGAAGGAAATTTTTTAGTGAATGATCCGAAATGAAACTCTGATTCACTGATATACTATTCCGGAATGGGCTTGGGCCTGAAACTTTTGGGCCCAAGTCAATCCGCATCCAATCATCCGAGATCTAATTCATACACAATCCGGATTGGGCTTGCTTAAACTTATTTGGTCCAATCCGGAACGTGGCTGGTCCAAACAATCAGAGGAGACTTTAATTTAGTCAGTGGGCCTATCCAGAATGGGTTTAAAGGCCCAATCCGGAACAATACCACAATAAAATCCAAAGTTGTTCAATTTCAGGACTTTAAACATTCTATTGGATTGGCCCAATTCCAAAAACTCAGCAGGCCAGTCCAATACCCCTTGACAGAATCATCTAACTCAAAAATCAACAATAACCAAGTAACCAACCAATCTTTACCAAATATACAAAACTAAGTAAAGCATTTAAACAAAATCATATGCACATCCTTGCTATGGGATCAAATCGTTTTTTAAGTAGACTAATACACTTTTCAGTGTGAGCTTGGTCAGACTGGACTAAGCAATTGCCAATATATTTGTCCATTTAAACCTAAAGCTCAACCTTCTACTTTTGCTTTATGATATGCTTAAGGTAGTATTATACTATGATACCCGTGTGTCCCACTTATGGCATACCCTCCGATCAAGGCAAGCACAACGATTCATCGTAGCAGGTGAGTATACTGAGATCATCCTTTATCTTTTACAACATCAGACTATTGGTGAACAGGTCAGTACTTTCGTACAACAGAGTGAGCAATAGTATCTGAGAGGGTTAGCTAAATACCTTATGTGATATGTTTGAATTCATGGAATTTTCTCATTGGAGATTTCCTTTCTTTTAAGGTTTTGGCCCTTCTATTTTGGCTCTTTTAAGGATATCCTGACTGTGCCTAGGTCTGCATATAATCTGGATGCAACAAAAGGGCAGCCAAGATATCCCCCGGATGACTCAATAACATAAAGACCCGAAACCTCAGACGTTTGCTATCTATCAAAACAATATTTAAGCCATAAAATTATATGCCGATAGTGTGTGACCCACTGGATATATAGTTCTTTATGTTTATATCATTTGGCTTATACTATCCGGTTGAGCTCTAGGCCTATCAACATATCACTTTCGATCCAAGTCGTTCCCGCTACAACACCTTACGTGTGTTAGTCAAAGCCTTTATCATGAGAAAATATTTCATTTCCCAATCATTGCAAAACTGCTTGAAACTATTTTTTTTATTTTCTGAATTTTTTAATGTTTTTGTGTTTTTCTAGTTTTTCAAATGTTTTTTGTATTTTTGTGATTTTTCTCCCCCTAAATTTGTGCATATATATGAAAAATTTACGAGGCAAACATGAATAAAAGAAAGAAAACAAACTAAACAGAAAAGATAGAGGATACTCAGTTAGAAAAACGGATCATTTTGAAAAGATCCACAAGCACTTGAAAACGCGTGTTGCTAACGGGTTTTGTGAACAAATCCGCAACGTTTGCATCGGTATCCATTTGCTCAAGTTTAACGAGTCCCTTTTCATAGCAATCACGAATAAAATGAACTTTGATGTTTATGTACTTGGTTTTGGAGTGAAAAACAGGATTTTTGACAATTTGGATAGCGGCATCGTTATCACAATAAATTGTTGTGTTTAGATAAGTCAAACTTGCATCCATAAAACCTGGGAGCAGCAAGCAGATGCTGCGACATATTCTGCTTCCTCTGTAGAAAGTGAGACCGTCTGCTGCTTCTTGCATTGCCAAGAGATTAATCTATCTCCCAAGAATTGGCATCAGCTGAAGTTGAGCTGCATGTCCCTGTCTGTACCTCCAAGATTACTGTCAGAGAAAGCATACAGTTCAAATTCAGAATTTTTAGGATACCAAGGCCCAGTGATGGTGCCCCTTTGAGGTACCTAAAGATTCTTTTAACAACATGTAAATGAGAGAGTTTAGGAGTAGCCTGATATCGAGCACACTAGCAAACGGCAAACATGATATCTGGCACACTTGCTGTGAGATACATGAGTGAACCAATCATAGACCAGAACATGATTGGATTGACAGGCGTTCCTTCAGTGTCTTCATTTAACAAAGGTCGTTCAGCGATAGGTGAGGCCATAGGCTTTGAATCTGTAAGCTTGAATTTGGCAAGAACGTCATTGACATATTTTCCTTGATGGATCAAGATTCCTTGTGGGCTTTGACGAACTTAAAGTCCCAAGAACATAGTCATCTCTCCCAATGAGCTCATCTCAAATTTCTTCTCATGACCTCTTCAAACTCCCGACACAACCCATCATCCGTAGAACCAAAAATAATATCATGAGGCAGCTATGGCCAATTTCTCCTCATTCTCGTCCAAATCCTCCTCCATTATTTGATCTATTTCAGTTGGAAGAACAGATGGAGGAGTCAGGTCACCTGCTAAGGCATTCAAACTGTTAATCATTGAGGCAACTATAGCCAATTTCTCCTCACTCTCTTTTGTGAGAAAAGCAGAGTTGGACACAGCTGGAGCAGTAGCCGGTGTGGGAGCAACAGATTGAGGAATGCAGCCTTGTTGAGCTGTAGCAGGAATGGCAAGACTGTACACTGTGTTAGGATACTGAGCATGGTATGGTGTCTGAACCTGCGCCGCAGAAATCATAGTAGGAGTCTGAGACTGAAGACCATAGACATACTAAGTCTTTTGTGCAGAGGCGAGAGGACTGTACACCAAGTTTGAGCTACATGGTGTGTGAGAGCTTCCTTGCAAAGGGCTGTAAACAAGATTTTGAGACATTAACGTTGCGTTTTGCCCTGTAATACCAGCCCCATCAGACTGCTTGATGATTGATGTCTCTCTGCTTATTATCTATCTCACATGATTTAATAGTTGTAATCATTTCTGTGAGAGTGACATCGTTCAGATTTTTTGTCTTCTTGATCATGCCAACATCATATCCCAGCTCTTTGGCAATGAATTTAACAACTGCCTGTTCATAGCACCGTTTGTAAGAGAGATTTCAGCTGAAATCATCTGAGATACAAGCTTCACATATCTTCTAATTTGGTTCTCAATGGTTTCCCCATATATATGGTTAAACGAGCTGACCTGTTGATTCAGCTGATTAACTCGTCTTGCCTTCATGTCAGCATTTCCCTCATAAAGATTATGTAATTCGCTCCACACTTCTTTAGCTGTCTTGCAATTTCTGACAGCTATGGAAATGCCGGGTCTGAGTGCCATCGTCAGAACAATTGAGGATTTCTCATCCTCTTCGATTATTTTCACATCTTCGGGAGTCCACAAGTGAGTGGGTTTAGGGATCTTTGTGTCTGGATCTTCAAGGGTGCTGTAAACTATGGTTCAAGGACCATTCATAATACATCTCCAAACCCCATGCTCTTTGGCCTTGCAGTACTGCTCAAACCTGAATTTCCACTTATAATATTCATCTCCGTATAACAGACGAGGCGCCTTTGTAGAAGTTCCTATGACTTGGTCTAGCTCTTGATGAAGAGCCAATGTCTGTGATTGCAATGCTGCTAAGGTGGCATATGTCAGGTCCTAACCCGTCATATAAATGTTCATCATTAACTATATTAAAAATTACCAAGTAAATTGAAGTTAATTTTAAATTCTTATTATAAATAGTGGTCCGAGATAAGAATCCAAAGCAGGTCTAAGATGAGTCCGAGATGAGATTCCAAGATCAGTTCGAGATGAAAATTCAAGATAAGTCCAAGATGAGTATCCGAAATTGTAATCCGAAAAGCTATCAAGACAAGTGCCAATCCGAGATGAGTGATAAGTCCGAATGAAGACCAAATCCGAAATAAATGATGATCCGAGTTGCACGATATCCGAGATGAATGCCAATCCGAGATGAGATGATCCGAAATAGAAAAAACAGATCGAAATGAAAGCTTGATCTGGAATAGAAGTCTTATCCGGAATGATGGTTTTATCCGAAATGAAAATCCTTATCCGGAATCAACAGAATCCCAAAATTCCTGCAACAGATAAACACAGATTATTTCAAACAGTGATCCTTATCCGAAATGCGAGTATCCGGATAAGGTTGTTGAGAAGGTTGATGAACAGTAATCCGGGATCAATCCGAGATGGATGATCTTCCTCGTGTTCTTCAGGATCTTCAACAGTTCCATATCCGAAAGCTTGAATCTTCTTCGTGTTCTTCGGAATCTTCAACAGTGCCGTATCCGAGATGCCCAAACCTTCTTTGTGTTCTTCGGAACAGTAACAGTTCGAGATGAAATCAATAGCAGTCTTCAACAGTAACAATCCGGGATGAACAGCAACACGTCTTCCAACTCTGAACAGTTCTTCGATCTGTGATACCGAGAGCCTTGTATCGAACAGCAGGCTCTAATACCAATTGTAAGTCCCGAAATCGGTATCTATAACACGGAAATAAATATTAGAATGAAAAGAACAATACGATCTTCAATTAGCCAACTTGCATACACCAAAGGTGTCTGATACAAGATTTCAGAAAAACTAAAACTGACTAGCAACCAAAATATTAACCCTAACACATCTATTTATACTAGTCAGAAGACCCATTAAGTACAACCCTAGGCCCATAAGGCTCTAGGAAGCCCAATCCCAAAACTTAGCCTAAATGCAACGTAATGTGTAAACCTTTTAGTTAGGGACCCAACAATTATAAGCATGTATGAATTCAAGTTTGTCACGTAAGCATGTATAAGGATTATTTGTGATTAAGTATAGGAATGTTTGTGTGATTTTGATAGTTTGCATGTACTGAACCCAAAAGTAAATGGGTCGAGTATACTCACGGATTTGCAAGCTTCCTAAAAATCCGCGAGTTGTTGAGTTGGAGTGTTGAAGTGATTCACACCAAGGTTACCCTACAAGGGGTAAACAGATGTGTGTGAAAAGACCGTGGTTAACGAAGGATTCAGATTTGGATTCGGTAGATACGAAAAGAAAACGTAGAAAAGCTCCACTTCCTACGAAGTGGCTAACCACTTCGTACGAAGTGACCTGCACTTCGTACGAAGTGACTATTCACATCGTGTAAAGTAACAGTTCTAAAATGTTTTAGCTCATACCCGTTTCGACATTGATTTCTATGAACAGGAAATTTGCCAACGAGACAGAAAAGTCTAGGATCATAATACTTAATTAGAAAGCGATTAATATTCTGTTCCGACTAGTTTATTAAGAAACTACGAAAGTTGTGTATAGTTTATGTCCTTTTTGTCAAGTTGGTCATGAAAGTCAAGCATGGGGGTGCGAACACCTCATTATGTGATCCACCAAAGCACAAGGTTATAACAACCTGGTTGGTCATGAATAACATAATGTAAATCTAGCTATACAAGTGGCCAAGTACAATTAACCCAGGTGAGCCATTCCCGACATGGAAAAAGTTAACTAAGTGTCGGAGGCCAAATGGGGTAAGGTAACTTTGGTGCTAGAAAGCCACTTGAATGACATGCAATGGACAAATGATGTGGTGGAACTAATTCGAAAGCCAAGGCTTCTATTGTTCACACTACTACCAACTCAAGCTTAATCATATAGAGGATGACGAGCTTGGTGGCATTCAACACTTGAAGATGCGTGCATTAGAAAAGAGTAGAAGAAATCACCAAAAAAGTAAGTAAAGGAAATCAGTTTGGAAGGGTTAGAAACCTGATGATACGGATTTGGTACGTGAGGGAAAGATCAGTAGCTTGAAAGTAATTTTCGGAGTGGGCAAAGGGTTTAGGAGTGGAGTGAAGTGGAGTGGATATTTACAGGAAACAAGGTTAATTTGTACGAGTTGGACACCATTTCGTGCAAGGTGAGCCAGATCGCACAAAGAGTTTAGTTTTGGGTTATGTTTTCGTATTTTAGCCGGTTTTTAGATATTTTAAGCATAAAATTTTAACGTATAAGTACTGCATATATAATAAGTATTAATTTGCATGTAAATATGTACTTGAATGATTGTTTGCATGTATGATAAGTATATTTCGCATGTAATCACGTATTCGAATATTCGATTGCAAGTATAACAAGTATAGAAAAAAAGAAAATAAGTATTTCATTATGATCATCGTCTTAGATTACAAGGTTGGAAAGGAAAATACGAATAAGACACGAATACAAATTTCCATAAATAGAAATATGATACACTTTCTATTTAAAGAAAGTACAAGAGTGCGAGGTGGATGAAGGGTGGTTGTGATAGTGGGTCGATAGTGGTGGTGGGTGAAAGGGTTGTTGTGTGGTGGGTTGGCAGGTGGTGGTGAAAGAGAGATAGGGGGGCTGAAGAGGAGAGTGAAGAGGAAAGAGAGAGAGAAAGAGTTTTGAGTTAGTATATTTTTTAGTTTTTTGTGTTTTCCTATTTAACATAATATTTAGTTAAATGGATAAAATCATAAATGTACCCTCATTAACCTACTAAAATTACAAAATACCTTGATTTGACATATTATTTTAACTATATTTGACTCAAATGACATACCGTGCAAAATTTTGTAACATTAAATACATAATTCATCAACTTTTGTGTTAAATAATATCGCGTGCAAAAAGTTATTAACAATAAAGGACTAAACTTATAATTTACCTTTAATTTTTAGAATATACACAACAAAGAGGAAAGAAGATAATGAACTGCTCTCCTTGGGAGACCTACCAGCAAAGATCATCGATTTCCCAAAGATCTAACCATTACACTTTTTAAGTTTTAAACGACTTTGATCGGTGTATATTATGTACCCTTATTTTATAGTAATTAATATAAATGAATTTATATTAGTAATAAACACACTATTATAATAGGTTTTTATATTTTGTGGGTTATAAAAGAAGTGTGTTAAAATGATGCTTTTCTATTAAACATGAGATAAAAATCTGATTTATACCCAATGATTAATTCTATAGTAATTGTTTTTAATGCATTAATATACTACTTTTAATTGTTCTTATATTTTGTAGGTTGAAAAGTAAAATAAGCTAAAAGATGGAGTTACATTAAGTTAATGAGTGTTGCTAAATGCATTTTTTTTAAAATTTTTACTAGATGCACTTTTTTCCTTAGAGTTTTTAAGAAAATACAATCAAATCTTGTATGATGTATTTTTTTAATTGCATTAGGAAACATCCTCTTTTTTTTTTCTAAGGTTTATCTAATTCTCATAATTTGAATCTTGAGTATATACGTGTATATACATGCAATTGAATTCAATCGTATGTATATACTCAAGATTCAAATTGGTTGAGCCTTGAAGAAACAATTTAGTGCATCTTTAGCTTTCATCAAAGTTTTAATTGGTTGAGCCTTCTTGTATTCCTTTTTTCTTTGATGTAGTTTTTTAATTTTTTTTTAACTTAATCTAATGGATTGAAAAAAATACACCAACACCTTTAATTGATTGTAGCTCGTACAGAAGAGGTGTGTATTTTCTCTTCTAGTGATGACTATAGAATTTTGGCAAAATCGACATACATATTCTTTTTTTTAAGTTGTAACAATGAAGTGAATTCATAAATCAAACAAAATCCTAACAACCTTGTCACGTTTTCAAACATATAGGCCCCAATTCCTTAATTCACAAATCCCCAAAAACCATACACATACATACAAAAATTCATCCATATGCACATATATAAATAGTGAATGAGTTACGTTTGTCATGGAGAATATAATACCAACCAATATTCACATTATCCAATCGTGAATCAACCGATCAATACCCTAATACGAAGTCTCCAATCATGAAGCAACCAATAAATACCCTAATACGAATCCCTAATTGTTGTTATGTTTCATAAGGTAACGTGACCGTATGATAAAATTACGGGGATATGAGCGGCTATTGGAGTGCAGATCTAGGGTTTGTAAGTTTAGAAGATAAGAGAGTGTTGATTAGTGCAAAAAGTGTGAGGAGTATATTTTTAGAGGTGAAATTTGAAAACATTTTAAGTTTTTTTTTTTTTTTTTGCAAAGGGGGTTTATTTAGCCACACCTAACCCCTAAGTCAAATTGTATCAAAAGAAATCAGATCATAAATTGCGTTTGGTGTATAGTTGAATTATTTCATGTTTGACTTAATTATTAGATGAGAGGCTGGAAAGTAAACATGAAACGGAGGAATAATGCCCACTAAGGATGTGATCATGTAGAAATTGGAATATCATATGGGCTGGGCTCTAAATCAATTTTAAAGGGAAACTTGCTTTCAATTCCAATCATTAGAATATAAATTGGGCTTTAGAGGCGTACAAGAAACTTGAACCTGGATTCGAACTTGAAAAAAACTAAAAACGGGCATTAGAAAAACCGGGTTTTTAACCCGACCCCACCCGTAAGGTAGGGACCGGGTATGCACATTATGTACAAACCCGAACCCGGGTTTGCTCGTACCCGGGTTTTCAGCATACCCGGTTTCCATAAAACCCGTAATACTCGTACCCGGGTTTTCGTAATACTCGGATCCGTTGTGTACAACAACTTTTTTTGAAAGTTTAGAGCTTGTGTGAGACTTTTTTGGACAAATTACAAGGCATACATTATGTAAAAATAAGGATTTCCATTATATTTCTATGTTTTATGCCAAAAAATAATTGAAAAACCCGATCTATACCCAAACCCGAACCGTACCCGATCAATACAAGAACCATACCCGAACCCTACCCGGACCCGAAAATAGGGTATTCTAATACTCGGGTATTAGAAACCCGAACTCTACCCGAAACTGGGTACACAGGGTATAGATTTTCTGGCCAAAACCCGAAACTAAGCCTGACCCGTGTATGACCAATACCCGAAAAGTCAAAACCCGATCATACCCGAACCCAGATATTAGTAAAAACCCAATTTGTGTACCTCTATTGGACTCTTAGCATAACTTTTGAAAGTGGACTAATCCTATGCAATATGCACGTAATGGACTTGTGATGAACGAAAAGATATCCCATATATATACATAGGGTAAGAATCCCATCCTATATAAGGTTATATTCATTTGTAAACCTTCACTTTAATTGTGAACTAAATGAACCAATCTTAGCTATTGATATTTTTTAGATTAAAATGATAGTGTTGTCATTAACCAAGTATTTCTGTATTTAAATCCCTTAATTATCTCTTCTCTCAACTCTCTCTCTCTCATATTTAATTATTTTCTATAATTTTAATTTTCTCTTAATTCTTGAACACATAGATCAAGATTTAAAAAAAATCGATTAAACCATTGCTTTTATACGATCAAATAAACAAGACCAACAAAAAAAGTATAGATCAAATCAAGAAGATTGATAAAAAAACTTTCTATCTTTTTTATTTTCAGCCGGCTCCTTTGAAGCCCTCAAAACATAAGTAAATCAGATCCGATTCATAAGCAACAATGGCCCATTTCACATATTTAAGTGGAAGTCCTAGTTTCATAGCAATTCACGTGTTCTAACTAAATTGAAGTTCCATGTTCTTTTTGAACATTTCATTAATTTAATTTCTAATTTGCTATTAAATTATATTGCATTCTTTTGATTGAACACGAACATTTGGTTCCATTTTTTCCATTAAGTTATGAATGTTCTAATTAAGTTATGAATGATATCATCAAAACAAATCATGTGGCTAGGGTTTTGAAATCAAAGATGATTTATGTACATTGAAGCTCTAACTCATTATTCATACTAGTATACAAAGTGCAATACACAAACGTATACCAGTGATTACATATACATACAACGCCTTTTGCACTCGTGTATAATAGTGCAATACATAGACATACAACATCGATTACATATACGTATAACAACATGTACACTTGTGTACAACAGTGAATACACATATGTACTGTCACACCCCGACCCGCAGCGGACAAGATGACCTGGGCTTGATTGGCTTTTATCAAAACTTATGACATACTATTAAAGGTTTTAATATTTATTAAGTGAAAATTTAAATTATCCAAATAACCCATAATCCAAGTCACAAATACAAAACCAAAATGTTCCAATTTAAATAGCTCTTTATTCTTCTAAGGTCCAAGTCCTATGTGATCCATTCTTCATGCTTGTTCACCTGTATCATATGTAAAAGTAGTTTTTGGGTCAACAAAGGTTGGTGAGTAAATCTCTTTTATTATTTGAAAAAAATGTATCTTAGTTTGTTTAAGACAAAGCATGTATTAACTTGAAAAAAATAAATGGGTTACATGGTACAACGACAAACCTCATAACAATCTCAAACAAATAAGCGTCTCATAGAATGTAAGGGTGCACGGTATTATGGTGTGCGGTTTTGGATTTGCAATATCTAGGCTCAATCAAACGGAGCCGATCTCATGTGTTGGTGATATTCTAAAAGTAGTTAATTAAAAACAAGACGAATTACCCTAATTTTAGACTCAAATTTTATTCTAGACTCCTAAACTATACTAACTACTAATCGGCAAGTGGACCGATCAATTGTAGAATAGTATTAAGCAAGTCCGGATTATCGAACCCACAAGACTCTCTAATTGCAAAGACTACTAATTTAGACTCAATTACACACTATTTATATTTTAAAGGAGGTTTTTACTAATAATTCTAAATTATCAATTTAACTAAAACTACTAAAGTGAAATGACCATCTATGAACTTCTAGGGACTTATTAGAATTTATATCAAGAGATAATGAACTAGTTACCGAGGTTAGATTTTTAGACTACTACTCCTTCAATTTAACACAATTAATCTGGTTGAATATTTTATCGGGATCTTAGCATATCAAAGTTTAGGTTTATTAAACAGGACCCCCGACCCTTCTCAGGAAGACACCTACAATAACCTATCCTTTTTATTCGTTTACCGGTCCTAAAGATTCCTTTCGGTTATGTTTTTTTAAATCAGTAAAGTGTCTAATTATTAATTACCTCTCAATAATTAACCTAGGCCAACTACAATTTTCTAGTTTAAGTTAACTGATTCAATTATGACAAGGAAATTAGACTTGGGAATTTCTCAAAACCCTAACCTAACAATTTACCACACTAATTCAGCCAACTAATTGCAATTTCTCAATTAACAAGTTAGGTATAATGACAAGTTTGATTTTATGGTTAATTTAGTTGTTTCCCCGGTTTTATTGGCCAATTTTACCGACAACTTCACGAATTCCTAAGAACACGAAAAGTAACATAAACCTATTATATGAAAGACATCCACCAAAGTTTATGCAAAACAACCAAACATCATTAAACAAACAAGATCATGCAAATACCCTAAACTAGATCATTAAAGTTGTGACCTTTACTAATTAAATATTCAAACCATGAATTAAATTAAAGCAAATTTAAGTTTCATGAATCCATCATCCAAAACCTAGGTAACCGAAGATAATCTAGCCTAAAAACATGCTTAAAAAGTAATTAAAACAAAGTAGATAACAAGGTAGCATGATTGATCAAAACAAAGAAATCGAAGTGGAGATTGGTTGACAAGCTCCTGCCTTGAACTCTCGTGATCTCCACCACAATTCCTGCGGCTTAGATCCGCTTCGTGTAGCTTCAAATCTCCGGAAAATAGCTCCGAATCTGCCCTAGTTCGTCCAAAGTTGTCCAATATCAGTTTAACCTCAATAATGATTCTTTTTATAACAAAACAAGTCCAAATTCAACCAGGTTTCGAAACTTTCTGGATAAACACCTCTCTCGCGCCTGCGAGAGAGTTTGGGTGGTCCGGTCGCGCCCCGCGACCGAGGTGGATTCCGGAGATAATTACACCTCTCTCGCGCCCCGCGAGAGAGTTAAGCTGTGCCGGTCGCGCCCCGCGACCGGGTTGAAATCCCTGATTTGCGTTTGGTTTTCTCGTTTTCGATCCACTCACGTCCCGACTTGGTGCTTTTCACCGTTTTCGCTCGTTTTCCCCATCCTTCCAACTGTTTTCACGAACCAAGACCTGCACAACGTGTTTGGATTAAAAGTAGATAAATTCTTGACAAATCGAAACGAAAACGCGTTAATTTTATACAAACTCTACAAGATAAATGGATTTATTATTCAATACATCAGTTGGCAATATCTTGTTTCACTCATAGGTAATGGGGAAACAGATGGCCAAATATATCGAATAGTAATGTACAATGTAATGTAAATAATTAAACAACCAAACGACAAAATAATCACACAACACACCATAAGGTTTGGAAACGTGAGTTGACAAACGGGACACATAACACACCCCAAAAACGTGTAATAAAAGAAAGGGGAATTGTACGATTTACTTATTGTTTGCGGTAGCGATTCCTTGAAAAACTAAGCATTCGGATGGGATTTGGTGAGCTGGAAGCAACAAGCGTTATCCTAAAACAAGGGTTGAACATATACTAAACAGATGAATATTTGCACTATTTGTTTGCTAACTTATGGATTATTTAATATTTAATAGTTGATTTTTAAATAAGATTATTTAATTTATTAGATTGTCCTTTTGATTTATAAAAGAAACTAGATTTTATATTTTACAAACTGATGTTAACATTTTAAGGAAGGGTTTCAAGGAAATTTATTATTATTATTATTATTATTATTATTATTTCTTGTAAAATTAAATTTTTTGAAAAACTACAGTAAAACCCTTAAAACCCGCGAGGATCTAGGATCGAACCCGGGTCCTCTTAACGGTGTGGCTATAACAACTGGACTACTCGGTCCGTGGTGGTTAGAATTGAGTGTCAAACGTTTAATATTATCGTTTATGAGTAATTCATTCCTTTCGAACACGTGCCCCCTGCGTTGTTCAGAGTTAACTACACCCACTGCTCTGCCTTGTGTTTTCTGCCAAAGGTGTTCCAACAGATTTTTATGTGCAACATTATTCAATTTCTTTATTATCACAGTGAAAGGTAACCTAGAAAAGCAAAGCAAAATGCATGGCAGCCGGGTCGAACCAGTGACGTACACGTCGGAATGGTCAAGAACCTTTGGGCTGGTTTGTTCGATGTGTAGTTTACGTATTATTATATATTTGTCATCTAGCCGATGATCATCTTCTTCACATCATAATCAAACTAACTCCCTGGTTCATCGGTCCTCAGAATATATGTGGTTCCGATTGAAGTCGTTGAACGAATGATGAAAAATTCCAATATTAGGATAAATCAAAAGATTAAGAGTGAAGAAAAGTGTGCCGAAAAACCGTCGATAAGGTGCTCCGGCGGTGTTATGGGTCCGTCGTGACTTTACGAGTTCCGGTGTCGAGCGTCTTGCTTAGTTAGGTTGCTGTCGGAGGGTGAGGTGACGGTGTAAACGATTTATGGTGATCCTAGGATCTGAATTTATAGAGAATGGGTGAGAGTGGTGTTGTTTAGGGTTTTCGTACGACTATTGCCGTCGATGGTGAGTTGGTTATGCATGGAAGGGTAATAAGCTGCGAATAATGTGGAGTCTCGACTAGGTGCCTGATTGGGACTAACCACGGGGTGTCAGCCCAGTGGCTAGCCTCACCCATTCTAAACGGGAGGACGCGGGTTCGAGTCCAGCTTGGCCCGAATAATCCTGCTGGGTAGTAACCGCCAGGCAGCTATGGGGCTAAGCTAGCTTGGGGAGGGAGGACCCTCCCGGTAGGGGTACCGTGCATTTACCTTTTTTTTTTTGCCTGATTGGGACTATTTACAGAAACGCGGAAAGGAAGTCAATCTTGGTTGTGATTAGAACTTGCCATGGTTAGATGATAAGGGTTTTGGCGGCAAGCTTGTTTTTTGAAAATGTGATATCATCGATTTAACTTGATATAAAAGATGGTCCTTCCAAGTTTAGACAGCTAACACATGGATAGTTTAGTGGATTAGCTAAGTGCTTGACTTTCTTTCAGCCGAGTAGACCAGAATTCGACTCCTGGGTTCTACCGGTGTATATACATATATTTTTCCTTTTTTTTTCTTTTCTAGATTTCCAAAAAATGACTCCTAGTAATTTAAGTGTGGACTTTTAAAATGATGAATTTATTTATATACACAATACATAGTACCTAAATTATATATTGTGTATGAAACAAATAATAAGATTTCCATTACATACATTATTCGGGATATAGATTATATGTAAAAAATTAAAATGGATTGAGTTTTCAGGGATCCGTATTTGTCAAATGTTACAGTCTTCCCTTCCTTTGAAAATTTCGTCCCGAAGTTTAAGTGGTATCAGGTTTCTCTGGAAAAAAGATGAGGGTACTTTTCTTGCACCGAGTCTTCACGTTCCCAGGTATATTTGGGTCCACGTTTTGACTCCCAGCAGATCCTTACTATGGGATCCGACCTCGTCTTAGACGTTTATCACCGATAACTTCGACATGTCATTCTACGAAGTGCATTGACTCGTCGATCTATATGTCCTCTAAAGGTACATGGAGGTTCTCGTCAGCAAGGCATTTCTTTAGGTTAGAGACATGGAAAGTTGGATGGATTCTGTTGAGTTCTTCGGGTAACTCAAGCTTGTAAGCTATAGAATGATTCTTTCGAGAATTTTGAAGGGCCCAACATAGTGTGGTGCTAGCTTGCCATCCTGTCCAAATCTAATGACTCCTTTCCGTGGCGATACCTTCAAGAGTACTTGACCGCTAACACTGAATTGAAGCGGCTTTCGTCGTTTATCTGCGTAACTTTCTTGACGACTTTGAGCAGCTAAAAGATTATTGCAAATTTGGAGGATCTTGTCAGTTGTCTCTTGGATGAGTTCAGGACCTGTGATTTGAGCTTCACTGATCTCGTACCAACATACGGGTGATTGGCACTTACGACCGTATAGAGTTTCAAATGGAGCCATACCGATGCTGGAATGATAACTATTATTGTAAGAGAACTCGATTAACAGTAGATGGGCATCCCAGATTCCTTTGAAATCGATGCATGATCGCAACATGTCTTCAAGTGTCTGTATGGTGCGCTCAGACTAACCATCAGTCTGCGGATGAAACGCAGTACTGAGGTCTAATCGAGTGCCTAATGCTGCCTGTACTGCTTGCCATGTGCGGTAGGTAAAGTGTCCATCTCGGTCAAAAATAATGCTCAAGGGCACACCGTGTTGACTTACAATTTCATCGATATAATACGAGCCAACTTCTCATTCTTGTAACCTTCGCGAATCGGAATGGAGCAAATTTGGTAAGGCGATCAATAATAACCCAAATCACGTCGTGCCCACTAGAAGTGCGAGGTAACCCAGTAATAGAATCCATGGTTATATTTTCCCACTTCTAGACAGGGATTTTGGGTTGAACGAGTAAGCCTGAGGGTCTTTGATGTTCTACTTTAACCTTCGAACATGTAAGACATTTAGAAACAAAAACGACAATATCCTTTTTCATTCCAGGTCACCAATAAAAGTATCGGAGATCCTGATACATCCTATCAGCTACTGGGTGTATTGAATATCGCGTTTTGTGTGCCTCGTCCATGAGAAAAACACGAAGATTTTCATGATTAGGCACCCAAATACGATTTAGATAATGAAGAATACCGTCAGATTTGATTCTAATTTGGTTTCAGCTCCACAGGATAACTCGTAGCGTAAATCGTTCTCTATTACAGAGGTATGTTAGTCTTCACGAATGCCTCTTTGAATGTCGGTTAAAATTTGAGAACACAAGAGATAGATTGAGTTTGCATACTCTCTTCGACTAAGAGCATCTGCTACGACATTGGCTTTGCCTGGGTGGTAACGGATCTCGCAATCATAATCGTTTAAATGTTCGACCCATTGTCATTGCCTCATGTTTAGCTCTTTTTGATTGAAGATGTGCTAAAGACTCTTATGGTCAGTGTAGATCTCATACTTGGTGCCATAGAGATAATGTCTCCATATCTTCAGAGAGAACACGACTGCCCCGAGTTCGAAGTCATGAGTTGTGTAATTTCTTCCATGGACTTTGAGTTGCCTTGAGGCATAGGCTATCACCTTGCCTCGTTGTATTAAGACACACCCTAAACCTTGTCCGACGCATCACAATAAACTACAAAATCATTACAACCGTCTAGGAGGATAAGGATAGGTGCATCACACAGTTTCTACTTCAAAGTTTGGAAAACCTCTTCTTGTTTGGGCCCCCAATCAAAGGGTTTACCTTTATGGGTCAAGCTGTAAGCCGTAAGGCAATTCGGGAAAAGTTGGCGATGAAATGCCGATAGTATCCTGCTAGACTGAGAAAGTATCTGACTTCCGTAGGGTTGCGTGGAGCCTGCCAATCTTGCACTGCTTTAATTTTTGCTGGATCAACATGAATTCCCTTGTCGTTGACAACATGACCAAGCTATCGGACTTCCTTTAACTAGAATCCACATTTGGAAAACTTAGCGTAAAGCTTTTCAATATTCAAAAGTGTCAAATAAGCCGAAGATGACGTTCGTGATCCGACTTGGTCTTGGAATATATAAGAATGTTGTCGATAAAGAGAATAACAAAACGGATCGAGATAGGGCTTGCAGACCCTATTCATTAGGTCCATGAAGACGGGTGGAGCATTGGTCAAACCAAAGGGCATGACCATGAACTCATAGTGGTCGTAACGAGTTCGGAATGCGATCTTTGAGATTTTGTTTTCACGTACTCTAAGCTGATGGTATCAGATCGAAGATCAATCTTTGAAAAACATGTCGCCCCTTGGAGTTGATTCAAAAGATCGTCGATACGAGGTAAAGGAGAGCAATTCTTAATGGTTAGTTTGTTGAGGTCCCGATAGTCTATACACATTTGGAATGTTCCATCCTTCTTCTTGACCAAAAGGACAGGTGCACCCCAAGGTGATGAACTATGGCGAATAAACCCTTTGTCCTTTAGTTCTTGCATTTCAGATGGAGCCAATCGATACGGGGATTTTGCAACGGGGGTGGCACCATGTAAAAGATCAATTCGAAGGTACTTTCGGGGAAAATCTCTAACTATAGGAATATCTTCAAGCTTCTTCTCCTTGCCTCCCTTCTTGACAATATGAGCTAAAAAGGTCACGTAATCTTTGCGGAGGTATTTTCGGGCTTGTACGCATGACATCAACTTAAGCCCTTTGGATGGGGTTTCATCGAAGATTCAAAGGATTTGGCCATTGGTGAGTGGAATTCGAATATATTTTTTCATAACATACCACCTCGGCATGGTGTTGACGAAGCCAGTGCATGCCAATGACGACGTTAAAACTTCCCAATTTCATAGGGATGAGATCGATTGAGAAATCATGCTTGCTGAGAGTAAGAGTGCAATCGCTAATAATAGAATCCAAGGTGATGGGCTCTCCATCGGTTACTTCTACTGTGAAAGATTCGGCTAAACCAACACGAGGTAAACCAAGAATTGACTCAAACTATAGAGACACAAAGCTCTTATCCACGCTCGTGTCAAATAAAAAGATACATAGCTATCATTTATGAGAAACGTACCGTTCACCACATTGTTATCTACTCTTACTTGATTGGCGTTGATGTTGAAAGCTCTGCCCCTAGCTGGCGGGTTGGCTAGGTTTGCTTGATTCACAGGGTTAGCTTGAGCTTGAGCATTGATTATGTTCACCAACCGAGGGCATACGTTGCGAAAATGGGTTGGGTTACCGCAATTATAGCAAAACCTCATTTGAGGCATCACAGGGTAGTTGGGTTGGTAAAAAGGTTGGGCTATGTTAATGCACTTAGTGTGATAAGTGAAGTCTCTCAAAAGTTCAGGGGTCTTTTATGTATTTCTTGCATCAACTTTAAGTGTCCGAGCTTAGAAGTGAAGCTTCCGAGTTTGTTGTTTGTCCGGATTAGGGTTTAGACCTAATCCTTGTTTTTCTGTTGTTTCGAGTTTACTAATATGTATTCTTGACTTGGGTATGTAGTTCCCAAGTCCGGGTTAGTCTTGTTTGTAGATGTCCGAACTTAGCTTTGTGTAGCTAGTCCGAGTTTTGTTTTGTTGGGCCTTGGCTTGTAATGTATAGCTGGACATGTGTGTCCAGATATGTCTTGTTTATATACTTTTAGTGGAATAGACAAGAAATGAATTCTTTTGTGGAAAGTTTGTGCAACAAGAAAACCCTAATAATTGGTTTGTGTTTTATCTGGCGGCTATTGTGTGTGTGACGTCACTCATCTCGCACATCAAAGAATACTCTGTGTATTCTTTGATTTCTCTCATCAAACTTTTATCCTGATACATTAGCCTACAGTGGTGATTGCTAGGTGGATTCTGCACACCTAGTGATTGTGTTAGTGCGTGAGATCCTTGGATAAAGTGGACTATCAGTGGTAAGAGAGCAGTATGCTCAAACTACTGTAGGTGTTGTTGGTTTGAAGGTTTTGTGAGAAAAATCATCTTTCGATTGGATTCTTGTGAATAGTCATGAATTTGTGTGATTCATTCATGATTCATTGTTGATTTCTAGTGAGTTGATGATGGATTTTGATTTGGCTAGAACTTTTGTTGGTTTGATCTTCATCTAGGGTTTTTACAGAGGTTTATGAAGTTTTTTGCTGGGTTTTTGAAGGTTGGTTAAAGATTCCTCATTTGATCCTTTAAAAGCTTTTTCGGGTTTTGTTTTACTATTTATGTTACTAGACTATTGTTGATCCAATGTGTAGTCACATTGGTGAGATATCCGGAACTAGTTCTTTCATATCTAGGATAATCAGTCGTGATTACAAATCCTTTGTAATTCCGAGTTTGACCTGTGTTCGGATTTAAAAGATTTTCCTGAGTTTATCCTATACCGATTCTCCGGGTTTAACTATAATCTTAAAACTGATCCGAGTTTTGTCCTCCTGCAAGCTTGTCGAGTTTATCCTTTGTTGTGGTAGTGTCCGAGTTTAAATGCCTAGAAGCTGTCCGAGTTTAACTTCTTTTGAGCTGTTTCCGAATTTAAAACAAACACTGTTTAGGTTCCGAGTCTAAGTTGTGGTTGGTGTGTCCGAGTTTTTGTTTCAAATCAGGTTTTAGATCTGGGTTTTACACTCTGATAAATATCCGGACATATCACTCTGTGTTTTTTTTGCTTTACTCATGTTCTTCGAATTTCTGTACTTAGACACTTTTTTCAATCAAACTTTGTGCTTAATCCTATTGTAACCCTCTGAGAACACTTAGTCTCTTTCGAGTCTTTTCAAAATGGCAAACAATCTTACCGCTATGGTTCAAAATCTCAAGCATAATGCTGAAGTGGGGAGTAACGACAAACCTCCTCTCTTGATATAGAAAGATAAAGAATCATAGTAGTGTACAACGGTATCTAGCGAAAGCCATTAAGACTTAACCCAACAATAACTATACATAATAGCCATAAACATGAAAAAAAGTCATCTAAAAAACAGACATAACCCAATCGAGGTAAAGGATATACCTATCTACGATAAACAACCATGAAATTAACACTGTCGGAAAAGAACAACAACAACGTAGGGCGGAAGTGGTGGTGTGAGAGAAACTGGTGTCATGCAAATGATGCAAGGTAGCAATAAAGGTGGGTTTATAAACCTACCAAATGTACAATTAACAAATGCTTAGGTACAACACCATGTAACAGATAGCACCCAAATAGCATGTGGTATAACGAGTTGGATTTTCCTGAATGGAAGGAACGTTTTGAAAGATATGTGAGAGCGAAAGATATCAAGATATGGTTATGTAGTGCAAAAGGTTGTGGAGCTACACCTATTAGAACATTAACCATTGATACCTATTTGGTACTTACCGAGAATCAGAAATAGTTCTATGATTATGAGGAAAAAGCAATGTCAATGATTACAATGGCTATTTCACAATCAATACTTCACACTTTCCGTAAAAGAAGTAATTCGAAAGAGCTATGGGATAGCATGATTGAACGATATGAAGGAAATGCAATGTATAAGAAGCGGCGTCTGGAACATCTAGAAACTCAATTCGTTGTGTTCAAAGCCTTAAAATGAATCATTTGACGACACAGTTAACCGGTTTTATCACTTGTTAAGCGAGCTAGACAGAAGTCAGGAAGGCTTATACATTGAATTTGAAAAGGTCGAGAAATTTCTAAACTGTCTTCCACGAGAATGGAACATGTATACAACTTTAATTAGAGAAGGTGTTCTCTATGAGGAACTTGCTTTAGAAGAAGCAGTACAAAAACTGAAGGGATATGCTTGAAATATGGAAACTCAAGCATTTTATTTCGAGAAGATACAAGACCCTTAGCTGTATGAGTCTTCAAGACCGGGAGATAAGGTGATTACTAGTGGAGCAGGTGTCGCACTTACATAGATAATGAAACTTCTGAAGATCATCATGCCTTTATAAGCGAAAGTGCAAGTATATCGGGAGGAAATACTAATCCAAACCAAGGAATGTACTCATCTTGTGGAAATCAGAAATCTCAAGCATCTAACTTGAACATTCCAAAGTTGGATCCGAATTGTTTGAAACTTATAGAAGACAATATGAGTCTTTTGGCGTCTTTCATGACGGCGTATGAAAACTTTTGTCTTGGAAAGCTTGTTGAGCAATCGAGTCTCGATGAAGATTTTGATCAAATCGATCAGGATGAAATGGATGAACTAGATCTTGAACTTAACATGGCTTTATTGGTTCGAAGAGCAAAGAAGTTTCTTATGAAGACGGGAGAAGTTTTATTGGTGGTCAGACTAAGACTCGAATGGGCATTGATATGTCAAAAGTAAAGTGTTACAATTATAATATCTATGGGCATTATGCACAGGATTGTCGAAAGCCAAAGATGGAGATCAAACAATTACCAAAGTAGAAATAACTCAAGAGCTCATTCAAATGCTTCAAATTCTATATCTAGTGCCTCAGATAATCTTATTTCTTCAGCACACAAGGCCTTGGTAGCTCAATCACTAGAGGAAGTACCCGACAATATGACTGGGGATGTGCCTTGGAAAACTTATCGGGAGCTATTGTTTCACAAGCCTTTATGGCCGAAATTATTGAAGAAAGCTAGCTTGGAGGAGCTCGTTGTTGTAGCTGAGGTCATGGGTGAAGAATTGGAAGTAAGTGAAGCTGCTGAAATTGAAGAAAACATGAACGATGAAGAAACCAAAAGATCTAATGTCAATGAGTTTGAAGGTAAGAGTAAATGTTTCAGGTTCAAGATTTCTATGGCTAAAATGCAACAGTTTGCTGAGGCAGAGGCTCAAAAGTTGGATGAAAACTCTGTAGAAAAGGAAGAATGTCCATTCATGGCTGGAATTGAGGTAACTTCTAATACCGTAGATAGATGGTGTGCTAGATGTGTAGAGTTTGTAGCTAAGGTTGATAGATATGATCTTCATAATATAAACTTGATTTCAGATCTAGAAAAATCCAGAGAACTCATTGCAGTCTTATCTAGTTCGGATAAAGAACATCAAACCAAGATTAAGTCTTTGAAAATGATATCTCTGAATTTGAGAGACTCGTGGCACAAGAAACTCTTAAAAATCAAGAATTATAATCTGAGCTTGAATTAAATCAAAATTGTGTTTTGGAAAGAACAAAGTTATTTTTGAAAAGGACAATCTAATTTTGGATTTAGAAAGGAAAATTGAAAAATTTGGAGATTCAACTTAATTGATGAATCTATGCCTAAACAGCCAACGTCTCAAAGATTCTGAAGAAGAAATGTTTGGCATTGGGTATAGTATTGTGCCTCCTCCAATCAATCACAGCTATACATCGATGGCAAATATTGATCCTGGATTGGCAAATTTGTGCCAACAACTACTCTGACTGTTGAGCCATAGAGTGAATCTGAATTTGAGAGTGAAGTAGTCTCAAACTCAGAATAGTCAAGGATGAGTGAAGCCACAAAGAAAAGTGAACTGAATTTTGAAAACCTTGAAAACTTGATAAGTAATAAAGTTCTAGAAATCTTTAATCAAGTTCAAAGTGCTAACTCAAAACCAAAATCTCGTGGAAAAATCAAAAGAATGTGAAAAATGTTCCTAAAACCAAGTTTGTTAAAGGGTAAGATTTTAATCAAGAAGTGGAAAAATTGAAAAGGATCAAACACTACGTTTGTCACCCAAATTTTGAAAAATTCCAAAAAGGCTTCAACATCATCGAACAGTAAGGAGGAACATCCAAAAACTGTTCTAAAAGTTTGCAAATACTATAAGTGTCATGTGAAAGGACATTTGGCCACAGCTTGCCCTAATGACAATGGCAAATTTCTCGTTGATCCTGATCATAGAAACCTTTTGTCAAAAAACCTCAAAATGATTCAACAATTGTTGCTAAGAAAAACAATAAAAATCAAAACGTTGAAAGAGGTAAAGAAATAAAACAAGAACCAAAACCACTTCTTAAATCTAAAGCACAACAATGTATGGATCAACGTAAGGAACCAGTTGATATTTGCCCTAGTTGTGGATCGGAAAGTTCTTCACAAAAACATGATGCTCGTGAGAAAATTCCTCACAAATGCCAAAATCATGTTACGTTCAATCACATGGGAATGACTATCGTTCTAGAGGATCTAATAACGACAATGTTAGACTCATGCTCAGAACTGGTTTGTCAAAGACAAGAGTGCATCACCCGCTCGATTTCATAATCAGAGACAACATTCGGTTAACCAACCAAGAACTTCTCAGGAAACAATAAAGTACCTAGTTTTGTTAGAAACTTTGAGTGTCCGATAAGTCGAAATTTCGGATATCAACACCATGGAAGCCGAAACTTTGAAAACTGGATTATAACAACGATCAGCAACCTCGTACAATCCGTGATTTGCTGGGAACCACCCCATAAACTTCTTAAATGGAAATATGGGATGAAGTGGTGGTGACGGTTATTTTAAAGAGTTTTCCTTTGTAGATGAAATGGGACGACCTAAGACCATCATGGCCTGGGTCCCACATTCTAACTGATTAGCTTGTTGGTGAGTGTAGGAGCAGCTGAAGATGGCTATCTATATTTGGTATATCGATAGTGGCTGTTCCAGACGCATGACATGGAATAAAGAGTTGTTGAATAATTTAAACAAATTCATGGTGGAGATGTAAACTTTGCTGGTGAGAAAGGAGGTTATATCACCAGTGAAAGATCGGTGTCAAATGGAAAGATAACGCTGCACAAATTGAACTATGTTGAAGAACTGAAGCATAACTTGATGTCGGTATCTCAAATCTGTGATAACAAGTATTCGATGTTGTTCACTGATAAAGCTTGCTTTGTTTTGCGTCCTGGATTTGCTGCCCCAGAGGATTGGATTATAATGAGGGCGCCAAGGGTGAATAACACATATGTTATGGATATGCGCCCGTTGGTCAACTCAGCTGCCCAATGACTTGTTTACTATCAAAAGCGACTGAAGATCCAAAATTTCGACTTATCGGACACTCAAAATTTCTAACAAAACTAGGCACTTTATTGTTTCCTGAGAATGTTCTTCGTTGGTTAACCGAATGTTGTCTCTGATTATGAAATCGAGCGGGTGATGCACTCTTGTTTTGATAAACCGGTTCTGAGCATGAGGTCTAACATTCTCGTTATTAGATCCTCCAGAACGATAGTCATTCCCATGTGATTGGAACGTAACACGACAATGTTAGACCTCATGCTTAGAACTGGTTTGTCAAAGACAAGAGTGCCTCACCCGCTCGATTTCATAATCAGAGACAACATTCGGTTAACAAACCAAGAACATTCTCAGGAAACAATAAAGTACCTAGTTTTGTTAGAAATTTTGAGAGTCCGATAAGTCGAAATTTCGGATATCAAAACCATGGAAGCCGAAACTTTGAAAACTGGTTATAACAACCGATCAGCAACCTCGTACAATCCGTGATTTGCTGGGAACCACCCCATAAACTTCTTAAATGGAAATATGGGATGAAGTGGTGGTGACGGTTATTTTAAAGAGTTTTCCTTTGTAGATGAAATGGAACGACCTAAGTCCATCATGGCCTGGGTCCCACATTCTAACTGATTAGCTTGTTGGTGAGTGTAGGAGCAGCTGAAGATGGCTATCAATATTTGGTATATCGATAGTGGCTGTTCCAGACGCATGACATGGAATAAAGAGTTGTTGAATAATTTAAACAAATTCATGGTGGAGATGTAAACTTTGCTGGTGAGAAAGGAGGTTATATCACCAGTGAAAGATCGGTGTCAAATGGAAAGATAACGCTGCACAAATTGAACTATGCTGAAGAACTGAAGCATAACTTGATGTCGGTCGGTATCTCAAATCTGTGATAACAAGTATTCGATGTTGTTCACTGATAAAGCTTGCTTTGTTTTGCGTCCTGGATTTGCTGCCCCAGAGGATTGGATTATAATGAGGGCGCCAAGGGTGACTAACACATATGTTATGGATATGCGCCCGTTTGTCAACTCAGCTGCCCGAATGACTTGTTTACTATCAAAAGCGACTGAAGATCGATCTTACCTTTGGCATAGACGAATGGGCCATGTGCATCTGCGAAAGATGAACCAGTTAGCGAAAAATGACTGAGTGTTGGGGGTTCCTTTACGTAGTTTCAACATGCATAGTAAATGTGAATCGTGTGAAAAAGGAAAATTAAATGAAAACCTCACAAACCAAAAACTGTAAGCTCGATCCAAAAACCACTTGAATTGCTTAACATGGATCTTTTTGGCCCAATTCATGTTGCTAGCATTGGGGGAGTGTCTTACTACCTTGTTGTCACTAACGGTTTCTCACGATGTTCGTGGGTATTTTTCTTAAACAAAAGGATCAAACTTTTGGTATTTTAAGATATCTATTTAAACAACTTGAGAAAAATATTCACTTCCCATTAAGAAAATCCGAAGTGACAACGACACTGAATTCTAAAATCAACATATGGATGAGTTATTTCGGAAATGGGAATAGTTCATCGGTTCAGCGCTCCTTATGTTCCCCAACAGAATGCAGTTGCAGAACGGAAGAACCACACGCTAATTGAGGCAGCTCGTACTATGCTTTCTGAATCAAAATTACCAATTTTCTTTTGGGCTGAGGCGGTAAACATTGCATGCTATGTGCTTAACCATGTGCTTACGGTCAAAAGAGAAGATAAAACATGTTATCAATTGCTTAAAAGTAAGAAACCTAAGTTAGAAGGGTTTCAACCCTTTGGGATCAAGTGTGTTATTAAATGGACGAAAAATACTCCTGTGAACTAGGGGAGATAGGTTTCTTTCTAGGTTACGTTAATGGAGCTCCAAACAAACGTGTTTATAACATTAAAAAACGGACTGTGGAAATCGTGTTTGATATTATTCCTTTGAGTTTTGATCCTCCCCCGTCCGAATTTAGTCCTAAAAATGGGTATGATTATGAGAAATTATTTGATTTATTTGATCTTCCTGATGTCTCAGAAGAAGATTCAGAGGTTGTCTACACACATCTTGTAGATAAAGATGAAGTGGATGCTAGCTGGAGAGCAAGTATTACGAAAATGTGACCCCGGATGCCGCATCAGGAGGTCCAGTCGCTGAGTCGTCATTAGTAAACAATGATGTTGCTGTTTAGTTCCCAACTGAAGCTAGCCCTAGTAATTCTGAGGCTAGTAGTAGTGCAAGTGTTGAGGGGGAGATTCAATCAAATTTGGAAACAATCTCCCAGCTCTGGCTATCCCAGTTCCAAGAACGAATATCTATCCTTGAATTGATAACATTATCGGGAATCCAAATGCTGGAGTGCAAACGCGAAGAAGCATTTCAAAGATGCAGTGTTTTTTTAGAAATTAAGCAGGAGGAGATATACTTATCTCTCAGATTGAGCCAAAGAATTATCAAATGGCTCTGAGGGACAATTCGTGGTGTGAGGCAATGCAAAAAAAGTTAGCTCAGTTCGACGAGTTAAAAGTGTGGAATTTGGTTGATCTTCCAAAAGGTCAACATACAATCAACACAAAGTGGGTCTTTAAGTGCAAAAAGGATGATAAGGGTGTTGTCGTCAGAAATAAGTCACGGTTGGTTGTTCAAGGATTCAATCAAGAGCAAGGGATTGATTACACAGAAGTCTATGCTCCTTTAGCAAGACTCGAATCCATTCGTTTGTTTCTAGCCTTTGCTTCTCATATGCATATTAAAGTCTATCAGTTAGACGTTAAAAACGCCTTCCTTTACGGAAAATTGTAGGAAACTGTGTATGTATCCCAACCTCCGGGGTTCGCGGCTCCAGAGTCTGAGAACAAAGTCTATATGCTAGACAAAGCTTTGTACGGTCTTCATCAGGCTCATCGTGCCTGATACGAGACTCTATCAAAGCATCTCTTAGATCATGGATTTACACGTGGGGCGATCGATTCCACATTGTTCATTTTGAAGAAAGGGGGAGATTTTCTAATTGTGCAGATTTACGTTGACGACATAATTTTCGGTTCTTCAAATGAAGAATTGTGTCACGAGTTCGAGAAAGTGATGCAGTCAAAATTTGAAATGAGTGCGATGGGAGAGATGTCATTCTTTCTTGGTCTTCAAATCTGTCAGGAGAAAGAAGGGACGTACGTGCATCAAACAAAGTATGTCTACGAGATTCTCAAGAGATTCGGATTGGAAGATAGTTCTTCTTATGACACACCATTACCGACAAATCACTAGCTAACAAACGATAAAGAGAAAGATCCTGATTTGGATCACCCTTTATATCGAGTTATGATAGGTTCACTTACATATCTTACAGCTTCGTGTCCGGATATTAGGTTTTCTGTTTGTCTTTGTGCCAGGTACCAGTCCACTTCGAAGGAGTCTCATACGTCTGCTGTTAAGCGCATCTTCAGTATTTGAAAGGGAAATCTAAGCTAGGATTGTGGTATCCAGCTGAAGGTGGTCTGGATTTGATAGCGTATGCTGATGCTAATTTCAGAGGTGCCCAGTCAATAGAAAGTCAACCTCTAGCGACGCACAACTTCTTGGAAATCGTCTTGTCTCCTGGCAATGCAAAAAGCGAGTTGTTGTGTCTTTATCCACGTGTGAGGCCGAATACATAACAGCATCGAGCTGTTGTGCTCAGGTTTTGTGGATCCAACAGCAAATGAGAGACTACGGTTTGAATTTTACTCGAACTCCAATTCATGTCGACAATAACTCTGCCATTTCCATAACTAATAATCCGGTTAACCATTCACACACTAAACACATAGATGTTAGGCATCATTTCATTCACGACTGTGCTGAATAGCGTTTAATCGAGTTGGTTAGGGTAGACACTTTTATCTTGCCGACCTGTTTACTAAGACATTCGATCAGGCTAGATTTGAGGATCTGGTCCAAATGATTGGCATGATCAACCCTGAGTAAAATGTTGTTCGAAACTCACATAGAAACTTTATTTTACATTTTACATGTACAGTTCTTAACGCTTTTCAAAAAATAATAATACAAAGATATATTTTACATAGTTGTAGGTTATTTTTTAGGCATCTGAAAGATGGTTAAAATGAAGTTGTGTTGAGAAATAGGAGAAATGATATTACATTGGTTAGTCGTATCTGCTACAGGATTGTGATGTTATCTAAATACTAAAAGTTAACTGTGACAGAGTCATTATACGTTGCTTCGGTAGGTTTTACGCGTGAATAAGAACCTGCTTATGATATATAAATATAATGTACTGTGTAGCTTGTGTGATACATCTCTTGGATATATGGTCTTAGTACCGTAATTTCGTTTAATAAATTGCCAAACTTCTGAGATACTAGGTCTTTATATTTGTTAAATCTCTGGAGTATTATACTTGGTCCTCTGATTTTGCGTAAGCAATGGCCTAGACCTCGTATAATGCTTTGCTAAGCGCTTCGATTGTGCGCAAACCTTCTTGGTGGATTTCTGTTCTGCCACAACAATCATCACCGAATGATTTTTTTGAACTTGTCATCACCGGATGTACAAATCTCTGTAGAAAAAGATACCAAACGTTGGTACACCACTTTTAAGTCAAGCCTTCATCTCTCTGTCTGTGTGGTGGCACTAACTAGAGCTCTCATGGTATTGCATTTAGTCGGATACAAAGATTTTTCAGATATATTCACCTGTAAGATGCAATGTTCGGTAGTTTTGATACGAGAGTATATTCTGAGGTGGGCAAACATAGTTGCAATCAGTAATTGATACATTTAATCACATATCTCGAAAGCATTGTTCGAAAGCGCGCTAAAGTTTAAGTGGATCGTAATACCGTTGAACGTCTTGAACTGTTTATATTATTCTAAGTGTTTAATCTGAATCCCATGATCTTGTATTGGATATTGACAGAAGATCCGATATGATCTCCTTGCTCCGACTTCACAAAAATATAGATAGTGTAAATATTATCTTAGTGTTAGTCTCTTTTAGTTAGTCAAAAATGAAAAACATCAAAAAGATTTTGCTTTCTTGTTTCTATGAATGGGTTTATCATTCAAAATAATTCACGGGGTTGTGAATATTCTTTTAATAAGGTGAGCAACATCAGTTCAAGTAACCATAAAATAAGTCCTTTTCTAAGAAAATCGGTCATGCAGATTTATCTGAGTGTGTATGTTTTCTCGTCAAAAGGATGTTTGGTAAATTGTTCAAAAGTTGTGAACTATTTCCAAATGGTTAAAAGTGAAAGTTTAAGAAAATTGGGTTATGGTTTTGTTAACTATTCTGGACTTATTATTGAGTGTTGGGTTCACTTAGTTTCCGAGTTTTATTAGGTGTTTTTGCTTCCGGGTTTATCGTAGTGTTTCAGTTCTTCTCCGAGTTTAACTCGAGGTGTTTGTTTCCGGGTCTGAGCTCATCTCCGGATTTAAAGCAAGGTTTTTGGTTTTTTCGGGTTTTAAGTCGTTTGTGCGAGTCAAGTCTGTCTGGATTTGTGTGAATATATATAGATTCCAACGATTAGTTCACAGTCTCACATCTCACATCTTCATCCTCTGTGTCTCTCTTTCTCTAAAAAACCCACTTACCAAACCCTTGTTCTTGCCTATATTTGTGTGAATTTTGATATTTAATCGATCTTTAACTTCTTAAAGTCTTAGATATGGCAGACTAACCAGTTGGTCAGCCAGTTGAACAACAAGGAGCAAAACCTGCAGTAGCAGCCGCTCCTCCTGGTCCAATAGGGGAGTTTTTCAGCCATCACAATCAGATAGAAATATTGGGTGAAAATGTTTGTGGCGCTACAAACTAGGCTTAGATTATGCGATTTCTTCGAAACTCAAGAAGTAGTTTCACAATTTTTGAAAATGTACATCAGGTGCAAGCATATATTCAAGACTTTTGGCGTACAGGTCGAACATTAGGAAATACAATTGAAGCCATTGTAAATGGAAATCAAATTGTGATCACAGATGCTGTTATTCGTGCAGCCTTACGTTTTGGTGACCTGGATCATGGTGAAACAAGCTATGCTAAGAGATTTGTGAAAGAGGTGCTCGAGCCTTTGGTTATGTGGGCTCTTTTCAATCTAAACATATATTTAAGGGTATGATTATTGGACAATGGGGATATTTCTATCATGTGTTGATGAAGTGCATGGCACCTCGAAAGTCAGGCATGGATGGAATGGGACATGAACTTTTATTAGCTATGATTAGTCTAACTTTCAGTCAACCATTGAATTTCTCCCGTATGATTCTTCAGGCTTTTCAAACTCATCTAGCTCTACGGCCAAATGACAAACGGTTAATGATTCATTATCCAAGATTTCTTACAATGATCTTTTGTCATCTCCTGCCAACTCTACCTCTTGACGTTCATTTACCGGCTTACGTTCAAACTCCAATGCATCCACGTATTTTAAAGACTGTGAAAGTGCGAAAGTAACAAGGCATGCAACTGTCCTCCCAGTTCATCATCCTCTGCATGGTGCAATCATTCATGATAACTACAATCTCGAAATTGATCAGAGTTGGATAAGTATCCATAATGGCATTGCACAAATCTTTGGAACTGGTGATCATGAAGGTGATCTGGATGTTCAAGCACCAGTGGTTGTTCAACCTTCGATTGATCTTCAACAACCACCGATCGAGGAACCTGCTGCTGAACTTGTTGCACAACAAAATTTTGAAGACCCTGTTGCAGAAAATAATGTTGTTGATGAACCGTTTGTTCCTTCTTTGGCTCCAAGTGCTGCCATAGAAACTGGTCCGGATATTTTAGAGCTTGATGCTACTTTGGAAGCTGGTCTGTCTCATGTTTTGTAGATAAAGGGAAGAAAATCATAGATGAGTCTGATGTTGATATGTTTTCTGAAAATAAGTATTTGAAGTTGGTGCAAAAGGATCTACAAAATCGAATTTCTCCTGCTAAAAAGGAGCAACTTGATTTGTTTCGTGCTAACGTCACTTCTTTCGGTCCCTCTTCCGAATGGAATATGCGCTTGGTTACTTGGAATGATAAGTTAATTGATTTGGATTCTATTGCTTTCAGTTCCTCCTCAGATGATGATGAAGACCATCAACCTCCTGATTCTGGGGCTGTTCGATTGACTCCTATAATTAGGACGTACAAATGATGAAGAGTTGTTGAGAGTTCAGATATTCAGGTGTCAAGCGTTGAAGTTGCTCCAGTGAATGTTTCTTCGAGTGCTGTTATCACTTCTTGCTAGCAGTCCTTATTTTATGGGAAGATCAATTTCTCTTCTGTCTATTACCGCTCCGCTACCAATTAGTCCTTCTATGGAGTCAATCAGTATCTCGGCTTCCGTGGAAGTTTCTTCGCCTGTGATATCTTCTGCCATCCTTACCCCACCTTTTTTTGGTTCATTGCCTTCTCTGATGAGTGCGGGAAATGTGTTTGCATTGTCTGAAAGTTCTCTTGCTTCTCAGAGTTCTTCGGGAAGTAAAAGGTCGAGTCAGTCACCAACTAGGACAGGGGCACCTCAGGATCGAACTATTCGTCCAAAGGTTGCCTTTGGTCCTAGTCCATAGAGGCGAGCAGTAACAAAACCGCCTATTTCTCAATCGTTTGACCCAAGACTCTCTGGTCCTTGACCTACTGCATCTACGTCTGTACCGAGGCATCCGGGGACAGCAAGTGTTAGTGCCGGGAAAAAATTTCCTAAGTTTGTTCAATCTCAGTTTAAGGATGTGGCCAATGTGTTGAGAGAACATCGTGAACAAATTCAGAGTCAGAAAAGAGACATAGAATATTACATGAAAAAGGATTCAATGCGTGATCAACAGATGACACATTTGTTTTGTTTGACCAAGGCTCAAGTTATTCAGCTGGATAACTTCATTAAACGGGAAGCCTCCTCTTCTACCCGACGTGAGACTCTGTTCAAATCTACTGATAAACTCCATCAGATTGTGACACATCTGGTGAAGCTCCTCGCTGCTCGGGGGGGGGGGGGGAATGCAACTTTACAAGTGCAGGCTCAATGCAAAATTGATGAGCTAAAGAAAATTCGTGACGATCTTGACAAAGACAAAGATCCCGAAGCCGCAGTGCAGGTGGAGTAGCTAAGCAGTTCACATACTTCTGAACCTATAACCACTACTCAGACTCAGGGGGAGTCTTCGAGAGCTGGTATTGGGGGAGATAAGGGCCCCACTGATGCTGAGATGGGTACTCTTTCTGATTATGATGATTCTGCTGTTGATTTAATATTGAGAGATGGTGATGCGGTTGAAGGCTTGGTGGAAGATTGGAAGATTGACGAGGATCTTGTTGGCAAGTTTGAATTCATTGAAATGGGTAAAGGAAAATGTACTAAGTACGAGTCGCTGAAGGTAAACATGGATGATCTCAGAAGCTATGTGTATGGAGATGTTATGCCTGATGAAATTACGAATCCTATTCGTGTGCCTGAAGAGGTTCGCATGGCAGCTCATAAGTGGTTTAAGGCTCTTCCTAATGAAACACAAAAGAAGAGATATATCAACACTAGAGGTGAGTATTCAAGCCAGATTTGAAGTTGGGATTTTGATGAACAACATAGCTTAGTCATGATCAAGCATACCGATGGTGTTCAATACTTCAAGCCAAGGATTCAATACTTATAGATTTTACCTACTCGTGACTTGCATCATCTTGCTCAGCTAAACCTCAATAATGATACCAATGTTAGGAGCATTAGAGGTTTAATTCCCCATTTAGTCGTTGAGAGCCGGGAAAGCAAATGGAAGACCTTCAAACCTGCCGTTGGACGAGCTGTTAAGTCCATAAACAAGTTCACCGGGAAGCAAGTTTTAAAAATGGTCTATCCTCTTGCTAGATGTCTTCGGAAGGTTCCTTTGAGAAGATTTGATATGGAGAAGATTAAGGATATTGGGCTTTGGTACCTTGATGGTAAAACTGGGGAGGTGGGAATCACAGAGAAGAAAGTGTCTGAAGAGATTGTACGGATCTTGGATCCTATTTGGATGGTCAACTTGAAGCAGGAACACTTGAAAAAGCTTTGTCGTCTTCCTATGCGATATCTTGAAGAAGACCGTCCACTGGCACATCAATTCATCAAAGTAGTTCAGTTCTGTGTGAAGAACTAAGTATGGGTAGGCAGTGAGTACTCGAAGCTTGATTGAAGAATTCAAGATCAACATCGAAGATCCTTCACTGATCAAGGGGGAGTTTGTTAATGCACGTAGTGTGATAAGTGAAGTCTCTCAAAAGTTCAGGGGTGTTTTATGTATTTCTTGCATCAACTTTAAGTGTCCGAGCTTAGAAGTGAAGCTTCTGAGCTTGTTGTTTATCTGGATTAGGGTTAGACTTAATTCTTGTTTTTTTGTTGTTCCGAGTGTTTTAGTCTTGTTTGTAGATGTCCGGACTTAGCTTTGTGTAGCTAGTCCGAGTTTTGTTTTGTTGGGCCTTGTAATGTATATCCGGACATGTGCGTCCAGATATGTCTTGTCATACTTTCAGTGTAATAGACAAGAAATGAATTCTTTTGTGGAAAGTTTGTTTAGCAAGAAAACCCTAATAATTGGTTTGTGTTTTATCTGGCGGCTATTGTGTGACGTCACTCATCTCCCACATCAAAGAATACTCTGTGTATTCTTTGATTTCTCTCATCAAACTTGCTTCCTGATACATTATCCTATAGTGGTGATTACTAGGTGGTTTCCGCACACCTAGTGATTGTGTTAGTGAGTGAGATCCTTGGATAAAGTGGCCTATTAGGCTACAACTTGGGCAAGTGGTAACATGAGTGGAGGTGGTTGGTAAGGGGCTTGGCCCACAATTTGGTTATTGGGTTGGGTTTGGTTATGGTTTTAGGCCTGCCTTTGGAGAGTACGTAATGTTTGAACTGTATGGCCTCCTCGACGGGTTTTCTTGGGTGGGTTCCAGAATACGGTTTCCTAGGTGGTGCGGTAGAAGGAGCAACGTGGGTGATTAGGGCTGCTTGGATGGGTTGGTTAGGTGGGTTTGGCTGGTTGGTTTGGGTAACAACATAGTTTTTCCCATTCCGCTTCCTCTTAGCATTGAAATGAGCAAAAGGTCCAGTCTAGGTTGGTTTGGAGGATTCGACTGATGTTTTGCTGGTTGAACTCCTTTTCTTTTCTTCATCGAAATCTCCATTACGGATATGGTTCTTAGTGAGTTCGTTGGCCAATTCCATTGCAACTTCCAAGGTTGCAGGTACAGTGCTCATAATGGAATCCTAAATACTAGAAGAAGGACCCCTGATGTAGTGTTCAACGAGACGGTACAGAGGAGTGAACAAATACGGAACCATCTGGTTCAACTCGAGAACTTGTTTGTTGAAGGTTACATGATCCCCATCTTTTATCTTTAAGAAGTAGAATTCATCTTCCAGCTTCTTGATTTCACTCCTTTGGCAAAATCGTGTTGTCATAAGGTCTTGAGTTGTTCCCAAGTTAGGGCTACAACAGCTTCAGCCCCTCTTCTGCCCTTTTTAGCGTTCCACCAGTTTAACGCTACCCTGATAAGACGACTGATAGCGTAACGAACCTTGCGGTCGTTAGGGCAGTCACAATTAAGGAAGGTGCTTTCCATTTCCTCGAACTATTGAAGGAGTGCGGTGACCCCTTCGGTTGCCTCATATTTTGGGGGATCATAAGACTTGAAGTGCTTATAGGAACAGTTTGATGAGTTTGCGGGATCATTGACAACATTTGGTTCGTCTTGATTGACTTGGTTAACCTGGTTAGTAGTGAGAGCTTGTTGAACTTGAATCACAATGTTAGGAATCACGGCAGCCATTTGCTTGGCTATTTGGGCAGCCATGCGTTTGCTAGAGTTTCTGGTCCTTTTTCCTCCCCGAAGGTGCCTAGAAGACATCTACAGAAATCAACGCAAACGAGTTTGTGAGTTTTATGGGTAAGAATAATGGAGTTTTGTATTAAATTGGAATTCCTTAAAAGATAAACATCCACAAAATTAAAGAAAAATATAAAATATCCACTACATCAATAGGATGCCTTGGGCTTTGCTCATGTTTGGGCCTCATATGTCCCTCATACTTCACCTATATAATCATGTGGGCCCACATGACTAATGGGCTTTCGTAGGGTTCACATAAGTTCATTTATTAACATACGCACAAACCCGAATGAAAATCAAGAAACATGGTTGTGATGTATAAAGTCGGAAGGTATCCTGGTGTGGAATGGTGACAACTCAAAGTGGGGTTCGTTCACACAATGTTTGGTGTGGCATGCTTTGGCCTAATAGGTCCTTCGTACCCTCATCGTTACTCCCTAGGTAGGCAAATTGGTTCGTCACTTTGGATTTATACGAATACTAATCCTAGACAGGATGTTCAGACTACCGGTACTCGAACCCTTCCAGTTACTACATGCCCGTCATATGAATTCACTTTGATGATATTCAAAAACAAAACATCACAATATTTTGAATAGAGTACAAGTAAGTATTTTGGAAATGGAGGGAAATGTTTGAAAATTTAAGGAGAATCGGGAACTTATAAGTAAGGATATTGTAAGTTTCGTATGGTATATATGTGTGTGTATATATATGTATATATAGACTTTATTGGCATAATTATAACACGTTGCATGTATCACATAATCAAGTAGCAAATAAAGTGCTGGCATGCAATTGTGTGTCACAAGAAATTAAAAACGTGAATAAATGAATGCCATAAGTTTGAACATAACCAGTTTACCACGTAAGCACATAAGTCCAAGTTGACTATAGTATAGGTTCTAAGGGGTCTAATAACTTATCCTATATCCCTATAGTTATTGGCTCTGATACCAATCGGTCACATCCCGACGCACAGCGGACAAAGTGGTCGGGACATGATTGGCTTCTATCAAAGCTTATGACATACTATTAAAGGTTTTAAATAATTAAATAACATGTAATCCAAGTCACAAATAATCAAATAACACGTAATCTAAGTCACAAATACAAAACCAAAATATTCCAATTAAATAGATCTTTATTCTTCTAAGGCCCAAGTCCCACGTCATCCATTCTTCATGCTTGTTCACCTGTATCATATATAAAAGTAGTGTTTTGGGTCAACAAAGGTTGGTGAGTAAATCTCATTTATTATTTGAAAAAAATGTATCTTAGTTTGTTTAAGACAAAGCATGTATTAACTTGAAAAAAATAAATGGGTTACATGGTACAACGACAAACCTCATAGCAACCTCAAACAAATAAGCATCTCATACTATATGTAAGCGTGCACGGTATTATGGTGTGCGGTTTTGGATTTGCAAGATCTAGGCTCAATCAAACAGAGCCGATCTCGTGTGTTGGCAACATCTTGTTCCACTCATAGGTAATGGGGAGGCAGATGGCCAAATATATCCAATAGTAATGTAGAATGCAATGTAAATAATTGAACAACAACCAAACGGCAAAATAATGTAACACCCCATATTTTGTATGTTCAATTACGATATTATATGTACGATGTCGTAATGGTAGATGGTGTTTTTAGACTAATTCAATAATGATAGTCAGTTAATTATGTTAGTAAGTTTAGTTATGTAGGTTGAATAAAGCTAATCAAAAGAAAAGTAACCTAGATAATAGTTAGGTACTTAATTGACATGTTCTAAAAACACGAAGGGCTGAATGTGACACTTTGGAAAGTGAGGTTTTAAGAAAGAAAAATGCAGAAATGTTGGATAGGTGTGTGTGTGTGTGTGTCGTGTAAGAGAGGAGGAGGAAAGGGGTGAATGAGAACTTCACAAATAGCACACAAAACCTGCAAATCAAAGGTGTTCAATGGCTGAAAATTCATGCATGAAGTGAAATTATTGATCATCTAGTTATTCTTGACCTAAGCTAAGTTACAATTTATGATTTGTATTGGAAAAATAATGAAATGTTGGCTCTCTACTTAATGCAAGTATAAGATAGAAGCATGGAATTAAAAATGTGGGCTGACTTTGTAGGAGTAAAAGATAAGAGCACGAGCCAATCCGGGTCGCAAACAAAGCAAGATAAAGGTAAGTTCATACGAACTTCGTTTTATATTATTACTAGTTTGTTAGTTATAGTTAAAGGTATGGAAATGCAAAATGATGAATATAGAAGGAACTTGTTCGACAATAGTATTGTAAAGTATGTGCATTGTCCCAATGCAAACGGGTCAAAATGAATAGCTAAAAAGGTGATTAAAATTATGAACATAATGACTTGTTGTTAACGTGTCAATAAGGATGAAAAGTTCGTCGTATGGACCTGTATGATTGGGTGGGATGAATTATGTATTTGGTGTTATAAGAATGAAAACTACGATCTCGTTGAAGGCGAAATTGTTACAAGTAAGGAATGTAAGTAGAAGGATGTTACAATATCATAACATTGTTACGGTTCAATCAAGGAAGTAAAGGACATATGAAACTTTTATGTTAATGAGTCATACTATAAACACATTTGTGTTGTGTAATCGCAATCTTGAGAATGGCGTGCTTGGAACGAACACACCGCATCGCCCCTTTACGCGCTTCCAACTCAAGTTCTGATGTTAATGGGTCAAACAAATACTTTTGGGATGTTAATGTTGTTTTAAAACACTTATGTCTTCGTGTGTAAGCTTAAAGTTTGAATTTTGATATGGTAGTTTAGGTTATTGCTCTTAAGTGTTTAAATTGGTTCGTATAAATAGAAAAGGGGATTCTTGGTCAAAGATTTTATATTACATTTTGAAAGCTTAAATTATATTACTATTTGACCTTTGACGAAATGGGCGTTACAAGTTGGTATCAGAGCCTAGGTTTGAGGGATTCGAGCATTAGATGAAGTGCTAGAACTCAAACCAAAAGCTCTCGAAGAGGTGTGTGTTCGCTTCAAGACGCAACAAGAAGGTAAGCATTTAGTTATTCCTTTATAGATGTTAGTACTTTTTGAGACCGTTGATACTTGAGTATTAATAGTTTGAGCTGGGTTGTTATAGTTTGTTAAACTAGTAGGGTCAAAAATGCAATATGTGAAACTTTAGAACAGGGCGGCGTATTTATATTCCCAGCGTATTTAATAAATACGCTGGGTAGTCAGATCAGTATATATGTTATTCAATGAATCTCTTGTCCAAGATTCTTGGATAGATTTTGGTGATTACTCTTGTGTTGTGATTCTTGTTATTGTGCTTAATCCGAATATCCAGGTGCTTTTATTGATTACATGTTTTGGGATTTCATATACAACACTTGTTGTTTGATCCATTCAAGAATCTTCATTTTCATGGTGTGGTTTTTCTTAACTTTTACACATTCAAACAACTAATCTATAGTTGTTTGGGTGATAACAATCAACCACTGTGATCCAAATCTGTTTTGGGACTCACAATTTGGTATCAGGGCCTTTGTGCTCTTGATTGTTTGAGTTTTTGTTAAGTTTCTTCAAGTTTTGAAGGTTTATTTAAAGTTTTCAATGTTTTAAGGTTTTTCAAATTTTTGGACTTAAAATGGCTTGATCTGGTGTGTTTAATCATTGGGTTGTTCTTAATCAGTGTTTTGGTAAACATTTGGGTCATTTTGGTGCAAAGAAACATGAATTTTGAGTCGTTTTTGGCTGATTAGAGGGTTTTTGTGTGTACTAAAACCCTTCTGGGCGTATTTGTTGTTGAAGTTGGCGTAGATAAACTTGAATACAGCGGATTTAACTTGAATATCGCGTATTTAACAAATACGCTGGGTTAACACCAGCGAATTTGTTGATTTTCAGCGAAAAAAGTGGCAGTGTATTTAATCGAAGGCGACTTCGAAGTTAATGATAAAAATCCTCAGCGATTTTATCACGGTGATCGGCGAAATTAACCAAACTTATGCTTGTTTTTCATGTTCCAGCGTATTTAGCTATTTTTCGCAGGAGAAAGTCGCAAGAGATCATCAGCGTAATTGTTTCCAGTGCAAGAAAATTGATTCAAGTGCAGCGTAGTTGTTTAAAGTGCAACATATTTGTTTCAGGTGCATCGTATTTGTTTCACTTGCAGCGCATTTGTCATCTGATTTAATACTCTCCAGCGTAGTTAATCACTGATCAACCAAAATGTCTCTCAATCAACTCAACCCGATTGCCCAAGCCGAGTGTGAAACAGGAACAGCACAAGACCTCCGAAGTTGAAAGGATCTGAAGATTTCAGCAGTTGGAAGAACAGAATCAAAGCCTTCTTTGAGTATACCGTCTATACTCAATGGATGTCTGTCACGGTGGGTCCATACGTGCCAATGATAATTCGCGATAACATTCGTACAATCAACGAAGATCCATCAACGTTCACCAAAGAAGACAAAACTCTCATTCAACGTGACCGCAGGGCTCATGCAACTCTTACTATGGCCCTGTCCAAGGACGACAACAACTTGTTCGAAGAGTACACCTCCGCTCATGAATTGTGGTTGGCTCTTATCGACCACTATGAAGGAAACAAGGAGCTCATGGATAACAAAAGAGACATGGTCCATAAAGAGTACGTCATGTTTAAGTGTTCGTTGCGAAAGCTTATCCGACCACATCAGTCGATTTCTGGGAGTGCTGACTAAAATGAAGAAAGTGGGAAATCCAGTTGCAAACTATGCATCAACCAAGAAGCTGCTAGACTCGCTCCCTAAAGAATGGAGTGTTCAGTGCATGATGATTAAGAGAACTTTCTTGACCAGCACAACTCCTGTCACACTCTCGGAATTGATCAACACTCTGAAAGCCTTTGAAATGGATATTGTCAATAGAGATGAACCAAACAAGGTATTCACAGAAACTTACTCAATCAGCTGCTGCAACCTCTGCTCCCAAGAATATGGCGTTTCTTGCTCCCATCACCTCATGTGAATTGAATCCTCAAAGTGCTGTCGAATCTTATCCCAACGCTTCCGCAAGCTCTGTAAAGGCCTCATCATCCTCCGAGAAGACTACTGTGGCCAGCGATGCTCAAGCACTTAATATATCCACAGAACATGTCGCTCTGTTTAATACCTTCTAAAGCAGCTATGAGGCTCTCATGTCGGGAGAATTGAAAAGAGATTTCCTCACAGTTGAGGACATGTATCAAGTGGATCCTGACGACATGGAGGAGATGGATTTGAAGTGGCAGATGGAAATGATCACTCTTCGATTGAAGAAATTCCAAGACAAAAGGGGAAAAAGGCTAGCTCTTGGAAAAGCTGGATTTGACAAGTCCAAGCTGAGATGTTACAATTGCAAAAATCTGGGTCATTTCAAGAGAGAGTGCCCATTGCTGAAGAACGAGAATGTCGAACTAAACCAGACAAAAAGGCCGGTGGCTATTGAAGGGAGTGACAGTATTGCTGAAAATAACCAAAAGGCTTTAGTTGTGGAAGATAATGACTGGTCAGAGGAAATAGCTGAGGCTAAAGGTGAAGTTAACAAAGCCCTCATGGCAAACATCTCCATTGTTTCTGCCATGTCTGCATCAAATTGTGTTGAAAAGCAAACCGCCAGGATTTTCAAAGATGACAAGGGTCTGAAAAGCATCATCAATCCTGTTGAACAAACTTCAGAGAAGGGAAAACAGAAAGCTTAGATGAATGAGTCGAAACCTGCAGTTCAAGAAGCCATCAGTAGCAGCAAGAATGAAGCGGTTGGAACTTCTACCACCGCCATGAAGTCAGAAACTGAGGATAAGGATTTGGTAAATAGCATACCATATGAATTTAAAGCGAAGCTGTGCTCCAAACCATGTTTGAACGTCGTGGCACACTACAAATCTCTCAACCGTGACATAATTAAAGAAAAAGAAAAGGTTTTGAAAATTAATCAAGAACTAAAAGAAAATGAAGCTGCATATCAATGAAAGTTGTATTCAACCATAGCTGAAATGGAGACTTTAAAAGAATTTGTTTTCAGAAAAGATTTTATCATAAATGATTTGACCGAAAAACTAGAAAAATCACAAAATGAAAATAACAAATTGGAAATCATTATTGATAAATGGAAAATTAGTCAAAAAGCACTAATTGATATTGTAATCTGCCAACGACCGACATTTATAAAGGATGGAATTGGATATAAAGATAAATTTGGAAACGAAAGAAAACTATTTCCTCCTTCGCACATCAAAAATTATGTCCCTATGCCATCTTCTCATCCTAAAAATAACTTAATCGATAAAAATGATCTTTTGGATCAAAATCCTTTTTACAAACCACAAAACAATACTAACATGTCTGAAAGCAATGCAGATCTGTGTGAGGGTCAAGAAGATGTGTGCGATGAGGAAGATGATTGTGGAGGTTCAAAAATAAGAATCGGTTACTCAGGCGACAGTTATTCAACAGTTAACTGGTTCGCCTGGAATTGTAATAAGACAAACAGAATTTCTATTCAGGATAACTTTAATAGTTTATCTAGGATGGATGACTATAACGGCTTTATGCCAAAATTGAACATTCGGGATGACTGTAATGGCTTCCGCCTACAATTAAGACTCACAACCAAGTGCATGCTGAGGTTGAGGGTCATGACTTAAACTCTGTATTTAATGATGAAAATGTTATGCTTGAATTTCCTGTATTTGTGCCAGAATTGAAGAAAAAACATATTTGGAAAGTTCCTTACAGAGGAAATTCCCGAGTTTGTTCCATCAGTTGCTGGTACATCAGAGACTGATAAAGACCTTACTGAAGAAAGCAATAGAGATAATTCAAGCACAACAACTTCAGAGAATGATGGAGAAATGTCAAATGAAATTCAAGAATCAACCTCGTCATCAGACAATGAGCACAGTGGGACAACTTCCATTCTGAAAAGCTTCATCCCTATGATTGAAAACGTAATCAAGTTGAAGGTGAAATCCATAAGAAACGACAACGGGACAGAATTCAAGAATCATACGTTTGTCTCCTTCTGTAAAGAAAAAGGAATTCGTCTTCAATACAGTGCTGCCATAACTCCTCAGCAAAATGGGGTAGCTGAACGCAAGAACATAACTCTCATCGAACCTGCTAGAACTATGCTTGTCGACTCCAAGCTTCCTATAATCTTCTGGGCTGAAGCGGTCAACACAGCAAGCTATGTTTTGAATCGTTTTCTCATTGTCAAACCTCACGGAAAGACAGCTTATGAACTACTTTTCAAAAGGAAGCCTCTGATAGATTTCTTCAGACCATTCGTACGTTCATGCACACTTCTCAACACTGAAGATAATCTCATTAAGTTTGAAGCAGTCGGTGACGTATGCTACTTCATGGGCTACTCATCTTCTCAAAAGGCATATCGAGTCTACAACAAATGGACCAAGATGGTGATTGAATTGTATTACGTTGATTTTCAAGAAGGAAACTCCACTAACATTGGAAGCGTGCCATTACTGAACCTGTCACTGAATCCAAGCCTGCAGAATCAACTCCATTAGAGCCATTGTTTGATCCTTCAGACATTGGTTTCACTCCTTTTACAACTCGTTTCACCCCAGCCTCTGCCTCTCCTACTCTTCCTATTATCGAAGTAAATGGTGACACATCGGCTAAGAATGCACCTGCACAAGATGATTCTTCTTCACAGCAGATTGTTGATGAACCACCTAAAGAAGACGAAACTCCAATTATCTACGTCGATGAACGTTTCTCTAATATGCCTCAACAAGTGGAAACTCACACCAACGTAGGGTACAAGACCAATCAAAACCATCCAATTGAAAATGTCATTGGTTCTGTTGAAGATGGAGTTCTAACTCATGGTCAAACTCATACCATCAACACAGGACTGTATGCAGCTTTTCTCTCACAGTCTGTCCCAAGAGATATCGAAGAAGCAATTCAAGACTCTAGTTGGGTACAAGCAATGCAAGAAGAATTAGCCCAATTTCAGAAACTTAAAGTCTGGGAACTTGTTGATTTACCAGATGGAAAGTATCCAATTGGTACCAAGTGGGTGGTTCGTAACAAGATGGATGATCATGGCGTGGTTATCAAGAATAAGGCAAGATTGGTAGTTCAAGGTTTTCGGCAGGAGGAGGGGATTGACTATGAGGAAGTTTTTGCACCGGTTGCACGCTTAGAAGCTATCAGAATCTTCTTAGCCTACGCTTCTTTCAAAAACTTTAAGGTGTTTCAGATGGATGTAAAGAGTGCATTTCTATATGGGAAAGTGAAAGAAGAAGTCCAAGTATGTCAACCTCCAGGTTTTGAAGATCCTCATTTCCCTACAAAATACTATAAGCTTCACAAAGCTCTCTATGGTCTTCATAAAGCTCCTCGAGCATGGTATGAGACTTTGTCAACATATCTTCTGGATTGTGGGTACTCAAGAGGAAAAATAGATATGACTCTCTTCACCAAAAGGATTGGAGATAATGTGATGCTGGTGCAGATCTACGTAGACGATATCATCTTTGGGTCAACTGATGAAGCTCTTTGTAGGGAGTTCGAGCAAGTTATGGAGGCAAAATTCGAGATGAGCATGATGGGAGAGCTTACGTTCTTCTTGGGATTGGAAGTGAAGCAGAGAGAAGATGGAATTCTCATTCATCAGGCTAAGTACAATAGAGATATTCTCTCCAAGTACAACATGAATGATTGCAAATCTGCCAGCACTCCCTTTGCTGCTCAAACGGAACTTACTTCAGATCTTCAAGGGAAACCCGTGAACAAATCTTTCTACCGATCTATGACAGGCTCGTTAATGTATCTGACCGCACGCAGGGCTGACATTATGTGGGCTGTCTTTCTCTGTGCGTGATTTCAGATGGATCCGAAAGAATCTCATGAAGTTGCTGTCAAAAGAATCTTTCGCTATCTGAAAGGAACTCATAAGCTTGGTTTGTGGTATCCTAAAGATAGTAATTTTGATTTAGTTGCTTATTCTGACAGTGATCATGCAGGTTGTAAAGTTGACAGAAAGTCTGTCTCTGGAGGCTGTCAATTTTAGAAAATCGTCTCATTTCGTGGCAAAGCAAAAAGCAGACAACAGTCTCCACATCTACTGCTCAAGCTGAATACACGGCAGCTTACAGTTGCTGTTCTCAAGTTCTATGGATACAAAATCAGTTGTTGGATTATGGAATCAACGTTATGAAAACTCCTATAATCATCGACAATGAAGCGTGTCTTGGAATTGTGAAGAACCCTATCCACCACTCCAGAACAAAACACATCGAAATTCGCATTCATGCGATCAGAGATGCGTATGAAAAGGGATATATTCAAGTGGTGCCTGTGGATACAATGCAACAGAAAGATGATATATTCACGAAACCCTTCAATAAAACTCGCTTCAACCAGTTGGTAACCTGGTTAGAGATGGTCAATTTCCTTGAGTGGAAGTGACTAAAAAATATATAATAAATTTTTTTATAATCTCATAAAATGTGCCCAACAAAAAGATTTTCTGCAAATCTAAAATTTCTTTTCAAGCAATGAATTCTCGAAAATAAAATTTTAAGGGGGAAATATTCCAGAAAATATTGTTGAAACAAGAATCCTTGTTTGATTCCTGCATGAGAAATGATAGAAAAACTGTTGTCACTTTGTTTGATCTTAAAACAGAAATAGATTGAGGCCCCAAGCAACGACGTGTCAATAAATTCAACAATACCTTGAAGTAAACTGCGAAAAGGAGGCAAAAGCTAATGATCACACAAGAATTCTGGATACGCACAAAGTTGTGCAACTTGCGGGTAACACGTTGCGGCGTATGGCTTAATGGTCTTAAATCTTGCGTTAATAGATTGCCAAAGTCCGAGATTTTGGGTCTTTATATTGACTAATCATTCGGGGATAACATAGTTGCTCTTCTGCTGCATCCAGATATATGCTGACCTAGACACAATTATGATATCTTTACAAAAGAGCCAATGCGGCCAAAACCCTACACAAATGAAGCTCTCATTGAGAATCATTCAAGTACTTAAATTGTACCGTATATGGTATCTGTCATAGCCCTCGTTAGACTTTGGTCTCTTTGCTGTACGGAAGTACAGACCTGATCACCAATTGTCTAACGTTGAAATTTCTAAAACGAATGAGGTCAATATACTTACCTGCTTTGAGGAATCTTTGCGCATACCTTGATCGTGGGGGTATGTCCCGATGTGGGACTCACGGGCACAACATTCTGACAGTTCAACATGAGTGGGGGAACATCGAATTTATTGTCAATATTACCACAACATGATAAAAGATTCTCTGATCGCATGATGAAAGATATGTGCATAGATTTAAAAGGACAAACATACTGACAGTTTTTCTTGTGCCTTGATTATTCAAGATATTTAATATTCTATCTAATCTAACAAAGTGTTACCAATGTTATCTTCTACAGGAAAATCACAGGATTCGAATCAGTAAGCTTATGTTTTATGTGAAAAAGGAAGCTTCCGTGTCCTAAAAATAATTTTCAGAATTCAAATTGCAACTTTCCATTTTTCTTAAACTTATTTTTAGATTTTTGCACTACTTTTAACCAAAAAGGGCACATTTTCAAGAAAATTGAGATTTTCTAGCGTAATTATTTTCAAGATTCTTAGACTTGAAGAAACCTTAAAAAATCTCCAATGCGGCGTATTTATTAATCCGACGTATTGATTAAATACGTTGGAAGGTAGATTTGTATACATACTTCATTTTTCATTTTGTGTAAATATTTTCAAATTCAAAACCACACATCATCTTCTTCTTCAACCGAAAACCCACTTACAACATTCAATCTTCACTTAGTGAATCTGAACAGAATCGATATCGGTATGATTTCGATATTCATATGTTCATTGTTCAATGTTTGAGTGTGTTAAATCATCGTTTTTAGTCTCTGTTGTGTGTACATAGATACACTGATCTGGTTCCTTCCGGTTTTCAACGGTTTATCAAGAAAATCTTGAATCTAGCGTATTTAGTTTGAAGATGGTGTAATTAAATTTGAAGATAGCGTATTTGTTCAGGATAACAGTTGGCGGATTTAAGTCTTGAACGCGAGTTCAAGCAACCGGCGTATTAGACAAATACACCAGTCAAGCTAGCGTAGATAAATATCTACGCTGGCTTTACTTAAATTCGCTGATCTTTGATCAGTGTAAATAATTCTACTTTGGCGTAGTTTTCTTTTGGTCTTTTGTACATAACAGGGGCATGTCCGGCGTAAATGAAGTCAGAAACCAGCGTATATAGTAGCGGATTTATTACTTGTTTATTTTATTTTAAATTTTTATTCTACTTTTATTCACTATATAAATGTATTCTGTATATATATATATATATATATATATATATATATATATATATATATATATATTTTTTTCTTTTTCGTTTTTAAATTATATATTTATATATTTATACATAAATCTAACTTGGGTCGTTTTCACATTTCAGGAATGGCTCAACCATTAGTATGGGACGACACAAGAAAACACAATCAGCCGATCACTCTAGTTCCTCCGGAGCCAGATTTCGAAGATGTGATGGACTGGCTGTCACGGAGCAAAATTAGTTATGCAGTCCAAGCAAATCCAACGATTTACTCAATCCACATAGAAGAATTCTGGTGGACTGCAAGGGTAAGAACACTGAACAAGGTCAAGCACATCAGCGACAGTGCGAAACAAAGAGATAAAAGTGACTGAGGAGAGGATTCGAAAGGTTCTGAGCCTCGGAGACAACGCCAGTGACCCATTAAAGCTAAGCAAAGAGGCAATTCTAGAAGGCTTTCGCGGGATGAACTATGTTGGAGATTTTCGCAACAAAAATGAGATTAAGAAGTCGGGGCTTACGAAAGATGGAGGTTCATTCTCCACACGTTCTGCATGAGCATTTTCCATAGAAAAGGTGGCTACGATGGGCTAAACTTAGAGTGGTCCACGAGAATGCTAAACTTGTGCACCAATCAGCCCTTCAACATTTCTGGCTTAATCTTCTATTGCATGATCGACAACGTTAACAAAGGTGTACGGGCAATGTATCCAAGATTTGTGCAATTGCTTATTGATGATCAGCATCAGAACCTACCACACGATGGAGATCTGTATCAATTTCAACTCCCCAAAGGAAGACAAATCACAGAGTTGAAAATAAATTGGATGTATCGTGAAGAAAGACTTCCAGTGGTTCTGGCTGTGTACAACAAGTATCGGAAAAAGGCAAGGAAAAGTAGAGAAGGTCGAAACGATCCTATTGATGCTGCAGAAGAGGTTGAATTAGAAAAAGAAATACCACTGGTTCGTAAGTGTAAAGATAAAGGTAAGAAAGTGGTCGAAGAGGAACCATCAAAGAAAAGAAGTAAGAAAGATGCACCCAATTCATAACGAATCATGGCCTATAGCATTCGTGCTGGATCAACGAGAGAAGAAATTGAGAGAATGCAATCCATCCACGCAGTTGCGAAGGCTGAGAAACGAGAAAGAAGAATGAAGAGAAGAGAAATGACAGAATCCGAAACTCCTGTGGTTGTTACGTCATAACAAGAATAGTTGGATCAATTTATGGAAGGGCTTTTGACTGATCCACTAGAACCCTCTCCAAGCGAGGCTGCTGCGTCAAAGAAAAGAAAAACAGGTGAAGGATTATCCGCAAACGTTCCACCCAAACCACCTGTATTGGCTCAACCTCCTCCTCAGCAAGTTCCCTCAAGACCCAGACCATTTCAAGAGCTTTATAACCGTGTATCCAACGAAATTGGTCTATTTCCTGCTAAGGAGTTCTGTTTGCTGAAGAATCAAGTGAATGATACTGATGTGCTAAAGAGAAAATTGAAAGAACAGAGAAAGAAGAATAAATAATTGCACTCTTACGTCCACAAGCAATCAGAATTCATCAGATTTCCACAGGAGGGTCTAGAAAAACTACATGAGCTAGTGCAGGAGCTGTATGGCGCTACAAATAGAAAGCCAAAGTACACGAATGAAGACATTTTCAATTTTGACTTATTTAGAGAAAGAGAACAGAAAAAGAAAGCCGACAGAGCCGAAAGGAAAAAGAAGCGTCTTGAATCAGCAGTTGATGTTAGTCTTGATGAAGACAATGATGAAGAGGAAATAGACAAAACCGAGATGCGCGCAAAGTTTCTCAAATGGGGGTTGGAAGATGATGTGATGTATGAGATGGATGGCGGAGAAGAGTTCGAACTGCAGCATACAGAATGGTTTAAGAAGGAAAGAGTGAAAATGCCAGACTTTTATCAAGTGATCACGGTTGAAAAGACTGAGATCACAGATAAAATCATCAATTGGAAGTACTGCAATCTTACCGGATGGTTTGTGGTAAAACGACGGGGTGGAGTAATTCAATACTTTTGAAATGCCAACGACATGCAAAGCTTACCAACATGGGATATACGAGAGCTCAGCAGGCACGATCTGACAAATCCGACAAATAGCAGCATTGGCGGAGATCTGGAAAGATTAATTCAAAGAGAATGCATGCGTGGATTTTCAGTGTTCAAGCCTCAATGCACTAGAAGACGTGTGTGAAAGACAACCAAAGACTTGTTCACCGGAAGAGGAAAGATTACATGGGTCATCAATCCACGAAAGTTGTAACAAGAGTGAAGCTTCCTCCTGAACAACCTGTGACCTTCACGAACTTCAAGAAGTGGTTTTATGATGGCAAGACAGGTGAAGCAGTCATCAGGTCAAACTCAAATGAAGATATCAGTATCCTGGATCATATGGACGTATTTATGTTTTGTCTTTCAGATCTGAATGTTCTGTACTGACACAAGATTAATGTCGGAGCAGGAAACAAGTACCTAGAGGAAGGGATGCTTTTTCAAAGGGCAGTTGAGCACGTGCGAGCTCGAAAGATTGAAGTGATGGAAATTTTGCTCAGGATGGACGCAAAGAAAGAAAAAGAGGAATCCAGAAAGAAGAAAACAGCTGAGACTAAACCATCCTCTCCACTAAGCAAAGATCCATCATCTGACTCCGATCTTCAAATCATTCCACCACCTCCGACTTCATCCACATATGGAGTCACTACGGAGGGCCAACAAACCACAAGTGAAGCTATTATTAACCAACCCACTGAAGCAACAACCAACCAACATATCAAGCTGTGCAAGGAAAGGATCAAGGATCAGCCGCAGACCCTGAAGCTCCGGAACAAGACTGAAGAAGCTCAAGTATGCAACAGTCTAGGGGGATATTGTTAGGACTTTTTGAGACCGTTGATACTTGAGTATTAATAGTTTGAGCTGGTTTGTAATAGTTTGTTAAACTAGAAGGGTCAAAAATGCATTATGTGAAACTTTAGAACAAGGCGGCGTATTTATATTCCCATCGTATTTAATAAATATGCTGGGTAGTCAGATCAGTATATATATGTTCTTCAATGAATCTCTTGTCCAAGCTTCTTGTACATATTTTGGTGATTACTCTTGTGTTGTGATTCTTGTTATTGTGCTTAATCCGAATATCCAGGTGCTTTTATTGATTACATCTTTTTGGGATTTCATATACAACACTTGTTGTTTGATCCATTCAAGAATCTTCATCTTCATGGTGTGGTTTTTCTTAACTTTTACATACTCAAACAACTAATCTATAGTTGTTTGGTGATTACAAGCAACCATTATGATCCGAATCTGTTTTGGGACTCACAATAGATTTAAATATGAATTTGGTCATGTTATGGGAAGATTAGTAAGAAGTGAAATCAAGTTAATGGTATGTTTGAAAGACCTTGGGGACTGATTTAATCAAGCCAATTTTGAAATGGGTCGAATAAAAAGAAAGATCAGATTTGCAGGGGACAACCATAAGCTACGGTAACTTCACCATAGCTTACGGTGAAGTACAAATGATTGAAAAATCAACAACAGATACCGGTCGTAACCTACGGCTAATAGCCGTAGGCTATGGTGATAATGTTCTGTTTGTTTATGTTCAATTGCGTATCACTATTGTAAGCTACAATAGACGTACCATAGCTTACGGCGGGTATGAAATGCAAAGTGGAAGGTGTTGTAGGTTACAACAGGTGACTGTATCCTACGGTCAAAGGTTTCTGGTTAAAGGATCTAATGACCACGTAGGTTATGGTGGTGGAACCGTACCTTACGGCGGGCCCTGCCACAGTATAAAATTTTATTTTTGGGTACCCTATTGTGTCCCGAAATTTTGTAATCCCCAAAGGCCTATGTAGGGCCACAATAATACGAAATAACTAAGTTACCTGATCGTGTTTTGCAGAATGTGCGATGTGAATACGTAACTGAGAAGGGATAAGGATTTTCAATCTTTACAATTAGAATGTATGCATAGTACGATCCAACATGATTGTTGATGACAATAGTGAATAAGAAACCAAAGTCAATAGAATACAATAGCGATGGCATGAGTTAACGTATGATGAAGTAAAGTATGTAAGTTAACGAATGAAATGCATGTTGAGGTAAAGATGATAGGCAAATTATATATAAGTAATGATGAAGAAGCACAACAAGAAGCAATGAACGAGAAAATTTCAGAAGAAGTAGGGAAAGCCATTCAAGGCAACCTTCCTCAAATGGCTCAAGAAGTTGAAAGTCGTGTTTTAGAAGCGGCTGAAGCCATGATAGTGAGTAAAATGGAAGAAATGAAAGAGATGATAAATGAATCCAAACCAAGAAGGGAACTCGGAGGTGCATGTATAAAGAGTTCATGGCTTGTAACCCCTTACCATAAAAGGGGGAGATTGATCCTATGGCATGCCAAAGGTGGATCTCGAGCATGGAAGCGGTATTTATAAGAAGTCGATGCGAAAAAGAGGATCTGGTGATGTTTGCAATGAGCCTACTACAATTCTAAGCTAAGGATTGGTGGGATGCCTATTGTAAAGAGGTGGGAGAAGATAAGATCCAAGTCTTAACATGGTAAGAATTTAAGGAACCCTTCTTAAAATATCATTGCCCGCAATCTGCTATCGACAGAATCCAAGAGGATTTTCTGCGTCTTTTTCAGAAAGACGAATCAATCGACGAGATCACAAACACCTTCCTCGACAAGCTGAAGTTTTGCCGAGAAGTAGCGGGAATAGAAAGAATGAAGATAATTCATTATCATGACATGTTGAACGCTGAATATCGAGAGTTCATAACTCCCACTAAATGTGAAACCCTGAACGAGCTCATCAATTGGGCCCGAGATAAGGAAATCAAGTCGAAAGGATAAGTGGAGAGGGGTGAGAAGAGAACATATGAAAAGTTCCCCAACTCGAGCCCGTCACAGAAGCAGAAGTTTCAAGATTTTGGCAAGAAGGATAAAAGAAGGGTGGCATACCCAAATGTAAGAGTTGTGGGAAGCTTCACATGGGAGAGTGTCTAATGGGTAAGAAGGGATGCTACAATTGTGGTCAAGAAGGACACCCGTACTATAAGTGTCCTAATCCCTCGAGAACATGCTTCAACTGTTTCCAACCAGGACACATTAAAGCCGGATGTCCAAAGCTTCAACACAGAACGGGCAAAGAAGGAAAGAAAGAAGAAGCTCCAAAGGCTCGAGGCAGAATGTTTAAGATGTCTTCTGAAGAAGCTAAGGCACTTATGAATGTTGTGTCAGGTATATTTTATAAATTTGATGCCCACCTATGTGTTATTTGATACCGAGGGCTAGTAAGTCATTTGTGTCAAGTGATATTATATGTCACCCATCATTTAGAATAGAAAAAATGTCGATACCCTTAGAAGTAGAACTAGCCGATAGCAAAAGCTATCTATTACATGAAATAGTTACAAGATAACAATTGAAGATGAAGAATTCGATATTGACCTCGTCCCCATTATCTTGGGGGAATTCAAGGTAGTGGTTGGTATGGATTGGTTGTCTTGGCATCATGCCGAAATCCAATGTGAAGGTAAGACCATTCACGTGACGACGCCTAGTGGCAAACAGATAATTGTGCATGGGGAAAGAGAAATAAAACCTACATTGTGCACCCTTATCCAAGCGGTCAAATACGTCCTAAACGGGAGTACAACATACTTAGCCTATGTGGTGGATGCCCACCATGGGGCCCCAAGATTTGAAGAAGTGAAAATTTTAAATGAATATCCTGATGTGTTCCCGGACGATTTACCGGGGCTTCCACCCGAACGAGAAGTAGAATTCGGATTAAATTACATCCAGGTGCAAATTAAATCGATTAGCTCCTACCGAGCAAGATGGCGCAATGCGAATGTGAATAGATTACCGAGAGTTAAACAAATTGACAGTTAAGAATCGTTATCCCTTGCCTAGAATTGATGACTTATTCGACCATTTGCAAGAAGCGAGTTGGTTCTCAAAAATCGATTTACGATCAGGGTATCACCAACTTCGGGTACGTAAGGAAGATATAGCCAAGACTGCGTTTAGGACCCAATATAGACATTACGAGTTCTTGGTAATGTCCTTTGGGTTGACTAATGCACCAGCTGCGTTCGTGGATTTAATGAGTCGAGTATGTCGGAATATGTTAGATAAGTCTGTGATAGTCTTCATGTAAGAAGGGATCGCATCTCCTCTTATGAGCACAAGACCGATTCGACTCAGCTAACAGAGGCAGAATTCATTGCTAGCGAGTTGGACAAACAAACAATCAAGTATGCTGCTTAAACGCCTTTGCTTCGTATATTAATATACGTGAAAGTTACAGACGAGTAAACAACTGGATAGGGCTTCGCCATAGTTACACACCAACAGATGTCCAACACAACACTCAAGCTCCACTATTTATAGGCCAACATGGCTTGCACGAGGAGTGAGGTTGTTTGGCTCGTGCGAGTGATGCCTCGTACAAGTGACAAGATGTCACTTGTATGAGCCACAATATTCACTCGTACGAGTCATACATAATACCTAAAGTATGACATATTCTAAGCCCTATATACACAATTGACATATGGCGATAGACATTATGCACCAACACTTCATAGATGATATATTGGTATACTCCCTAAGTGAATCCGATCATGCCTGCCATTTGCGTGAGGCGTTAGAAACGCTTCGCAAAGAAAAGTTGTATGCTAAATTTTTCAAGTACAAATTCTGGTTAAGAGAAGTGCAATTTCTCAGTCATGTGATAAATGAAGAGGGTGTTCAAGTAGACCCTTCTAAGGTAGAGGCCGTAAGGAAATGGGTTCCTCCAAATAACCCAAGTGAAGTAAGAAGTTTCCAGGCTTAGCCGGTTATTATAGAAGATTTATTCAGGATTTTTCTAAGGTAGCTTTGCTCATGACTAAGCTAACGAAAAAGAATGAAAGGTTTGATTGGGGTACGGATCCGGAGAAAGCCTTTTAGACCTTGAAGGAAAAACTTTCAAGTTTTCCGGTGCTAGTATTACCTGATGGTGCGGAAGATTTAGTTGTGTACACGGATTCTTCGCATCAAGGTTTGGGATGCGTCGTGATGCAAAGGTGTAAGATCATTGCCTATGCCTCTAGACAACTAAAACAACATGAGTGTAACTACCCGACTCACGATTTGGAGTTGGTAGTGGTAGTATTCGCCCTGAAGATATGGAAGCATTACGTGTATGGAACGAAGTGCATGATTTACTTAGATCATAAAAGCCTCAAATACTTCTTCGAGCAGAAGGATCTTAATATGAGGGAACGAAGATAGCTAGAACTTATTAAAGATTACGATTGTGACATCCATTATCATCCCGTATGGCTATGTCGTGGCAGAAGCTCTAAGTCTAAAGGAAAACCCGCCCCCTATTCGGGTAAAATCAATGAAAAGGATAATTACACCTAACCTCCTCGAAAGTGTACGAGAAGTTCAGATCAAGTCATTAAATGTGGATGATCCAAGGGAAGAAAGAACTAAAAGATTCACACATAAGATGGAAGAGAATGCGAACGGGATTAAAATAAGCTATGGCCTAATCTGGGTACCTTGGCGTTGTGATGTAAAGGAGTAGCTCTTTGAGGAAGCTCATAAGTCACGATACTCGGTTCACCCGGGAGCTACGAAAATGTATCGAGATTTAAGAAAGAATTATTGGTGGCTGGGAATGAAGCGCGATATTGTTAAGTACGTCACGAGATGTTTGACATGTTCTCAAGTAAAGGCGGAACATCAGAAACCGTACAGGAAGTTGCAACCTTTGGAAATCCCGGTGTGAAAGTGGGAAGACGTGACCATGGACCTCGTAACTAAGCTTCCGAGAACGAGGAAGGGGCATGATGCCATATGGGTCATTGTCGACCGTCTCACTAAAATTGCCCATTTTCTACCAATTTGAGAAACTTATCCCTTAGAAAAGACGGTGAAAATATTTGTGAATAAAATTATATCCCGTCATGGAGTGACCGTATCCATTGTGTCAGCCCGGGATACGCGGTTTACCTCCCGTTATTGGCAAAAGTTCTATGAAACGATGGGTACTAAATTGCACTTAAGTACCGATTATCATTCCTAAATGGATGGTCAGTCAGAAAGGACCATCCAAACGCTTGTGGATATGTTAAGAGCATGTGTTATGGATTTTGGGGTAATTGGGATGAACATCTACCATTAGTGGAGTTCTCGTACAACAATAGCTATCACCATAGCATCCAAATGGCACCATAAGAGATGTTATACGGACGAAAATGTAGATCTCCTGTGTGTTGGGGAGAGTTTGGGCAAAGAGAGCTTGCACCAAAGGATGTGGTAACTAAAACAAATGAAAAGATTGACCTTGTACGAGCATGTCTGAAGGCGGCACAAGACCGGCAGAAAACATACGCGGATAGTAGGAGGCATCCTATTGAATTTCAAGTGGGAGACCCTGTTTTTCTGAAAGTCTCCCCTTGGAAGGGTAAAATCCGTTTTCACAAACGGGGAAAGTTGGGACCACGTTATATAGGACCTTTCAAGGTCCTAGCACGGGTCAGAAGAGTAGCTTACCAGATCGAATTACCCCATCGTTAGATGGAATACACGACACATATCACGTGTCACAATTGAGAAAGTGTCTTGCAGACAAAACGGCTCATGTACTTCTAGGTGATGTTGAGTTAGTCGGACGAATGAATTACATTGAAAGGCCGATAGCCATTAAAGACTCCAAGGTGAAGAACTTACGCAACAAAGCTATTAAGCAAGTGTTAGTACAATGGCAACATAGAAAGGAATCCGACCTTACATGGGAGTTAGAGGAAGAAATGCAAGAGCATTATCCATCACTATTTGTTGTAATGTTAGGGTGAACTTGTAACACCCCATATTTTATATGTTCAATTATGATATTATATGTACGATGTCGTAATGGTAGATGGTGCTTTTAGACTAAATCAATAATGATAGTCAGTTAATTATGTTAGTAAGTTTAGTTGTCTTGGATGAATAAAGTTAATCAAGAGAAAGGTAACCTAGATAATAGTTAGGTACTTAAGTGACATGTTCTAAAAACATGAAGGGCTGATGTGACACTTTGGAAAGTGAGGTTTTAAGAAAGAAAAATGCAGAAATGTTGGATAGGTGTGTGTGTGTGTCGTGTAAGAGAAGAGGAGGAAAGGGTTGAATGAGAACTTCACAAATAGCACACAAAACCTGCAAATCAAAGGTGTTCAATGGCTGGAAATTGATGCATGAAGTGAAATTATTGATCATCTAGTTATTCTTGACATAAGTAAGTTACAATTTATGATTCCGATTGGAAAAATAATGAATTGTTGGCTCTCTACTTAATGCAAGTATAAGATAGAAGCATGGAATTAAAAATGTTGGAATGACATTATAGGAGTAAACGAAGAGAGCACGAGCCAATCCGGGTCACAAACAAAGCAAGATAAAGGTAAGTTCATACGAACTTTGTTTTATATTATTACTAGTTTGTTAGTTATAGTTAAAGGTATGGAAATGCGAAATGATGAATATAGAAGGAACTTGTTAAACAATAGTATTGTAAAGCATGTGCATTGTCCCAATGCAAAGGGGTCAAAATGAATAGCTAGAAAGGTGATTAAAATTATGAACATAATGACTCGTTGTTAACGTGTCAATAAGGATGAAAAGTTTGTTGTATGGACCCGTATGATTGGGTCGGATGAATTATGTATTTGGTGTTATAAGAATGAAAACTACGATTTCGTTGTAGGCGAAATACTTACAAGTAAGGAATGTAAGTAGAAAGGATGTTACAGCATCATAACCTTGTTACAGATCAATTAAGGAAGGAAAGGAAGTATGAAATTTTTATGTTAACGAGTCATACTAACAATCGCATTTGTGTTGTGTAATTGCAATCTTGATAATGGCGTGCTTGGAACGAACACACCGCATCGACCCTTTACGCGCTTCCGACTCAACTTCTGATGTTAATGGGTCAAACAGATACTTTTGGGATGTAAATGCTGTTTTAAACACTTATGTCTTCGTGTGTAAACTAAAAGTTTGAATTTTGATATGGTAGTTTAGGCTATTGCTATTAAGTGTTCAAATGAGCTTTTGGTTCGTATACATAGAAAAGAAGATTTTTGGTCAAATATTTTATATTACGTTATGAAAACTTAAATTGTATAACTATTTGACCTTCGATGTAATGGGCGTTACAAATAATTACACAACACAACGTACGGTAATTGGCACGTAAGGTTTGGAAGCGTGAGTTGACAACCGCGACATATGATACACCCAAAAATGTGTATTAAAAGAAAGGTGAATTGTACGATTTACTGACTGTTTGCGTTAGCGGTTCCTTGAAAAACCAAGCGTTCGGATGGGATTTGGTGAGCTTGAAGCAACGAGCTTATCCTAAAACAAGGGTTGGAGATATACTAAATAGATGAATATTTGCGCTATTTGTTTGCTAACTTATGGATTATTTAATAGTTGATTTTTAAATAAGATTATTTAATTTCTTAGATTTACTTTTGATTTATAATAGAAACTAGATTATAAATTTTACAATCTGGTGTCAATTTTAATGAAGGGTTTAAAGGAAATTTATTATTATTATTATTATTATTTTATATATATATATATATAATAAACAGAAAATTATTTATTATTATTATTATAATTACTATTATTAACCCCACCCTATATATATATAATAATAATAAACAGAAAAGATGGCAAATTGACAAGACGGGTTTGAACGAATGGAATTCGCAAGTGAGCAACCAGCTGCGTGGAACCGAAGGCTGATTGAGAGGATCGAAAGCAAGGTATGTGCCACCCGCGACGTACTATTTTCTGTAAATCGAGTAATAACAAAGTGGGTAATTTTAGTTCATATTTTTAACAAAGAATTTGAAATTAAGTAATATTTAATTAGTTAATTATTATGATTTGCTAATCCACATGTGATCTATCGCAGGTACAAGGTTTTATGGTTTTTTTATGTTTATATGTTAGGATTTGGAAATCACGTCTTTTTTTTTTTGAACGGCTAACTGCTTTTCACGTGTAAACCCACCCTCTCGGAGCTATGTCCAAAGGCTGACTACTCGACCACCGCTAGAAAGCGTAGCACACCCCTGATCGCAGAAACCCCGTGGAACAGGTAAAACTGTGCCCCCCTTGGACTCGAACCTGAGTAAAACCCAGGCCAAGCCTTCACTGAGATGGGAACAACCACTATGCTATAGTGGAGGACCCGGAAATCACATGTCTTATGTGGATTTATATTAAGAAGATGTCAGTCATTGTTTTTCTTAATCATTAACAAATGTGTGATTAGATTGTATTTATAGAGACTATGTTGGTAACTATCTAAACAACATCATAGAATTTGTTTTATCGGTTACGTATCATTAGGTCAACTAGATCAGTTTCCTAAGCTTTACAATTACCTTTTTACCTAATTATTAATGGGCTATGCTTATGTGGCTTTCAGTTAGATAAATTAACTTGGTTAATCATTATGCTTCTAATACCCAAAACCTGGGTGTGATCATCTTCTATTACTTGTTTTCAAATCAGTCAGTTTAGTTTCTATTTATTTCAATTAATCAAATTAACCAAATAAAATATCAATTTTGTCACAACCCGACCCGCGACAGATTACGTGACCGAGGTATTATTGATTGTTCATAGTTTATGAAAAGATATTAAAAGTTTAAATATTATTAGTATTCAATTGAACAATGTCTCGAACAGATAATTCAAATAATATTTTGAAACAAACGTAACATAAAATAATTCGTTTATTTCTCTAAGGTCTCATCCTACGTGCCCTCATCATCAACCGCTTCAAACCTGATTACCTGTATGATGTGTAAAATTAGTTTTTGGGTCAACATATGTTGGTGAATAAATCTTATTGTTTTAAATAAAATTGCTTTTGTTTATTTGTTTTAAGAAAAAATGTTACTTGCGAGTCCAATGATAATTAAATAATGACGATAAATGTTAATAATAAATAAATACTCACAACCGACCGACCAAACGACACTGTAATTGTAACAACTGAACTAAACATGACTACACTGTAATATATAAGAATCAAGCCCAGTAACGAACGAATCTAAATGATGTGTCGATACTAGAATATAACCCATGGCGTTGGGGAACCTAGTCTGCCTGATGGATCCACTGAATATTGATTAGCGTCACCTGATTAGCGACAACGGTTAGTGACTGAAACAATGAACAAACAACAACAATCACATAATCACAAATTGTATTGGTAAAAAGAATACTAAATTTAAGAAGATGAGTAACTGGGTTTTTGGCTCATAAGCTTCTACTCTATTATTTGGATACTAATTGCTTATTTTAATGATATTATTAGATTATTTTACCTTAATATACAGTATATATAAAAGTGATTTAAATCGATAGTTAACTTTAAAATACTTACGCGAATAACACATTGCGGGAACATCAGTTGTGGTAATTTCGTTAACCAACCCAAGGGTGAGGCCTAAACTGTAAATGGAAATTATGGTTACTAAATCACAAAACGTATTTTATAACAAAGTATTTTATTGTGATGAAAGATCTAAACCAACATGCGTATTTAATATAATAATGTTTCCTTTTTTTATTTAGAAAAAAACTTTTCAATTAAAGAGTTAAATACTGGTATTATTATGATAACTAAATGTGCAAGGCCTAAACTTATATTGGGATGAATCCTAGATGTAACCGATTAAAATATTTAGTCAATGATCTAAAGGTCTTCGACGCTGAACAATCAACGAGACAACGAATCATATTGTAAAAATAATGTTAATAGTTTTAATAATGAAGTTATAGGTCGCCTACTCGTCGAATACAACTTGTTTTGATTTTGCTTGTTTATAAGCCATCCTGTAGGACACTTATTATATCTATTCGTGAATTCGGTGGAGATCTCTAACAACGCAATCATGTGAGTGAATCTTACAACTCTTTTTTTCTTTAATTTACGTTTTTGGGGTGTATCATGTGGCGCTTTATATTATTATTTTCTTATTAATTACGTGCACTTACCATCTTGTGAAGTATATGTGTTATGTGTCATTGTTTACTTGGTGCATTACATTCATTTCAGACGTTAAATAATCATAGGCTCATCGGTTCCGCATTACCTATGAGCGAAACTTGACGTTGCCAACCATATGAGGTCAGCTCCGTTTGATTGAGCTTAGACCTTGTAGCAACCATAATACCGTGCAATATGTATACATTCATTTGAATCATTACAATTGATTTGTTTATTGTTTGAGGTTGGGTTATGAGGTTTGATATATGACATACAACATATTTACTTACATTGGTTAATGCACGTTTTCTCAATACACAAACTAGATATCTTATTTTCCTAATAACAACGAGTTTCACTCACCAACCTTTGTTGACCCAAAAATTTTTACACGTGATACAGGTGAACATGATGAAGAGAAGATTTGGACATAGGATGGGCCTCAGTTAACAAGAAACGAATAAATGTAGTTTAGTGGTTTGATGCGTGGTCGAAAACTGGTGTTCGATTATGTTTAAGTTTATGTTTTTACATAATTTTTAGTTTCGAATAGTCTACTTTTAATTGGAAATGTGTTTTGCGGGTCTAATGGAGTTTAAGGAGCTATTCGAGAGCTTTACGGAGCATCAGGACAGAAAACGGGTCAACCGGGTGCGAGAAATGGCCGAAACAGACATCACCAAAAGCAAGAACCGTCACCGACGCCCTCCTGGGCCGTCGGCGACGCCTCCGAGATATCTCTGTCGGCAAAAATTGTCCGTAGGAAGTGGATAGGGCGTTAGAGAAAAATCAGAAGATCCACGGACCGTCGGCGACGCCCCTTCTTGATGCCAGACGCGAAATTTTCTTGTTTGTTGTTTGGAGACGGGTTATATCAATGTTTTTGGCCATTTTTGGGAGTTATGTGAAATTGGAGTTTGAAACATCATCTTGGAGCCAAGAACACCCCAACCTTCAATTCTAATCCATCCAAATCATACTCAACCATCCGAATCATCAATCCATTCGGTCCTAACCCTAGCCTACCATCATCCCCTCCATCATTCATCTACACACACCATCAAACCTAACCCCTAACCATCATCCATCACTATCATCAAGCTTCAAGATATTCATGTTCAAGTCTCAATCATCCGGCGATCTGTTCCGTTCACCATGAGCGGCTAGTCTCTTCGGGTTTCACCCCGGTGTAGGTTTTTGTAAGTTTCTAGGGTTTGACATTGTTTTAAGTTTTGATTTGTGACAAATTGTAGTTTGATTTTGAAACTTAAGATAATTGTCTTGCATTTGTATCGTATTCGTAACTAGTCGCGTGAAGATTAAATTTGACTTTGCGAAATGTTTATGTGCAATTTTGCCTTCTCTAGGTTAGAGTTTACATGATCTTGGTAACGAAGTGCATTGTAGTCCGTTGTTTATGACGTCGATAGCTTTTGGCACCTAAGCCACGCAACACTAAATTCTTTGGTCATTTATGCAATTGAATTGAATTTAAAACGTGTACGAACCCTAGAACTTCGATTACCGAACGGGTGTGAACCTTGTTCTCCAATATTGTTATAATCATCAATTAAGTTTTTGTACAATCTTTCAAGTATTTGTCGTAAAATAATCAAACACAAATTTAGAGGTTTGATCCGACATCCCTTTTTAAACACACAAATTAATTAATCTCATATCAAGCTTGACAATCTTATTTATTCAATCACATCCGATCGCAAACCACAAACTCTTCGTGATTCGACCCCTTACTACCACTAACACATTGTTAAGGGTAATTAGGGCATATAAATATTATCTTTGACGGGAGCGACACTGCGATCAAATTTTGGCGCCGTTGCCGGGGAGTTCGTGCGCTTTATGTTTGAATTTGTTTGATTTCGTGATTAACTATTTTAAGTGCTTGTGTTCTTAATATTGTTTCCGCTTTTGTGTTACCGGGTGTATTACTTGTGCAGATTACATGTAGTGGATCATACATGGAAATCCGGGGGACCTCACAGTTAGTGTTCGAGCCGGAGATCGAGCGTGTCATTAGAAGGAACCTAGCCAATTGATTAGAGGCAACTCTTGTCTCTAATCCACCCAATACCAATTCACCACCTACACCATTCTTTGGACCCATTCCAATGGATAACCAAAACTCTAACCAACCTAACAATCAACACCAATACCATGATTGCCAACCCCAAAACCAAAATGTTCAAAACTTTCAATCGGGGGGGGGGGGGGTGGTGTTGGTAATAATTCGAGACCACTAACACCACCATTCCAAAATCGTGGTCGAAACCAAACCAATAGCCAACGTACACCCACACCTCCTCCTCAATACCAACATCGACAAAACCCATTACCACCCAACCTCAACAACCGAAATGTTAACACCAACCGTGGAGTTAACCAAAATCGTGGCATTCCCACAAACGAAGCTCGATTTCTCGATCTTGACGAATTGAGAAACAACATTCCCGACGATGTACCTTATAGTGTTCCCGGATATCAATCATCGGAACATGTGAGTATTCATTCGGAATACTCAGATGATGGCGGGAATTATAATGAGCGGTTTGAAGATGACGCTTGGGGGAATGAAAATGAAGGGAATTTTTATCAGGATTGGGGTTTTGACTATGAAGAGGGTGGTTATCAAAATACCAATTTTGTGGGGAATGACGATGGATACGGGTATGATTATGGTCGAGACGAAGGCTACGGGAATAATCGTCAACCATGGAACAATCAAAGGAACCGGGATTACGGTAACAATAACAACAATAGCATCAACCATAACCGAATTCCGTAATTCGTGGGCGGTGGTAATCAAATAGGTGATAGGGGTGGTGATCGAAGGGGCAACAATAGATCGGTGAATCGAAAGGTCAATGGTCCATGACGTCAACTGCATCAACAAGCTCCGCGAGGTGCAAATGGTCGATTTAGACCGGTGGTGACCGAAAACGACTCACCCATTGTTCCTACTCCTCGTGGGAGAAGGGCTTTGATTGTAAACCCAATTACATCAACATCCTACCTCACTTTAATGGTAGGAAAATGACAAGCCGTACACGCATTTGGTGGAGTTTTTCCGCCATATGTGGCACTATTAGGGGTCATGATTTTGTTCTAGATAGGTTAAGTTGCATTTGTTTCAATTCTCCTTGAAAGATAAAGCTAACAGTGGTTTCTCACACTTTCGGAAAATAGTATTCACATTTGGGCAGAAATGTAACAAGTGTTTCTTGACGAATACTATTTGATAGCAAAGACCAACGATGCAAGAGATGAAATTCGTCATTTAGACAATTACTAGGGGAGTTGCTACATGAGGCGTTGACACGTTTCAAGGAGTTGGTTTGGAAGTGTCCCTCATCATCAAATTCCGAGATGGGAATTATTGAAATGCTTTGTAAGGGGATTGGACGTCGATGATCACAAGTATTTGCAATTGGCAAGTAATGGTACTTTGTTGAACAATCATGAGGAAGACGATTGGGATTTTTTGGAAGGATGAGCAAGAACTCTAAAGCAGTTGCTATGGCGGACCGATCCAAAAAGCATCCCATCTTTCGATCTAGATTCAAGTGCCAAGGATCGAATCGTTACTTTAGAATGACAGTTGGCCTGTATGAAGAAAAAGGATGTAGGGGCGGTTCATTTTGCGGTATGCGAAGATTGTGGCGACATTGGTCAACGGACCGAAGAATGCCAAGTGAGTATGGCACATACCACCGAGGAGGTGAGTCAAGTGTATGGGGATCAAAACAATTTAACATGAATTCCGACAATTATTACCCAGGTTTGAGGAACCATCCTAATTTCAGGTATGGTAACGCCTCAAATCAAAGTGGAAATCAAGGTAATCGATGTACCAAAATCGTCAAGGTGGTAATCAAGGGGGTACCAAAGAAATTATAACCAAGGAAGTGGCCAAGGGTATCAAAATCGTGAAGGTAATTAACAATGGGGCTACAACCAAGGTGGTAATCAAGGGGGTACCAAAGAAATTATAACCAAGGAAGTGGCCAAGGGTATCAAAATCGTGAAGGTAATTACCAATGGGGCTACAACCAAGGCGGTAATGGCGGTGGTAACTTAAATTCTCAAATGGGTGGTGAAGATTCCTAAAACTCTAAACTGGATGCAATCATGAATGCCATCACTACTTCAAATCAAGAGATAAAGTTGGAGATGAAAAAAGAGTTTGAGGTATGTGACAAATTGCGTAAGGCATTGGAAAAGCAAGTGGGTCAACTTGCGGAAGAGATTGTTACCACAGTGAACCCTAAGTATCAAGGGTCTGGCTTGAAGAACACACATGAGGTACCTATAAATAAAATTTCATTACGTAGTGGTCGAGTCATTGATACCGGTGTAGTGTCACCATCACCCAGTTTGTTGAAGGGGTGGTGAAAGATATTAGTGATGATGAAGGAGTTGACGGTCAAACAGGTCAAAACGGAAATGTTTCTAAAAGTGACAAAAACACACCCGTTTTGATCGTCCTTGTTCCAAAGGCTAAGGAAATAGGTGTGGAGGTTAATACCACCCCTGTAACGCTTCACATTTGTAACTTTCCGTTTTTAGAAAGTTTGCTTCGTGTTTCTATAATTGGAAAATCCAAACCTTGTAATCGTAGTTCATTTCCGAATCATTGTAAATCTAAGGCTTTGATTGTAATCAAATTGATCGATTATACGCAATTCACAATCTTTATACACAATTATATCTATGATCATACACGCATTCGTTACGCGATTTCTAGCTTCGAATCAACTTGCATATTCCTATCATATATTCATGAAAGTTAAACGTTTCAAATCAAGCAAGCAATCAACAAGTTAAACACAAAATGCATAGACTTTTGGCACCATGATTCTTGTCACACTTATGTTAATTATTTGCAAGACATGTTTATGGATACATAACACCTTTAATCATGTTATAATCTTCCAAAAAAACACTTCACACTTGGTTTATATATAAAATACATTATTTAAATAACAATTAAAACTATTTATATAAATTAATTAACAAAAAAAGAAGACAAGGCAGCTTGCAGCCGCAAGCTGCCAATTCTTTGTTCCCTCCTTGTTTCAATTCAAAAACTCACCAAACCCCATTAAATGCAACCCTAATCAAACCCTAATCCCTCCTCTATATAAACAAGCAATCCCCTATCTATTTCCCACTTTTACAAGCCTCCAAACACTCCAAAAATTCTCTCAAAGTTCAGAACTTTCTGCTGAAACACTTCAGCTTGCAAGTGAGTTGCAACTCACTTCCTTCTTTGTTTAAACCTTGTTTCTTCTTCTAACACCCTTGGAAAACCTCTAGGAAGGTTCCCACAAGTTTTCTTGGGCAAACTAAGGTGAAACCTCACCATATTGTGGTCCAAAAGTGTGTGAAACTTTCTGCCCATTTTTATCTTTTCAAACTTTAAAAGTTTCAAAGTTTTCTTCATGTTTTCTTCCTCAAAAATGTTTGCTAAGCCCCATGGGATGTTATCATAGGTTTTCCATGGAAAAACAAGGTGGAACAATACCATTTTTAGGGCCAAAATTTCTGTTTTGGAAGTTAAACTTATAAACTTTTCTTGAACATGTTTTAATCTTAACAACTCTATGCTACTTGTGCCTCTAATCAAGTTTATGGTTAGTGAGCTAGCTAGACTTGTTCCATACAAAATCAAGAGGTATAACATGCCTCTAAACTTATGGTTTTTACTAGGGTTTCAAACCCACAAGTGTTGAACCATCCAAGCTTACAAGCTTGTGTTTGGTGAAGGTGTGATTACATGGAGGCCTTGGCTATCAAACTTTTCAATCCACCCCTCACTTGATGATTTCTATCCATTAAGCTATGGTTCACCTTGACTTGAGTAACAAGGCTACGACACACCCCCCAACGTTGCCATGTTCGGGATGCACGCACCTAGCTTGCTTATTCAGTTCGAAATGTAGCTTAGTGAAGTACTTTATTCATGACCATCCGAACTGTCCTTGTGGCAAATTGTGTATTGGTGAATCTTAAGAAAGAGGTTTAGGACGGTTATCCTCCTATCTCCATGCATGACTTTTATGACATCCATGACTTATATGACATCTATGATTTATATATGATAAACTTGTAATAATATATGTATGTAAATAGTAAATATAACCAAACCTTTGACGATGACCATATGGTTACTTGTCCTGATATTAGGTTATTTTATCTAAGACCTAACCATCGTTATGTTTCTATTGGACATGACCTATAAAAACACAAACACCCTTTGGGGCTTATAGTGTCAAAAACGAGCGTTACCGTATAAATAAATGCATTCGACTATACATACTTTTTGCATATTTTAAATTCCTAAAATTACCGAACTCCATCGTCATTCCAATACTCACACACCTACGTTTCCTTGTGTAGGATAACTCGGTGTTCGTCCTCCTAATCAATCTAAACGCTTTCACGGAATTAACTTTGCAAAACCATGAGTACACTCGACACCCTTTTTACGCTTTACACTTTTGGGTGCAACATGTAATCTATCATAAACACACTAATTCACACTTTTATTCTATGAAATCACACAAACATCCATCATACATGCTATATTTATGTGATACTTGAATTGTTTACTTGGTACATTCTTATGTGATACTAAATGTCATTAACTTCGATCAAGCCTCCCTTAACATGTATAGCACTATAGGAGTAACGCACTGCCCGTATTCTTGTGGTTATTGTTAAGTTTTTAAATCTATTATGCGGTACACTTGAGGATTGACTTGTAGTTCACATGCCTTGTTTACATTAACTCGTATACTAGCTTATCATGTGGATTTGTTTAAACGTTTTTACTACTTATACTATGTTATTATAATTGTGTACTCGCCAATACTTTGTTATTGAGCTATATTTTTTAACATGTTGCAGGTTGATGAGATTGATATGACGAAACTTAGTAGGATCGGCATAGAAACACGCTTAGAATGCTAAGTTAATTATTATGTTTTGTTGAACTTATATTGTTGTTGTTATTTTGTATTCAAATTATGTTGTATTTGACAATTTGATGAATGAAATGAAATGGGTTGTTTAATTAAATATTGTCACAATTAGTGTTATGATGTCTCGAGCAATCTCGTTCGTCTCACTCTGATATTTCCGCCATCGATTGGGGTGTGACAACTCCTTATCCCGAAGCTTTCTTGGGACCATCCAAAAAGGTAGTAAACAAACATGGTCCCCATCAAGAAGAGATGTGGGAAATTTTTAACAAGTAAAAATAAATTTACCACTTTTTGATGCTATCAGACAAGTGCCTTCATATGCGATGTACTTAAAGGATTTGTGTACTCAGAAACGAACTCACAAGTTTCCAAAGTAACTTGATTTGACTGAAAATGTGAGTTCAATTCTCTCGGGTGCACTACCACCTAAGTTACAAGATCTGGGGGTGCCTATTATCTCCACTCAAGTTGGAGAATTTAAAATGACAAGGGTACTTTTGAATCTTGGGGCGAGTGAGATTATTTTACTAGGTAGTCTACATGACCAATATGAGTTTGGTCCACTTCAAGCGGCAAACACCACCGTGGTGCTAGCCGATTTGACTCCCAAACTGCCCCGTGGGATAGTCACGGATGTAATTTTCAAAGTTGAGGACTTCTACTATCCGGTGGATTTTCTAGTACTCGATTACGTTTCGTTGGACCGAACCAAGCAACCAACGGTTATTCTCGGTCGACCAATTTTGGCAACATCCAATGCCCAAATTAATTGTAAAACGGGTACGATCGACATGACTTTTGGTAACCGTCGGTTGCGGTTAAATATCTTTTAAAGACTAATGGATATTGTGATGTTGTTGACGAGTGTATACCTCTTTGCGACATGGGTGTCGAGGAGGGAAACACAATAGAGGAATATTTTATGTTTGACAGGTTGAACAGAGACGAATCAGAGCATAGACGAAGAAGAGAAAAAATGGAGGTGATGGCGGTGAAGGACGGAAGACCAGCTTGGACACACCAAGTGGAAAGTCTTCCTGAGAAGATTGACACAAAGTTGAAGCCATTGTTGGTAGAGCCTCTGATTGTTGACTTGAAGGTGTTGCCTAAGCATTTGAAATATGCTTATGTGGGTGAGGGTAACACACTACCAGTCATTATTGCATCAAACTTGACCGGGGAGCAAGAAGAGAAGTTGATGGAAGTTTTGGTCACCAATAGAGCAACTACTGGGTGGACCATTGCAGACTTGAAGGGAATTAGTCCATTTGTGGTGATGCATAAGATAACACTGAAGATGGTATTGCTCCTTCTCGTGACACACAATGGAGGTTGAATTCGAATATGTGAGATGTGGTCAAGAAGGAGGTTCTAAAGTGGCTAGATGCGGGTATTATATACCCCACTTCTGATAGCCAATGAGTGAGTCCTCCGCAAACCGTTCCCATAAAGGCAGGCATTCAAGTCGTCATAAATGACGCAGGTGAAGAGGTTGCCACTCGGCCGATAACCGGGTGGCGTATTTGAATTTGTTATAAGAAGTTGAATTCTGCAACTTCCATAGACCATTTCCCTTTACCTTTTGATGACCAAATTGTTGAGAAGTTAGCGGGTCAAAAATATTATTGTTTCTTGGACGATAATCAAACTGCTATCCATCCGGACGATCAAGCTAAGACTACGTTTACTTGCCCATATGGTAACTTCGCATTTAGGCGAATGTCGTTTGGGTTATGTAATGCCCCCGCCACCTTTCAGAGGTGTATGATGAGTATCTTTTAAGATATGGTGGGGGAGTCATTAGAGATCTTCATGGATTTCTTCTCAATTTTTGGGTCATCATTTGATGCATGCCTTGACCAACTCGAAAAGGTTTTGAAAAGATGTGTTGAGAAAAATTTAGTTTTGAGTTGGGAGAAGAGCCATTTCATGGTTCAAGAAGGGATTGTGTTGGGACATGTAGTGTCGAGCCGTGGGATAGAGGTTGACCGTGCAAAGGTACACGTCATCTCTACTTTGTCGTATCCCACGAGTGTTAAGGGTGTTAGGTCATTCTTAGGTCACGCAGGTTTTTATAGAAGGTTTATAAAAGGGTTTAGTGACATAACAAAACCTTTATGTAACTTGGTGTTAAAAGACCAACCGTTTGACTTTGACAAAGATTGTCAAAATGCCTTTAACGTGTTGGAAAAGAAGCTGGTTGAGGCCCCAATCTTGCAATCACCGAATTGGTCTTTACCATTCGAAATTATGTGTGATGCAAGTGGCTACGCGGTGGGGCCGTGTTGGGTTAAAGGGTAGAAAAGAAACCCGTTGCTATATACTACGCGAGTAAGACTCTTTCGGATGCTCAATTAAATTACACTACTACCGAGAAAGAGCTACTCGCTGTGGTATATGCATTGGATAAATTTTGGGCTTATATTTGGGGTAACAAAGTAATTATATATTCTGACCATTCTACTGTCAGGTACCTCATGGAAAAGAAGGATGCAAAGCTACGATTAATCCGATGGGTTCATTTGTTACAAGAATTTGACCTAGAGATATGGGATAAGAAGGGTAGTGAAAATGTGGTTGCAGACCACTTGTCCCGGTTGTTGGTGGAAGAGGGTTCTTCCCATGTAGAGATTAACGAAACTTTTCTAGATGAGCATATTTTAAAGGTTTCGGTATTACCATGGTTTTCTAATATTATTAACTATTTGGTGATAGGTGATTTACCGCCTCATTGGGATATGAGGAGGAGATTGTACTTCCTCTCGCAAATAAAATATAACGTTGGAAGACTCGGATCTGTTCAAGATATGCCTGGATCAAGTCATGAGGAGATGCATACCGGTCGATGAGATTCCGAGTGTCTTGACCCACTTACATTCATTTGCTTGTGGGGGCCATTTTAGTGGTCACAAAATGGGGCATAAAGTGCTCAATAACGGTCTTTATTGGCCGACTATTTTTAAGGATGCTTTCAATTTTGCTAAAAAATTGTGTGGAGTGTCAAAAGTTAGGGGGCATTTCCAAGTGGGATGAGATGCCCATGCAACCGATTCTCATTGTCGATATTTTTTATGTGTGGGGGATCAATTTCATGGGCCCATTCCCGAATTCGCATGGGAATTTGTATATTTTGTGGTGGTAGATTATGTATCTAAATGGGTCGAAGCGATCGCCACCAAAATGAATGACCATACCGTTGTTCGCAATTTTGTTCAAACTAATATAATTTCTAGATTTGGGGTTCGCCGAGTGATCATTAGTGATGGGGGATCTCATTTCATGAATTTTAATTTCGTAAAATTATTGAAACGGTATGGTGTTGACTATCGAATTGTTACCCCTTACCATCCGCAAACGAGTGGTCAAGTGGAAGTGTCGAATAGGCAAATTAAAGAAATTTTGCAAAAGACCGTTCGACCGGACCGTAAGGATTGGTCAACGAAGTTGAACGATGCCTTATGGGCCTATCGAACGACACATAAAACACCTATTGGCACTACACCTTACCACTTAGTTTACGGTAAAAATTGTCACTTGCCGAATGGACTTGTACATCGTGCTTTTTGGCCTATAAAAGAGGTTAATGTTAAGTATGATGATGCAGGTAGGGGTGAAGTTGTACGAATTGGAAGAGCTTCAGGAGGAGGCATATGGGTGTGCTTCGAAATACAGGGATGGTATGGAACGAGCACATGATGCCAAGTTGAAGCCGAAGGAATTCGTGGTAGGTCAAAAGCTTTGGCTCTACAATTCGAGGCTCAAGTTTTCTCCTGGAAAGCTAAAGAGCAAGTGAATGGGCCCGTATGTGGTTACACGGGTTGGAAAGTTGGATAAGTTTACCATCGAGGACCCAAAGGATGGGTCAAAACAAACGGTCAACGCTCATCATCTTAAACCGTTTCTTGATGGTAACGAGGAGAACAAGGATGCAAACACGGTGTTGGTAAGCTTTTTGGTAAGCGTGCCAACTTATGCGGTCAATTAAAGGACCAGGAATAATTGTGTAGAGTTTTGTACAATTTTTTTTATTGTTTCTGCATATTATTATTTGTTTTATTGTTGTCATTTCGTACTAATCTCTTTGATGTGTGAAGTTTTGGATACCGCAAACGGGTCATGAAGATGTAAAGTATGCTTTATACTTGCTTTGTGTATCGAGGACAATACACGACTATTCGGGGGTGTTAGGAATCGTAAACGCTTATTGTTGTTTATTATTAAGTTTTTTTTTTAAATTAAAAAAAGAAAACCGAGAAGGCGTCAGCGATGGGGTCCCAAGCCGTCGCTGACGGTGCTGCGTTGGGGCCGTCGGGTCAGAAGTTGCGTAGACAGAGGATTAAGCCGTCGGAGGTTTTGGTGACTTTTGAGGATGCGCCGGCGACGGTCCAAGGTGCCGTCAGCGACGGCTCTTGGTTTGTCTACCGACGCTGAATGTGTTTCGGCGTATAAAGTCGGACCCAAACACTTTTAAACCCATCCAAACTCGACCCGAACTTCATTTTGACCACATAATCGACCCAGGAGAACCTTATCTGAACCATGGCTCATTAAAAACCACAAACCTCTACATTCATCTTCACCATAACTCTCCAATCACTTTATCTTCTACCTCTAGCCATTCAAGAAACCTAACCTTCAATCTCTCATAACTCCTTTAATTCTCCACCAAATCCAACAATTCTTAAGCCTATTCTATGTAGTTTTCTAGAGGAACAAAACCCCTATCACGGTTTTCATCAATTCTTGTTCGTTTGCAAGATTGCTGAACTTAAATTTTCAGGTTTTTACCAAGGGTGTTCTTCAAGTTTTGATTTACATCTTTTCTTAGTTCTTTTGAGTCTACAACATCAAAGATATGGCAAGCCGAAAGAGAAGCAAAGTTTCAGGTCAAGGCTCATCTTCAGGAGCCAATTTGTCTTCTAGGTTAATGCTAAGGAAGTGGGAACAGTTAAGTGGAGTAGAGGAAAATGATGGATGGTTGTGCAGACAAGACTAGGTATGGGAGAGAATAAGAGACAGTAATGTGGGTGAGCCATAGGAAAGTAACAAGAGGCGACCACTTTCAAGGTTCAATGATAAACGCCTTGAAGTGAAATTATGAAAATGGAAGATGGTGAATGGTGTGTCTACCAGCATTCCGGAGAGGGTTATACCGGAAAGGACAGTGAATGTGGAAGAGTTTTGGACGATTGGGATCGTCCAAATGTTTGAGAGGCTCGGTTGGGAACGGGTCTTCGATTGGTGTGAGGATATCACACGGCGAGTTTATTTGGCGGCAGTCTACAACTGGTTGGCGTCATTAAGGTTTATTAACAAGGATGGTCCACCGAACATGTGGCAGTTGGTTGGTGACACGGGCAAAGGTCAAATGGTGATGTCCTTCGAGACCATGAACTGCGTTGCCCGTTTCGATTCTTTGGGGGTCGACGAGTATTTCTACTATAACATCGATCAATTTTTGGAAAATAAAGTAAATACTGCGGATCCCGATGGTATGGTTGGATCGGTGTTACCTTATTTGGACGGTGGGGCAACTTTGAGGAGCCAATTGTCAGTTGAAGGAAAAATTCTTCAACCTATCTCTCTCAAAAACATCATGGTCAGATTTGGAGACTGTGGGAAGTTGAAGGGGCCGTATTAACTCAGCCGTTTATATAGGGAAAATAAGTCAAAAGTATTTACTTGAGCTAGCACTTGACTTTAAATGAAAAGTTTATACATGAGCTAGAAAAGTGCATATAGCATTTACTGGAGGCTTCTAGTCTGGAATGATGGCATAAACTAACCAATTAGAGTGCTAACGGTCCTATTTAAGTCATAGACTTAGACCGACTAGCTTGAAGGATCAAAACGGTATGATTTGCTAGATTAAGCGGTGACCGGATAGAATGTAGTTTAAACCCAACAAGTACGAAAACTTGTATGACATCGGTAAACAATTAACATTTTGGAATTTGAGATTAAAATGATAAGGTTAAACCCGTTTCACTTAATTTTTTTAACTAGTTACTTAAACTTAACCGTATGCATATAAGTGATATCGAGTAACCGAGTGAGTCATGAACAAGTTCTATATGCTATATACTTTAAATAAGTTGTAATATTAGTAGGATATCAACTTATATGCCCGTTAAGGTTTTTAAAAAACTATGCCTTATAAGGCGTTTTGACCTTTATATGATCCATCCAGCGGCGCTGTCGCAAGTTCAAATCCTTTTGATAGAATAGATGTTGGAGACTCTTATGGTCAGTGTATATAATACACTTTGTGCCATATACGTAATGTCTCCACAACTTAAGTGCAAATACAAAAACACCCAATTCGAAGTCATGAGTGGTGTAATTCCTTTCATGCACCTTTAATTGTCATGATCCATAAGCAATCACTTTGTCTCTTTGCATTAGCAAACAGCCCATGCCCGTGTACAAGGCATCACAATAGACAACAAAATTTTCAATACTCTCAGGTAGAGATAACACATGAGCATTACTCAACTTGTGTTTTAGAATTTCAAAAGATTCTTGTTGCTTTCGACCCCAGTCAAACTTGGCATTCTTACGGGTCAAGGTAGTTAAAGGAGTGGCTATCCTCAAAAAGTTCTCAATGAACCTCCTATAATAACCGGCCAATCCTTAGAAACTACGAATTTACGTTGGAGTTTTGGGTACTTCCCAATTCATTATGGCTTCAATCTTGGCGGGATCCACTTGGATACCACGCTCACTTACAACATGTCCAAGAAACTGGACTTCTCTAAGCCAAAACTCACACTTAGAGAACTTAGCACAAAGCTTCTCTTGTCTTAGCAATTCTAGGATGCACCGAAGGTGTTTCTCATGATCGACCTATTACGAGAGTAGATAAGTATGTCTCTATGAAGACAATGACAAACTTATCTAGATGCGGTTTACAGACTCTATTCATGAGATCCATGAATGCTGCAGGTGCATTTTGTGAGCCCAAAGGCATTACCAGAAATTCATAATAACCATAATAGGTCCTGAAGGCGGTCTTGGGAACATCCTCACTTCTAACCTTCAGTTGATGATATCCTGATCTCAAATAGATTTTAGAGAAATAACTAGCCCTTTGGAGTTGATCAAATAAATCATCGATCCTGGGCAGAGGATAATGATTTTTGACCGTTATCTTGTTTAGTTCACGGTAATCAATGAACATCCACATTGAACCGTCCTTCTTTATAACGAAAAGGATAGGAGCTCCCCAAGGTAAGGAACTAAGCTGAATGAAGCCTTTCTCTAAAAGTTCGTCTAATTGTATTTTCAATTCCTGCATTTCTGTCGGTGCTAGCCGATACAGAGCTCTTATCCTAAACTCCACTTGACTATCTAGAGGCAGACCCAGTAATTCTTTAGGGAAAACATCGGAATATTCTGAGATGACTAGAAGTTCTTCAATCTTTGGCTTTGGCTCGTTAATAGTTACTTGTGCCATGTAAATGACACATCCTTTCCCCAGACACTTGGATGCCTTAAGCAATGACACTTTGTCTGGCAACCCATAGTGTGAATCTCCAAGAATGGTGAGCATTTCACCAGATGGGGTTTTAATTTCGTGAGTTTCTTATCAAAGGCAATGCGGGCTTGGTTATGGGATAACCAATCCATGCCTAAGACTACATCGAACCCCGCCAATTTCATTGGTAGAAGGAGATAGGAATAAAATGATTCTTCATGGATATAAAACATCCATCAAGAATGAGATGTTGTTTCTAAGGTTCCATCAGCAAGTTCTACTTCATAAGTTATGTCTAGGGTTCTTATGGGAAAAGCCCGTGTATTTCCTTTCTTAGCCTCTCCACACTTTGTCTTGTTACTCTTGGGATTCTTAGGGCAGTTAGTGTTAATATGTCCTTTTTCAATATAGCCGTAGTAGACGGCATCCTTAAGATCCTTGCATTATGGGTTTTATGCCCTTTTTTTCTTGCAGATACCACAAGGTTTAGTCTGTGGGTCAGAATTGCACTGTTCCTAGTGCCTGTGGTTGCAAGTTTTGTATGTAGGTTTCTCGCCCGACCTATCTTGGTTCTTTCTAAACCCAAATCTCCCCTTATACTTCTTATTTGATCTCTGGGAGTTATCATCCTCTCTCTTTCTCTTCCCGTCAGTCTTAGTCCTGACTGACTTTTGTCTCACCAATCTAAGGTGAGAGAGAGATATAGGTCAACAACAGACCTATAAGTAGTAGGCTTAGCAGTCTTTACCATGCCTTTAATCTCAGGCACTGACCCATTTATGAAACGCGCAATGCGTTTTGGTTCAGGAGAAATCAGATAAGATACCAATCTGGATATGGAACATACTTCCGGCAATCAAGATTCTTCATTATGAGAGTCAGAAAATCTGACTCTATCTTCTTCACCTCATAAGGAGGGCAATATGTTTCCTTAATAAGGTCCGCAAACTTGGACCATCCCAAGTTATACAGGTGTACCTTTCCTGTTGACTGGACCATAACCTTCCACCATATTAGGGCATCGCCGTTAAAGGACTAGGATATAAACTTCACCACATCCTTTTCAGCACAACCACTGATATCTACAATAGTTCCATTTCGTCGAGCCATCTCAAGGCTTCTATAGCCCCTTTTATCCGTTAAAATCTCGGGGCTTGCAGGAGACAAAGTATTTATAGGCACATATGTCTTTGGAAGAAAGGGACCTATCATGAAATTCTAGTTTATTTGGTTCACTCTTCACATTTTATGAGTGAACAGAGCTCTCCTTTCGAGCTAAAGATGGTGGAATAGATAAAGGTTTGGAGCGAGTAGCGCTCGATTCCTTAAATTTTCCATGGCCTTTCCAGCAACTACAACAATGCAAGCTTGGAATTCATCAGCATTGATGGCTATGTTTTTAGCATTGTGAGTATTATTATCACGGCGACTACTTTGTGTCTCATCTGACTTAGCCATATATGGTGTTTTGGTACTAAATACTATATTAAACATACATTAGCCATGGCATTAATAACCATATAGGCTGTAAAGTTCGGATATATAAATTCATTGTCTATTTGAACCAGTGTGCATAGAATACAACTGTCAGACTTAACATTTTAAATGATTATTCTTTGAGATATTTTAGGTATAACTGGCCTAGGTCTCAAAGGGACCATCAAAAGGCTTTTTAAATTTGGATGTAGTCCATATATTATTGGACCGTGGATCGTAAAGTCACAGCTGTCATTGTCATTTTGACAATATAATATGGTCTGTAGGCAACTCAATTAACATCACCTAAGATGTCAAGATAGATAATCATCGTACTGATGATATTAGTCATGATCTTATTGATCATATAGACTAGGCTTGAGCATAGCTCACCACCTTGGACAGGGAACCATAAGGTTACAACTGTCATTGTCTTAATTGACAATATAGTATTACTCGTAGGCAAATCATCACTAATGGCGTTAAATTATAGCCCGTAGGCACTTCATCACTAATGGGTGTTCAATCAAAGCGGCACTTCATCACTAATGATGTTAAATCATAGCCGTAGGGATTTCATCACTAATGGATGTTAATCATAGCCCGTAGGCATTTCATCACTAATGGATGTTAAATCATAGCCCGTAGGCACTTCATCACTAATTGATGTTAATTACTATCATTGTATTGATGATATTAGTCGGGATCAAATTGATCACATAGGCTATATGGTTAGGACATAGTCCATTACCTAGACGGTTAGTGTGGTTCCTGAAGTCACACTATCAGGAGTATTAACATTGCTTGAATGTTAACACAGAATTACCTTAATGGTTGATAAATAATAGTCATGGTCGCACTTAACCTTAATGACTTGAAGGCTTGACCCTAGTTCACCACCTCTGGATAGAAGGGATAATCTTCCTTAACTATCATGATAGAAGGGCTATCCGTCCTTAACTATTATTTATAATTTGCTAATTAATATGGACTTTGCCAATTTGGCTAATAAAAACCACTAAGAAGATCTTTCGGAAGTATATAGCGGATCATAAATTTCGATTTAAAATCAAGAGGATATGACGATTACATATATATAACTCCAATTATTTCATCAAATAACAATAGAAAATTACAATACTTGCCTTAAACAAATCTCGAAATAAATTAAACTAATTGTCCTTGTAGGGACTAAAAGAAATAACATGTCCACGTAACGACTAAAGAAAGAATTACAAAACATAAAATAGAAGAAATTCACTCGTCCTTCTTTCCTTTGACTAACTTGGAAAGGTTCTTGAAAAACTTATTTGTCTTCTTTTCTGTCTTCTCAGCATGTTGTTGCATTTCTTTCATCCACTCCAAGGCCTCATTAATGGTCTCAAGAGGTGGCGGAGGTTGTGGTTGTGGTTTAGGCACAACCGGGTACTGGTACCCGTAACTTTGGTATCCAGTAGGTGGATAAGCAGGTTGAAAAGAGACGGATAAAGTGCATTAGCATGACCGCTTGCATATATGGGTCATGTGATAGTGCCCGATAATCTAAGTTCGTTGGCATAGTCGGGTTAAAGATTATATTCAGACGTATCTGGATATGTAGGGATAGGGTTATTAAAACCCAACGGTGGTGGTTGAACCACAGGTGGTGGTGTTGGTTCCACCACAGGTGAAGTATTTGAGGGTCCACCCATTTATGGGTCCTCAGGAATGGTAGGTAGGTTTTGGGCAATGGCGATAGCGAACCCGAGCGTTTTCCCGCACACACAGACATACGTGCTCCACGTTTACTCCTTGGTGGCTCAGGTGGTGGCTAACGTTGTTCCACGGGTTCCATTTGGATGTCTTCCTATGTAGGAGGCGGTGTTGGAGAGTGGTACGAAGGAGTGTTAATAAAAGTAAATTGACTCCAATACTGGTCCCATTCTTTAGGACCTTGGTAAGGTGACCCTTCATAAGAGTTAGAGCCACTAGAAATTTCAATGGGGTGTCCATGTGATCCCGATGGTGGCATCTCTGGATCGAAGTCCTCGTCCCTAGCATTTGGTTGATCCAACTGATTCTGATCAGCTAGAGGTGGGTTAAAATAAAGGTTTGGGTTAAATTCTTCATGGTATGAATGTGAGTGGGAAAGATGGGAGTGGTGAGAGTGGTGTGAATGATGGGAGTGGTGAGCGTGGTATGAATGGTAAGAATTTTGGGAGTGTGGAGCGAATATTTATAGAGATAGAGTGTCTTGCTGGTTGCCAAGGAGATAAATCTCCCGTATCTTGATAAGAGCTTGAGTTGTGAAGTTGTGAAGGGATGCGCCCTTATGGTCCTCCCCTCATTGGAAAATTTCCTTTTCCACTTTGTCCTCTGAATCTTGGCAGCATTTTTCTGTTAAAAATCAAGTCAAAAACAAATATAATAACTTAATAATGAAATGAGTAATCTTAGGTCAATGCCTAGACTTGGAAGTCTAACGAATGTGCTATTGTGTAAGTTTGAGATTAAACATAAAAGGCTAGTGTTTAATTCTGTCAAAGGTTGGCTCTGATAGCAACCTTTCACACTTGGATTTCCAACAAAATCTTGGTGGGCCCGAGTGGGGAGTATTGTGACGTAAGTTGATATCATCATAGTCAATTAACACAGCACAGCGAAAGTACTATTACAAACCAAAATGTCCAAAGTTCAAAAATAATATACAGACGGTTTGTAACTAAAGATCCACATGCGGATCGTAAAATATACAAAAGATTAACAATAGACTTTAGGCAGATCTAAGGATTTGCAAGATCCTCTTATATCACTACAAAGCAGCTTCCAGCCTATTTCGTATTGTACCTGCAGCTTAGTCTTTTGAAAATACGGCAGTTTTCACTGATAAATACAATTAACTGACTCGTTTTGAAAACATTTCAAAAACTGATTTAAGTGGAAAAGCACATAAAAATCTTTTTATAACTTGGGAAAGTTAAGCTTTTAACATTGTATACAGATTCACATGTTTGTCAATACATATGGGGCCCACTATAGAAACCGAGACATGATTAACTGACACACCACTTATAAACCCACGAAGGAGTTATCCCTAACTTGTGGGTAAAATATTTTTTTAGCATTCACATCTGTCAGGTGTATGCCTACACCCCGTGCTTTGGTCGTGGCCATTAGTAACTTAAATGAGCCGAGGATATCCATGACACGATCGCTAACCCCAATGTTTAAGTTATCAAACAAAACTGATCAAAACGGAATATGCGGATTTACTAGCCACAGTCCGGCATTCGATTGATCCCATTCCCGACCAAGCGGTAATAATTTACCGTATCCCAAGCCCGTATAGGGAAAATAAGTTAAAAGTATTTACCTGAGCTAGCACTTGATTTTAACGGCAAAGTTTATATTAACTCAGTCGTTTAATCAATAGGTAAGTGAAGATAGCATATATTGTAAGGCTTCTAGTCTGGAATGATGGAATAAACTAACCAATTAGAGTGCTAATGGTCCTATTTAAGTCATAGACTTAGACCGACTAGCTTAAAGGATCAAAATGGTACGATTCGCTAGATTAAGCGGTGAGCAGATAGAATGTAGTTTAAACCCAACAAGTACGAAGACTTGTATGACATGGGTAAATAATTAACATTCCGGAATTTTAGATTAAAATGATAACGTTAAACCAGTTTCAGTTAATTTTCCTAAACTAGTTACTTAAATTAACCGTATGCATATAAGCGATATCGGGTAACCGAGTGAGTCACGTACTAGTTCTATATGCTATTATACTTTAAATAAGTTGTAATATTAGTAGGATATCAATTTATATGCCCGTTAAGGTTTTTAAAACGAAACTATGCCTTATAAGGCGTTTTGACCTATATATGATGTATAAAGGAACTTGTATATATATTCTGATGTTATGATCATAAACATTCTAGAAAAATACTTAATTTGTAATATATTATCAGTAAGATATCACACAAAAGTGTGGTTTATGGTTTAGGACCAAACTATGCACTAAAAGGGCATTTTGGTCTTTTAAAAAATAATTTGCGACATTATAATAAAACTTATTTATGATCAGAAAAATAACATTATAATGTGTTAATTATATTAACATATCAATAGGTAATTCATTTACAAGTTCGTTGTTGATTTAAACCTTATTTTATGCAAAAGGGCATTTTAGTTAAAGTTTAGCATTTTAGCGGAACTTCTGCATAAACTAAGATTATGATTATGATCGTGTAATACAACCTCAAAGGTTTATGCTATAACATATTACGATCATAATGTAACCATAAATCAGTAGTAAACTAATCTATATCGGGTCAGAATTGAAAGTCAAAGCAGAAGTCAAACTTTGTGACTTTCGGTTACAAACTGACCCTACGACTTGAATTGACGGGCCGAACATGTTTCCACATGTTCTAATAATTATTACCAACTTTTTTAAGTGTCAAAAACATATTTATAACATATATAAACTTAGATTATAATATTTATATAATCTGACTCGTTTGACTTTTTAAAACATTAACTTTGACCTGTCAATTATCCTAGTAAACTTGATTCTTAGGAGGTGCCCTTTTAAGGGATTAATACCTACCTAATTATGTTCACTTATCCATGTTCATCTTGAACAATGGCTAGACCATAATGGTCTTGACTGAAAGTCAAAGCATTTACCGAAAACGCTTGACTTTTTCTATTGAAAGCCTATAAAAGAAAAGAGCAGAGATGGAACACTTACAAGTGATCCAAGAGGAAGTTTAGAACTCAACGGGATGCTCCTAGATTACTAGGAACTTACAATATTGTAATAGAGAGAAGAAAAGGAAATGAGCAAAGAAAGAGTGAGCTTAGGGCTATTTATAGTGCAAGAGTGTGAATGAGGATGATGCCAGGTGTTAGAGGTGTTGTAGGATCAATACAAGTGGCTAGATAGGTGTCAAGAGCTGCAAGAGGGTGGCATATTGCAGGGTATGTGGCATCTTGGCAGAAATTTGGAGTGTTAACACTTTTAGTCCCTCAAAATATAGTTTATTAAATGTTATGAATTGTCCCTTGATTTATATTCAATGACATAATGACATAACTAGTTCTTTTTGTTCAACACGTGGTGTATTGAAGAAGAGTGCGAATAACCGAACGACAACTTTGTTATATTATGTGCTTTAGTAACTTTTAAGTGGTTACTAGCTTAGAATACAACAAATACGAATTCTTACGGTTTTATGGGTTAAATTACCTAAATTAGTAAAGTTAAAGGTTCGGTGATAATACGAAACACTCAAGGATAATAACTAAAGAGATATCACATCAACCGGGAATCGTTAGGGTCGAAAGATGACTTGATTATACAAGAGATATGAAAATAATGAAGTCTAGGGGCCTCCGGGTCATTTGTTGAAAGTTAAAAAAATAAAAACAAAGAGTTTCAGACCTCACTGTAGGCTACGGTCGCCAGACCGTAGCTTACGGTTAGTAAAAATGTAATTCAACAAGTACGGATCGTAACTTACGGTCCTTGACCGTAGGTTACGGTCAAGTTTGATTTGGAACAGCATAGCCGAACCATAGCTTACGGTTCAGAATCGTAGCTTACGGTCCATCGCATAAAAAATGCGAATTGGTCCCGTTTGAGCGAGTTGAGCGACTAACTCATTTGTGGCATCATCCGAGTGTACGTACACGTGTCGGTATATTACCGGACCTGAATTTTCGAGGGTTCACTATTTCCATTCATTTCCATCAACTTCATGGCCTCTCAGGGAAAAGCTACTTCAAGTGCCATGCCAGCGGTTACCTCAAACCAGTGCATCGTTGCCTCCTATTCCCCTACATTCCAGAAGAATGCAGAAAACGCTCAGAAGAAGACATCATCCGTCTTCACAGGATCAAAAGTGCCTGCTATTTCTTCTTCTACAACTACTAATAATGATATTTCTGTTTTGATGTTGTAGATGAAAGGATACATGGAGTAGCAAGACAAAACCAACCAAAGGATCCTTCGCGAAATTGATGAAATCAAGAAGCAGAAGAGACCAGCAGAAGATCAGTCGCCACTGATGCATAGGTCGTTGGATTTTGCTACTCATCATCAACAATCCAGCATTCTAGAGGATACAATGTCCAGATTCAAGGATCCTCCAACCTCCAACCAATGACGCAGCCTCAAGGATCCTCTATCCTTCGGCGAGGATAACTGGAGACCATTGAGCCTAAAGGATTCTTCAACGAACCTGGAGGATCACAGGGAATGTGCCAGCCCCAAGGATCCTACATTCAGTATCAAGGATCCTTAGCTTGGATTCAAGGATCCATGGAGTATCCATCAAGGCCTTTAGCACCAATGTATCCTCGATCCAACATCTTTCAGGATCAAGAATCCTCAAGGAGTCAATCACTTAGAAGTTCTAAAATCCATTAGGGGGATTTCATCCCTATGCAGACCATTGCTTGGTCCTTCTATTGATCCAGACATGTATTATCCTAGATACACTTCTGGGATACCAACTCCAAACCATTAGGAGGAAACAACTTTAATACATCTTTTGATACTAACAGTGGTTACATGCAGGATGCAGGGATCAACTAAGCCATGGCCAGGGAGTTGCAGAAACTCAAGGACATTATATTTAGTGTCCCAGGAGTGGTTAAACCCATTCCTAAAATTCCAGATATGAGTCACATAATATCTCGCTTTGCACCTCACTTATGCAATGCTAAGATACTATAGCATTTCCAAACCCCCAATATGAAGTTATATGACGGTACCACTGATCCAGAAGAACATGTGGCTTGGTACAGAGAAAGGATAGAGATCAACCACATCCCAGAAAGGTTGAAAGAAGCTTGTTTGTGCAATGGCTTTGGATCCACACTTACTGGATCAGTGCTGAAATGGTTGCTAAGTCTTCCTCCCTACTTTATAACTTCATTTTCACACTTAGTTAACTTATTCAATAATCAGTTTTCTTGTAGTAGAACCTTTAAAAGGTTAACTAGTGATTTATATAGGATTACCCAAGCCCGTGATGAATCACTTAGAGATTATGTTACTAAATTCGGTAGAGAATCGTTGGAAATCCCAAATTAGACATTGCCACTGCTGCAGAAGCGTTTAAGATGGGGTTACAAAAAGATTCTCCTTTCTATGATGATCTTATTATAACACCTTACAGGAACTTAGATGAAGTAAGGAACAGGTCTTTAAATTTCATTCGACTAGAGGATGACAAAATCCAATACAGGTTATCTGGATCTTTTAAACAGGAGAAGCACAGATCCTTCTACAAGAACAATCGATCCAAGCAATACTCCAAGCATGACAATCAGAATGTTCATTTAGTTGAACAAGAAGAAGATGAGGAGGAACATCCTCATATATCTTAATATTCTTTTTCTGCAGATAATAGTGAATTAATCCTTGCTTTGCAGTATCTAGGTGAGAAAGCTAGATGGCCCAAGAAGAATGAGAAGTCTACATCCAACAAGGATAAATCAAAATGGTGTGCATACCACGAAGAATTCGGCCATCTTACCGATGAATGTATTGAGCTCAGGAAGGAGATAGGTTACCTCCTCAGCAAAGGCTACTTGAAAGAGTTGCTCGGAAGGAAGAAATAAAGGATCTAGGATTCTGAAAAAGTGCCCAAAAGAGCTCCTGGAGACGCTCAAATCAGCAACTTCATTTCCAGAGTCTGACATATGTGGAATCTTATTCTCTGCAGCGAAGACGCATGCTAAGGAAACCAAGCTAGAAAACGGAGACAGGTCTATCCAAACCTCCACCCTGACCCAACAGAAAATCATATCTGTTGATGAGAATGACTGTGTTGATATAAAGGATCCTCATAATGATGGTTTAGTCATTACTTTATTTATATCTAACTACTTTGTTTGTAGGATCCTTATTGATGGAGGGAGCTCCGTAAACATTATTCAACTAGATGTCCTCAAAATGATGAACATCACGAAAACAATGATAGTTCCGAGATCGTCTGTCCTTGTAGGATTCAGTGGCGAGACAAAGAACACGCTGGGGTACATCAAACTCCCAATCTACATTGAGGGGGTAAACATTGAACAAAAATTATGTGTCATTGACTGTTTGTCTTGTCGCAATGTGATTCTTGGCAGGCCCTTGATACACGATATGAAAGTTGTTCCTTTGACATATCATCAATGTGTCAAACTACCGACACCTTGGGGATAGTGAAGATAGAAAGTGATAATAAGAGGCAAAAAACTGTTACACCTCTTCTATGAAACCGGCATCACAACCAAGAGCAGCATAGCAATTCAAGTACCCTCCAAGGGATGTCCTAGAGGTAGCAGAACAAGACATCAAGAATGTAACGCTGGATCCTTAAATCAAAGTCTACATAGGATCCGGGATCCTTGACAATATAGAGCAGGATCTAATATCCTTCCTAAAGAGTCTACCATTGCTTGGAAACACGAGGATATGACAGGTATATCTAAAGATATTATAACATATAAACTTAGAATTGATAAATCTTTAACGCCAATCCATCAAAAAAGAAGAAAATTTGCACCTGAAAGGAACCTTATCATCCAAGAGGAGGTAGACAAACTCTTGAAGGCAGGTATGATTAGAGAAGTCAAGTACCGAAAATGGTTAGCCAATGTGGTGTAGATCAAAAGAAAAATGGAAAGTGGAGGGTATGTGTTGACTTTACAGATTTAAATAAGGCATGTCCCAAGGATCCTTTCCCATTACCACACATTGACACCATGTTGGGTGCAACAGCAGGACATGAATTTCTAACCTTTATGGATGCTTCCTCTAGATTCCAACAAATATAGATGGAACCATATGACCCAGAAGATACAACATTCATGACTCCTACTAGCATATATTCTTATATTGCAATGCCTTTTGGACTAAGAAATGAAGGTGCCACCTACCAAAGACTGGTCAAGATGATGTTTAAAGAGCAGACTGTAGACACTATGGAAGTGTATATAGATGACATGGTGGTCAAGTCAAAGAGAGTAGAGGATCATCTTAAGGATCTTGAAGCGGCATTCAATATTCTTGACCAATACAACATGAAGCTAAATCCTTCAAAGTGTCATTTTGGTGTTAAAGCTAGAAAATTACTAGGATATATGGTGACAAAGAGAGGGATTGAAGCAAGGCAAGAGCAGATTAAGGCGATTGTGAATATAAAATCCCCTGCTAATGCCACGGATGTCCAGAGACTGACAGGAAGGATTGCGACCTAAACAGATTCATTTCAAAGTCCTCAAAGAAGTGTAAGGATTTTTATAACATCCTGAGGAAGAATAAGAAATTTGAGTGGACTGAAAAGCATGAAGCTGCACTCAAGCCCTGAAGGATTATCTATCCTCAGCACCAGCCCTGATGAAACCAGAGGATGGTGAGCCATTATCCTTGTACTTAGATGTTTCAGGTGAAGCAGTAATTGCAGTGTTAGTCAAGGATCACGAAGGTCAACAACATCCAGTATATTATGTAAGTAAAAGCCTTCTTATTGTTGAAGCCAGGAAACCTGAAATGTTAGGAAGAATGGTGAAGTGGGCAGTCAAACTTAGTGCATATGATATAAAGTATGAACCAAGGACTGCAATCAAGTCTCAAGCTTTGGCAAACTTTGTGGCTGATTTTAGTAGTGATATACAAGAGGAAGCTGAATTAGAGGTTCAACAACTTTAGGAGACCAAGGATCCTTGGATATTCTTCACAGATGGAGCCTCAAACATCAAGGGAACTGGACTAGGCTTACTACTAAAATCGCCACAGGGGGACATAATACCAAACATTGCTTGTGAGTTTCAGACAACTAACAATGAAGCAGAATATGAGGCCCTATTAGTAGGTTTGTAATTAACTAAACAGATGAGGATTAGGTATCTTCATGTAAACATAGACTCATTCTTAATTACCAACCATTACAATGGCTCATATGCTGTGAAGGGTGAGAAATTAATTAAATATTTAGAAATTATTAAAAAACTAGCAAATGCTTTCAATTCTTTTAGCATAACGCTGGTACCTAGAGAAGAAAATGTTGGGGCAGATGTGTTGGCAAATCTAGGATCATCCTTAAAGATACCAAAAGATGTGAGGATATCTATCATCCGTATTCTTTTTCCTACAATCAAAGAAAATGAAGCATTGGAAATAGATGAGATACTGCAATTGTACCTAGTGATGTGCAGCCAAATTCAGGATCATGGATCCTTCCAATTATGAACTACATTCAGAATGGGGAAATTCCCAAAGGGGAGAATCCTAGAGCCTTCAGGAATAAGGTATCTCAATTATTATATTAAATAACACATTGTATAAAAGATCTCTTGCAGGTCCCTACTTGTGTTGCATAGAGGATCCAGAAATTCAAGAAGTCTTAAAGGATTTCCATGAAGGAGACTGTGAAACCACACTGGGGGCAGAGCACTATTCTCAAGGATCCTTAGAACAGGTTACCACTGTCCCACAATGAAGAAAGATGCAGTAGATTATGCAAGGAAGTGTGATGCTTGCCAAAGACATAGCAACATCTTACATCAACCAGCAGAGTCTTTATATCTAATAGTTTCCTCTTGGCCATTCATGAAATGGGGAATGGATATAGTAGGCAAACTTCCAAAGGCACTAGGAGAAAAGTATTTATGCTAGCAATGACAAACTACTTGTCCAAATGGATAGAAGTAAAAGCTTTTGTTCAAGTCAGAGAAAATGAAGTTATATCCTTCAATAAGAGAAACATTATTACTAAATTTGGAATTCCTTCTAAAATTATTTGTAATAATGGATCCCAATTTATTAGGAATAGAACTACTAACTTTTGTGACAGCTGGGGGATCAAGATGATAACATCAACACCAGTTCACCCATAAGCTAATGTTTAAGTAGAATCAAGCAACAAGATCATCATCAACAACTTGAAAAAGAAACTTGGATCCATGAAAGGAAAGTGGGCTGAATAGCTAACATATGTTCTTTGGGTAGATAGGACAACTTTGAAGAATGCTACATGACAGACTCCCTTCTCTTTAGTCTTTAGAACTGAAGCTGTGATCCCAACAGAGATGGTGGTTCCCACAGGCAGAACAAGCGTCCGTGATCCACAAGCAAATGATGAGAATCTGATTCAAGACGTGGATACTGTGGATGAGCTCAGAGATTTGGCACGAATAAGGATGGCTAGCTATCAACAAAGAATGGCTAGAGCATACAACAAGAACGTCATGATCAGAAGATTTTAAGTTGGTAATTTGGTGCTAAGGAAAGCATTCTAGAACACTACAAATTCAGCTGGTGGTAAATTAGCACCAAAATGGGAAGGTTCCTATTTGATAGAAGTAGAAGCTGGAAATGGGACATATCGCTTGTTAACTATGGATGGTTATCTTCTACCAAGAGCTTGGAATGCTGTTCACCTGAAGAAATACTTCATGTAAGAAGGATCGAGGATCCTTAGAGATTCCACTATTTTGACCTATGATCAAGGATCCTCAAAGGGTATATGATCCTTATTTCGTTTTAAGCTCTTGCAGAAGCTATTAACATCATTTGCAGAGGATTAAGGGGTTGGCCACCTCTCTCCCACGTTTAAGGTATCAGGAGATCTCAAGCTCCCTAAGGCACCAGTTTGGACTTGTCCCTAGTTTTCACGGGCTTAACCCCAGTTCTAAGGTTTAAAGGTTTTCATCTTTCACATGAATTGGGTTTTGACACCGCGTTAGAAGCGCACGATTATCCAAGAATGGTTCGAGGCAATGGGACCAGTACACACTTAGTGGCTGACAATTTCATTGCCGTTGGCCATATGTAGGATCTTTAATATATAATGATAGACGTACCATACATCCGTTATCCTAAGGTTTCTAACGTTTTCACGTTAGCTAAGGTTTCTAACGTTTTCACATTAGCTAAGGTTTTTCCATTTTCATGTCACTTAAGTGGGCTTGTTGTGGTCCCGTGATCGGCGGCAGTTCTAGACGGAAACTTTAGGGATAGTACAGATTCGGCAGAATGATATTGACAGTGATTAGGAACAGAATCAGCAGAAGCTTTTCATTTCATTCATTTAACCGAAAGAGTATACATCTTGACTGGCTGACGGAGTTCCTGGAGAGAATCCGCCAGCGTTCCCCTTAGGGAACTTCCAAAACTTACAAACAATGAATACACAACACCTATTTATAGACATGATAGCTCGTGCGAAGCGAGCAGGTTGTCACTCGTACGAAGGGTCATTCGTACGAGTGAGATGTTATCTATACAACCCTTGGGTCGTGTGTTCATATCTAATCTACACAATATTCAATACACACTCTATCTAGCCACTTCGCACAGTGACGAACATAAAGTGCATCAACAATTTCCCCCTTGGACGTCATTGTCGAAGCTTGAACTTGAACTTGAAATCCGGGAGCTGAGTTTGAATATTCTGCAACTTCAATCGGGTATCAGTTGACGTCGTAATTCCCTTTTGATTGAAGATCTGAGTTTGCATTATCTACGTTTAAGCAACATTCCTCCTGAAATAATTTTCTGCATATATTAATCTTCAGGTCGTTGTTTGCACGGTTCAAGAACCTACTCTGATTTGCTTGATCTACAAATTTTCTCGCATAATCACCAACTTGAAATTAAACAATACAGCTTCTCCGTTTCGACGTTATCAATATCCGCGTTCGGTTTAGTGCACTCCCCTGATGCTCGATCCTCCGATCTTCAAACCCAAACGGCAATTGATAGTAACTTCGAAATACCACACCGAAAAACTTCAAACTAATAAATATCTGCAAAAATCTTCTCAAACATCAAATCATCATTGGAATCATACTATCGGTAACACATAGAATCTAAGAAACATTCTTCGGCAATCAGAATCACATTCATCGTTTTTAGTCACAAGAGCAGATGTATAGCTATCTCCACTGGAATGGGGCACTGAAACTACAAGACATCCTTGTTTCCTGGCGGTAACCAAAAAAACAGTTCATTTGCAATGCAGAGTTAATGATAGGCAGTCGTATGTGCATCCGTTTCCACATCGGGGATCAGGTAGTTAGCCCTTGAGCATCAATCTGAATCATGATCTGAAAATTCTTCACATTCTTTGATCACACATTCCAAATGTATAGTCTATTTCGTGAATAGAGTTAAACGTGATCTCATCTCTAATGAATCTTCGATCCTCTATGTTTTCTAGATAATCTGCAGTCTGAACCATCCGGTACTATTGCAGCGTCACGAATTTCAAAAATGATCGGAATTTTAACATATACGTGAAAATTTTTATTCCCTTTCATTTTTGCAAATTATGACGTCTTTAAATCTTATGGGAATGAAGATTATGGCGCGACTGCAGCATATGGTACTCAAATTTTGACCCGTAGGACATGGGTCACAATTTTATAATAAAGATCATATAAATAAGTGTAAAAATAGTAAAGATACTCTCTTTACATAATTTTAGGAAATTGTGTACCCGTACCATGTACAACCCATACAAAATTAAATATGAAATACAACATATTTAAATTAATCGATTCAAATCGTTGTCTTCAACAAGAACCTTAACCGCGTCTTCTTGTATGGTTTGTTGTGTAGTCTTCAACGAACTCTTGAATCGCGTCTCCTTGTATGATCCTTTGTTTGTGCTTCAACAAGATCTTGAACCACATCTTCTTATTCAATAATTTCCTACAAAATGAACAAACAAGTGTTGACGGTTGTGGCTGAGGCACGTGTTCAACACGCTTCCCTTAAAACAGATTTCGCGCCTCTACTAAACACGACGCGTCTGTCTCCCAGGGTATAACAACCAGAGCAGTCTGTACTGCAGGAAATGGCCACGCACCTGAGGTTACACGGATACAATTATAGTGTTAGAATTTGTGGAAAATATGATATGGATGTGATGAAATCGTATAGAGAAAACATATTTCTCTAAGTACCCAACATATAGGTCTTCAAGTATTTCTTCTTTCAAGAACTCTCCATATATTCATGTATTTTTCTTTTATCCATTCTCTTGTATTTTTCTAGCATTTCTCTATCTTAAAATCAGGCAAATAGCCTACTATTTTTACAAGAGTTGAGAATAGGTGAAAAGTCTCACTTAATTAGTTATTTTATTAGAGACATAAACTCTAATAATAACAAATAAATTGACATAAAAACTCTACTCAAAAGTTTAATCTTTAATTCACCATATGAAGAGTTTAGATAGTAATAATAATACTACTAAATTATAATTTCACTAAATTAATATCCATTTACACTACATAAATTTCCAACAATCCCCCAGATGAATGGAGATCGTTCAAAACACATAAAATTTCCAATGGAACCTCGATAGTTGAGCATAGCTGGATAAGTAGGTGTTCCCTTTAAACTTTCTGTTGTGAAGCATACTTAGTCTCCTAGCGGTTTGTAGATGCGATGTCCAATCTCCATTTGTGTAGACGACAATACACTTCACACAATACTCTCTTTAGCCGGGTCATCCGCTCATAGTTGTGTCTTCAAAAGCATAGACAATGAGTTCTCCTTATTAGCTTTTCGAACAGACTCTTCAAAAGTTACATGTCTTTTCCTTATAATGAATGAAAATTCTCCCTCAACTTTGTTCATACACAAATTCTTTTTGTCTTCATACACAATTGAATATTTAGAGTTAATTAGTCTGCGTCAAGACCCATAATTAACCAAGTACTAGTCTAGCATGCTTTAGACTATAATAGTTTAGCATGTGAACAAAAGATGCATCATTCTGATTCTTCACAGCCCCAATGATATCATAATATTACTTTGTAACATTCATCCCTTGTTAAGACAAAATAATGAGACTTATTTATAATCCTAATACATCAATATTTAGGAAGGTCTCACAAATTATTGTATATAGCACATAGCTAAATTTTATCATTCAATTAAGGAACATAATTTGTGTACCTTTGATCTCCAATGCTTTACCATTGACTCATAAGTACTCAAACATAAGTCTTAATCCAAGTCAATTGGTGAACATACTCATCGCCAACAAGATGAATGTTCCTCATTTACAATAACTATTATGTGGAAGATAGAGTCAACTAGAACCACACTCAACAACATGGCATTCGTAATTTTCCAAAAGTGAGTTGCACACATCTATTGTTATTCATTAGGAGATATATATATTTAGGATGCTCTCCCAAACGAAGGTAAAATTTTCATATTCAAGTGGTAGACGCATCTACGTATAAATCTCGCAAGATTTATTAAAGGTATACAATAACATATAGTACTTTTACTTTCATATGTTAAAATTCAAACTTGTGAATTTTCCAATGATTTCTAACGAAGTATTTCGACATGAATCTCGTTTGTGTATATCATCTCAATACACTCGTTCTTTCATTAACCTCTCATGGTGTGGTTATACATTTGATGTTTCGTCTTTAACTTTTAGTCAATGCAACAACTCTCAAGTTGTTTATGTCCAAATATTTTCATGTACCATCCGTTTAAATCCATATTCTTTTAAACAATGTATGGTTGATGTTATATTTACTTTTTCCACAAAAATAATTTATACGTTGCAAATATTAGTGATTTATATCTTTGTAAAAAATTGCATGTGTTATCCGAAGATATTGAACACAAAACAATAAAATACTTTGGAAACTAAATCATAAGTGCCAAACACTTTTGAAATTTAAACGGAAGCATAGACGATATGTAGACATCAAATATCAAAGTGTTTTTATCTTCAACACTTTATATTTACAAAAATCTTCTCAACAATATCGTCCCATGGCATGTCTTGAGATACTCCCTCAATAAGACTCCATGCACTTGTAAGTACAAGTTTCTCATTTCATCTTGAAACTTTAAACTTAGACAATTCTATATAAAACAACACCAAGTTGTTACAAAGACTACATTTAAGTAGTGAACTTGAATAACTAAATTTGTTCACAACAACATCAAGTTGTTTTCCACCAAATAATATCCATGAGATTATTACTTTGTTCCCCTTATGCTACTTCTAGCAAGAGTATCGAACCATTTGAATTATCAATACTATGCAAAACTTTGTTTTAAAAATCACTCTAAAACATTTCTTAATTTTGCAATATACTATATTAATAATATCAACCATTTCTTATCATTTTTTAATGCACACATAGGTAATTAAATGTTTACATAAAGCATTTCCATTCACTATGGCTTATATAACGAACAATCTCTAACCTTGTATTTGTAATACACATTTTCTAACACACGTGTTAGAAAATTTAAGTCATTATATATATATATATATATATATATATAACATAACCATATTGGATTTACAAATCACAAATTAAAATTAGTGATAAATCTCATACAACAATACCATCACTTTATGATGATTTAATTCTTGAAACCAATCAAACATCAACTTCAATGTATGACTTTTTATTTCTAAACAATGCAAAGCATCAGTGTGTTTATATTCACTAAAATCAATTCTACAACAAATTAGTTATATAAAATGTTTACAAAAAACATTTCAAAACGTTTGTATTCTAATCATTTTTAACAATCATGTTAAAATAGAAAAAAAAATCTAACGCGCATGTTGAAATATTAACATTTCCACTAAATGTTAATTCGACTTGTTATAAACACATATATGGTTCATATAAATAATTAACTTCTAATACAAATACTTTTTTATAAACCGTTTCTAACACGCACGTTAGAAGACAAATAATTACAAAAATCATTTACATTTTTTATAAACTGTTTCTAACATTTTTCATGAATCGTTTCAACACGCATGTTAGAAGACAAACGATTACAAAAAACATTTGCACTTTTTTATAAACTATTTCTAACACTTTTGTTAGAAAGAAACAATTACAAAAATTGTTATAAATCTTATCAATAAATATGTTCTAACATACTTGTTAGAAATAAATGATTATAATAACCATTACTATACCAATAGGCTCTAAAAGCTCGTTAGAAATAAACGATCACAGAAATCGTAAGAAAACATATCAGTTTGTATAAATAACCCAATTCTAATATGCACATGTATAAATAAATGATTAAAAAAATCATTATAATGCTTATTTGTTCATATAAATCTATTGGTGGATGAATAGTCTACTTTAAATAGAACTTAATTAGAGCCTTAAAACTCTAATCAAGTAACATAAAACTCTTATTTAAAGACATGAAAATTCTACTCAAGAGAATTTAACGTTTATAAAAAACGTATGGTTTACACCCATAATTCCGGTCTAACACACAAATTAGAGAAATTTAGCGTTTAAAAAAAACTTATGATTTACACTAATAAACTCGTTCTAACACAAAGGTTAGAAAAAATTAACGATTCCATAATCGTTTTAAAACCAAACGATTGAACTAAACTATTCTTTTTGTACCACGGTATAGGATTTAAGATTATAACTCAATCTCAATAAATCCAAACAGAACAAGTTGTATTACATACATATTTTCCAAGAAAACAAATATTTATAAGATCATAATCTCTAAAAAATATTTATTTTTATTATAAATCCTTTCGTGAACCCAAAATCCTTATAAATAAAGTTTTAAAATTGTAGCAACAACCTCACGAAATTTGTTTTAAGTTTGTAGGACATGTGTCACAATTTTATAATAAAGATCATATAAATAAGTATAAAAATTGTAAAGATACTCTCTTTACATAATTTTAGGAAATTGTAGTACACGTACCATGTACAAACCATACAAAATTAAATATGAAATACAACATATTTAAATTAATCGATTCAAATCGTTGTCTTCAACAAGAGCCTTAACCGCGTCTTCTTGTATGGTTCGTTGTGTAGTCTTCAACGAACTCTTGAATCGCGTCTCCTTGTATGATCCTTTGTTTGGGCTTCAACAAGCTCTTGAACGACATCTTCTTATACAATAATTTCCTACAAAATGAACAAACAAGTGTTGATGGTTGTGGCTGAGGCACGTGCTCAACACGCTTCCATTAAAACAGATTTCGCGCCTCTACTAAAGACGACGCGTCTGCCTCCCAGGGTATAACAACCGGAGCAGTCTGTACTGCAGGAAATGGCCACGCACCTGAGGTTACATGATAAAATTATAGTGTTAGAACTTGTGGAAAATATGATATGGATGTGATGAAATCGTATAAAGAAAACATATTTCTCTAAGTACCCAACATATAGGTCTTCAAGTATTTCTTCTTTCAAGAACTCTCCATATATTCATGTATTTTTCTTTTATCCATTCTCTTGTATTTTTCTAGCATTTCTCTATCTTAAAATGAGGCAAATAGCCTACTATTTTTACAAGAGTTGAGAATAGGTGAAAAGTCTCACTTAATTAGTTATCTTATTAGATACAAAAAAATCTAATGATAACAAATAAATTGACATATAAAACCCTACTCAAAAGTTTAATCTTTAATTCACCATATAAAGAGTTTAGTTAGTAATTATAATTTTATTAAATTATAATTTCACTAAATTAATATTCATTCACACTAAATAAATTTTCAAACATCCTATTTGAAACAAAACAAAATGGTTCTCATTTTGCAGTCTAATTTCACCAATCAAGGATATAGGTGTACCTTTTTAGGGAAAAAGTGAAATATTAAGTTACCTGATTGTTTCCTTGACTCCCCTAACCCCTGTTTCACTATGTATATCATATCATGAACATCATCAATTCTCCAAGTTACTACTTCAAATAATTCTTTTAACTTCACAAAATGGTTCAAGTTTGAAAACCATTCGTACCTGACAATTCTGGAATGAAAGAACATAACATCCGATCTGGCTGTCTATCGATTACGAAGACTCCACCTTCACCAAAAACACAGCTGCCTTTTGTCGTATTGTCCTTTTTATCCTTTACTTTTTACAAATTTAACCATGTAAATTAACACTTTACATTCAGCAAAAACACAGCCGTGTTTATTTTATTTTAAACAGGCAAAACACACTTGTGACGGGTGAAAGAAACCAAAAAATGGTTCATCTGTTCTTAAAAGCAACACTTATAACAGGTTGCTAACGGAGCCGTGTTGTGCTTTAACCATTAACTAGAATTTACTCTATTAATATATAAGTATTTAACCATTAACTAGAGTTTACTCTATTAATATATAACATACTAAATTAGGGACCTGTAAATTACACAGGTTGAATAAATATTTTTTTTAAATATTAATCCTAAATAACATGTTATATAGTTATTAAAATCTATATTTCATTAGAATTTAAAAGTTGAAACGTGATGTCGACTATTTAAGATGAGAAAGTGACGAAATGTATAAATAAACTGACCATTTACTAAGAGTTCTGAAAGTTTTACAATTATTTAAAATTCTAAAATGAACTTTATCCTTTATTATAAAAGAATATATATATTATAGACCGTTAGAGTATTAACATAAACTATTTTGTTATAAGTTATTATTTATGTATTTTATTATTACTTGTATTTTTATTTATATGTTTACATTAAAAGTCTAAAGTGTTAGTAAAGCCATGAATTATTTATGCCTATTTTATTGTAATTCAATTTAACAAATCCATATTATAAAGCAAAGTCATGATAATTATAAATGAAAAACAAAATAGTAAAAGATAAAATTCATGTATTGAAATAATATATTTTTTTTTGAATTTTATTCATAAATATCACACTTGTGACGGGTGAAAAGAAACCAAAAATAGTTCATATGTTCTTAAAAGCAACACTTATAACAGGTTGCTAATGGAGCCGTGTTGTGCTTTAACCATTAACTAGAATTTACTATATTAATATATAAGTATTTAACCATTAACTAGAGTTTACTCTATTAATATATAACATACTAAATTAGGGACCTGTAAATTACACAGGTTGAATAAATATTTTTTTAAATATTAATCCTAAATAACATGTTATATAGTTATTAAAATCTATAGTTCATTAGAATTTAAAAGTTGAAACATGACGTCGACTATTTAAGATGAGTAAGTGACGAAATGTATAAATAAACTGACTATTTACTAAGAGTTCTGAAAGTTTTACAATTATTTAAAATTCTAAAATGAACTTGATCCTTTATTATAAAAGAATATATATATTATAGACTGTTAGAGTATTAACATAAACTATTTTGTTATAAGTTATTATTTATGTATTTTATTATTACTTGTATTTTTATTTATATGTTTACATTAAAAGTCTAAAATGTTAGTAAAGCCATGAATTATTTATGCTTATTTATTGTAATTCAATTTAACAAATCCATATTATAAAGCAAAGTCATGATAATTATAAATGAAAAACAAAATAGTAAAACATAAAATTCATGTATTGAAATAATATATATTTTTATTTGAATTTTATTCATAAATATTATCTATATATCTATTTATTTAGGGTAAAATATAAAAAAAAATAAGTTTTATGGATTAAAATAATATATTTTTTATTTGAATCTTATTAATAAATACTATCTATATCTATTTATTTAGGCTAAAAAATAATTGAGATCACCGCACTGTGTGTGTCCTTCATATGATTTACTTTATTATATAGTATAGATAGATACAGATATAGATTTTCTTAATAATGAGTTAACTGCTATTTTCTTCCTCGTAGTTTGTTCAGTTATGGCAGTTCAAGCCAAATTTAAATTCGTATCATTTCCGTCCCTGATATTCTTGAAATCTTCCAGTTCCATCCAAAAACTAAGGTTGAATGGAATAATTGTACAAACCACAAGGACGAAAATGACAATTAATTCATGTTTTTTTACAGAATTGACATGTTTCAAGAATGTAAGAGACGTAAATGGTCTAAATTTGAAATTTGGTCTGAACTTGTATAATTGGACAAACTACATGGACGAAAATGATAGTTAACTCTATAATAATATTATTAATATCTAATATCTAATAAATTATTAATATCTCTTGAACTAATATGAAAAGAATTAATTCACAAATATTAAACTAATCAAAGAATAATAAATAAACTGAAACCATATCGTGTATTATGCAGATAATAAATAAGTATTAAACTATTAATTAGAGTTTACTCTATTTATGTACAATATATAGTTATTCAAGTTTACATTTTTTTTCTTTTCGTTTCTTTGTTTTTTTTTTTTTGTAATTTATGGTGTTGTATCTCATGTATAGGGTTTTTTTTCTTTTTTTCTTTTTCATAAAGTAGACTAAATATATTGTATTTATAGATAGGGTGAGTATAAATAGAAAGTTTGTTTACTCAGAAAGTGTAGAAATTAATAATAAATGACATGTGACAAAATTAAAAAAACATAAAGAGTCGTATTTTAGTCCATTCAAATTAATGTATTACCTAACAAAAATCTAGATCTTGTTTCATCTCTCACCCCACACCACTACTACTTCACCACTCCACTGCCACCACTCCATCACCACCACCCCACTTCCTACCACCGCCACAAGCACTTTCACCTCCTCTCGCCGCCCGTGACCACCAACACCATCTCGCCACTTTCACCCTCACCCGCATGTATGCGATATACCCATACATTAAAATTAAATGTAAATACTAAATTAAGTAAAATGAAACATTTTTATTGATTGAAACTTCTTTTTTCTTCTTATTCTGTTCATTTAAGTCAATCCCTAGTGATACATCAAAATCAATCCCTAGTGGTTATTAGAGACTGATTTGCCAGTCACGAGCCAGTCCCGGATACCTACTACTAGATAGTGGTTTTAGCAACTAAAAATCCGTCTCGGTTGTATGACTCCGACAAGGACTAACAGTCAGTCTCCGATACATAATAATTCAGTTCTCAATTTATCCAACGATACAACGTCATTTTAGTCCTCAATACATTTCTTTAGTGATTGCAAGTTAGTATGGAATATTTGATATTTCAGTCCCTAATGTACTACTTTAAGAACTAAAAATCAGTTCCGTAAACATGTTTATATTGCCCTTAATACGTTTTGTTAGGTTCGTAATTTCTTATCAAATCAGTTTTCATTAACATATTTTAAGTGACTGATTATTATCAGGCTCCACACAATTTCAGTCTTTAATATGCTTCTTTTAAAACTGAAAATTAATCTCACATACCTTTTTTACTTTAGTACTTAATAGTTAATATGAACTTTTAGACACTGACAATCACTAGAAAATAACTTTAACTTTTAGTCTCCAATATCTTTATTTAGACTTCTAAATTAGTCCCTAGTTTTTTTAGTGACCATTTTTTGGTTCTTTATACTATATATCTCAATTCCAATGTTTTTCAAATATATAATAAAAAAGAGTTGCCAATACAATTTTAATTCAATCCCTAATATACATTCATCCCTAACTAATCTCTCTAAGACTTAAAAGCAGTCAAATACAACTTATAATTTAATATATGAATCTACTCACTAAACAAAATTAATATCTATCATTAATAAGTTTCTTGTTTTCATAATATCTCAATACATTCAAGCATTAATATGATAACAAAAACCAATTAAGATAACATCAATTTATCATTTCTAAAATTTAGAAAAGTATTAGATGAAAAAAAAAGTAATAAATGCGATAACTAATTCCTTAATAGTGATGTCACTTTTGTTGTGCACTGCATCTAAACCATCATCTTTATTAACAACATTTTGTACCACTTTTCTTCCACTCTCAGGATTATCCTCCCCTCCAATCATTCAATGTCAATTCATACCTCGAAGGGTAGTGTAACACACCAATAATGCTAGTTAAAAACACCACCACATCAGGGCTTGTAACGGGTGGTCAAATGAGCAATAGAAGTTATAATAAGTCTTAAGAGTCACGATAACTCTTAATAGAGTATGATTGAACTTAATATTTAGTATTAGGTCTTAAAGGGTTAGATTCGTTCTAATTGGTCATTTTTAAGTTGTAACGAGTTAAAACAAATCATACAAAAATCTTAATGAGTTAGAATGAACAATAGTTATGAAAGACCATAAGGAGTCATAATGGGACATACATGTCCATGTTTCATCATGTCTTTTAAATTTGATCATAATTTGTCACTATTGACCATTATAAATTACAGATTACATAATCTATATATATGTATGTATATAGTTTAGTTATTGTATCATAATTTTATATATAATAACTATTATATAAATATATATGTGATATGTCAAATGAATGTTATATAAATAATAGGCTCCAGCTCGATTAGTGAATCTCAGGCTCGGGGTCGTTTAAACAAGCTTTTTTTAGGCTCGGGCTCGTTTAGAGCTGATCTCGAGTAGCTTGGCTCGTTTACACCCTTAACCGTAATTGATCACAATTGGTCATCATTAACACAAAATGCTCATTACTTATCACCATGACCCTAATTGACCATCACTGACCCTACCTGACATTTAGTAACCTTAATAGACTATCACTGATACTAATTAACCAACATTCGGACTATATTCAGTATCTAATATATTTCCACGAATATCAATCCCTAATTTTTTCAACTACAAAAATGTTATGAGACTAGAATTAGTGTCAAATAAAACCCCTTACAAAACTTTTGAGATTGATTCTCAGCCTCGGATACTTTCCTTAAAATGTTAGAATATACATAAAATAATTGGGAACTAAAAATCAGTTTTAATCTTTTCATAAATAAAATGCGATCAAGACTGGATATCAATTCCTAATACGGCCTCTTACAGGAGTGATTAGGACTAATATTAAGTCTCTAATATATTTCTTCAAAATGGTAGAACATGCATCGATTATTAAAGACTAAATATAGTCTCTAATTGTTTCATTTAGAAAATTGATCGCAGACTAAATATCAGTTCTAAATAAAGTCTCTTACAGGACTTTTAAGACTGGTTTTCAGTCCCCAATACTTTCCTTAAAATGGTAGAATTTATACCAAATAATTGGAAACTGAAAATTAGTCCTTAATCCTTCTATAAATAAAATGCAATAAAGACTAAATATGAGTCCCTAATTTAATCTGTGTTTGAAATATTAACAACTAATTTCTGTTATTGAGATTGAATATCATTCAACCATACATTTGCGCTATATATCAATATAGTGGGAAGGTATTTGCGAGTGAAATCTAGTCGCTAATAAGATTATTTCCACGAGCTTATATTGACATATTTATGACTAGAATTTAGTCTCCAATACGATGCTAAGATATTAGCGACTGATTATCAGTCATTTACATAGGTCACATAAAAATCAGTCCCTAATATTATCAGTAACTGATCGTGGATATTATGTATTCTGAGACTGATATATCTATCCCTGATACTTTACTCTCTAATGATTACTTTTTTTGTAGTGTGTACATAGTGAATTTTTAAACTATACGTATGTGTATATTACGAAAAGTTTAGAGAAAATGTGTGGTCTATATATATTCTAAGCTGTCGGTTTTTAGAAAAATGAGTTTGTATATTTAATGATTATAGAGATAAATATTTTCTATTTTATAAAATTACTCTAACATCCATTTTTAATAAATAATTAAGATATAACTAGAGGGATTGCTTGTACTCCGCTACGGGTGTTTGATTGATATCGGTTCGGCTCAGTACGATATATGCATGCGATATAGCAAGTAAAGATATATGTTTTATATCGATTGACAACATAAGAATACATATCAATATCAATGTTGTTCGGCCAATATCAGTTCGGTACAGCACAGTGTCATTACTGCGTACCAACACATACTAACATTTATAATGGGAATCCAACATTATTTCTAACTGCATTTGTTTAAAATAAAAATCATTAGGTGAAAGCCTACTAAATTTTTTATGTGATTTGCATTTGTGGGACAAAATTATTTCTAATGGCATTTTTATAGACCAAAAAATTCGATCGGTTAAAAGTAATACAACTAAGTTATACTACTCATATATGAAAAATATATAATATAATCAAATTACCTCAGTAAAAAAAGTTGTATTGTATGGCAATTAATGGGGCTCACTTCCACAGACATAGCCTTTTTATCCATATAGTAATTATTATATAAACCAACTATGTATGGTTATCTCAATACTATATCATATTTTACATCAAGTTCTAATGAAATCTTTTTACAACACACTTCAATAATGTGAAAGGTTAAAATACGTCATTGTTGTAAAACAACGGTCTACTAACAATCAACGTATAACTATATAAACATAAAGAACAAGGATTATAGAAAGTAAGACAGAAAGAAAATAGGAGAAATCATTCTTATTTATATATGTACGAAATGCAAAAGCCACTATTTATAGGGCTATAATTCAATACAACTGAAATGCCAATGGGAGTTAGGCATGTGGATAGTCATATTATAAAAATATATTTATAACACTCACTCTTGACTATCCACATGATATAAGAAAATAATATATTATTCATTAATACACCCCCTTGACTATCCACATGATATAAGAAAATAATATATTATTTATTAATACGCCTGGTGATGCTGGCTCATTAAAAACCTTGCTAGAAAAACCCAGTGAGATAAAACCATAGCTAAGGGAAACCCGATGGTATATTCTCCTCTTGATACTCCCCCTCATTTTAATAGGTGACAATATCGATCTTTTGTGAAAGTTGCTCAAAACTTTTGTAGCCAATTGCCGCTTGATCTCCTGATATGTTATCCTCTAAACTAAGCAATGATTGTGTGTGATCTTAGTGTCAAACTTCTAGTGTACCACGAGACCTATGACCGTGTTGTCTTAGATTCCCTCCATCAACAAGACTAGCCAAACTTTTTTTATGGGTTAGCAATGTATAAACTCATATCTTTTATACCTTGAGGGTATCGAAATATTTGTTTTTAACTCATATCAATCTCTCCTCACTGAAGACAAATTATATCTTATGGATAAATTTAAATAAATTAATAATATATCTCGTAGTGTGTAACTAGCAAGAAATAATGCATCAACTGCAATTAACTATGGTATTTCTTGACTAATAATATCCATTTAGAATAAGATAACGATTATTTGTTTTATATTAAATGATTTAATAACTGTGACAACCGGCATTTTCCGGTTGTAATCAAGCGCGTAACGAACAATAATACCATCATAACTAGCGTAATCAAACGTAAATTAACTTGATCAGGCTTTTGGAATGCCTAGGAGCGTTTATCCGACTTTGCGGTACGCGAATGGTGATTTGTCGGAAAACTGTTGAACGTCAAACGGTAACGAACTGACACCAGACAAAATACTGATAACGCTGACAAATACGAATTTTACAGGTATAATTTATGAGTAAGAATTGGGTTTTGATGAATTATCATGCTTTCGAACGTCACAAAACGCTTAAGTGAACGAAAAACGCGTCCATAGGAACGCACCGACAACAAAACGAAAGCAACGGACTCGAGTTACGCCTCGATATTAATATATTATGATATATTTAGCTTCGTAATGGAATTTTATTATTCGTAGTAAAAAACGGATCGAAAAATGGAAAAGAAACGATAACCGGAGCATTTTACGCATTTTAACGAAACCGACGAACGCACGTTATTAATATCGAACGCCAACCCTATTTTTACACATTTATTTATTTTATCTTAAAACAATATTATACGACGTTCCATGGAGTTCGGGTGAGAAAAAGGGCTTTAGAAATGCTATCGGGCCGCTCAAAACACAAGAAATGGGTCTTGGGCCCAGTCCACATAAAAGCCCAAGCCCACAAAACACACCTATATAAACCAAAATACATACACACACCCTCATTCTTCACCTACACACTCTCTCTCTAACTCTAAAACTCTCTCTCTAGAAAATATTTCCGGCACTAGTCCGGCGACTAGCGGCGGCCGGCCACGGCGGCACCACTGCCGACGACGACGATTGAGGTTTTCTGGCGACCGTTTTCCGGCCAAGAGTACACTTTTTCGACTATCTTTGATGTTCCGGATCACATGGTGATGTTGGTTTTTAGCAGATTTGAAGCCGTTTGGGATCGGGAGCAACTCCGGGGACATTCCGGCCAAACACAAGCGAACCCTTTTTGGACTTTTCACTTCATGCATGTTTAGATCGGGTGGTTAGAGACCTTTCTGCAATTTTCATGAAATTTTATTCTCCGGCGAAATTCCGACTTCTGGCATGATTCTGGCGAGGTTCCGGGCATCCGTTTTCAACGAAAAATATATTTTTGGGATCCTTGTAACCCGTAGAGTCCATACGAAACACTTTCGTCTCGGGTGAAAATTAAAGTTTAGGACACTCTCGGGTTCTGTTCAACGTGGTCAACAGGTCAACACGGGTCAAAACTGGTCAAGGGATAGTTTTGGGTCATTTTTGGTGCCTCGGTTCAGTTTTGGGTTCGGTCAAACCTGGTCAACCGTGGTCAACTGGTCAACTATCAGTCAACTGGTCAACGCAGTCAACTCAGTCAACACGGTCAGCTCAGTCAACGGGTCAACTCGAGACTCGGTAAAAATTAATTACGACGCAAAATTTAATTATATTAGTTTATAATTATTATTAATAATTAGCGCACGAACACTGAGCTCAAACCGAACCGTAAACGATTATATATCGCCAAAGAAAATAAATAATATATAACAATTGAGCTGACTGCGTAACTCGTTTAAGATTATTAGTTAAAAATCAAACCGACGCCGTTATTATATATAATAATATAATCGGCGAAAATTATATTCGAAACACGTCGAGAAATATATATATTGTTTGCGTACATTGCAGATTGTGTTTTGATAAATAAATCGACAACTTGTGTTGTCGGGATCGTCCGAAAACAGAGGAAACTCTGCCCGATTTTTGTAAAAATACGCAATACAAAAACGCGACACATTTCAAAGATTAAACGTCCGATTTCAAATGGTTATTGTAAAATAAATATAGATATATATTTATTTGACGACGCTAATTAAAACATTCAAAACTCGAGCCGACAACATTTCAACGAGCGCGATGTCAAGATAACAAACATTCGGCAAGCGACTATAAAATACTTCAACGTCGTAACTCAGAAACTAGCTTTTAAACATCGATAAATCATTCGAACGACGATATAAAAATAAGTATATTGTTTATACGTATTTCGAAACGCCAAGATTTCCAAACGCTTTTACAAGACGAATACAAGGCGCGTATTATTTCAAGCGTCGAATTCGGAAATCGATAATAAGAATATATATATATATAATATATATATATATCACACGAATGGCGAGACGTTAAATACTTTTATAAAATAAATATAGTTATATTTATTTTGAGCGTCGATGACTCGAATACTTTCGGAGGATCTTATGACAATATATATTTGTTATCCGATTTCAACGCCTAAACGAAATGCGATACGATACCGCAAGATTATGACAAGCGTACGATTACATCTTTCGAAAACTACGAGAGTTGTACTATTATCCGACGACGTACATAACGGCTAATACTATTTCATGAAATATAGTATTGTTTATATATAAATATATTTCAAGTCGTTCGAAAACTAAAACAATTCTAAGAAAACCATATTTCTAAATACGATATTATTGACTTAATAAAATATAGGACCAAGTACATCATATTCATATCTCTTTTCTCTGGGATTACCACCAAGTTAATTATACCATGTTTAACTTGAGTATTTTTGTCCATATATAATACTTGTTGACTCCATATAATATATATCTCGAGCCTTTACATTTAGTGCCTCATGCCTTTACAATCCATCATGGACTTCCTTCCATGTTGACTAATCATATACATGAACGCACTCTTCAAGAGTTTTGTCTAATAAACTTCATCATTTGGCATAACGTTTTCCATATCATATTCAAAGAACTCGTTAATAGTCGTTTCATTTTAATTTCATATTGTACCATCTGGTACATACTTTATTGCACTGTCATAATCACCATATGCTTACTGCTGCATAGGAATTCGATCCTCACAATGTTTGCTTCTAAGCACTAAACTACCTCTTGAAATTCATCATGAGTTCAATTCATGAACAAATACAAGTATAATGCATTTGGATCCAAATTTGTGCACATCATTTATATCATTCTAGATAACTTAATTTACATGACTTTGATCATTTAAATCCTATAAGGACTTTCATGTAAACTATCAGTATCAAGTGATACATAAATATCATAAGATGCATATCAATTCTCTCTTTATATCACCAGACGAATAAAATATTGTAAAGTTATTGCATCCACCACTAGAGAATGTGAATCTTTATAATCAATAATGGTCTTTGCAAAAATCCTTGTGAAACTTTGCCTTATCTCACCTAATGTGCCATAATGTGCCACCATGATCACGAACCTTACACCAATTATTATAACATTACATTGAGTTCAAGGAATAGATTATACCCGTACAACATTATGGTAGCATCATAACAATTTTTTTAGTTATGTATATGATCAATTTTTTTGAATTGAGCATTATATCATTACATTCACATCAGAGAATAGATTAGAACCACATAACTTTCATGGTGGTTGTTTCAAACTTTATATATATTCTTTATCAATCTTGGTACTTCAATAGCCTATATGATATTTGACGATGGAAATTGTTTTGCTTAATGGATGATGATATATATTTCTCATCACATGATATAAACCAAGATGTAGTTATATAACCGAAACATTTATACTTATCGGTCTAAAATCTTATAGCTTCGATGAATTCATAATAAGCTTTGAGAGTTACTCCAGGTATCTTTTGGTGTCTTTTTATATAAACCTTAACCACAATTCAGTCGTGTTTATTACTTGTGATCATATACCACAACCCTGGTCACTTTGATGTCGCCTACCAAACTTATAACATATGAAACATAATGTATATATAAAATTAGATTATACGGTGCATGACTATATAGCATGTCACCAAATAAATGAGTTCTGATACAACCTTTGAAATAAGATTTTTTTCATCACTCGTAAGAAATATATATTTTTTATATTAACTTATCATGATACACTAAATCAAAACATATGTATTTTTAGTCTAACTTAAAACATATATACATAATTATTAAGTCGTTACAATGTTTTAATAGCATATAGTAACATATGATTATGTCCACCCGTTTTTTATAATCAAGTTTGTTAATATGTTAGATTAATTTATTCATATACCATCTTTTTCATGCAACCATTTCAAATATTAAAATATAAGCAAGAATATAATAATATTCACAAATATTAATAAAAACTATTATGAAATTTTCAATATTATTGCATGTAACCATATAAAATTTATTATAACAACTTTAATAAACTGCAACCATGACCTTGGAATGCAATATTAAAACCACTACCGCTACCCATAATTTTTTCATTCAACCAAAAATAACAACAATAATGTCAAATTAAATATAAGATAAGTGAGATAATCGTATATCAAATCTATCCTTAATTATGTAAGTTATAGCAAGTTGTTGCTCATTGGAGTAAAAATAATTGCTTCTATCATATTTAAAAAAAACATTCAATCCTTATTAACCATACAGAAAAGCTTGATGTATGGTAATTAACCCCTTGATATCATATTGTCAATAATCAAGATTAATTTCAATTATCTCTAGACATTTCAAAATTTATATACCTCTATTTATATATTTATTTTAACAGATAATACAATAGTGCACTAAATAAAATTTACAACCTCATCATCCGAGGACCAAATAATAATAATAACAATGATGAATACATATAATGAACAAAACAGATCCGTTATCTAGAAGTGAATATGAGATAAGACCCATTGATTTTGTCATCATTTAAAGAAATGGTAGGGTTGCTCTCCCATTCATGAGTTGGCAGGTTACACCAGAAAAATATAATGTTAAGGATTTCGCCATTTGGTATTACATTACCAAATTCAATTAGCTAACCTAATACTATACACTTGTATTATGGTAATGATTATCAACATCCTTACTGTGCATATATGTCAATATGATTATCAGAGTTGTGCATATATGTTATGGATCTTTTATACCTTTTATTAATCATATAAAAATTATCTAATTGAGTACAACCTATTCATACGAATGAAAATTATACTCTTTTACATGCATATCATAAAACATTAAATCATATGTTACTAAATGCATGAATATACATTACCAAATTTGATTTATGCACATGTCCCAAGATTATAACTTAGAAATCAAAACTAATCACGTGGGTTCATACGATTTTCAAATTTCAATTATGTTCAAATATACATGAACAATATAGCATACGATAAAGAACAAGGATTATAGGAAGTAAGAGAGAAAGAGAATAGGAGAACTCATATATGTATGAAATACAAAATCCACTATTTTTATGGATATAATTCAATACAACTTAAATGCCAATGGGAGTTAGACATGCGGATAGTCATATCATAAAAATATATTATAACGGTCTATTTTTTTTCACACAAAGCCGAACATATCCCCTTATAACACATAGTATAATAAGAGATTGTTTGACAATCTAACTCATTGGTATTATACATCTTGAATTTCCTGGAAGCCAACATTGATTTTTGATTTCACCAATATCTTTTTCCAAATAGCAACCTTATCGGCGTTTAAATTTACACTAATATTCATTATGAGACTTACACGTTTTCAGCTTACAGATATATAAATGTTTTATACAGTTAATACTACTAAGCCAAAGGCCTCTTAGAGACTTTACTGACATGTATACCTGAAATAGATTCAAGTAGCTTAAAGTAATAAGTCTTAAAAACTTCATTCAAAACGAAATAGTAAAGTAGTTGTTATATTGTGCTAATAAAAAAGTATCTATATTATTTTTAGTATTTATCACACGCACAAGTCTCATTATAGTAATCTATAATGTTTTCGGTGTTTATCACACCCACATGTCTCATTATAGTAAAGAGTGAACATCTTGGGATACGTCAGAACACAATATTGGGTTGATGTCGATGAAAATGACAGTTCATTGTTCATCATAGGCTATTTGGGTGAAACATGCTTTGTTATGTTTAAAATACAATTTTCGGTTAATGCATGGTACTTGGGATCAATGACGATACTTTGATGGTCATTTGAGAGTGTGGCTATGACGATTATTTGGTTTTGGTTTCACGCTTTTGGTTACAGCCAATTGAAGATGCAGAGCTTTATTTGTGTTTGGTTATAGTTGTGAAAACATGCAGTGTGATATACATATGATCATTTCGCAACATTTTGTTTTACTATGGAATCGTGTGTGCATGTGTATAACCATATCTGGATTGTTTGTTTATGTACTATCAATTAGCAATATGTTTGTGTATTTGGTGTTTGTACGCAATGCTTATTAGTTTGTTTTGTGTTTTGGGGTTGTACATTGGAATTGGTTTTTGTACTTGCTTGGGTATTTAATTGTTTTTTTCGGCTGGGGTTGCTTTCTATTGCTGCCATGTCGTTGGGAAATTGGATTTCGGTGACGACCGCTTTGTTGTCATCTGAGATTGATTATATTGTTTGGGTTTCTTCGCTATGATGGTACACGTCATATGAACAATATTTATTGCAGTTGTGTCTTGTTTCTAAGCGCTAATAGGTTCACATGCATTTAACATGTTGCTAATTAATTGTATATAAATATGTAGGTTTCAAGTTGGTAATTATGCTATTGTTGTGTTACGCACAAGAAAAATACTATGATGTATAACATCTTCGCTAGTAACCTTTAGTAAAAGCTTACTAAAACAACCAGTTTAACTAATATTTATGAGCTAATGAGTAAATATTAGAAAAACTTAAATGAGTTAGCGTTGTGTCAAACTATTATTGTCAGTTTTATTTGGTTTCTTTTTTTAAACCTTTATATTAGTTTGGTGGTTTTTTTGTTTTTTTTACGATGACAAGTAATATCAAACAAACGTAATTCTAAATGTGATGTGTATGAGTCTCCTTTCTCCTAATAAATAAAACTTTGCGTTATTCTACTTTGTCGTGTTATAAAACTTAAAGTACATTCTAATTTATGCATCGATTTATAGGTTAAAAATGTCAAACTCGAACTAAGAGCCTAGCATTTTCTAACAACTTGGACACATTCTCAAACAAGTAATCGAGTAGGATAAATGAAAAATTAGCCTAGCTAACCTAATATATGTCAAACATCCATGAGAAACAAGCTGAGCTACCACATGAAATAAATGCGCTATATGCGTGTTACACTAAGTCATTAGTTTAGTAATCGTTGATTATAAATTTTGTTATAATTTTTATTAGCAATCAATGATATGATCAAATGTTTAACATAGTGCCTTTCAAGTTATGTAAACAAACTACCATAGTTGGTAAGGAAGTTGAAAAATAATAACACCAGTGCCAAAGCTTGCCGCAATGCGGCAGGGCTAACATCCGGTTAATCTCAAAGAACATCATATTAACCTTATATAACATCATCGGTGTATATATATGTAAGGATATACATAACATCATAACAAAATCCATATAAACGTTTGTATCATATGTCACATATAAACGCTTATTTATTTTTTATTAAATATGATTTCAAAGGGTTCCTTAGGTTTTAGGGATTTTGAACACTCAATGGTCTATTTTGATGTGCTCATTGGCCTCTTTTTGGACGCATATGGTCTCTTTTGACAAAATGTTGATCCAATAAGCACATTGGCTCTTAACATTTAAGCTAGGTCTTTGTTTTCACAAAGCAAAATCTAATGGGTCATATGTTCCTAGATCTTTGTTTTCATAAAAAAGAAGAACACTAGAGGTTTTTAGATTTGGTTTGCAGACCCTAAGATTCGGTGTGTATTGGAACATCACACAAGTAGTCAGATAGATAATACACTATTCTAAGTGATGTTTCCCACTAGAGTCATGCTTAGTTCAGTTAAATAACTTAATTAACAACTTTTTCAACAAAGCGAAGCCTATCACTTAACGTCTCCTGTCATAGGGTTACCGAGTTCATTTCACTTGATGCAGTATCATAAACCGTAAACTCCTAATATTTCAGACGTTTTGATTCTACATGAGCGATCACTGCCTAGATATCCTTCTCATACTGCTCAACATCAACTTTTCACCCTTGTGAAACACCCCTGTATTGTGTGACACTCATACACCTAATGGAGTCCCCAACATAATGTACAACAAAGATTTTGAAACTGATTAACCTATTGTCTATACATTTTTCTTAGAGTAAATTACAAGTTTTGTACTTTATGTTTACACCATTTGCAGACGGTGTCCTTTAACGTAAAACTTTACAAGTTTTATGCTTTATGTTTCAAAATCTTGCACGTTTTAACCTTTAGGCCAATCCCAGTTAGATTTTTCTGTTAAGTTATGTCATGTGCAAGGCACATGAGGGTACTATTGTAATTTTACCTATTTATATATATGATCAAAATCACCTAAAACCCTAGAATTTCTTCAATCCCCATTTCTGCAACAAAATCATGAGTGAATCACCAAACGATTGCAACCAGCAGCAGTATGATCAAGATCAACAGTAACCGTCTCATCATTATGGTACTTTTCAAGGCGTAAACACTTATCTGCCATCGTCTGTGTCGCCGGTGATCGGTATTCCTCTACCAGTTACACCTCCCCTCACCTCCAGTGGTCCAGCAGTCAACCATTACGTCCACGGTTACCACACCGTTATGGGTATCATACTCAATCAGCGTTTGATATGTTATTGTTCAGCTTGTTGATTTTGAAGTGATTTTGTTTGATTACGTTAGTTTATGATATGCTAATTTAGATTATTTGATCACGTTGTTGAAATTGAAAGAGGTAAATTGTTTAATTATTGTTCTCACTTAGCTAGTGTTTGTTGTGTAGTTATGTGATAAGTTGCTATTTGTAATCCTAATTAGTGCAAACTGTTACGAGATCTATTTGAGTTCGTTATGTTATTCAACTTTTTGTTGATTTTGAATCGATTTGTTTTTAAGTAATTTTGTGTGAGGATTTGTTAAATTTGAAAGAGGTTGAATATAGACTTTTGAGAGGACACTGTATGCACTGGATCTTCTAGATGATTACTATTTGAATCTATTGGACTGGGGTTCTTGTAGATGAATTTGATTCTTGAGGGGAGATAAAGAGTATTTAGAGAGAGAAAGAGTGTTGAGAGAGAGAGAGTTATTGGGTTTATATATGCAATTATTATTCTTTACATAAATAGGTAAAATTAAAATAGTACCCTCATATGCCTTGCACATGACATTAAGGTTAAAATGTGCAAGGTTATTTTTACCTAACTAGGTTTGGACTAAAGGTTAAAACGTGCAAGATTTTGAAACATAAAGCACAAAACTTATAAAGTTTTCCGTTAAAGGACACTGCCTTCAAGATGGTATAAACATAAAGGACAAAACTTATAACTTACTCTTTTCTTAAAACATGTAAACCAAATATACTAATCGAAGCTACTTTTGCTATTGCTTAGAGTCCACGACAACGACGCCAAAACTTGATGTGCCTGGTATGGTCTACTAAAAACCTAACCTAGACACTCTAATTGTACTCTGGAAAACCCCTAAACAGACCACAATGACAGGAAAGTGTAATATCTACTGTAGTGAAGCCTAATGGAAGTCCGGATATCAAACCCACAAAACACATGCAATAACTAAACTAGACCCGACTAATAACTACATGAGGTTTGAAAGATTTGATATGGTTTAGTTTTCAAAAAAGAGGCTTCAAATTGGTTTAAACTAAGGAAAGCTAAACTAAGGAGAACTAAAACTACCAACTACAAATTGATCACTTAGACAAACTCAATAGCAGGGAAAAGCACTACCTAGGTCACATATCCCAATTATGAATCTTGGATTCTCTCAGCTATGAATACTATGATGGAACCAGGATCTTAGAATTCGACACCCTTAGACAACCTAGTGAATCTCTGACCATTCTCTGGGTGTGACCTAAAAGGAAACCCTAAGAGGCGTGTGAAACTCACTGGTAAGTCGAATTACCTCTTAGTCTCTGCAACAACACTAATGTACCCAAAAGAAATATTACCTTTTAGTCTTATTATGTTAATAAGGGGTAACCTAAGAACAATCGATAACATGGACTAGAAGGATACTATGAAATCTTGGGAAACCCCCTCTCAAAGCCTTTACACCTAAACGCCTAATAACAGAGACTAACCGACTATCAATCACCCCTCAATTATCTTGATAGGTATAATACAAAGATCCGCTAACCCTTAATCAATGTTCCTATAGATTACTATGTCTGGCAAAACCAAAACCTTATCACAAACACACAATATAAGTGACCTAAATATGCAACCATAAATGAAAGACATTCAACAAGAAGCATACGAAACATAAACTAATAATAAATGATATATAAATACACACACATGTTAGATCAATTAAGATAAGTTTGTTAGTGCATTATTTGTGTCAACAACTTAAAGATCTTGATTATACGTGTTTTAGTCTTGTTTGTGTTGAGCTAGATTTGTAATAGAATTTTATTACTAGGTGTTTAGAATGATTGTGGGGGGGGGGGTTTAGGGGTTGTCTAATTAGGGCCTACTATAAAAGTTGGCTTATAAGCATTATGTCACTAACCCTCTCCATAATCCCACACCCACTTTCACACACATTCCATAGTTTCTCCCTCTAGAAACTCCCAAACTCTAGTTCTTCAAATTGTGTTCGTGTAATCGAATTCGCATGAGATAAGTCCAAATCATTTTAATTAAATCGTTGTGTTTATGTTAAATAAATCTATTAGTGGTTTCTGCACATAAATGATCGAAATTGGTTAATTTCACGTGTTCTTCATTTTTGTGAAGAACAAGTTCAAATCTTGGGAATTTCAATTGTTAGAGCTTGTGTGCTTGATTCAACCAAAATCAAACGATCCACAAGGATCATACACTAATTTGGAGTCAATTTCGTAAAAAAATTATACAAAAACTTAACAAATTCAAATCTTGGAATTTCAAAGTTCATCAGATTAATGTTAATCCACCAATAATAACCAAAAACAAGAAATCACCAAAATTTAATAATCATTCATCCCAAACCTAGGTAGCTACAAAAGTTTAGCCAACATTCTTATTTGAAACACTAAACAAGTCATAAAGATCATCAACATGATGTTTAAGATCTTATTAAACAAAAGAGTTTAAGAAACAAAAACCAAATAAGTACAATGATGTATAAGAATTTATACATCTTTTAAACAACAAATGTTCCCCATTTATCGAGAACTCACTGTATTTTCATTGATCTTGATACTCATTTGAGTTGTTTGTGAAAATGTAGGTCCGAGCTTCGGCCCGTTGATGAAACAAAGGCTTCTGGAGCAAAATGGAGCAAAAATGCAACTTTCCAGCAAAACTGCCAGATATGGCACGACCGTGACAACCCCAAGCACGACCGTGCCAAGCCTTCGGAGACCGGCACTCTCATCAGCACTATCAACTATCAGCGCAAACCAGATTAGTCCAAGACACGGCACGATCGTGCCAAGTCCAAGCACGACCGTGCTCATCTCAACTCAGCTTCTGATAAGCTCATTCCCAAGGTCGAAACAGTCATCGCCGGATACGTCATCGATAAGCACGACCATGCCACCTTTTGGCATGGTCGTGCCACCTCGGGAAAGTTTGAGCGGGATCTTTCCGGAATTGGTAGCAAACATGATCGATAGACGAAAAAGTGATTCTGACACTTGCCAAGCACGACCGTGCAAAATAGGTGACACGGTCGTGCCAACTCACCAATAGCATAAATATGAAGTTTAAGCTCATTTGAACGAATTTGGAGCATTTTGGTGAACTTTTCTCTCAAGATTCTGGTCATGGAAGCTTGTAGAGCTAAGAAGGAGCCTTGAGGAAGATTGAATCACTTGAAGATCAACTCATTTACCATTTAATCTTGTTTTAAACTTTGGTTAACTATTTGTTACTTATGAACAATTTATGCTATTTTGCATTTGATTTAGTAGTTATGAGCCTTATGGGATAAACATTTGTGTTGCTTAAACCTTGTTGAAGCTAATGAACATGTGAAAACATGGAGATAGATGTGGTGATTGTTGTTTGTTAATCTTCATGGTGATATTTAATCTTGTTCTTGGAGTTCATGTTCATGCTAAAGTCCTTGTTCTTGAATGTTGGGTCATAAGTATTTACATGTTGTGTTGGAAAGCCCATGTAGAGATTATGATTGTTGAATCTTGTTAACTTGTTGATATGATTCATAGCATGAAACTATGTTGGGCCCCTAGCTTAAAGGTTTACACATTAGTGTTGCATGTTGGCTAAGGTTGGGAGAATGGGCTTCCTAGAGCCTTATGGGCCCAGGGTTGTACTTAGTGGGTTAATCAATTAGTATAAATACATATGTTAGGGTTAGTATTTTGGTTGCTAGTCAGTTTGTTATTCTGAAATCTTGTATCAGACGCCATTTGGTGTATGCAAGTTGTAAAATCGAAGATCGTTATTGTTTATTCATTCTAATCTTTGTTTCCACAATCGATTAGTGGTTGTGATACCATGTTAGATCAGAATCAGGACTTACAATTAGTATCAGAGCCTGCTGTTCGATACAGGCTCTCGGTGTCACGGATTGAAGAACTGTTCAGTTCTCGAAGACTGGTTGTTGTTCGTTATCTCGGATTTTCACTGTTGAATAGTTTGAAGATTGCTGCTGTTCTTATCTCGGACTACTACTGTTCCGAGAAAATCGAAGAAGATTCAAGCATTTTGGATCCGAATTGCTGAAGATCCCAAAGAATACGAAGAAGATCATCCATCTCGGATTGATTCCGGACAACTGTTCATCGGCTTTCTCTACAACCTTATCGGGATTACTCGCATTCTGGATAAGGATCACTGTTTGAAATAACATGTGTTTATCTGTTGCAGGAATTTCGGAATACTGTTGCTAGATAAGGATTTTTATTTCGGATCAGACTAACATTTCGGATAAGACTATCATTCCGGATAAGACTTTTATTCCAGATCAAGCCTTCACTCTGGATCTGTTTCTCTATTTCGGATTATCCCATCTCGGATTGGCATTCATCTCGGATATTGTGCAACTCGATCATTACCTATTTGGATTTCATTTCCATTCCGGATTGATTTTTCATCTCTGACTAAAGAAGCATTTCGGACTCATCCGAGTTACTATTGTTTTGTTTCTGATTGCATTCCGGATTCCCATTTCGGACCATTACATCAGACTTGTTAAGGACTGTTCACAATTTGAAATTAAAATTGACTTTAATTCTGCTTGGTAAAATTTAAAATGAACAGTTACATGACAACTCAGGATCTGATTAATGCCACCCTAGCAGCATTGCAGTCGCAGACACTGGCTCTTCATCAAGAGCTAGACCAAGTCATTGGTACTTCTACAAAGGTGCCTCTTTTACTATATGGTGATGAATACTATGAATGGAAATTCAGGTTTGAGTAGTACTTCAAGGCTAAAGAGCCAGGGATTTGGAGATGTATCATGAATGGTCCTCGAACCATAGTTTATAGCACTGCTGAAGATTCAGATACAAAGATTCCCAAACCAAGTCATTTGTGGACTCCAGAGGATGTGAAGATAATCAAAGAGGATGAGAAAGCCTCGGCTGTTTTAACAATGGCACTCGGACCCGACATTTCCATAGCTGTCAGAAATTGTAAGACGGCTAGGAAGTGTGGAGTGAACTACAAATCTTTATGAGGGAAACGCTGATATGAAGGCAAGTCGGTTTAATCAGCTGAATCAACAGTTGTGCTCATTTAACTACATATATGGAGAAAACATTGAGAATCAAATTCGAAGATATGTGAAGCTTGTCTCTCAGATGATTTCAGCAGAGATTTCTCTCACGAACAGTGCTATAAATCGACAGCTGCTGAACTCTTTGCCCAAGAGCTGGGATGCTGATGTAGGCATGATTAAGAAGACGAAAAATCTGAACGATGTCACTCTTATGGAAATGATTGCAACTATCAAGTCATGTGAGATAGACAATAAACAGAGAGACATCAATCATCAAAGAAGTCTGATGGCAGCTGGTATTGCAGGGCAGAATGCGGCTCTTATGTCTCAGAATCTTGTCTAAGCCCTCTACAAGGAAGCTCACCACACCGGGTAGCTCTAACTTGGTGTACAGTCCTCTCACCTTTGCACAGAAGACTCATATGTTTATGGTTTTCAATCTCAGATTCCTACGATGATCTCTGCGGCACGGTACCAGACACAATATCATGCCCAGTACCCTAACATAGTTTATAGTCCTGCTATTCCTGCTACAGTTCAACAAGGCAGCATCCCTCAATCTGCTGTTCCCGCACCAGTTCCTACTCCTGCTGTGTTATATTCTGCTTTTCTCACAAAAGAGAATGAGGAGAAATTAGCCATAGCTGCTTCTATGATTAACACTTTAAATGCGTTTTTAGCAGGTGACATGACCCCTCCATCTGTTCTCCTAACTGAAGTAGATCAGGTCATGGAGGAGGATTTGGATGAGATTGACGTGTCCTGGAATCTTGCAATGGCAGCTTTCCGTGTTAACAAATTTCAGAAGAAATATGGAAGGCAACCATTGTCGAATCTGAAGACTGGGCTAACAAAAGATGCACTCAGGTGTTATAAATGTCATGAGCCAGGACACTTTGCACGGGAATGCAAGAAATGCCATCTGGATATGTCTCATCCAGAGTGGCAGATATTCAGAACAGTGACAGACAGCTAGTGCCCGTCTCTCCTTCAAGTCCCTAGAGCAGCTCTGGCAGGAAATCAAGAGCTTTGGTGGCACAACAGCACGAAGGATTTAACTAGGCAGATGCTGCAGCTCAGATGGAGACTCTGAATCTTTCCAAGAACAGCAATCATTGCATGATGGCGCAAACAATTGAGACACCTGATCATTCAGAAATGGTAAATTGCATTCTCTTTTCAGATAGTTGTCGTTTTAAATTATCACAAATGCGCGTCCATAATTCAACTCTTGTAGCTGAATATCAACAAGCTGTATCACAGAACATCGCCCTTAAACATAAGAACAAGCTTCTTATGAAAAAGGTCGAAGCACAGAAACAAGACATAGCTCAACTAAAGCTTGACTTGAACCAACAACAATGTTTGGTATATGACTACAAGCTAAAATTAGCTGAAAAGGACGTAGAACTTCAAGCAGCCTTAGCCAAGCTAAATTCATTGACAGGAAAGTTTCAAGAAAATGAACTAAATATTAAAAAAATTGAAACTTCCAGTAAGCTGATCAAGGACTTGTGTGATCTGCAGCTTGATCAGAAAACTATACAAAAGGCCTTGGGTATAATAGGGCTCCTCTACTATGTAATCATAACTACACACGAATGCCTGATTCTGAGGCAGAACTAGAAAATGAAGAAAATATGATGTATGGTAAACCCTCAGATTATCTTTCAAAACTGTGGAAGCCCTATTACCCAAAGTTTTCTAAGCGAACTGAACTCAAGAAGGATGCTGTTTTCTTCACTTACACACCATTTTCGCAAGAATCTGGTGACAATCCCTCTTGTAGTTCAGATGGTTTGGAGAAAATGACGCCTAAAGAAGAGGCAACGACATCACTTAAAGAATCAAAACAAGAAAATCCTCCTGAAACTTACTCAGTGAACGTTACTAACGATTCTACTTCATGTGCAGAGAAATATTAGTTGAGGATATTACAGATGGTGATAAAGAAGAATGTCTGAATTCAAATTCAGACAACTCAGATGCTGATTATAATTTTTATACACCTGCTTTTGACATTTTGAATCTTTTTCTTACTGAACAATCTAAATTCTCAGACAATGTTGGTTGTGTTGATAACTTAGGCGTTTTAAATTCTGGTTTTCCATATAATGCTGATGTTATGACTCCTGATAATGCATCTGCTAACTCTTGTGATGAAAACATAACTTTTGTTACAGGTACAATGTTGACATATGATTCGGTTTCCTCAGTTCCTACTGAAGAGACTGGAAGTTCTTCTAATGAAGTATTGTCTGTTGATGCTATTCCTAGGGTTGACAATGAGGAAATCAACCAACCAACTGACTCTATGATGAGTGACGCTGGCATAGTACTAGAAGAATCGGGCAAATCAGATTCTTCGAACGAAGATCGGTGGACTGATCTGAAATGACAGAAAATGAGCAATCTCTCTTTGCTGATTCTAATAAAACTTTTGAAACTGAATCTGAATCGGAATCTCAAACTTTTCAAAATATAGAAATTCCTCTTGCTACTAATGATCAAAGCTCATCTTCTGGTAGTTCAGAAAAGGATGTCCCTGCTGAATCACCCGTCTCCTCTGAAGAATCCGCCAAGCAAAATGGTTTGAAATATAATAAAAAGAAACGGAGAACACGTAGATCCAAAAAGAAGAAAACCAAACAGGCGCCTCAGTCTAATGAAAAGGCGACTGTTGATTCAGTTCCTCATTATGAGAAATTGACTCAGCAGCCCCAAACTGAATCTATTAAGCCACCAACTGAACAGGAATCGGTTACAATTGTGCCTAAGTCTACCAACTCCAAATTATCTAATTCAAATCATAAAACTTACAAGTGTGCTGATGGTTGTGAGCATGTTACAACCAAGACTAAGACCTTGCACCAGCCGTTAGTACCAGCAAGCAAGAAACTGACAGACAAGTTGCCTAGAATTTCGCAGGCTGAACGGATTGTTTTCTTCCAGAAGAGACAGACCTGTTTTAACTGCGGATTTCCTGGGTATATTGCATGAAATTGTCAAAATGCATTTATGCCTTTTAACGCCTTATTCTCAAAAATCAGAGAGCTATGCCTAATCGCCTACATCAGGCTCGATTTGCTACGGCTAAGTCTTCTGATCAAGACTGGAACATGGCCAAGAGACAAAATCACAAATCTCTAAGACCTTCAGGTTCTCTGAATCCTTCTAGCACTTCGATAGTTGTGCAGAAGTCTGACTCGCTAGCCTGGAGGCCTAAGATCTTAATCAGACCCAGTCTTATGTCCCAAAATTGGACAAATCGAAAGCATCATCTACCTCATCCTCAACTAATTTAATTTTTCGTGAGGTTCTTATGTTGATGCATATGGAACACCCATATCGTCAATGGCCTGGGTTGCAGCTTCTAACTAAACCTGTTGAAATGTGAAGGAACAGCTTTGGAGGACTCTCGTTAGACTTTGGTATGTCGACAGCGGCTGTTCCAGGCACATGACAGGAGACATCTCGCTGTTGAATGACATTCAGTTTTTCGATGGTGGGTTTATCTCCTTCGCATGAGGTGAAACGGGTAAGATAACTATGAGAGGAACGGTGTGCAATGGAGATCTTAGTTTCAAGAATGTGAACTATGTCCCAGAGTTGAAGCACAGTCCCCTAAGTGTGTCTCAGCTCTGTGATAATCATTTAGATGTGCTCTTTACAAAGAAAGGATGCTATGTTTTGAAACCCGGCCTCATTATTCTTGATGAATGGATTCTTCTCAAAGCTGAACGCAAAGGAAATGCTTACGTCATCGACATGAACAAGGCCCCACAGATAAGCTTACCAGTTTGTTCTCATCGACCGCTGAGAACGATGCAATGTTTTGGCATAGCCGAACTAGGACACATCAACATGAAGAATCTCAACAAACTTGCAAAAAGTGGTTTAGTCAGAGATCTGCATGTTCGGATTTTATGTAAATTGAAAAGTGTGAATCATGTGCTCGTGGGAAACAACATCGAAGGACTACACAAGTCGAAACCTGCACCCTCCACGTCCAAAGTCTTGGAATTGCTTCATATGGATCTTTTTGGTCTGACAGATATTCTGAGCATTGGCGGGGAGGCATACTATCTGTTATCATTGATGACTACTCCTGATTTACTTGGGTATTCTTTCTGGCACAAAAGAGTGAAACCGCTAAGTTAGTCAAATAGTTTATCACCTTAATGGAAAACTAGGCAGACACCACTGGGCTATTCGATGTGATAATTGAACAGAGTTTAAGAATGCCACCTTGAATACTTTCTGCTCCTCCAAGGGTATTGATCGACAGTTCAGTGCAACCAGAACTCCTCAACAGAATGGGGTTGTAGAACGCAGAAACCGTACACTCATTGAAGCTACACGTACTATGTTGGTCGAATCAGAACTACCTCTCATTTTCTGGGCAGCAGAAGTAGTCAATACCGCTTGTTATATTCAGAATCATGCCCTGATCAACAAAAGGCACATAAAAAAACACTGTATGAAGTGGTCGAAGGTCACAAACCTTCGGTTAAGCATTTTCGCAAGTTCGGATGCCTTGTGTTCTTCTACTCGTGGATGCTAAGGGAAAATTTAAATCACGCGGGGATCCATGCATCTTCGTCGGCTACTCTAAAAACAGTTCCTATCGTGTCTATAACAAGATCAAGAAAATGGTAGTTGAAACCTACAATGTGGGTTGGCTGGAGGAGAATCCCAAGGACGCACGCATTGGTCCTGACTGGCTCTATGATTATTCCTCTTTATTTAAATCTGTTGGTGTCTCTTCTAATATGAATGCAGGTACAGGCATAACTTTTGACCTCCCATCGATGCCTATCTCAACTGAGGATGATGAAGATGCTGAACAATTGCAAGGGTCTTTCAAGCAGCTGAGTGTGGATCCACCTGGATTCAATGAAGCTGTGTCTACATGTCCACCAGCGTCACAGAATCAGGAAACTGTTTTTGAACAGATTCCTCAGATGTATTCCCCTGAAGTTGAGGCTCCAAACATAGGAACTCCTGTGGCAAATGACGGAGCTGCAACTCCTGATGTCTTAGGCTCATCTCTGTTTCCTGAGCCTACACCACCAGACTATTCTATTGATTCAACAGTCAACATTCCCACTGGTGCATCTAATGAGGGGGAGCCATTTGGAGTTGCATAACAGAGCTTTACAAACTTGCAGTCATATCTCCATGTTCCTGTTACGCCTCTACCACAACGTCTACAGCGTCATCATCCGATTGAAAATGTTATTGGTCCTGTTACTGCTGCAGTTCGGACTCGCAGTCAATAAGGAGATATCAACACATGTCTTTACTCTTGTTTTATCTCACAAATTGAACCTGAAAGCATTGATGTCGCCTTGTAGGAACCAGGTGGGTTGACACTATGCATGAAGAACTCAATCAGTTTGAGAAACTTGGGGTATGGCAAATGGTGAAGCTTTCTCACGGAAAACATGCTCTTGGAACTCGTTGGGTATTTTGCAACAAGCAGGATGATAGTGGTGTGATTGTGAGGAACAAATCACGACTAGTTGTTCAGGGTTTCCGCCAGATCAAGGGGTTGGATTACGATGAAGTTTATGCACCGGTGGCTAGATTGGAAGCTATTCGCATTTTCTTGGCATATGCATCATACATGGACTTCACAGTCTATCAAATGGACGTCAAGACTGCGTTTCCTTACGGCACAGTGAAAGAGGAGATATATGTGGCACCACCACCGGGTTTCACTGATCCTGATAAGCCAGACTATGCATATAAATTGGACAAAGCTTTGTATGGATTGCATCAAGCGCCTCGTGCGTAGTACGCAAGCCTAACAGAGCATTTTCTTGCTCATGGATATGCCCGAGGAACCATTGATCAAACTTTGTTCATCAAACGTGTTGACAAGGACATCATTATTGTTCAAATTTACGTCGATGACATTAATTTTGGTTCTACGGACGATGGGTTGTGTCGGGAATTTGAAGAGGTCATGAAGAAGAAATTCGAGATGTGTTCATTGGGGGAGATGACTATGTTTTTGGGACTTTAAGTTCGTCAGAGCCCACAAGGAATCATGATCCATCAAGGAAAAAATGTCAATGACATTCTTGCCAAATTCAAGCTTACAGATTCAAAGCCTATGGCCTCAGCTATCGGTGAACGACCTCTGTTGAATGAAGACGCTGAAGGAACGCCCGTCAATCCAACCATGTACCGGTCTATGATTGGTTCACTCATGTATCTCACAGCAAGTTGGCCAGATATCATGTTTGTCGTTTGCCAGTTCCTAAACTCTCTCATTTACATGCTGTTAAAAGAATCTTTAGATACCTCAAAGGGGCGTCATTGGGCCTCTGGTATCCTAAAAATTCTGAATTTGACATGTATGCTTTCTCTAACAGTAATCTTGGAGGTACAGACAGGGACATGCGATTAACTTCAGCTGGATGCTAATTCTTGGGAGATAGATTAATCTCTTGGCAATGCAAGAAGCAGCAGACGATCTCGCTTTCTACAGCGGAAGCAGAATATGTCGCAGCATCCCCTTGCTGCTCCCAATTTTTATGGATGCAACACCAGCTTGCGGATTATGGTTTGACTTATCCAAACACAACAATTTATTGTGATAATGCTGCCGCTATCCAAACTGTCAAACCCCCTTTTTTCACTCCAAAACCAAGCTCACAAACATCCCAGTTATTTTATTCGTGATTGCTATGAAAATGGCCTCGTTAAGCTTGAGCAAATCCACACCGATGCAAACGTTGCGGATTTGTTCAGGAAACCCGTTAGCAACACGTTTTCAAGTGCTTGTGGATCTTCTCAAAATGATCCGTTTTTCTAACTAAACATCCTCTATCTTTTCTATCTAGTTTGTTTTCTCTCTTTTATTCTTGTTTGCCTTGTAAATTTGTTCATGTGTATGCACAAATTTAGGGGGAGAAATATTACAAAAATCCAAAAATATTTGAATAAAAAATCAGAAAATAACAAAATAGTTTCAAACAATTTTGCAATGATTGGGAAATGAAATAATTTATCGTGATAAAGGCTTTGGCTAACACATGTAAGGTGTTGTAGCGGGAACGACTTGGATTGAAAGTGATAAGTTGATAGGCCTAGAGCTCAACCGGATAGTATAAGCCAAATGATATAAACATAACAAACTATGTATCTTGTGGGTAACATACCATCAACGTATGATTTCATGGTCATAAATCCAGCGTTGATAGATAGCCAACGTCTAAAGTTTCAGGGTCTTTATGATGTTGAGTCATCCGGGATATCTTGGCTGCCCTTCTGTTGCATCCAGATTATATGCAGACCTAGGCACAGTCAGGATATCTTTAAAGAGCCAAAATAGAAGGGCCAAAACCTTAAAAGAAAGGAAATCTCATCATGAGAAAATTCCATGTGCTTAAAAATCAAACATACCATATAAGGTATTTGCCTAACCCTCGTCATATATTATCGGTCACTCTGCTGTACAAAAGTACTGACTTGTTCACCAATAGTTTGACGTTGTAAAAGATAAAGGATGATCTCAGTATACTCACCTGCTACGATGAATCATTGTGCTTACCTTGATCGCGGGGGTATGTCATGGTATGGGACGCACGGGTGTTATCGTATAATACTACCTTGTTGATACAGTTTTGTGTCTTTCGCTTGTTCTTAATTACAGTTGTAATTGTACGGTCTTTGCTCAAGTGTCTGTATAGGTTTGGTCATGTCGAATAGATCGAGATATCCTTCTATCTTGACCTAGTATGACATCTTAGCTTGTCTGTGTTAATTAGTTGCATGTGTGCATACTGATGAATCTTGGACACGACATGTCTACACACGTTCTCCAGAAAAATGAATTTTATGCGAGTTAGAGTTTTGTACGAATCAGGTGATTCGTACGAAATAATTTGAGTAATATTTTTGTTACTTGTTTCGTACGAAATAAGCATTTCATACGAAACAGTTCACTCGTACAAAATCCTGGAGTTGTCACTCATGTGAAATAGTGTGTTCAGTATGTCTAGACTCGTATTTCATACGAAATTGGACAGACACTATATAAGCAGGCATGTACCTCTTAGTTGGGGGTTGCTTGAGAACTAGTGGACTTGCGCGTGAAAGTTAGCTAGCTAGTTGGTCAGCCTAGAGAGATTGTTACCCTTTGAGTTGGTTATCTATGTAGACGAAGACAAAGAACACAACAAGTTTGTTTGAGTCATACTAGCATTGTGTGTATATGTTTGTACTTGCTCTCAATCATTAATCAAGATAGTGAATCTTTGGTTACCCGTGTTCTTTACTTTGCTTTGGTTGCATGCACACTTGGATTCCGCACTTGTGTGTGTGTCATATGAACAAGGAGCTGGTTTAATACCATCCGTAGGTGGACCTACAAGTGGTATCAGAGCTTTGGCTCTTTCCTTGTTCAAAACCGGGCTTAGTTGTGTCTGAGCTAGTTTGAAGATTTCTGAAGTGTTCTTGAGCCTCCAGCAGAAAACTTAAGTTTTGGATAGATAACTAACTTAAAACTTGGTTAAAATCTGTTGCATGCAGAAAATTTTATGGTAAATTTTTTCTGAAGAACACCCTTGAAGAAGAAATCTGGAAAAATTTGAATCTGATTAGATTTGGTAGGGTTGACATTTTATGACTTGGATCTGGACTTGGACTGTTGACTGATTAAAAATCTGTGTTTTAACTAAAAGTGGGTAAGACAATAGGTAATTTCGAAAAAGCAGGTCTACACAAGAAAGGAAATTTCTCACAAAACCATTTCTGAAAAGATTTCTCTGAAAAACGCTGAACAAAACATTTAGTGCGACTGAAAAGATTAGTGCGATTCATCTGATCCGCATGAAACATCTGTTCCGCATGAATCATCTGATTCGTACGAAACATCTGATCAGGTCTTAACAACTGTTTCGCATGAAACAGGTGACTCGCACGAAACATAATTGTTTGTTTTTCGCGTTTTTCAAAGCTTTGTGATTTTAAGAATTTGTCATATTTTCAGAACCTGTGAATTTTTAAATGGTAATTATAATTTTGAAGCTTTGGACCTTTAAATTTTCATTAAACAAGAAAATATAATGCGTTCTAACCCGTGGGATTGGAGTTGTTCAAGCTCAAATCAGGAGTCTTCGCAAAGCTCCGCAACATCATGGGTAAAATATTTGATGCCTCAACATACAACAATGATCTCTGCAAATCAATGGGCGTGTGTTGCAAATCAAAATCAAAGCATCCAAACTCTACTATGAGCGAAAGTGAAACATGGAGTAATAACCGACCGCCGAGTTAAATCACATGAACGATTATCCTGCATGGAAAAGTCATTTTCATACGTATGTTCTCGGTGAAAACACGGAATTGTGGACGTGTTTGACTACCCCCTACAATGAAGCACTTGAAGAAGCTGGATCAAATCCAACCACTTTGGCCAATCTAGTCGAAAGTGACAAGAAAGCTTACGATCTAGAGAAAAAGGCATTTTCTATCCTCACACAAGCTCTACATAAAGACATTTATCATCAGTTTGTGCGTTGTACTACAACAAAAAATTTGTGGGACACTTTGGAAGCAAGAGGTGAAGGTAACGCTGCTACCAAGAAGATTTGGCATGATCTGCTCAAGAAAGAGTTTGAAGGTTTTATGTTCATGGAGAACGAAACCTTGAATGATATGACTACTCGGTTTTATCATCTTCTTAGCGAGATGTACTCATATAAAGTGTTAGCAGCACCACAAGAAATTGTGATGCGATTGGGGTCAATTTATCGATCTATTGAAACATACAGGTGTTTTGGACTCAATTAGTATTTATGAATTTGTGCAGAAACTAGAGAACAAGAATGAAGAAGAACTCCGGAAGGCACAACGAGTCTGCTCCACAAAACCTTGAGATGTACTTTGGAAGTAATAATGCAGGTACAAGCTCAAGTCAGCAACCGAAGCTGCAAACCGCGTTTGTGTCATACGTGAACCCTTTCCTACCCCAAGCAGTTCAAACAAGTCAGTCTACAGGTTCGAGTAATCAATCCTATGGACAAACTTTTGATCCGAAAGCCTTCCTCCCACAGCCAAGGGATTTAGCGCATAAAGCTCAACAGCAAGCTCCTCAACAAGCTTTCTATGGAAGCAACAGTCAATCGGCAAATCCCAACACTGTCAAACTTGACACGTCAAATCTTTCCAAAATCAACGTATAAGTTGCACAGGAACATGCAGAACTTCTAAATACCATGGTCAGTTCATATTGTGGTTTAGTTGTAGGTCAAATAGGGAACATCAATTTGATAAAAGAAGACTATGAACAAATTGACCAAGATGAAATGGAGCTGATGGACATCAAGTGGGCATTTGCAAGTGCTATGAGAAGAGCGAAGGATTATATGAGAAGAACGGGTAGAACCAGTTTGGAAAGCAAGAAGGATACAAAATACGACTTTGACAAAACTGCCGTCACTTGCTTCAACTGCGGAGAAAGATGTCACTTTAAGCAGGAATGCACAAGACCCAGCAAGGAAGGAAATCACAACCCCTTTCGTAATCAGTCTCAACCATCCAACACAGCAAAGTTCAACAACGAAAGAAGAATAGTAGCTGTTGGCAACTCTAACAACACCATTCAATCAGGACCTTTAAACACGCACAGAGCTATGGTAGTTCAGTCTAATGAAGGATGCGATTGGTCAGTACAGTTGGGAACTGAGAACTACAGATGAACTGCATGCTATGCGAAGATCGTGGATCAAATCAAGCATGATCACAGCATCAATACTCCAAATAACGATGATACATCTGGGGATGCTGGTAGTTCTGATGAAGAATGTTCAAGTTCAGATGGTTATAGATCTGATTCTGATGTTAAGAAAGGAAGTGATGCTGAGATTGAAGAATTGCTGAGTGAAGCTGAGTTATTGAAGAGTGAAAAGGTAAGTATGACGAGGAATGCAGAAGCTACGAAAAAAGAGACAGAGACACTCTCTACAGATGGTGCAGCTTTTCCTCGTCACACTGCCTTTATGGCAAATGTTGAAGGTTCTTCAAAACAGGTATATTCTGAACCTCCTACTGTTTGCAATGACTGTGTTTAATTGAAAATAAAATACAAAACCGTCAACAGTCATAATCAGAATTTAGTTGTTGAACTATCAAAATGCAAAGAGGTGAATTTGGCGCTAACTAGAAATGAAAAGGAGTTCAAATCTGTAATACAAACCCTTAAGAAAAGTGTTTCTGAATTGACAAAAACAGTTTTGAATAAATAGACAGGAATTAATTATTACATTAATCTCCTAGAAGAAACAAAGAAAGAGTTAGCCATCGCCAAATGCGAATATGATTCGATCAAACGCAAATTGGAAAGTTATTCTAACTCCCAATATGTGCTTGATCATATCATTGAAGTTCAAAAACTAAAGGGAGATGTTCAATGCATAGGGTACAAGTCGTGTCCACCTCCAATGAAACACAACTATACCAAAATGCCTGATGAAGAGGAGATGCCTCATTTTGAACCCTCTGTACCTTTGAATCCTGAGGAATTCGCAGCAGGGTTAGGGTTTAAACTAGGCAATTCCTCTCAAGAACCAAGCAAGCCAGAAAGTTCGTCGTCTGATGAAAAAGAGGATGATACATCAGATGATGAATCAATAAATGATGATCAGGATCAGCCTCTTGATGAAAGGAAAATAGTAGAATCTTCTGCTACTCCTATTACTCAATCTGTTGTGAATCAAGAGACCATTCCTAAGAAATCTGTGAAAACAAGTGTGTCTACACAAGAAGTAGATAATGTGTTGTTTACTTGGGTTGGAGATAAGAAAATCTATTCAAACAAAGATTTTCCAATTAAAAACGTAAATCCAATCTCTATAGATCAGGTTTTTGAAAAGTCAACAACCAAACCTTTAGAGAAGAAAAAGTCAACCAAATCACAACCATTATCCGCTTCAAAAGAAAAACAATGGAAGCGAGTTGAAAAGCCCACAACTTCTCAACCGAAGGTTGAAGCAAAAGGCTCTTGTTACCAGAAAAAGGCTAAAACTGTTAAATTTGTGAGTTCCATAGGTACCGATACATTCGAAACTTTTCAAGGAAAATCTAATGTTGATTTTGTAAAGAAAGTTAAGATTTTGAAAAGAAACAGTCAAAACAATTACACCCAACACACTGATGGATGTAATGAACCCCGTACCTCAAGACCCACAAGTTCAACATCAAGCCGAGAAACACGATCTCCTAGTTTTGTTGAAATGAGAACTTGTTTCAAATTTGGAGAATTTGGCCACATTATAAAGGATTGTCAAAATCCAGCCAAATCAGAGAAAACACCTCATGAACCAACTTGCAAACGTAAATCTGTTTCTCCGACACAAGATAAACGAGTTATTAAAGATCAAAAAGGGAAACAAAAACGTAAACAAGTAAAAGCAGTTGAGAAAGCTTTAAAATCGGATTCTTCGAAAAAGGATCAAAGATCTTCAAAGTCAATAAAATTAAACACTGTTAAAACTGTAAATAATAGTAAATCTGGTAATAAACAAGGATCTTGGAAACAGAAGACAGGAAATGGTTCAAAAGGAGTTTCTCAGTTTGTTAATCATCAAGAAATTGAGATTACATTTCTCGATGATAAAGGACGACCCAAGACCACTAAGGCTTGGGTCCCAATCTCAAACTAATCTTGTTTGTGCAATGTGCAGGGTGTTCCAGGAGGAACTATAACAGTCATTGGATTGTTGACAGTGGAGCATCAAGGCACATGACGGGCGACTTACGGCTCCTATATGATGTAAAAAGCATAAGGGGTGGTTATGTTGCTTTTGCTGGTGACAAAGGTGGATAAATCACTGGAGAAGGAATGGTCTCAAATGGTGTTGTGAGCTTCGACAAGATCAATTATGTGTGGCAAATTGATCACAATCTTCTTAGCGTTTCTCAAATCTGCGATAAGAAGTTCACGGTACATTTTGATGATACCGGATGTTATGTTTTGAAGCCTGGATTCAAGATCCCCAAGGAATGGATTCTCCTGTCGGCTCCAAGAATTAATGATTTGTATATTCTTGATATTAGCCAAGCTATTACAACATCTGCACAAGTAACATGTTTTGTCTCTAAAGCCACCGAGAACAAATCAATCTCTTGGCACAGACGTATGGGACACATTCACCTGAGAAAAATGAACTATTTGGTGAAGAACAATCTAATGAATGGTGTACCAGTGAAGAACTTTCATCTTCAAGACGTTTGTGTATCATGCCAGAAAGGGAAACAAGCAAGAAAGTCCCATCCCGTGAAGAAGATCAACACTATGAATATGCCACTGGAACGTCTTCATATGGACCTCTTTGGACCTATGAAACACAAGACAACCTTTGGTGATTCTTATTGTCTGGTAGTTACTAATGACTATTCCAGATTCTCATGGGTAAACATGCTGGCACACAAGAGTGAAGTTCCTACTATCCTCAAGAATCTCCTGACTCTGCTGGAAAATTTGTAGATCTGAATGTAAGGAGAATCAGAAGCGACAATGGCACGGAATTAAAGAATCAAGTTATGGACGAGTACTGTTCTTCAAAGGGTATTCTGCATGAGTACAGTTCTCGATACACTCCAGAACAAAATGGCGTCGTTGAGAGGAAAAATAGAACTCTTATTGAAACTGCAAGAACCTTGTTAGTAGAATCAGAACTTCCTGTTCAATTTTGGGGAGAAGCTGTTGCTACTGCATGCTATACGATGAATAGACTTCTAACAGTGAAGAGACATTGGAAGACATGCTTTGAGTTGTTACATAAAAGGAAACCAGATATTTCTTTCTTATAACCTTTTGGAGCTCCATGCACTATGATCGACCCACATGGAAAGTTTGGTCCCAAGCCTATCGAAGGTTTCTTTCTTGGATATGCTACTCCAAATTTCCAGGTGTGGAATTTGTCTTCGAAGAAGATTGAAGAATGGGGTGAAGGCAATATTCAGAGATATACAGAAATTGTAAGAGCTCCGGGTGCTCCTTGGATATTTGACTACGATGGGCTATTTGACTCCTTTCATCTGCAAACTTTTGATGATGCAACAACTGTTGCTCAGATGTTATTGGAAAGTGATGCGGCAGTGGATTCATCACTAGTTCGACCAATTATAGTTAACCCTCAAGTTTCGACTTCGGTTAACAATCTTGTTCAAAATGAGGAATTCGAAGACGCTGCAGATTATAATGTTTCATCAGAAGATGATGAGTTTCACGATGCAAATGAAGCTGCCTCTAGTGTGGTTCCTGGAATTTCGGATGGTACATCAAATATTCAACCTCAAGGAATGACTGAAGGTCAGGCATCTACAATGTCATCAAATCCAGCTATCGATTTAACTGTTGATCTGAATATCAACAATTTGGATATAAATTCTCGAGTTCCTGATGTGCCAGAAACTCGTATTCATAATATCCATCCTCAGTAGAATATTATTGGAGATGTCCAGGGTGGTGTGCAGACTCGTAATCAGCTGCGAAACAACCAGAATGCTGGATTGTATTCGGAAATCAGGGCTCTGGTGGTCTGAGTGATTGGTCTTTTGCCTGCTATGTGTGCCAAGTTGAACCAAAATCTTGGAAGGAGGCAATGAAAGAAGACTCTTGGGTTGAAGCAATGCAGGAAGAACTTCAGCAGTTTCAGAAGTTAGGCGTCTGGAAATTGGTTGACAGGCCTGACGGCTACAAGAAGATTGGTACATGATGGGTGTACAAGTGCAAGAAGGATGACCGAGGTGTTGTTGTGAGAAACAAAGCGCGATTGGTTGTTCAAGGTTTTAATCAGGTCGAAGGGATCGATTACAATGAAGTTTATGCACCGGTTGCATGACTTGAGGCAATAAGAATCTTTTTGGCTTATGTGTCCTTAAAAAAGTTCACCGTTTATCAGATGGATGTGAAGAGTGCATTTCTTCATGGTGTGGTAGAAGAGGAAGTATATGTTGAGCAACCGCCAAGTTTTGAAGATCCACTCCATCCTGACAAGGTTTGGCTTCTCAACAAGGCGTTATATGGTCTTCATTAAGCTCCGAGGGCTAGGTGAAACGTTGTCTACCTATCTGTTGAAGAATGGTTTTTGACGAGGCCTGATCGACTGTACTCTCTTCATCAAGGAACAAGATGAGGTTTTGCTGCTAGTACAGGTTTATGTTGATGATATTATATTTGGGTCTACTAACACTCGAATGTGCAAAGAATTCGAACAGGTTATGCAGGAGAAGTTCAAGATGAGCGCAATGGGAGAAATGATTTTCTTTTTAGGTTTGCAGGTTCAACAATCAAAGGAAGGGATTTTTATCCATCAAACCAATTACGTCAGAGATATTCTCAAGCGATTTCAGATGGATGACTCAAAGCCTTTGGGAACTCCATTAGCTCAAAATCATGGGATTACTCCAGACGGAATGGGTGAACACGTAGAACCATCTCTCTATCATGCAATGATCGGATCTCTCATGTATCTTACTGCCTCAAGACCCGATATAATGTACCCAACATGCCTTCTGGCACGCTATCAGTCTAGTCCGAAGGTTTCTCATTTAATGGCTGTGACAAGGATCTTTCGTTATCTAAAGGGTCATCCTGACACTGGTCTGTGGTACCCTAAGGATGATAACTTTGATCTGACAGCATTCAGTGATTCTGATCATGGCAGATGCAAAATCGATGCAAAGTCAACAACAACAGGATGTCAGTTCTTGGGAAATCGCCTAGTCACGTGGCAATGCAAAAAGCAGACTTGTGTAGCTACATCAACATGTGAGGCTGAGTATATTTCAGCTTCTAGCTGCTGCTCTCAAGTTCTATGATTCAACAGCAAATGTGCGACTACGATTTTGAATTTCTTCCTACTCCTATTTTTTTGACAATGAAGCTGCTTTGCAGATCACTCGAAATCCTGTACAACATTCAAAAACAAAACACATTGAGATTAAGTATCATTTCATACGTGATTGTTATGAAAAGAGACTTATCGATGTTGTTAAAATCCACACAGATCACCAACGTGCCGACCTCTTTACCAAAGCCTTTGATAAATCACGTTTTGATTATCTGCTTTTGGTCAATGGCATCAAGCTGAAACCCGAGTAACTCAACCATGGCTAACTATTTTTGTATATACTTTTCTAAAAATCTAAAACTACAAAAACATTTTCAGTTTTATATTTTAGGGGGAGTAAATTTCAAGAAAATACAAAAATATGTCTTTTATTTACCTTCTTTGTTTAAGGGGGAGAAAAATTCAGAAAATACAAAAACATTAAAAAAATAAAAAATGAGTTTCTTGGATAAGTTGAAGATGATGAAATTCACGGTAAATCTGTCATAAATGGTTAAAAGCATAGAAAGAAGATTGATAACTAGCTTTTACTTATGATGTATCGATAGGCTCACAATCAGATTAAAATGTGCAGGTTGATATAAACTTAACAGACAGAACGCTAGGTGGGAACAATTCATTGGCATATGGTCTTGGTACCGAAATTTTGTTTGATAGAGTGCCGAGGTTCTGAGATATACGGTCTTTATGCTGGCTTATCATCTGGGTATCATGGTTGAATCTCTTGCCGAAAAATAACGGTGGCGCAAGTCTTGAACTTCCATGATACCATACATACGTGTACATATTGCATACGACCATCAAATAAGTGATAAAAATATCACATCCCCAAAATAAGTGATAAAATATCACAGCTTTATGCGGGAGCTAAGTTCGTCGCTTTGTCGATACGATGGTACTAACCTGTTCATGGACTTACTCCTATGCCCTCATGCATATGAAAATCAAGTTCCTCATTAATAAGTGATTAAATCACAAAGGGCTTGTTTTCAACAAAAAATAAGTGAGTATCTCACATCATTCATATACGTCAAAACAGATGATAAACAGTATACTCACTGGTAAGATTTTCTCTCGTGCATATCTTGATATAGGAATGTGTCATGATGTGGTTGAACATCGGCTAGTAAGTATAAATCCATACCTTAATCATATCTCCTAATCAGCTTAAAAGTCTGAGCTTACGTGGAAACAATACAGATAATTATAATTGAATACTTATTTGTTTAATTTTGAAGTTTAAACCAAATATCGTTTTTGACAAAGATTAAATTGCTGGTATGATTCTTTTACCTTGAAACTCAAAAAAGATTGTAGTGTATCTGTATATTTTAACTTTATGTCTAGTTTACTTAGTTGCTTATGTAATTACTTTCTGAAGCCAAAGTTGATACTCAAGATTTTCTACCAAGAAACGCCAGAAAACCATATGTTTGATATCACCACTTCATAAAGTAATATCTTGCAACAAGTAATCCATCAAAGAAATCCAAAATCTGAAATTCGTTTAGTGTGCGTATCTCATACGAATGAACCTAATCATTTGATTTGACTTGGTCACTTGTTTTTCTCAAATCTGCTGCTGGAATTCATACGAGTGTGTTATCTCATTCAGGGAATACAATCATATGAAGAATTTATGATAAGTTTTTTGTGTGTATTCACTGAGAAAGTTGTGTTCTAATTATATTTGTCTATTGAGTACAGATTGATACAAAAGAACATAAACAAAGACCAGCAACGAAGAAATCTAACAAGTCAGAAGAGGAAACAAGAAAGATTTAAAGTTTCTTAGAAGTTCGAAGACCTGATGCTCTAATCATTAGATAGCAGGTCTATCAATGAATAGCAGATCTTCAGGGGGAGTTTGTTGATACTCCAAACCATTCTATGTGAAGACCAAAGACCGAAGACCGAAGACCAAGCAACATCCAAGGGGGAGTTTGTTGATACAATTTTGTGTCTATCGCTTGTTCTTAATTACAATTGTAATTGTACAGTCTTTGCTCAAGTGTCTGTATAGGTTTGGTCATGTCGAATAGATCGAGATATCCTTCTATCTTGACCTAGAATGACATCTTAGATTGTCTGTGTTAATCAGTTGCATGTGTGCATACTGATGAATCTTGGAAATGACATGTCTACACACGTTCTCTAGAAAAATGGATTTTATGCGGTCAGAGTTTTCGTACGAATCAGTTGATTCGTACGAAATAATTTGAGTAACATGTGTGTTTACTTGTTTCATACGAAATAAGCATTTCGTACGAAACAGTTAACTCGTACAAAATCCTGGAGTTGTGACTCGTGTGAAATAGTGTGTTCAGTATGTCTAGACTCGTATTTTGTACGAAACTGGACAGACACTATATAAGCAGACATGTACCTCTTAGTTGGGGGTTGCCTGAGAACTAGTGGACTTGCGCGTGAAAGTTAGCTAGCTAGTTGGTCATCCCAGAGAGATTGTTACCCTTTTTGGTTATCTTTGTAGATGAAGACATAAGAACACAACAAGTTTGTTTGAGTCATACGAGCATTGTGTGTATATGTTTGCACTTGTTCTCAATCATTAATCAAGATAGTGAATCTTTGGTTACCCCGTGTTCTTTACTTTGATTTGGTTGCATGCACACTTGGATTTCGCACTTGTGTGTGTGTCATATGAACAAGGAACTGGTTTAACACCATCTGCAGGTGGACCTACATAACTTAAGCATATCATAAAGAAAAAATTAGAAGATTGAGTTCTAGGTTTAAATGGACAAATATATTGGCAATTACTTAGACCAGTCTGACCAAGCTCACACTGAAAAGTGTTCCTTAGTCTGCTTAAAAACGATTTAATCCCATAGCAAGACTGTGTATATGGTTTTGTTTAAATGCTTTACTTAGTTTTGTATATTTGGTAAAGATTGGTTGGATGCTTGGTTAGTTAAATTGTTGACTTTTGTTAGATGATTTTTGTCAAGGGGTATTGGACTGGCTTACTGAGTTTTGGAATTGTGCCAATCCAATAGAATTTTTGAAAGTCTTGAAATTAAACAGCTTTAGGCCTATTGTGGTACTGTTCCGGATTGGGCCTTTACCCATTCCGGATAGGCCCACTGACCAAATTGGATTCTTCACCTCTGATTGTTTCGGATTCGTTACTATTCGGATTGGGCACGAATAACATTGACCAAGCCCATTCCGGATTGTATCCGAATTGGATCTCGGATGATTGGATCCAGGTTGACTTGGGCCCAAGATTCTTAGGCCCAAGCCCATTCTGGAATAGTATATAAAGATATCAGTGTTTCATTTCAGATCATTCACAAAATATTCTTCCGAAACACTCTGATCATCACCCGAATTATATCTTCTTCACATTCATCCGAATTGCATCAAATTAGGTATAAATAGCTTATTAATCATCAAATTAGTTGTTAATCTTAAATCTTCATGAAGTCAAGCATCTCGAATGGCATTTCGGATGAAACTTTAACCAACTTTGCATTTCGGACTTCATCTCGGATGAACATTCAACCGAAATGGATGAACTCGGATTCCATTTCGGGTGCTGTTCATCTTTGATGATAAGAGGTTAATCCGGATAACTGTTTGCCCCTTTTGATTCCGGATTTCAGTGTTTGGACCTTTCCGGATTGTCTTTGACCTCTCAGTATTGTCTTTGACCCTTCTAGTTCAGTTTTGTCCCTTCCGAATTGGTTATCGAACTTTTAACTGAATCTTCAATTGAACTGTGTTTTGATCTTCTAGTTTGAAATTGACAAGTTATTCATATTAGTTTGGATATTTAGTTTAATTAGTAAATATCTTGCTGAATATGGCTTAATATGTTGTTCTTCTGACAGAAATGGCTGAAGAGGCTTTCGATGTTGTTTTGCTGGTAGAAGAGCAGTTTCATAACCAGGCGGGTTATCTATCAGATCCACTAGCAGAGTTTTTCCAAGAGTTTAGGTTTATGATGGTGCGTCTGAATGATTGCAGGATCTCATACGCACTTCGAGCAAATTCGATTATATATCGAGATCTTGTACACATGTTTTGGAACGAGCTAGATTTCATCTAAGGGTTGCTGATGGGAAGCCGTACATTAGTTCATCTATTCAAGGAAATGAGATTGTTGTGAATGAAGCTTGTATTCGAGAGGTGTTAAAGTTTACCGATGCTGCAAGTGATCCGACATTAAATGCCAAGGAGAAGGTGATGCCGGTATTAACAGAGATGAGCTATGAGGGAACGTATCCACCTTTGTTTGGAAGAATATGTTCCCAGCATATTGGAGATTATTAGTGCACATTTTTATGCAGTGTGTATCGGAGAATATGGGTGGATTGGATCAGCCGAACCAGACGCAGACTTCTGCAATAGTATCTTTGGTGATGGACTGGAAATATAACCTCTCTGGTTATACTTTCGAAAATATGAAGAAGATTCTAGAGCAGTCAAAGAAGAAGATGTTTATGTTGTATCCTCGATATATACAGCTGATTTTGGATGCACGTTACTCTGATTTGGCTAAAGATGCTTCTGATGCAAACTTGTTAAATATGAAGCCTATGGGTCCAACTATTTTTGGACGATGAAGAAGAATAGATCAACACCGAAGACGGTTTTTGTTGGACGCATACCATTAAAGAAGTTTGATAAGTTTTGTGAGGTTATCGGTTGGATATTCCAGCACCTAAGCCGGTGAATGCAATGGTGGCTGAAAAACATGATGTACCGGTGGTGGAGAAAGAGATTGAGATTGAAGATTGATTTCTGAAGTAGATATTGATAATGAAGAAGCTTGTTGGAATCTATTACAAAATTTGACATTCATCAGATTCCATAGCTACAAGAGCTTACTACTGAGAATTTAGCAGCTCTTATTGCACATTTGAAGCAGATTCAAGAGCAGCAAGGGAATCCTCATCTCGTGTTGCCTCATTCTAATATTCCGGTCACTGAAGCTGTTATAGATGAAGACGTTGAGGAAGAAGAAGTACCGTTATTGAAAAGGCGACGGACAGAAGTGATCAAAGAACCCATTTATACAGAAGCCCAGATGCAAACTGAAGCTTATGTTGATGATGCTACTGAAAAACCGATTACTGTTACATCCTCAGGTGTTGTATCTTTGCTGATACTTCTATTGTTGAGCCTATTATCGCTGAAGAACCGACAGCTCCTCTCATTGTTACTCAATCTACTGTCGTGTCCATTCCAGCTGATTCTGTGTTAGAGATGATGGATTTTGGTGGTGGGTAGTGGTAGTTCCGCAGGTGCTGGAGGATCAGGGGCTGGTAGTAGTGGTTCCGGTGGTGTTTAGGGTGAAGATATGGAGTATGTGAGGCGGTCTGAGAAAAGAGCATTTGAATTCAGCAGGGTTGATAGTGATGAGGAAGATGTGGATGAAGTTGACCTGAAGAAGAGAGTAGTAGTGCTTGAGCAGGAGGTCATTCTTAAGGATGCATAGATAACTTTGTTGCAGGCTCGATTAGATGCGCGTGATCAGACGATATACCAACTTCAAGGTGATGTTTCGTTATTGATGACTAGGTTTTCGATCTAAAGGCGAAGTTGGAAAATAAATTTGGACGTGAATTCTCTGATCCGACTGATGATCCTATTAACGTTGAACACCGTCATTGAGCTGCTGAATAGAGAGAAGCTGACAGATTAGCTGCTGAACAGCTTGCTGCTAGCGTCAGGCTGGATTGGATGATTATCTGAGCGATCCGAAGAGAAAGTTCACTGCAAGTCAGAAAAGACAAACTGCTCAAAAGAAGAAACATATGGTTTTGATGAAGAATGTTGATGTAAATTCGTTGGACGAGAACTTTCAGTTGAAGGATCCTACCAACCAATCTGAGAGATTTGTTATGGATCTTGGATCGAGTTATTATAGTAAGGTTGGGAATAAGTCACGGGTGCTGAGCTGGACCTATGATCATATAAAGAGAATGTGGCTGATTGTCAGACAAGAGGGTACACGAGAATATTACTCCAAGGAGTCCCAGTTTGAGACATGGACGAAAGTTGCTTTGACTGATCTTCTAAGGGCTCCTTATACAGACACTGATACGACCGAGCGTGGTCCAGGGTGGAGATTTTTCAAGAAGCTGGAACAGGAGGTGAATAATGGATTTAAAACGATGAAGACAGTTGAACGTATCTTCGGGCAGCTAAAGAAGTTAGGGATGCAAGGACTGGTAGAAGGTTAAAATCTGTGATGTGGCCCCTAGCTTAAAGGTTTACACATTAGTGTTGCATGTTGGGCTAAGGTTGGGAGAATGGGCTTCCTAGAGCCTTATGGGCCTAGGGTTGTACTTAGTGGGTTAATCAATTAGTATAAATACATATGTTAGGGTTAGTATTTTGGTTGCTAGTCAGTTTGTTATTCTGAAATCTTGTATCAGACACCATTCGGTGTATGCAAGTTGTTAAATCGAAGATCGTTATTGTTCTATTCATTCTAATGTTTGTTTCCGCAATCGATTAGTGGTTGTGATACCATGTTAGATCCGAATCAGGACTTACAAACTAGGAATGGTAATTGATAACATGATTAGAATGGTGATTTGAACATGTGTATGAATTCTTGCATTTAGATTTGGGAAGATCATATGAGTGTTTATTTGAACTCTATAGTTTGTGCTAATGTTGGTATGATGATTTAGGCCAAGATTGTTCTCTAGCATGACCATGCTTGTGATTCATATCAAGAACATGATGAAGATGTCACTTACTTGAAACCAAGTTAGGGTGATTAGTGTGTTGTTCATATTAGTTTTCCTTGACTTGTAGAGTTAGGAGTTTTGACAAACAAATAACTCATTATTAAAGATTAACATCAACTTAGCAAGTAAACTTAAAAGAATAAATCTTAGGTGATTAGAATGTTGCCTCACTATAATTTTCCCAAGATTTTATAAAACTAGGAAACCTTGATTGGGAACTTAGTTGAATTAGAACTTGCATCACCCATTAGTCTTCCTTAACTGTTGTCATATGTTTATTAGTGGATACTTAGTTTAAGCAACCTTTTTAATTATCGTTCTTCCTTAATTTAGTTAGTGTATTGTTAATTGTGCATGATAGTTTAAAATCAATCAACTCATATATTGAAAAGGCTTAAAAGTAGCAAGGTTTAGTATTAAGACACCGTCCACGAATTGATATCCGGTTCTTACCGATTGACTATACTACCACCTGACTGGTACACTTGCCCTTTTGTGTATGTAGTTAGTTTTTAAGTGAAAACCATTTTTAAAACCCAATTTATGTGAAAGAAAATTATAATTATAAAAATATATTCAATTCACGCACATCACATAATCTACCTGATTCTTGACTCCAAGCCTAGAATCATCATATTTGTATATTATAACGATCTACACAAGATCCATTTTTTTCTTTTCTCAATCTATTCCCATACAAGATTTCAAGTTTTAGGGAAAAAAGTGAAAACATGTGGTAGAGAAGCTTTGGTTTGAAAGAATTCAGAAAATAATCTTGGATATGTGTGGGATCCACTTTTTTCTTATCATAATTATACCTAAACAAGATAAATAATTGACGATTGTTAAGGACGATGGTTTTAAGTACGATTTTTAAGTGGATAAACATATTGGCAATCACCTAGACCACTCTAAGTAGATATGTGCTCAAAAGTGTTCATTGGTCTTGCCTGCCCACGATTTGATCCCGTAGCAATCTATGGTGTTTGTTTTTGTTTACGTGTTAAATGTTCTGTTTGTGTTTTTATTTCTTTTTATGAAAGTTTAATTGTTCTAAGTCAAGAATTGAATATTTTCAAGAAATTCATTTTATTAAAATTGAAAAGAAATTGGGCTCCATCTACGTATTGAGCTTGCATAGCATTTTAGGATTGGCAAATTAAAGGGAATGGAATTATTAAAATTGGGCTATTTAAAAAAAAAAAGACCACTTTGAAAAGGGATCAGGTATACAAACCCTTCTAAAAATGAAAACCGTTATTCTTTCAAACCCTTTTGTAACTCTTCGTATTTCTATACTTTCATTATTTAGAAAGTGTATTCGTATTTCTATTTTTGGAAACTTATAACAGTATCGTATTCGTATTTCACTTCCAATCTTGTAATCCGAGACTTTGATCATAATGTAAATTCATTTTATACATATACATGTTACATACTTAAGCTATACGCAATCAATCGTTGAATACATGTTTATACGCAAAAACGAAGACTCGAAATACTTGGAAATATTAATCATACATGCTTCACACTTATACCATACCTTGATATGCTTTGAATACCTAAAAACAAGTTAAAATACAAGTTTATGGCATGAAATAACCTAAAAACCAAGTGAAGGGGCCAAAAGTGAACAAATAAACAATTTTTTAAAACCCTCTCCATCATGCCATGCGCCAGACACACATGTTCCTGGCGCATGGCGCGGGGAGTTCGATCTGCAACCAACTATTTTCAGTTTGCGAGTTGGTCCACTTTTGCCACGTTTTTCACGTCCAATCACCTTCTAACTCATTTAACTATAACCCTAATCAACCCCATTATAAATAGGAAGCTCCATACACTCCTAAACACTTTCCAAACACCTAATCCACTTTCAAATTCTCTACATCTATCAAGATTTCTAATTTTGGACAGAATATCTTTGAAGTTTAAAGTGAGTTCTAACTCACTTCTACTACTTATCCTTTGAGTTTTCTTGCTTCAAAACACTTAGAGAACATCAAGGTTTGTTACCCAATGTTCACTAAGGTGTAACAAGGTGGCACATTTCCAATTTTGATGTCCAAAGTGGGTTTAATTTTCCGCTTTCGCTAAACCATTAAAGATGTTCATCTCTTAGTTCATTTTTTGTGAAGAACTTATGCCCACCTTGTCCTCAATCAAACCCATGATTGTGGGGCTTGTGTGTGGTTGTTCTCTATCAAGTTTAAGGTCCAAGAACCTCTAAACGCTCTGTTTTGATAAGGTTCCAAGTAACCTTCAAGTGTGTGACCATCCAAGCTCACCATTATTCAATTGGCGAGTCTTGCATGTGTCTAAATGTGTGAACCCATGGAAGCTTGGGCTTTCCAACCCTTGTTCCACTACCTCACTTGCTTGTTTTCTTTGTTTATATCCTTCCCAGTAGCTTCAAAGAATCAAAGTAACACAGCCCTACCACACTTCCAACATTTACCATGATGGGTATGGAAAACCCAGGTTGATCTTACTTGGATACTTGATGAACTAGTTAGTTGTATTTTTATTTTTATTCATGACCAGCCAGGTCATCAACTAAGTTGATGACTTTGTGCTTTGGTGAATTCTTACAATGAGGTTTAATGGATGCTAACCATCCTACCTCCATGCTTGACATACATGATAATACATGATGGACATAAATATAACTTATATTATAAATTTATAATCTATATACTTTATCCGAATTCTTGATGCTAACCTTCTGGTTAGATGTTAAGGACTTGGGTTATACTATCTTAGTTCTAGATTTTCTTGTTTTTAATTCTAATGGGCACGTTAGGACCCATGAAAACATATGAAAACTTAGTGTCAAAACGAGTATTTAGACAAGATAAATTTTCGTTATTCCGAATCCAAACATTTTTCAAACTCCGAATACTCATACACCTTCGTTTCCCTAATGTAGGGTAACTTCGGTCTCTAATCTCAACCACTCATCGACTCCCAGTTATTTCTGAAAGCTTTGCAAAACTGTGAGTATACTCGATCCCATTTTCCGTTTTATACACTTTGGGTGCAACATGTACATTTATATAAATCAAGAATCACATTTAAACTTGTTATAATCATACTGTATCTGTTAAACCATGATACTTGTATTATTCTTGTTATCGAATGTTATGTATACTTGTGTCTATATGCTCATTAACTTTGCTAGGCTACCTTAACACTGCCTTAACAATTATAGCACTATAGGATTAACGCACCCCCATATTCTTTTGGTATTGTTAAGTAAACTATTTTACAACCTTGTCGTCTTCGACGACAATGGTATGCACGATTGCGATATGCTTTGGTTTGACTTATAGTTAACACATGCTAGTATGATAACGAACAATATATGCAAATTATCATGTTGGATATGAGACAACTTTTATTCACTATTATGTTATGTATTAAAACTTGTATGCTCACCAACTTTTGTCAATCTTTATTTTCATACATGTTACAGGACACTAGTTGAGGATGATTGAAGAAACATGTGACAACTCGGTTATCCGAGCCGCTCACGTTTACGTTTTATTTTATTACACCGCTTATATTATTTTAGCACACCTAGTTGTATTATTGTACGACTAGATAATATCGATTCTTAGTTGATTTATATATGCATAATTATATCAAAATTGTAATAAGTAACAGGTAACTAGAACTCTAACCCGAAGCCAGCCTGACACTATTTGGGCAAGCCCGAACAATCACTTATCTTGTCTCAATTGTGGCTCACTTTTAAACCCCAAACGGCCACCCTTTTGTCTTGGTTACAGCTAAACTAACTAAAACCCAAACCCCTTTATATGTGGCCCAAAACTCAAGTCCATAACTGCCCCCAACACCCACTTAATTTAGATGTTACGTACATGCAAACTCACTAAAACCTTAACTCAAACTTCGTTCCCTCCTTCCTCCCCTACTATCGACGCTGATCAGGAGCCTAAGGACTTCAAGTAATCCAGGTTTCAAGGCTAATCAAATTCCTTCTTCACTATGTATCCTAATCTAGTGTTTCATGTTAATTATAAATGTTCATGCTTGATAATATTATCTTATCTTGGCTTTGTTTTTCTGATTTATTGATGTTCTTGACGATTATGATGATTTCATGTAGTCTATGGTTGTTAAAATTCACACTTTATTGGTGATTGATCGCTTATGTGTTTGGTTAGTCATTAGGGTTTTGATTATTGCATGATCTTGGTTTAAATTCTTGATGAATTAGTTGATGTACAACCTAATTTATAATGATTATCTATTGAGATGATGCATATGGATCGTCTTGTTTGCTAAGCAATCGTTTTAGAACTTGGGTAACGAAACATGCAGTTCACCTCGTATGAAGCGAGCACACCTCGTATGAAGTGGAGATCCAACTCGCACGAAGCGGAGATGTCTATACATAGGGGAGTTGTGGTCTTGAGTCTGAAATAGTTTTGCTGATCGATACGTGGAAGCCTGCCCAGTTTGTTTAAGGATTGTACATGTTTATGACATTAATGAAACAATAATCTTTAAACAGCAATCTTGATATTGTCGCTTGTTATAAAATGAATTTCGCGCACTTTAACTAGTTAATCAGATTAGGTCCAGTCCTTATTGGATGAGAAGATCCTACAAATGGTATAAGAGCTTGGAGGCCTGATTTGAAGACTTTGATCAAGATTCTACACTTCTATTCTACTCACACTTCTCATTTTTTTCATTTTTCAACGATTTCATGGACAAAATGTTAGTATAATACGTAAAATTCATTATAGTCAAACCCTTGAAAAGATCAGAGATAAAAACAACCGAAATCATGACAAAAATTGCAAAAAGCATGAAATTGTCAACATACTTCGTACGAGTTGATACCCTCACTTCGCACGAAGAGAGTATCCACTTCGCACGAAGTGAAATTCTGTGAAAATTGTAACTTTCACTTCGCGCGAAATGATATTCGAATTCGCACGAAGTGGAATTCGAAAATTTCGCACGAAGTGGACTTCGAATCATTATTGTTTCTATTTGATTTGTCTGATCGCATGAAGTGTCACTCCGCATCAAATTCACTTCGCACAAAAGATTTTTTGACCTAGTTTCTTTCGACAAGATGGAAAACGAATTCTTCAATGCATTTGCAACGTCAGCAGCTTCAACGACGGCAACAACTCAAAACATAAACCTTGGAAATGAGATGGGGACTATGACGAAACCCCCGAAGCTGGTGTGCTTAGAAGATTATCATGATTGAAGCGAAAGATTTGTAAATTGGGTACAAGCAAATTATCTGAACTGTTGGTATGAAGTTGAAGAAAAATATGCTACACCAACGGGCGAGAATGGGCTAGAAAAGACACTTACATAGTTCACAGCAGCAGAGAAGGATAAATTTGTGAATGAAAAGAAAATGTTCAATATTCTTCAACAAGTTGTTAAAGAAGATATCTTGTCTCTTTTGCAACACGATGGTGACACTCAATCACTTTGGAATGCTTTGAGAGTGAGATTCCAGGGAAGTACTCAGATGATAAAGAGCAAAAAGGCGTTGTTAAAGAAACAGTTTGATATTTTCAATCTACTGAAAGGTGAGAGCATGAAACAGCTGATCGAGAGATATTGCCATCTTGTGGTTGAGAAGAAATGGTTGGGCATACAGAAAGATAATGAAGAGTTGGTAGACAAACTTGCTGATGCACTGCCCGAAGGAGAATGGTCTACCTATCTAACGATTCTAAAGAACATCCCAGAATATAGCACAATCAACTTGTCAAGATTCATCGAAAAGTTAGAAGGTCATGAGCTGGATATGCAGCAAAATGGCGAAAACCAAAGGATCACATATTTAGCAAGACGCAAACTTGTATTACAAAGGCAACTTTGTAACCAACACACAAAGTCCAAAAATACAAACTGCTTTCAGTGCAAATAATTTTAAGTTTGTCCTCAAACCAATCTGGAGGTTTTCGGTTATTTCCATCATACAAACCTAACTCTCCTCAAACACCGAAATATTTGCAAAGCTCGAATAGTTTTAAGAGTGGACAAAGCACTTAAGCTAATTCTAACAAGAGAATTCTACAATGTAACATTCCATGAATCTATAGAATGCTCAAGATTTCAACGAACACACTGTTAAGCAGCACATGGCATTGCTTGCATCCATGCTAGAATCGTATGAAAGTCTAGTGGCCGGAAAGATCGGGAACCCAGGTATGACGAAAGAAGACTATGATCAGATCGATTAGGAAGAATTGGAATTGATAGATATAAAGTGGTGCATGGCATTAATTGTTCGAAGGGCTCAATGCTTTATGGAGACTATAAGTCCATTCAATCCAAGGATCTCACTCACGAATCCAATCACTAGGTGTGCGGAATCTACCTATCAATCACCACTGTAGGATAATGTATCAGGAAACAAGATTGATGAGAGAAATCAAAGAATACACAGAGTATTCTTTGATGTAGGAGATGGGTGACGTCACACACATAGTAGCCGTCAAACAAAACACACACCAATGATTAGGGTTTTCTTGCTGCACAAACTTTCCACCAAAGAACTTCTATTTTGTCTATTCCACTAAATGTATATAAACAAGACATATCCGGACACATATATCCGGATAGACATTACAAGGCCCAAGGCCCAACATAATAAAACGCGGACTGAGCAAACAGTTGTCAAGTCCGGAGACTAACTTAACAAAAACCTGGACTTGGGAACTACATACCCAACTCCGGAATACAATGACTGATAAACATAAATTCGGAACCACAAGTAAATTCGGATTAAGTCCATAACCTAATACGGACTCCTAAACTTGGAAATAAAACAAGTCCAGACAACAATACAATTATTACAAAATTTCATTAAAGACCCCTGAACTTAATGAGAGCCTACACTTATCACCCAAAGTGCATTAACAAACTCCCCCTTGATTAGTGTAGGATCTTCTTTGTTGAACTTGTAATCTTCATTCATGCTTCAAGTACTCACTGCCAGCCCACACTTGGTTTTTCACGCAGAACTGAACTACTTTGATAAAAATGCGCCGACGGACGGTCTTCTTCAAGATATCGCATGGAAAGACGACGAAGCTTTTTCAATTGTTCCTGCTTCAAGTTGACCAGCCAAATACGATCCAAGATCTGTAAAATCTCTTCTGACACTTTCTTCTCAGTGATTACCGCTTCCCCAGTTTTACCATCAAGGTACCAAAACCCAATATCCTTAATCTTCTCCAGATCAATCTTCTTAGAGGAATCTTGCGAAGACATCTAGTTGGTGCATAGACCATTTTCAAAACCTGCTTCTCTATGAACTTATTGATGGACTTAACAAATATATTGAAATTTCTTTATTTGTGATTTTTTGTTGGTAGGAATAAAAGAAGAAAACAAATATATAATAATAGTGTTTCATAGCATCTCTTTAGACTATCCATAATAACGAAATGAAAAAAAACGCTTAAAAGCATACCTAGTGATATGCCACATAAGAACAAATAAATCATTCTTTTGTAACATACCAAACTTATAAAACCCTTATTTATAAGTTCTCGACTTCCTTTAAATTTGGAAACCTTTCCGTCTATTTTAAAATACTTATTTCACGTTATTCAAACTTTTGTGATGTTTTTGTCTTCAAATCTTATCTAAGTGAGTTCATGTGACAGGCATATAGTAACTGGAAGGGTTCAAGTTCCGATAGTCGGGACGTCCTGTCTACGATTGGCATTCGTATAAATCTGAATTACGGACCAGTTTGCCTACCTAAGGACTACCAATGGGGGTAAGAAGGACCTATTAGGCCAAAGCATGCCACACCAAACGTCGTGTGAACTAACCTCACTTTGAGTTGTCATCGTGTCCACACAAGGATACCCTTCGACTTTCATACATTACATTCATATTTCTCGATTTTTCCCAGGTTTTAGTGTACGTTTCCAGGCTAACACATGCGAACCATACGAGAGCCTAGTAGTCATGGGGGCCCACATGATTATGAAGGTGAAGTATGGCGGCATGTAAGGCTCAATTACGAGCAAAGCCCAAGAACACTTAAAAGTGTTGTATTATCATAAATTATTGTTTTCAAATACACCCCAAAAGTTTTCATTTTATCATATGTCTATATTTTCGCATATCTGCTAGCAAATCCACCAAAAACTTCACAACCTCGTTTGCGTTTATTCCTGTAGATTTCTTCTAGGCACCTTCACAGAGGAAAAAGAACCGGAAACTCCGGTAAACGAATGGCTGTTCAAATTGCCAAGCAAATGGGTGCCATGATTTCTAACATTATGATCCAAGTTCAAGAAGCCCTCGTTTCTAACCAAGTTAACCAAGTCAAACCAAATGTTGTTAATGCTTCCGTAAATCCATCCAAGTGCTCCTATAAGCACTTTAAGTCTGTGACCCTCCAAAATACGAGGGAACTGAAGGAGTCACCACACTCCTCTGATGGTTCGAAGAAATGGAAAGCACCTTCCTTAATTGTGACTGCCCTGACGACCGTAAGGTTCGTTATGCTACCGGTCGACTCATTAGGATAACTTTAACCTAGTGGAACGCTAAAAAGAGCCGAAGAGGGGCTGAAGTAGTTGCAGGGGTGGTGTCACACCCTCAATTTCCACTTGCGGAGTTTTACCGCGAGGCGTGTGAACAAACCAGAATCTGAAACACTAGTACGTCGAACGACTCTATATGATTTGATAATACGTTTTCCAAAATCATTTGTTGTAGATTTTATATTGTCTAAATTAATTACCAATATTTAGCAGAGCATTAGTTTTTAAAGTTGAGCGGAAGCATAAAATAAATAGTGAAGCGGGCGCCAACACAAACGCCAAAACAAATGAAAAACCCCAAAACAATATTTATAAATAAGACTCGATAAAAGATGTCTTGTTCAATGCATGTGCGTGCACCTAGAGCTCCTAGCGTCCTGAGAAACATGTAAAGAAACAAGTGTCAACATTAAAGATGAGTGAGTTCACAGGTTTTCATAAATTCGTTTGTTCGGTTATAGTTTGTTTTCTCCGTTATCCCTAACCTGGGATAACGATTTAGCTCCATTATTCCCATCCCGAAATAATAATGATGTTGGTTCCAATATTCCAAACCCGGAATATTAAGTTGTTGCTTCCATTATTCCAAACCCGGAATAATAAGTTGTTGATTCCATTATTCCAAACCCGGAATAATAAGTTGTTGTTTCCATTATCCTCAACCCGGGATAATACAGTTGATTCGTAATTAAGTTCAATGTTAACATATATAGGTAGCTAGCCTAAAGTTATGTCACGTAAGAGTTCGCGATCGAAGCTGACTGTTGTGCCTCCGTTTTGCCAGGCCTATCACATGACCATGGCGAGGTTAGGCCGAATTATTCACCCGTTGACCATACCCGGTCGGCTAGCGCGACTAGCTCGGATGGGGCTTGTCGGGCCTAGTAGTACTACTTATAACTCCCCCGCTATTAAACCCAATACTAACGATCCGAGAGATTGACGAGGACTTAAGTGATAAAGCTGCTTAGTGACCATAACATTACATTAACATTAACTTAGTTACCGAATAGTTATGTGACGTTAAATTCGTATAACGTAAAGAGATTGAGTTTGAAGAGTGTATACATGTTTCTCCCCCTGTTGTTTAAAAACCGGATAAAGTTAGGGGCCGTGAACTCACCTTTATTTGCTCGGTTAGTGTAGCAAAGATGTTATAAGAGATGGGACCGCTAGTTGCGTCCTAACAAACCAATTAATTCCAAGTCAGTGTGTGAACACACCAATACAAATTCTACACGTAATTTACTCACAAAGTGATACACACAAACAACATATCTAACACTCAAACATGCATGCAAGTATCCTCATGTGATCATAGTAATCAAACAACTTATCATGAACATAATCCAATCCACACAACACTTTGGTGCACACAATCACAAGTTATCAAATTTCAGCTTAACACTCAAAATTCAGCTGTTTTCTAGGATTTTTATAAAATAGTTCCAACATTCCAAAAATTCCAATATTTTTACAGTAGGTGACATTTATACCATAGAAATTTATATAAATTTTCCAAGTCCTAATTCTTTACCAATTAACCATAAATATTAATATACTAGGCTGCAGTCAGATTTATCACTTTCTGAATGCAGTCCACAGAAGAATTTATTTAAAAATCACCGATTGTCCAATTAACAAAATTCCAGTTGGAGTTGCCCGGAAATTTCCATACTTAGTTGTTGTACAAAATTCATGACTCAACTCCCTACTGATTTTAAAATCCAACTCGATAAACGACTAACAAAATTTCAGGATTTTCACAGCTTTAGTTACTGAACTTATTTGGCCCTTTAAAAATATCAAACGACTTCAGAAAATTATGAATCCAGCGCCATTAGATTCGTTATTCAAATCTCTACGTTCTAGACATCAGAAAATCCGTTTTTCGACAACTAATGACCGAGTTACAGCCAGATGAAGTCGGCTGTAACTATTACTCAGCAATCTGTTTCAGCATATTATTTTCATAGGTTCGCATAAACCGTTCCTATTATTAACCTAGGCGATCATGAACCGGTTTTCTAATCCTAGATCAATTCCTATAACAAATCCATGCAAAACCCTAGTTCATAACTCTAGTTTTTATAAGCAAAACATACTTGCAAACTTATGATTTCCGAAAACAATCATGCATATACACACGATAAATCAGCCGATTACATTCAACACATATATAATCCAAAACAAACTAATCACTTCATTCAAGCACATAAATCTGAACATGATCTTGTAATCAAAAGATAAACCCTAACCTTTACTATCAAGCTTAATGAACCGTGAGTAGACGAGGAACCGATGATCCAGGATAGTTGCGACCGAGAGGATGGAAAGAACAAGCTGCTCGCGGCCGAGAGATGATGATGGCGATGACTGCTGCTGCTGCGACCGAGAGGAAAGAAAAGGCTGATCTCGCGACCGAGGAATGAGGCTAAGCTGTTTGTGATCGAGATGGAGTGTATCAAGACTGAACTGGCGATCGAGGGAACAAGTAAAGGGCTGTTTGCGGTTGAATGGACTGAACGAGGGCTGATCAGATCGGGATGAAGGCTGCTCGCGATCGGAAGGTGCGAGAGTAAGGCTGCCGACGGCAGTTTTTCTTGTTAGGGTTTTGTGTTGTGAAGGGACATGCATGAGTGTTAGTATATATAAGAGATCGGTGACAACATGGTTACGGTTTTGGTTTGAACTTGTGGCCGAGAAACTTGGGTTGGGTCGGTTTGGGTTTTACGCAATGGGTTTGGGGTTTGGTTTGCACACGGGTTAGTTTGGTTTGATCTTGCGGTTTTTGGGCTTGTTCTCGGTTTAGGTTTGCGGTTTGGGTTGCATACGGACGAGAATGGCTTAAGGTTTAAGATCTAAATCTCGCGGCCGAAGACTTGGGTTTTAGGTTTCCTAGTTTCACAAAGAGTTCGGTTTGTGTTTGTGTTGCGGTTCAGTTCGTGTGCATATTTATTATATATACATATATTTTATAACTAAAACAATCACACAAACACATCACGTATTCATTAACTCATACACGTTTAATACTTAGCATATACTTTATTCGACAAGTGTCGCGTTTAAGTTATCCGAAAAACCCGGGAATTATCCCCATGTTGAAAGAATTTTCGTCCCGAAAATTGAGTAAACGCGGTTTAGCATGTAGCGTACATGTTTAGAGTGTCACGCACAAAGAGTTAGTTCGTTTACAAGAAGTTCCCAAGTGCCATACACAAAGATTTCCAAGTGCCATGCACCAGAATTTAGTCAACAATAGTACACGAAAGTATGAGAAGTTTCCAGGTTGTCACATCATCCCCATGTTGAAAGAATTTTCGTCCCGAAAATTTAGTTACTGGTATCGTTAGTTTGCTGCTCAGTTGCGAAGAGGTGTGGGTATTTGCTTTTCATTTGGTCCTCTCTTTCCCACGTGAACTCCGGTCCACGCTTAGAATCCCAACGAACCTTAACGATCGGAATCTTGCTGTGCCTTCGAGTCTTGATCTCACGATCCATGATCTCGATAGGCTTTTGAACGAAGTGTAGTTGTTCATCCACTTGGATCTCATCCAATGGAATGACTAGGGTTTCATGTTTCAAGATTACAAACGGGCCTACGTACCGTGGGTTAAGTTTGCCCCGTTTTCCAAAACGGATTACACCCTTCCAGGGTGACACCTTTAGTAGGACCGGTCGCCTACTTGAAATTCAAGCGGTTTGCGTCGTTGATCAGCGTAGCTTTTCTGTCGATCTCGTGCCGCCGCCATGCGGTTTCTGATTTGTACAATCTTTTCGGTAGCCTCAAGTATTAACTCAGGGCCTGTGAGTTGACTATCACCGACTTCTGCCCAGCAGACCGGTGATCTACATTTACGACCGTATAATGCCTCGAACGGTGCTGCCGAAATACTCGTATGATAGCTGTTGTTATATGAGAATTCTACTAGAGGCAGGTGAATTTCCCAACTATTTCCGAAGTCTATGACGCATGCCCTAAGCATGTCTTCCAAGGTTTGTATGGTCCTTTCACTTTGACCATCAGTCTGAGGGTGATAGGCTGTGCTCATATCTAAGCGTGTTCCCAACGCTTTCTGGAGTGACTGCCAGAAGTTTGACGTGAAGCGAGCATCTCTGTCTGAGATGATGGACGTTGACACTCCGTGCCGAGAAACTACTTCCTTAATGTAGATGCGAGTCAACTTCTCCATCTTATCTGTTTCTTTAATAGCTAGGAAGTGTGCGGACTTAGTTAAACGATCCACAATCACCCAGATGGTATCGCAACCACCCAAGGTTCGCGAGAGTTTAGTGATGAAATCCATTGAGATCTGATCCCATTTCCATACTGGGATCTCAGGTTGTTGGAGTAGCCCCGATGGCTTTTGATACTCCACCTTGACTTTTGCACAAGTCAAACATTTACTCACGTAGGTGGCTATATCGGCTTTCATGTTGGGCCACCAATACGCAGCTTTAAGGTCTTGATACATCTTATCCGAACCCGGATGGACAGAGTATCGGGATTTGTGAACTTCATCCATGACTAGCTCTCTGAGGTTTCCGTAGAGAGGTACCCATATGCGATTCATGAAATACCGGGCTCCATTGGGTTTTACTTCCCAATCGCGTTCCATTTTTCCCACCGATTCGGCCTTGATATTTTCCTCCTTAACTGCTTCTAACTGGGCGTCGCGTATTTGTTCGGGTAGCCCCGAATGAATAGTGAGTTGTAGTGCTCGTACGCGACGAGGTTTCAAGTGTTCCTTCCTACTGAGGGCATCAGCTACCACGTTAGCTTTACCCGGGTGATACCGAATGGCACACTCATAATCGTTCAAGAGTTCGACCCAGCGATGCTGTCGCATGTTCAACTCCTTCTGATCAAAGATGTGTTGGAGGCTCTTGTGGTCTGTAAAGATTGTGCACTTCGTTCCATAAAGGTAGTGTCTCCAAATCTTAAGTGCAAACACTACTGCTCCCAATTCCAGGTCATGCGTCGTGTAGTTTTTCTCGTGAACTTTCAGTTGTCGGGACACATACGCGATGACCTTATCGCGTTGCATGAGTACGCATCCCAATCCCTGAATGGAAGCGTCACAATATACTACAAAGTCATCTGTCCCTTCCGGCAAGGACAGAATGGGTGCACTGCAAAGTTTCTGCTTCAGCAACTGAAATGCTGCCTCTTGCTTGTCGCCCCAAGCATACTTGATGCCTTTCTGGGTGAGGGTAGTAAGCGGTTGTGCGATCTTTGAAAACCCCTCGATGAAACGTCTGTAGTAACCAGCCAATCCCAAAAATTGGCGGATCTCCATCGGTGTCTTAGGTGCTTCCCAGTTTTTGATGGCTTCAATCTTGGCAGGGTCTACGTGGATACCCTTTTCATTCACGATATGCCCGAGAAACTGAACTTCCCGAATCCAGAAATCACACTTCGAAAGCTTGGCATATAGCTTTTCCTGTTGGAGTAATCCTAACAGTAATCGTAGATGTTCAGCATGTTCTTCTTCACTCTTGGAGTAGATGAGTATGTCATCGATGAACACAATGACAAACTTGTCGAGGTATGGTTTACACACGCGGTTCATGAGGTCCATGAACACCGCAGGTGCGTTGGTGAGACCGAAGGGCATGACCAAGAACTCATAATGGCCATACCGAGTATGAAATGCCGTCTTAGCGATATCCTCCTCCCTGACGCGTAGCTGGTGGTAACCGGACCGTAAATCAATCTTAGAGTAGTAACTTGACCCTTGAAGTTGGTCGAAGAGATCGTCGATGCGAGGTAACGGGTATCGGTTCTTGACTGTAACCTTGTTGAGTTCCCTGTAGTCGATGCACATGCGGAAAGTCACGTCCTTCTTCTTGACAAAAAGGACTGGAGCTCCCCATGGCGAAACGCTTGGTCGGATAAATCCCTTTTCTAATAGCTCCTGAAGTTGAGTAGACAGCTCCTGCAGCTCGGCTGGAGCTAGGCGGTATGGAGCCTTGCCGATAGGAGTCGCATTGTTCGCCAATTCGATTTCAAACTCCAATTGTCGATGGGGTGGAAGACCAGGTAGTTCTTCTGGGAATACATCGGAAAATTCACGGACGACAGGGATGTCTTCTATGCGTTTCTCGTCCTTAGGCTGTTCGGTAATCAGTGCGAGTAAAGCGAAGGAGTTCTTTCTCCGAAGATACTTCTGCGCTTGCATATATGAGATGATGTTGGTGACGGCGCTTGCCTTATCGCCTTGTACCGTCAGGATTTCGTCGTTAGAGAGCGGAATACGGATAGATTTTTCGAAGCAGAGAACTTCAGCCCGGATGTCGGATAGCCAGTCCATTCCGACTACCACGTCAAAACTACCCGGGGTAGTTATCATCAGATCAATGGTAAAAGTGTGACCCGCGAGTTTGAGTTGACAGCCGGATACTATATGGGTCACATCTACAGAATTACCATCGGCTAATTCTATAACATAAGGGGTCTCTAATGGTTTAAGCGTGAGATTTAGGTTCTTCCTAAAAGACTCAGATATAAAGCTCCTATCCGCACCCGTATCAAAAAGCACAGAAGCAAAATGTTCATTAAGGGGAAACTTACCGGTGACCACGTTCGAGTCGTTTCTGGCCTCTCCGCGGCCCAATCTAAATGCGCGACCTTTAGCACCTCCTGTGCCACCGTTCCCATTGTTGTTGTTATTATTGTTGTTGTGGTTATTGTGGTTGTGGTTGTTTCCACCATTATTGTTGTTGTTACACAACTGTGGGCAGTCTCTTCTGAAATGAGCAGTGCTACCACACTGATAGCATCCCCGATTAACACCCTGCTGCTGACCCTGGAGTTGATTTTGATTTTGTCGGGACATGATTTCCCCACGACAATCCTTTGCCGCATGTCCCACCTTGCCACATCGTTGGCAGCGGTTCCCGGCACAAGGGCCGTGATGATGAATATTGCAGCGATTGCACTGCGGCTTTCGACCTACATAGCCGCCTGCATTCTGGTTGTTGTTGTTGTTGTTGTGGTTGTTGGCGAGCTGATTTTGGTGACCCAGGTGGCTGTTGAAATGATTGAACCGCTTCTGGTTCCCTTGCTGCGGATGAGATGACGAAGACTGTCGAATAGTTGTGTCTTCAAACTTTCTTTTGTTATCCGGGGCAACTTCAGTTGTACCCCGTGCTGGCAGCTTCTTCTGTTCCACCGCCTTATCGGTGAGTTTGTGAGCCAATCGGATTGCTTGATGTTCAGTTACAGGGTTACTAGCCATTACCATACCCTGAATTTCCGGAACCAGACCCCCAAGATAGAACTCGAGTCTTTTCTCCACAGTGTTGGCCAATTCGGGACACAGAAATACCAAGTCATGATGTTTTGCAGTGTAAGCTTCAATTTCCGATCCCACCATCTTGTGGTTCCATAAGGCTTGCTCCAGCTGTTGCACTCTGTCTCGTGGACAGTACTCCTCTTTGATTAGGGCCTTGAACTCGGCCCATGCCATTGCATTCGCAGTTATAAGTCCACGTGTTTGGACTTGTGCATTCCACCATGTCAGTGCCCCATCTTCCAGTGTTGAGGCTGCGTATTTGACCTTGTTGGCCTCTAGACAGTTGCACATTTCAAAAACGGATTCAGATTTTTCGATCCAGCGGACCAGTCCAATGGGTCCTTCCGCCCCCGAGAATTTGCTTGGTTTCACGTCGAGGAACATCTTATAGGGGTTAAAGCCCCCTCCTGCTGACAGAGAACTGGAAGTCAGCAAGGAATTTTTACTAGCCTCACTATTAGATTTTCACACGAAAATTTAATAATGGTTACCTGCCGGTTGGTTCTGAACACCCGCTAAAGCTGCGTTCACGTGCTCTTGAATCATGGCAGCTAGCTCTTCGGGCGTTAAGTTAAGATTTCCACGTCTTCCAGTTGCCATTTTAGATCTAAGTAGAAAATAAATAGACCGAAGGAAAGTAAATAAAATAAGCGAGACGCGTCAGTCTTCTACGTCTCCATCCCCCAAATTACTATCGTTGCCGTCATCCTCCGTGGCGTTTCCAGCTTCCACAGCTGGGTCCTCCTCCGGATCCTCCTCTGGATCCTCTTCCGGATCCTCCTCTACCGGCACTGGAGGGGCCGGTGCTGGTGCAAGTGCTTGATTCTGCAGTTCCTGAATGTTCCAACTATTTTCCAGGACTCTGTCCTCAAGCCAGTCGGCTCTTATCTGCTCAGCACGCAGATCTCTGGCTATGGTGTTACGAGCTATCTTACTCGTACGATGCTCTTCCTCGAGCGAGTCGGTATTACCTGTAAGTTGTCGGATCATCCATCCCTGTGCTAGGGTGGTTTCATGCATTCTTTCTAGTTGTTCTTGTTGCGTTCTTATCATATCTCTAAGTAGGTCGTTCCCTACTTCTAACGAGTTAACCGGTTCGACCGTCACAGCGATGGTTGGGCGTGATGACGACTCCTCCCCCAGAGCGAGCCTTTTCCTCGCAGCTGAGCGCGTTTCCACGCCATAGGATGGTAAGGGTTCCACCATAGGTGCCTTTCCTAGCGCCCTTGGTTGCGTAAGTTTGTCGGATGATGATGAGGATGAGGATAATGACATTGCCTTTACGTTGTGTAGTTAGTTACGAGTTGTATTCATTTCAATTATGCAGTCATATTTCACATAACATAGTTGTGGTACATAACATAACAAGATATAACAGTTCGGTGCCAAACTAAGTCTAGTGTCGTGAATTCAGCTATAGTTTAGGTCTACTTCTAATGCAAACCTGGTTCTCTATAGCAACTGGCTCTGATACCAATCTGTCACACCCTCAATTTCCACTTGCGGAGTTTTACCGCGAGGCGTGTGAACAAACCAGAATCTGAAACACTAGTACGTCGAACGACTCTATATGATTTGATAATACGTTTTCCAAAATCATTTGTTGTAGATTTTATATTGCCTAAATTAATTACCAATATTTAGCAGAGCATTAGTTTTTAAAGTTGAGCGGAAGCATAAAATAAATAGTGAAGCGGGCGCCAACACAAACGCCAAAACAAATGAAAAACCCCAAAACAATATTTATAAATAAGACTCGATAAAAGATGTCTTGTTCAATGCATGTGCGTGCACCTAGAGCTCCTAGCGTCCTGAGAAACATGTAAAGAAACAAGTGTCAACATTAAAGATGAGTGAGTTCACAGGTTTTCATAAATTCGTTTGTTCGGTTATAGTTTGTTTTCTCCGTTATCCCTAACCCGGGATAACGATTTAGCTCCATTATTCCCATCCCGGAATAATAATGATGTTGGTTCCAATATTCCAAACCCGGAATATTAAGTTGTTGCTTCCATTATTCCAAACCCGGAATAATAAGTTGTTGCTTCCATTATTCCAAACCCGGAATAATAAGTTGTTGTTTCCATTATCCTCAACCCGGGATAATACAGTTGATTCGTAATTAAGTTCAATGTTAACATATATAGGTAGCTAGCCTAAAGTTATGTCACATAAGAGTTCGCGATCGAAGCTGACTGTTGTGCCTCCGTTTTGCCAGGCCTATCACATGACCATGGCGAGGTTAGGCCGAATTATTCACCCGTTGACCATACCCGGTCGGCTAGCGCGACTAGCTCGGATGGGGCTTGTCGGGCCCAGTAGTACTACTTATAACTCCCCCGCTATTAAACCCAATACTAACGATCCGAGAGATTGACGAGGACTTAAGTGATAAAGCTGCTTAGTGACCATAACATTACATTAACATTAACTTAGTTACCGAATAGTTATGTGACGTTAAATTCGTATAACGTAAAGAGATTGAGTTTGAAGAGTGTATACATGTTTCTCCCCTGTTGTTTAAAAAACCGGATAAAGTTAGGGCCGTGAACTCACCTTTATTTGCTCGGTTAGTGTAGCAAAGATGTTATAAGAGATGGGACCGCTAGTTGCGTCCTAACAAACCAATTAATTCCAAGTCAGTGTGTGAACACACCAATACAAATTCTACACGTAATTTACTAACAAAGTGATACACACAAACAACATATCTAAAACTCAAACATGCATGCAAGTATCCTCATGTGATCATAGTAATCAAACAACTTATCATGAACATAATCCAATCCACACAACACTTTGGTGCACACAATCACAAGTTATCAAATTTCAGCTTAACACTCAAAATTCAGCTGTTTTCTAGGATTTTTATAAAATAGTTCCAACATTCCAAAAATTCCAATATTTTTACAGCAGGTGACATTTATACCATAGAAATTTATATAAATTTTCCAAGTCCTAATTCTTTACCAATTAACCATAAATATTAATATACTAGGCTGCAGTCAGATTTATCACTTTCTGACTGCAGTCCACGGAAGAATTTATTTAAAAATCACTGATTGTCCAATTAACAAAATTCCAGTTGGAGTTGCCTGGAAATTTCCATACTTAGTTGTTGTACAAAATTCATGACTCAACTCCCTACTGATTTTAAAATCCAACTCGATAAACGACTAACAAAATTTCAGGATTTTCACAGCTTTAGTTACTGAACTTATTTGGCCCTTTAAAAATATCAAACGACTTCAGAAAATTATGAATCCAGCGCCATTAGATTCGTTATTCAAATCTCTACGTTCTAGACATCAGAAAATCCGTTTTTCGACAACTAATGACCGAGTTATAGCCAGATGAAGTCGGCTGTAACTATTACTCAGCAATCTGTTTCAGCATATTATTTTCATAGGTTCGAATAAACCGTTCCTATTATTAACCTAGGCGATCATGAACCGGTTTTCTAATCCTAGATCAATACCTATAACAAATCCATGCAAAACCCTAGTTCATAACTCTAGTTTTTATAAGCAAAACACACTTGCAAACTTATGATTTCCGAAAACAATCATGCATATAAACACGATAAATCAGCCGATTACATTCAACACATATATAATCCGAAACAAACTAATCACTTCATTCAAGCACATAAATCTGAACATGATCTTGTAATCAAAAGATAAACCCTAACCTTTACTATCAAGCTTAATGAACCGTGAGTAGACGAGGAACCGATGATCCAGGATAGTTGCGACCGAGAGGATGGAAAGAACAAGCTGCTCGGGCCGAGAGATGATGATGGCGATGACTGCTGCTGCTGCGACCGAGAGGAAAGAAAAGGCTGATCTCGCGACCGAGGAATGAGGCTAAGCTGTTTGTGATCGAGATGGAGTGTATCAAGACTGAACTGGCGATCGAGGGAACAAGTAAAGGGCTGTTTGCGGTTGAATGGACTGAACGAGGGCTGATCAGATCGGGATGAAGGCTGCTCGCGATCGGAAGGTGCGAGAGTAAGGCTGCCGACGGCAGTTTTTCTTGTTAGGGTTTTGTGTTGTGAAGGGACATGCATGAGTGTTAGTATATATAAGAGATCGGTGACAACATGGTTACGGTTTTGGGTTTGAACTTGTGGCCGAGAAACTTGGGTTGGGTCGGTTTGGGTTTTACGCAATGGGTTTGGGGTTTGGTTTGCACACGGGTTAGTTTGGTTTGATCTTGCGGTTTTTGGGCTTGTTCTCGGTTTAGGTTTGCGGTTTGGGTTGCATACGGCCGAGAATGGCTTAAGGTTTAAGATCTAAATCTCGCGGCCGAAGACTTGGGTTTTAGGTTTCCTAGTTTCACAAAGAGTTCGGTTTGTGTTTGTGTCGCGGTTCGGTTCGTGTGCATATTTATTATATATACATATATTTTATAACTAAAACAATCACACAAACACATCACGTATTCATTAACTCATACACGTTTAATACTTAGCATATACTTTATTCACAAGTGTCGCGTTTAAGTTATCCGAAAAACTCGGATGTCACAGGTGGACCTACCTTAGGGGAAGGGGTAGCCTCTGCTACCCCTTGGCGCTCCGGCGGTAGTGTAAATTTTAGAAAAAGTTGATCTTTTTTTGACGTTTTTTCGATTTCGTTACCCCTTTTTTATAAAATGTTACCCCTATGAAGATTTTCTAGATCCGCCAAGCTGTTGTGGTCCTAACTTGGAAACAACTCAATGAACTCATGACTAAACGGTTCTGCCCAAGGAGTGAGATCAAGAAGTTGGAGGATGAGTTTTACTTTAAAAAAAATGATGGAGATCATATGACTTATAACAAGCAGTTTCTTGAGCTAAACCAGATGGTCCCGTATTTGTTCACTGTTCTTTATCACTTCATCGAACATTACACCAAGAGTTTTCCTCCTAGTATCTATGATTCCGTGATAAGCACTGTACCCGCAACTTTGGAAGCTGCAATGGAATTGGCCACCGAACTCACGGAAAACCATATCCGAAATGGAGACTTTGACAAAGAGAAAAAGAAGCGCTCAACTGATAAGGCCTCGGCGGAAGAGCTAAAGACAACTAGGACTTTATCATCTTCCTGTTTCGTTACCAAACGAAAACGTGACGGTAAAAACTACGCCATTGCCTTGAGTAATCTAAATCAACAAGCTGTACCTCTCTAAGTAATTCTAATCACCCAAGTGGCACCAAACCCAGCTTACACAAACAAGAAACCATACACTAGTACTCACCCTCAATGCAACACTTGCCACTATTACCATCAACCCACCGTTCCTTGCCGATAGTGTGCCAATTGCGGTTAAGGTCATTTGAGTAACACTTGTCGTACTCCCCAACACCAAGCTCCACCTCCTACCCAAAACATGACCCACCCTACCAGCATCCGAACTACCCCATGGTATCCTATGTTAGAGCTTGCTTTAATTGTGGTGATCCTACTCATTTCAGAAACACGTGCCCTAGACTGGTTAACATCAGGCCCAAGCAAACCCAGTTAACCAAGCGAACCAGGCAAACCTAGCACCTCCACCAGCAAGGGGTAGAGCCTACAACATCGATGCAAACCCAGCTGAGGTCAACGATAATGGTGCGAATGAACAACTAAACTAACACTTTTCCACCATGAAGACACAAGACTCCGCTCTAGTTATTTATTTTATTTCCTTTCCAAGTTTTTTTTATCAGTTTCGTTTCATGTTTTAACTATCTAAGTTACCATTGTCCTCAATTTGGGTTTCAACGTTTCAAGTTAATATTATTTCATATTATTTCTATTGTTGCAATTAATATTATGCTACGCCATTTGTTTTTCATTACATTCACATCATATCATTTTTGCACCGATTAAATTTCATGTCATCATACATCACGGTGGACCTCATGTTATAACTTTGGGAAAGTGGGTCACGTCTCACTTTTCATAGACTGACCCCTTCCTTACAACACAAGATAGAAGTACCGCCATCATTTAGTCTTGCTTTCTTCGGATTCGAGACTCAAGCATTGGTTGTTGTGTTTGGTAGATTTTAGGACGAGTCACATAGAACTAATCATGATTTGATAACAAAGCCAATGAAAATTTGAAAAGGACATGGTGGATATACTGCTAGTACTTCCTATATATAAGTGTTCCTGTTAAATGATCACAAGCATTGTTAGATTGTCATGAGAAGCTCTGTGTAAGTAGTATCAATCACAATTCAGATAATAATGTGGTTAATGACTTCGTTTTGTAATTTTTTATGTAACTTTATCATTATGACGCTTCGTTTTTCTCAAAATCCCTTATCATGATACAATATCCAGTTTGCATCATGAGTATAATTACAACTCAGTAGTAAATCTTTGTCACGAACTATCACTGTGTTATGACGCTTATCACTTCTACACCTCTGACAACAAAGAACGACTCCTCTACCAGGAACGTTACCGCCACAATCGAACCTAAACCCTACTTTGATTCCATCATAATGCAAACTCCTAGGGAATATACTAAAACAGTTATCTATCACGGTTTCCTCTCAAATTCAGGATGAAATTCGTAAAAGTAAGGGAGACTGTAACATTCGTAAAAAAACGGGTCCTATAAAAAAATAAACTTCTTGTTTTGTAAACCAGATCACAAGTATAATAAATAAAAGTGAAAATTTTTGTTATAATTTTATTGTTTTAATAATTACACGTATTAATTTAATTAATATAATAATAATAATCATAGTATCTGATTTTAATTCAAGTTGGATTACTATAGAAGTTTAATAGCTTGTTGTAAATGGAAACTTCAATAATCTCAATTATATATAGGAAATTCATCTGATAATGGAAACTCTAATAATCTCAATTATATAGAAAATTCATTTGTTATTTGGCTACTATATATCTATTATTTAAGTAGTTACATACTTGTGTAAACTATTTATAAATCTCTATCTAATTATCATCGGAACCGGATATTGAAATATTCTAATCTTGTTTATGAAATAAACTATCTAGTTCATTAGTGACAGATAACAATATATCAGTACAACTAAATTCTAATGGTGAATTTCCTTGTGTTTGCAACGAAGGCCTTTTTGGTGCAAAAGAACTATTATAAGTCAGCCAATTACTAAATTTAAGAAGATGAGTACCTGGGTTTTTGGCTCATAAGCTTCTACTCTATTATTTGGATACTAATTGCTTATTTTAATGATATTATTAGATTATTTTACCTTAATATACAATATATATAAAAGTGATGTAAATCGATAGTTAACTTTAAAATTATTAGGCGAATAACACATTGCTGTAACATCAGTCGTGGTAATTTCGTTAACCTACCCAAGGGTGAGGCATAAACTGTAAATGGAAATTATGGGTACTAAATCACAAAACCTATTTTATAAAAAAGTATTTTATTGTGATGAAATATCTAAACCAACATGCATATTTAATATAATAATGTTTTCCTTTTTTTATTTATAAAAAAACACTTTTCAATTAAAGAGTTAAATACTGTATACATTAGATAGGGTAATAACTTTTATGTATTATTATGATAACTAAACGCACAAGGCCTAAACTTATATTGGGATGAATCCTAGTTGTAACCAATTAAAATATTTAGTCAATGATCTAAAGGTCTTCTACGCTGAACAATCAATGAGACAACGAATCATATTGTAAAAATAATGTTAATAGTTTAATAATGAATTATAGGTAGTCTACTCGTTGAATACAACTTGTTTTGGCTTTTTTTTTATAAGCCATCCTGTAGGACACTTATTGTATCTATTTGTGAACTCGGTGTGGATCTCTAATAACGCAATCATGTGAGTGCATCTTACAACTCCCTTTTATCTTTATTACATTACAACTCCCTTTTATCTTTATTACAAGCTTTTTAGGTGTATCGTGTGTCGCTTTATATTATATTTTTTATCAGTTACGTGCAATTACCATCTTGTGAAGTGTATGTGTTATGTGTTATTGTTTGTTGTTTACTTGGTGCATTACAGTCATTTCAGGCGTTACATAATCATAGGCTCGTCGGTTCTCCATTACCTATGAGCGGAACTTGACGTTGCCAACCATATGAGGTCAGCTCCGTATGATTGAGCTTAGACCTTGCAGCAAACCATAATACCGTGCAACATGCATATATTCATTTGAATCATTGCAGTTGATTTGTTTATTGATTGAGGTTGGGTTATGAGGTTTAATATATGACATACAACATATTTACTTACATTGGTTAACGCATGTTTTCTCAATACACAAACTAGATATATTATTTTCCTAATAACAACGAGTTTCACTCACCAACCTTTGTTGACGCAAAAACTTTTACACATGATACAGGTGAACACGCATGAAGAGAAGATTTGGACATAGGATGGGCCTTAGTTAACAGAAACGGATAAATGTAGTTTAGTGGTTATGAACAATATATCATATATATTAAAATTGTTTTATTTGGATTATTTGTTTTGTGAAACATTCAATATGGATTAATGATTATTTAAAACACATAATAGCAAGTCGTAATCTTTGGATCAACCAATCATGCCCGGTCACCTATTCCGCTGTGGGTCGGAGTGTGACATTTCCGACATTATACTATTACGAATATTCATGTAAAATTGAAAGTGCGGAATCAAACAAGATTTATTTGATAACTATCAAGTTTTAGAAATCTTTATAAATCTAAGATTTTTAAGTTATTTTGTTATTGTTATCTGTTATAAATTATTTTTTTTTATATATTATATATATATATATATATATATATATATATATATATATAATAAAAATGATTAGATGTGAATGTATTTATTAATTTACTTTTAAGAATAAAAGAGTTTAGTTTTAAAAACATTTGAATTTTATAAAACAAATGAGGTTAACATCTAGTTATAACCAATTTTAACTAACTCAACATTTTGATTCCCTATAACTTAATAATTAAGTATTATTAGTGAAAAAGTCGAACAAATAACCTAACCCACAACCTTAAGGTTAAAAGCCCACATCTCCACTCTAGATTGCTCAGGCTTCTTGTGACTCATTTGCCCTTCATTTAGTTTAAAATTATTGGTGATTACACCATTTCTTTTAAAATGATAAAATACTGCGAAAAACAAGATGGCTGGGTTTTGAACCCGTGACCTCTTTGTTCCCATAGTTTAACCTGGCAACCTAAACCACCAGACCATATCAGCTTTTGCGCTGATGATAGGTTTCTTAAACTTCTTAACTAATACAGAACTTCATCATTTTCTTCAATCAACTAACCTTGAAATTCTAGTTCCCTTAAACCCATAATTCGCTTACCACAGACAACAAAACCAATATTTTAACAAGGGGTTATAATCCCCATGTAATGACGACCATATAGATACAAAGAAATCATACTAGATACCAGGTGTCGGGTGATTCATGATTTTTCGGTGAACCGAACTCTAACGAGGATTGTAGACCACGTTATGAAGATTTTTCGAGTGAAAGTGATTAGTTTCAAAGGTCTAGAGGGTCGATTATGATTGATTATATGTAAGAATTCGAAACATGACATTGATTTAAAAGGTTTTGATTTGGTTTCTAATTCTATTCCGAAATAAATGATTGGATTTGATATTTTTGCGTGAATTTGGTTCATTATCGAGTGTAGATGTATAGCCCACTTATGGAAACATGATCTTCGTTGATCTATACTAGATTCTCCTGAGAAATCGAAGGTGGTGTTCTTCTACTCATTGTTACTTTAGATGGTGAAGATGTTATTGACTGTGAACCAATATTGGGTCCGCCGCTTTCGTCCACTCAGCCATCTCTCCCAATTGAAAAAGATAACTACTTTGTTACATTACACATCAAATAAGGATTGAAGAAAGTATTTCTTTCACGGTTTTGAAGTGTCTTAGGCGCCAAGTCTTTATGCAAAGTGGAAGGAACGCGGGAGCGAATTTATCGTGATAAATGAAATTCTGTTTCCATGTTATCACACAACCACGCTGTGGATTTGCTTTTTGAGACTTGACTCGGGTGGAGGCCCAGGTTCGATCCCGTCTCCACCCCATCCCTTTTTTAAGTTTTAAAATATTTCATAATTGCACATTAGTCGCTCAAGTTTAATAATTATACTAACCTGGTTTAACTATGGAGGATAACCTATTTTGTTTATTTCCTTTAAAGTTTCAGTTTTCTTACAATGTAGTCCCTTTACTTATAACTCTACTTTATCCTAATTTTAATTTAGTTGGCTTTATAAAAGTTAATTAAACTAACCAACTTTGCTTATACGTTAATATTTAACTCATTATATTATTTAACTTAATATAACACAATACTATAACTTTTATAAAAATAACAAAATAAAGAAACTTCCACTTTTATCCAAGTGTAGGATTCGGTTTACATTGGTTTGGATCTAATTTCAAAGCAAGTTGGATTTTCTAGTATCCGTTTTGGTGGTTGCATGTTAAAATTTTTAATTAAGCTAGCAAATAAGATGTGCACTACTGACCACATGTTATTCATGGATACGATACCATACTTACCTTAACTTTAGAAGTTATTTTGGTCTTTGCAAGACTTGAACACCATCATTAGGCTTCGCAACCCTTAGGGTTTGTTGTCGCAATGGCACCCCATTTGGGGGGTTTCGGTCGTGGACACCAAGGAGATGGCAGACAAAGTGATTTTTGGTGACCAGATCTTCATTTGAGGCAATTCTCGTAGTTTTTTATATGTTCTGACGTAAAATTGATCGATGGTAATCCTAATTGATGAGTTTTGATGCTTGGGGTTTACAAAAGCTTGGATTCTCGCAAAAGAGCAATATGAATGATTCAATTCACACGAGTCATTTATGTTAGAATTAAACCTTCAACCCTGATTTTTTAGATTTTCGATATGGGTTTGATTTAGGGGAAAATTGGAACCGAACGCTAGATGTGGGTAAGCTAGGGTTCATAGAAGAGGGGGTTTACCACCTTGTGGTGATGGTCGAAGGTGGTTGCGGTGGTGTGGTAGTGGTGGTACTAATGTGTGGTTAGTCAACATGATGGTGATCTGGTGGGTTATCGAATCCGAGGGGGTTCCAGTTGGGGCATTCGACCGCGTATTGGTGGGTGAGTTAACTTTGGGTTTAATTAGCAATATTGACCCGATATCGTATTGTAGGTGAGGAGCTCATCAGTTGACTGTGCAATTCTGATAGCGAGTTCTAGGTGTTGAGATGCTACGCAAACAGGTGAATTTTATCGCCCATTCTTTTTACGTTTGTAATTTTTTTGGGCAGAGATATGTGCTTAATTGCTTTACTTTACAAATGATCGTAGGGATGCTTGTTTTTATGTGTTTAAAGGTTTGATGAATGAGTTATGCGCCTTCGTGCATTTTAATTGATGTTTTAGGATTGTATGTGTGCCGTTTGTCATCCTAGTGACACATGACGAGTTTATTTTGTGGGAGACGAAGCCCTTGTGGTAATAGTGTGGGAGACGAAGCTCTTTTGGGCAATTATATGGGAGAAAAATCCCTTTCAAGCATTCACATTAAAGATGTGGATCACGCTTGCGTGACGAATGCGCACAATCTTTTAAATGGTGTTTTCTTTTTTACAAGGATGTGTTTGGGGGTGAGTAAAGATTTTTTGACAATGTTTGTTGACGAGTAAAAAGTTGCATGACGAGGTTGAAAAACCTGTTTTCGAACGATTTAGAATTAATATCTAATTTAATTTCAATTAATAACCTATAGCTGGCGTTTTTAACGTGTATTTTGGTAAGTTGACAGTTTGAGAGGAAAGAAGACTCCTTGGCTAATGGGGATGGTTAACCGACCAAATTAATCAACCAAATTAATTAATTCCGTAAACTGTTTGTTGAGAAAGACCTAAGACAAAGTCAATAACCTACAGTCGTTTTCAAAGCAAAACAAAATTGTCACACGCAACAATTCTGGACCACTATCTTTAGTAGGAAGTTAGAAAAAAAGTATTTCACTTAAATGTAGACTTAAAAGCATGGCCATTCTTTACTTGCATTAAATATTTTCAATTGTATTCTTGATATCTGATAACTTTTTTAAAACGGCGGACTAACCATTGACAGCTCTAACCTATTCGAATAATGGCCTGAATGTAGAAGTATTTTCTACAATGTTAAATTAAAAGCATACTTGCAAAAAAACAATTACATCATGCTAATTGTTATTAATTGAGAGAATATATATATATATATAATATATATATATATATATATATATATATCGGGTAGGGTTCATTAGAGAAAATTTAAAAGTTGAGAAGGATAAGAAAGATTATGGAGGTGACATGTGTCCCTTTTTATTTTTATAGTTTAAGAGTATAAGTGTAATTTAACTAATAAAATCTAATTATGGAATTAATATATGCAACCGATTTTTGGCAGTTATTGTAGAGATTTTCGAACTTGAAATAACATCCTAACTCATAAAACACTACAGCATGTATATTGAAGGCATACATCTTATAAAAAATAGAAATATAACTTATAAAAACACCCTAACTCATAAAAAATACATCTTATAAAGAACAGAAATATAACAAAAATAACACCATAACTCATAAAAACACCACATCAGATATATTGAAGGCACACATCTTATAAAGAATACCCTAACATTGAATATAACAGAAATAACACCCTAATATATATAAAAACAGAAATAACTCTACATAAGTATATCAATATTGTACTCATATTAAAGATAAAAAACACTCGTTATTATGGTGAATTTTTTTTAAAAAAAAAGTTACGTATAAAAGTTATTGATTTTTAAAAAAGAAGGGGAACTTTGAATGTGTATTAATGTTAGTTTCTTAATTTAAAAATATTAAATTTACCTTTATACCCTTAATCTAGAAAATTAGTTAGTTTAGTAGTCAACATTATTTACAGAATTGCCACTATGATCTCGACCATTAGATTAAATATCTAATGGTTTAGATTCTTTCTTATCATTCTCACACTTTTAAATTTTCTCACAATAATTTTACCCTAATATATATATATATATATAGTGGAGAGTTCAAATGAGAAGAAAATTTTGTAAGAATAAAAAGAATAACTGTTAAACCAATAAAAATTCTCCATTTACTTCATTTAATGTGTGTATTTAATATTATGGAAAAGGGCATATAGGTAAATTTATAATTATTATTAATTAGCTAATAATTAAACTTGTAATTCATTTTTTTTAATATACTCTTTCAAAATAAAATAATTTATATTGAGAGACAATTTTCGACATTTTAGGATAAATTTTAGTATGTGAGAAGAAAAAGAAAAAGAAGAAATGACATAATGATAAAATATTAGATAATTTATAACTCCACTCATTAATTATGTTATCTCTTATTAATAAATTAAAATATTATATCCTACACATTTCAAAATTTATCCTACATATATCTTATATTTATCGGAATTTACCCTACACACATGTAAAAAAACCCACACATTTAAAAATTTACCTACACATACTAAAATTTCTCCTACACATGTTGAAAATTGTCTATCACCGTAAATAATTTTATCTTGAAAAAGTATATTAAAAAAATGAGTTATAAGTTTAATTAATTAGCTAATTAATGACAATTATATATTTATCTATATATGCCATTTTTAATAATATTAAATACACACGTTAAACGAAGTAAATGGGAAATTTCTATTGTTTTAAAAGTTATTCTTTTTATTCTTACAAAATTTTTCTTCTCATTTTAACTCTCCACTATACATATATATATATATATATATATATATATAAGCAAATTTGCATTCTTGGCAACAATATTTTACAAAAAAAAAAACAATACATAGATGTAATAAATCCTGTATAATATTGTTGGTATTGTATTTAACCTTGTAGGGAATAATTGTACTTTCTGGACAATTTAAACTAATCATTACTTTCAATGGAAAAGCACCCTCTAGTGTCTAAACAACTTTCCGGACAATGTAAAATAATTGTAAAAAATGGTATGAATAGAGTTATGACATTTCATAGTTTTTTATAACTTACTAACGTAGTTCATTTATTTATCTAAATTTTTAATCGATTTATTTTTTTATTATTAAATATTTCTAATATTTTCTAGTTACGTGGGGTTTTGATTCTGTTGTCCATGCAAAAGAAAAAAATTCAAAGATTTTGGTTATGAATAAAGCCGTTTAAGATAACAAATTGAAATTCTTCCTAAATAAATAATTGAACGACCAGACTTTATACAAACATTACCTTTCTTGTTTTCGCCAATAAAGATGGACTAAATGGACGGTTAAGACAACATTCTGATATTTTTAGGCACCAAGTGCACCATACATCGACTATGTGGAAAACCTTAAAACGTTCCACTAGGAATCTTTTAGAGAAATACGCTAGCAGAATAACAAGCTAAAAAGACAATCCTTTTGCGTAAAACGCAACATCATTCAGCTTAATACGCTAGCTCGAATAAAATTTCCAAATGCATAAAATTCTGTACACCTACCACCCGAGTTTTAGGCCGGTCCACTTATCCCCAAAGTCGGCATTCGGCAAAGATGCACCCTAATATTAGACTGATCTGTTCGTATATGTTGGTAGGTGATGGATGAATTGTTATACTTCAAACTCATTACGGGTATGTGTTGTTTTTATTGATAATGACATACTAACAAGAAGATTGAAATATGGTCTATATAACGAAAGATGTGACAAAGCTGAAAAGAAGACACAAAAATGAAGTTCAACATCTTTTATTATAAACTTGTATCATTTCTCCTAACTCTTGTCCTTTGTTTTTTCATATCAACAAGCTCTAATGAATTACTAGATTGCCTCTCTCAAACAATTTCATCAGACGATATTGTTTTCACCCCTAATGACACTTCATATTCCATCCTTCGTCAATCTACAATCCAAAATCTTAGATTTAACACCACTACAACACCAAAACCATTAGCAATAATCACACCCTTGTCATATTCCCATGTGCAATCCACAGTCATCTGCGGTGTTAAATCCGGACTCAACATCCGAACCCGAAGCGGTGGTCATGACTATGAAGGCCTTTCCTACACCTCCTTCGATCAGGACCCTTTCATCGTTCTTGATCTCAACCAACTCCGGTCCGTATCAGTTGATTCACAGGCTAACACTGCATGGGTAGAATCCGGTGCCACTCTGGGAGAGCTATCTTACTATGTTTCTCAAAAAAGTAATCTCCTTGGATTCCCAACTGGAGAGTGCACATCGGTGGGTGTTGGTGGGCAACTAATTGGAGGAGGGTATGGCACGATGGCAAGGAAATATGGTTTGTCGGTAGATAACGTAATCGACGCGCTTCTGGTCGATGTGAAGGGCCTATCCTGGATAGAGATTCAATGGGTGAAGATTTGTTTTGGGCGATTAGAGGAGGTGGTGGAGCTAGTTTTGGTATTGTACTTTCATGGAAGATCAATCTTGTTTGGGTTCCACCAGTTGTTACTGTTTTCAGTCTTTCTAAAACCCTAGATGAAGATGCAACTCGGCTTGTTTACAATGGCAGCAAATTGCTCACAACACAACTGAAGATCTGTTCATTAATCTTCTTATAACTCCAGTTAACAGCACCATGCAAGTAACAATCAACTCGCTGTTCTTGGGGACAGCTGACGAGCTAATGAAAGTAGTTAGTAATGGGTTTCCTGAACTGGGATTACAGGACACAGATTGCATAGAGATGAGTTAGATTGAATCAGTGGTTTATTTTTCTTTTTATTTAAGAGGACAAAGTGTTGATGCTCTCATAGAAAGAAGACCATGGCCTAAAGATTACTACAAGATCAAATCAGATTATGTTAAGAAACCAATACCAGAAGAAGCACTTGCAGAGATTTGGAAATGGTGTTTGGAAGCAAACTTGATTCTAGGGATGGAGCCACACGGTGGAAAGATGGGTAAGATCGATGAAACCGCGACACCGTACCAGCATAGAGAAGGGAATTTGTACATCATACAATACATAATGAGATGGGATAATGAGGGGTTTAATGCAACTGAAAAGCATGTTGCTGCAATACGGAGAGCATATGAGAACATGACACCATACGTGTCCAAGAACCCTAGGGAAGCTTATGTGAACTTTAGGGACTTGGATCTGGGTACAAGTTGTAATGCATGCAGTACAAGCTATGAGCAATCATTGATATGGGGAAGCAAGTATTTTAAAGGGAATTTTAAGAGGTTGGCAATGGTGAAAGGGGTGGTTGATCCAACAAATTTCTTCTGTAATGAACAAAGCATCCCCCCTTTGGTTCTATCTCATTCGTATTAGTTAATTAGTTGATTAGATTAAATTTGATGGCAATTAAAATACCTAGATTATAAATTTTTAAGTGCTTCTATGATTGATTTTATGTTTGTATTTGAATATTAGTATAAGTTTAAGATAGAGTTAATATCATTAATTAAAACACATACTTTCTTGTTTTACTTTAAAAAGTTGCTTATCTAATTTTAACTAGTAAAATTACCTGCGCGTTGCGGCGGGAATTCGGTTGGTAGCAGTTTGATTAAGCTCGTGTTGCGGTGAGAATGTAGTCAACAACAGTTCGGTTCATGACATGCCGCGTAATCTCGGATCATGACATTATTTTTTGAGACTCAATGAAGTTAACTTAATGATATACATAACTTGACGAAGGTATTTTGAACTTATCCAAATCAAATCGTCGATCTCAACTTGCAAGTAAAAGTAATGGGTTTATATCGAGGGGAAACGATGTATACAATTGTACGGTCTTGTGAGACAAAAGAATACAAATGGATACTCATTTCACTTTTTTTACTTTATTCATTTATCACCAACAAACACTTATGTAGATGATTTTAATAATATAGATATATTCCATAACCACCGCCAACACCACCTCCATACTCCATACCCAAGCTCAAAAGCGGCAAGCCACCACTATCGCAAACCACCACAACCAACCAAATGTTGGCCCTACTCGCGCAACACATACACGCGTCGTCTGTTGTCAACATATTTGGCGCTAGCACAACACCACCACCACCATCATCACTGTGCCACCGTCTCTACCCTCTCTTCAACTGACCTCCCTACGATGGATACGAAGTAACCTCCGATGGTTCTGGTCACCACTCTGGCAACAACAAAGCCGCCCAGTAACCGCCAGCCACCGACACAACACCAGGGACTTGGTTCCGGTAACTTAAATGACAAAGACAGAAGCCGGCGTCGTTACTCCATGTCAGCTTACCGCCGGACAGTAAGCCGCTTTTAGTTGTCATCTTTTGAGTTCTGAATCAAAACTATAATCAAACAAAAGATGTATAGAAAATTAAAATATAAAGATCCAATTACATAAACTAAGAGATCATAAGAAAAAGTTATTTCCTATAAAAACATAAGGAAAATCAAGAACAGTTGCTGTAATTTGAAGGTAACACGGGACTCTTTGGCGTTGTTTGTCACGATTCTGTCTTTCTTCTCTCTTTAATTTAATGTGTGTTTGTGTTTGTGTTTGATTTTTAGGTTTCAAGTTGCGTTCTTGTTGTATCGGTTGCTTTAATTTGAACTGTTCAACAATCGGGGTCTTTGATTAAAGCTTCGTTTTTCTTAAAAATTGGGGATCATCATTATAAGGAGGAGGTAAGAAATGGCTTAAGATTTAGAGAAAGATAGATGATGAGCTTCATAGTGAAATGAAGTGGGAAGGAAATGATGATGAGGGCAAAGTTGTAAGAAGGTAAATGAGTAATGAGAGAAGATGAGTAATGAAGGAAACAAATAGGTAGACATGTGTAAAGTAAAAGGCAAGGTGGCAAAGAAAAAAGAAAAACCTAAGGACAGCTAGAGCATACTCAACATTTATGGATCAAGTATATGCAATTCGTGCTTTACAGCTTATACAAAATAGCTACAGTGTTTTACAGAGATAAACTTATGTTTAGAATTTAATATATATATATATTAATATGTTACACTGTTTACGGTTATCAAAAGTATAACATACAACAAATTAAGATATTGACATGCTAGTATATATACTATTTAATCTAATCTAACTTATGATAAAAGACTCAAAATAATACCACATGACATTCTTTCTTTCAAACTCATAATTTTTTTATATATTTATTTTAATATATTTCTTTTAATTTTAATAACTAATATATAGATATCACTTAACTTTATCTAATCTAAGATTAATAAATAACTTTAATTAATACCACATGACACTTTTGTTAGGGCATACGTTTTTCTAATTATGGATCATGTTTCCTGAAGTGTCGCCTGGATCACTTATATTTAGTGGATGATGCAAGGACTCGGAGGATCAAGGATCCTTAACGTTACTTTTGATTTTTAACAATTGGGTTTCCACGTTTTCTAATATTCACGTGCATGTTATCGACGAAATGGATTGAGTCTTAGCTGTAATCTTAGGGAAGATTCGATTTAGATACCACACGTGCTATTTTCACACCGGTCATGGGGAATGAACGTGGACTAGCTTAATTTTCGGCTATTTTGTTACTCTGAAATATAAGGGGTTGATCAAGTGTTGTAGGACAGTTAACACATTCGCATACACACACTACGAATCAGAGAACACAACTCTCGTATACGTTGCGAACCAGAGCTCTCACAACACACTTAGCAAAAAATCGTTGTACCACACTTGATCGACATACAAAGTTGTAATCTTTATTGTGCAATATAGTTGATAGTGATAGTTTTCACTATCCGAGGTTTTTTATGCCAGAGATCTCACAAAGATCAAGGGCTTTTTCCTCGTATAAATCATCGTGTTCATTGTTCTTTACATTCCATATTTGATCATACACTTGTTCATCATTTAAGCACACTAACTCACAAAATCAGATTTGGTTACATTATCCTTAGCTTGATTTTTGACCAAAACAATTTAGGGCCCACCGTGGGGCAAGTGGTGCTTTAATTCTAAGAATCTGCGTTCATTTCCATTCATTTCCATCAACTTCATGGCCTCTAAGGGAAAAGCTACTTCAAGTGCCATGCCGGCGGTTACCTCATCACAAACTAGTGCATCGTTGCTTCCTATTCCCTGCATTCCAAAAGAATGCTGAAAACGCTCCGAATAAGACATCATCCGTCTTCACAGGATCAAAATCTCCTGCTGTTTCTTCTTCTACAATTACTAATAATGATATTTCTGTTTTGATGTTGCAGATGAAAAGATACATGGAGCAGCAAGACAAAACCTACCAAAGGATCCTTCGCGAAATTGATAAATCAAGAAGCAGAAGATCAGTCGCCACTAATGCATAGGTGTTGGATTTTGCTACTACATCATCAACAATCCAGCATTCCAGATGATACAATGTCCAGATTCAAGGATCCTCCAACCTCAAACAAGGGTCACTAGCAATGACGCAACCTCAAGGATCCTACTTTCAACCTAAAGGATCCTCTATCCTTCGGTGAGGATCACTGGAGACCACTAAGCCTTAAGGATTCTTCTACGAACCTGGAGGATCATAGGGAATGGGCCCCCAAGGATCCTACATTCAGCATCAAGGATCCTTAGCTCTGATTCAAGGATCCATGGAGTATCCATCAAGGCCTTCAGCACCAATGTATCCTGGATCCAACATCTTTTAGGGTCAAGGATCCTCAAGGAGTCAATCATTTAGAAGTTTTGAAATCCATGAGGGGGATTTCATCCCTATGCAGACCATTGGTTGGTCCTACTATTGCACCAGACATGTATTATCCTAGATACACTTTTGGGATACCAACTTTAAACCATCAGGAGGAAACAACTTTAATACATCTTTTGATACTAACTATGGTTACATGCAGGATGCAAGGATCAGCTACGCCATGGCAAGGGAGTTGCAGAAACTCAAGGACATGATATCTAGTGTCCCAAGAGTGGTCAAACCCATTCCTGAGATTCCATATAGGAGTCATATAATATCTCGCTTTGCACCTCACTATGCAATGTTGAGATACCATAGCGTTTCCAAACCCCCAATATGATGTTATATGATGGTACCACTGATCCAGAAGAACATGTGGCTTAGTACAAAGAATGGATAGAGATCAACCCCATCCCAGAAAGGTTGAAAGAAACTTGTTTGTGCAAGGGTTTTGGATCCACACTTACTGGATCAGTGTTGAAATGGCTGCTAAGTCTTCCTCCCTACTCTATAATTTCATTTTCACACTTAGTTAACTTATTCAATAATCAGTTTTCTTATAGTAGAACGTCTGAAAGGTTAACTAGTGATTTATATAGGATCACCCAAGCCCGTGATGAATCACTTAGAGATTATGTTACTAAATTCGGTAGAGAATCCTTGGAAATCCCAAATTTTAGACATTGCCATTGCTGTAGAAGCGTTTAAGATGGGGTTACAAAAAGATTCTCCTTTCTATGATGATCTTATTATGACACCTTACAGGAACTTAGATGAAGTAAGGAACAGGTCTTTAAGGATCATTCGACTAGAGGATGACAAAAAGATCCAATACAGGTTATCTAGATCATCTAAATAGGAGAAACACGGATCCTTCTACAAGAACAATCGATCCAAGCAATACTCCAAGCATGACAATCAGAATGTTCATTCAGTTGAACAAGAAGAAGATGAGGAGGAATATCCTCATATATCTTAATATTGTTTTTCTGCAGATAATTGTGAATTAATCCTTACTTTGCAGTATCTAGGTGAGAAAGCAAGATGGCCCAAGAAGAATGAGAAGTCTACATCCAACAAGGATTAATCAAAATGGTGTGCATACTGTAACATCCGTCGAAAAACGGGTTTTCAAAACCCGCTTCGTTTATAATCGAATAATCAGTTTCAAATTTTCGTTGCTCATTTAATGCTTATTTTAATTTTAAACAATACATAACTAATAAACATTTTAGAATATGGAAATTAAAATTGTTAGAAAATAAAAATAAAGCAATTAAAAATGAAAAGGGGCTGCCGGGTTTTGAACCCGGGTCAGCCTGAAGACTTAATCACCAAACATTTAACCACTCTGCCACTTGCTGTCTTTGTGTAATCTAGGAAACAAATAATACTTAACTCTACCTGTGAAATCATTTGTTTGCGCCAAAACTGAAACCGTTCATCGGCTTTCAACGTTCCAGACGATTGAGTGATCGCTATTACTGGTTATAACCGATGAAATCATTATGACCGACGTTGATCAATTCAGCCTTTATTGAACTTTAATTCATATGATTTTCGGGTTTAATAACCGAAATCTTCTACCTCCAAATTTACACCGGCAATATCATCTCGCGACTCAAAAACACTCACAGAACCTCCAATTTCACTTTCGCTCTATTTCCTGTTCGTCGGAAACGCTTTTTGAAAACGCCGGACTTTCGCCGGAAAACCGTGTCTTTCATCAGAACGGTAAATTTCTCAATTATTTCATCTTCTATCTGTTGTTAGACCGTTACTAACTCAAAACCTTCAACCAGAATCAGTCCCAGACGACGATATCGGATAATCAGCACTCGCCGGAAGATTTCTGAAAATTCCTAAATCATGCTGTGAATCGGTATAATCATTTAAACCTTCTGATAATCATTGTTTAGTAACTCAATTTCGCAACTAATCGATCAAAACGGTTAATTGATTCAATCAGACGGAGTTCATAAAACAGAGCCGACGACTTTGCCGGAGTTCTGAGAAAAATCATTTTTCCGGTACGTTCATTCCCAAAACCTTCCCTATCCATTTCATTTTAATCAATTATATGTCCGTCAATCGAATTAAACAAGTACGGTAGAATGAATCGTTGTCTGTGTTGTTTTAACGAAGAAGATGAAGCTTAGACTGTGTAATATATTTAATATAAATCGGGTTATATCTTGGGTTAGACACACAGTCCAGCGGTGGACTGTGTGCATTTGAAACATAGAGATACCGAGTTCGAGTCCGTCCTTGTTCCGATTCGTCACAATATTCAGACTTTTTATAAAACCCAAATACTAAAACTTTTTATTCGCATTCCTCTTACAAACGGTTAGACTCTACGAATCTTTGGAGAAACCCCTTCGAAAGGACTCAAATTAATGTCCTGTCTTCAAGCCCGAAAATATCTCCGCAAGAATTATGTCGCATTCCTAACTCATGTCGTCAAAAAGGGAACCAAGGAGAAGAAACTCGAAGACATCCCAGTAGTAAAAGATTTTCCGCAAGTTTTTCCTGACGACATTTCAGGACTTCCTCCCGTGAGAGAAGTCGAATTCCGCATTGATCTTATACTTGGAGCTACACCAGTTGCAAAATCTCCTTATAGGTTAGCCCCATCCAAAATGCAAGAGCTAGCCAGTCAATTGCAAGAGCTGACTGACAAAGGATTCATACGTCCTAGCTCATCGCCTTGGGTGCACCTGTCCTTTTTGTGAAGAAGAAAGATGGAACGTTTCGCATGTGTATCGACTACAGAGAACTCAACAAGTTAACGGTTAAGAACCGCTACCCATTACCTCGCATCGATGATCTTCTTGACCAACTTCAAGGCGCCAGCTGTTTTTCAAAAATCGACCTTCGTTCTGGTTATCATCAACTTAGAGTACATGAAGAAGACGTCCCAAAGACCGCCTTCGAACTCGTTATGGTCATTATGAATTTATGATCATGCCATTTGGTTTAACCAACGCTCCAGCTGTCTTCATGGATCTAATGAACAGAGTCTGCAAACCTTATCTCGACCGTTTTGTTATAGTCTTCATCGATGACATCCTCATCTACTCAAAGTCTAAGTCTGATCATGAACGACACCTTCGACTCATCCTTACTCTCTTAGGGAATGAAAAGCTCTACACCAAATTCTCCAAATGCGAATTCTGGTTAAAAGAGGTACAATTCCTTGGATATGTCGTCAATGACAAGGGAATACATGTCGACCCCTCAAAGATCAAAGCAGTGCAAGAATGGCAAGCGCAACGTACACCTACCGAAGTAAGATCATTCCTTGGTTTGGCTGGTTATTATCGCCGTTTCATTGCAAATTTCTCCCGCATCGCTGTACCACTCACGGCTTTAACACATAAAGGAAAACCCTTCATATGGGGACCTAAACAAGAAGAAGCCTTCCAAACCCTTAAACAAAAACTCTGTGACGCACCTATCCTCACTCTTCCTGAAGGTTGTGATGACTTCGTGGTTTATTGCGACGCGTCAGGGCAAGGACTAGGCTGTGTTCTAATGCAAAGAGGAAAGGTGATAGCTTATGCTTCTAGATAACTCAAAACTCATGAGAAGAACTACACCACCCATGACCTAGAACTTGGAGCCGTTGTGTTCGCTCTTAAGATATGGAGACATTACCTCTACGGTACCAAGTGTGAAATATACACTGACCACAAGAGCCTCCAACATATCTTCAACCAAAAGGAGTTAAACATGAGGCAACAGAGATGGGTCGAACTTCTTAATGAGTACGACTGTGAAATTCGGTATCATCCTGGCAAGGCAAATGTGGTGGCCGATGCACTCAGTCGAAAGGGTTATGCGAACTCCATTCGTCTTCTATGTTCGCAAATCATAACCGACATCAAAGATCAAATCCGAGAAGCCAAACATGTTCAGTAACGGAAAACGACGTACGCAAGGAGCTGTCTTGTGGAGCTGAACTTAAAATCGAAACTAAACCCGACGGTATTCTGTACTATCTAGATCGCATATGGAATCCTGACCACAATAACCTTCGTGATTTCTTTATGAATGAGGCGCACAAAACACGATATTCTATACACCCAGGAGCCGACAAGATGTATCAAGACCTTCGATACACCTACTGGTGGCCTGGCATGAAAAAGGATATCACTGTTTTCGTTTCCAAGTGCCTTACATGTTCCAAAGAAAAAGCTGAACATCAAAGACCCTCAGGACTTCTAGTTCAACCTGAAGTACCTGTGTGGAAGTGGAAAACATAACCAAGGACTTCATTACCGGGTTACCTCGCACATCCAGTGGGTATGACACTATATGGGTAATCATTGATCGTCTTAAAAAATCAGCTCATTTCATTCCAATTCGCGAGGACTTCAAGAATGAGAAGTTAGCTCGTATCTACATCAGCGAGATCGTAAGCCCTCATGGTGTACCGTTAAGCATTATTTCAGATCGTGATGGTCGTTTCACTTCACGAACATGGCAAGCCGTACAAGCCGCTTTGGGTACACGATTAGACCTCAATACCGCTTATCATCCTCAAACTGATGGACAATCTGAACGCACCATCAAACTCTTGAAGATATGCTTCGAGCATGTGTCATAGACTTCAAGGGAAATTGGGACGCTCATCTACCATTAGTTGAATTTTCGTACAACAACAGCTATCATTCAAGTATCGGCATGGCACCTTTCGAAGCTTTATATGGTCGTAAGTGCCGATCTCCAGTATGTTGGCACGAAATTGGAGAAGCTGAAATCACCGGTCCAGAATTGATTCAAGAAACCACAGACAAGATCCATCAAATTCGAAACAATCTTCTAGCGGCACAAAGTCGTCAAAAGAGTTATGCAGACAAACGACGAAAGCCTTTGGAGTTTAACATTGGTGATCATGTACTTTTAAAAGTATCACCGTGGAAGGGAGTAGTTCGTTTTGGCCAGAAGGGCAAGCTAGAACCACGCTACGTAGGACCTTTCAAGATACTCGAAAGAGTAGGACCTGTAGCATACAAGCTTGACCTACCAGAAGAACTCAACAGAATTCACCCCACATTCTACGTATCAAACTTGAAGAAGTGCCTCGCCGATGAAAACCTCCATATTCCCCTGGAAGATATTCAGATCGATGAATTTATGCACTTCATTGAAAGACCAGTAGAGATCATGGACTTCGGAGAAAAACGTTAAAGACGGAGTCGTATTCCAATTGTTAGGGTACGCTGGGAGTCGAAACGAGGACCTGAGTTTACTTGGGAACGTGAAGACTCAATGCGCGAAAAATACCCGCATCTTTTTCCTGTTACCACTACTACTTAAATTTCGGACGAAATTTCTAAAAGTAGGGGATACTGTAACATCCGTCGAAAAACGAGTTTTCAAAACCCGCTTCGTTTATTAATCGAATAATCAGTTTCAAATTTTCGTTGCTCATTTAATGCTTATTTTAATTTTAAACAATACATAACTAATAAACATTTTAGAATATGGAAATTAAAATTGTTAGAAAATAAAAATAAAGCAATTAAAAATGAAAAGGGGCTGCCGGGTTTCGAACCCGGGTCAGCCGGAAGACTTAATCACCAGACATTTAACCACTCCGCCACTTGCTGTCTTTGTGTAATCTAGGAAACAAATAATACTTAACTCTACCTGTGAAATCATCTGTTTGCGCCAAAACTGAAACCGTTCATCGGCTTTCAACGTTCCAGACGATTGAGTGATCGCTATTACTGGTTATAACCGATGAAATCATTACGACCGACGTTCTTAATCAATTCAGCCTTTATTGAACTTGAATTCATATGATTTTCGGGTTTAATAACCGAAATCATTTACCTCCAAATTTACACCGGCAATATCATCATCTCACGACTCAAAAACACTCACAGAACCTCAAATTTCACTTTCGCTCTATTTTCTGTTTGTCGGAAACGCTTTCTGAAAACGCCAGACTTTCGCCGGAAAACCGTGTCTTTCATCAAAACGGTAAATTTCTCAATTCTTTCATCTTCTATCTGTTGTTAGACTGTTACTAACTCAAAACCTTCAACCAGAATCAGTCCTAGACGACGATATCGGATAATCAGCCCTCGCCGGAAGATTTCTGAAAATTCCTAAATCACGATGTGAATCGGTATAATCATTTAAACCTTCTGATAATCATTGTTTAGTAACTCAATTTCGCAACTAATCATCAAAACGTTAATTGATTCAATCAAACGGAGTTCATAAAACAGAGCCGACGACTTTGCCGAGTTCTGAGAAAAATCATTTTTCCGGTACGTTCATTTCCAAAACCTTCCCTATCAATTTCATTTTAATCAATTATATGTCCATCAATCGAATTAAACAAGAACAGTAGAATGAATCGTTGTCTGTGTTGTTTTAACGAAGAAGATGAAGCTTAGACTGTGTATATATTTAATATAAATCGGGTTAGACACACAGTCCAGCGGTGGACTGTGTGCATTTGAAACATAGAGATACCGAGTTCGAGTCCGTCCTTGTTCCGATTCGTCACAATATTCAGACTTTTTATAAAACCCAAATACGGAAACTTCCAGTTAGTATATAAGTGAAATAAAAACAAGTATATTAACCAGGTTAGACACACAGTCCAGCGGTGGACTGTGTGCAACGTTAAACAATAGGTCCCAGGTTCGAGACCTGTTATACACACCGGTTCGATATAATTAAAATCCTTTTTAAAATAAATGAATTTTGAATAAAATAAATAGTATATAAATATAATTAAAAACATAAATATTTCGGGTTAGACACGTAGCTTAGTTGGTAGAGCTGCGTGCACGCGTACGGAGGTCACAAGTTCGAACCTCACTCAGTGCAAACAAATACACGACCGAACCGGTCAACAGTCAATGGTCAACGGTCAACCTAAAAGTCAACATTTTTTTATATTTTTATTTATTTATTTAATTTAAAAATCAATTAAAAAAAACTTAAAAATACTTAAAAATAATGTTTTTAAAGTTAGAAAATAACCTTAAACTCACAAAAATATATCTAAAAATCCTATTAAAATTATTAATAAAATCCACTTATTTACCGTACCTTTTCGTTATTATTTAGGTTAGTTAATCCTCGTCGAGCAACCCTCTAAACTCGTGTGCATTCAACATCATCAAGCGAACGCACCCAATGTGAGTGAATCTCTACAAATTCCCCGTTTTAATCACATTTTTGGGGTATCATGTGTCATATTATTTATTACATTTAAACACTTGTGCATCCATCATATCAATGATCAAATGTGTATTCAATATGTATCAACTGTTTGCATGGTTAATGTTTAGATTAAATTTATCATTTTCAGTACATACATTATCATAGGCCACCATTCCCCATTACCTATGAGCGTGAACCGTTCCCCATTACCTATGAGCGTGAACGAGGCGTTGCCAACATACGATTGGCTCCATTTGATTGAGCCTTGATCGCACATACATCATCATAGGCCGTTCGTTCCCCATTACCTATGAGCGTGAACGTGACGTTGCCAACATATACATTATCATTCATGTCATATATTCATGCAAGGTGGTTTGTTATTGTTATTGTTATTGTATGTTTATTTACGTTTGCTCACATATGATTATTGCACAATTTTTCCATATTAAATATAACAAGAAATCAATAATAAATGTTTTCTAACAAGGTTCACTCGCCAACTTTTGTTGACCCAAAAACCCCCATTTTTACACATGATACAGGTGATCCAGTTGCAGCAAGAAACATATAGGATGGCTTAGAAGAATAAATCGGTTTAGATTTTGGATTGTTTATGTAGTTACTTTTCTTTGTAATTGTATGAACTTGTTTGGAATATTGAGGATGTAATTTTGAATTTAATAAATATGAAACATATTAGTAAACATCATGAGCTTTGGTGATAACCCAATTATGCCCCGACTCTTATTCCGCTGCGGGTCGGGGTGTGACACATACCATGAAGAATTCGGCCATCTTACCGATGAATGTATTGCGCTCAGGAAGGCGATAGGTTACCTCCTCAGCAAAGGCTACTTGAAAGAGCTGCTCGGAAGGAAGAAATCAAGGATCCTGAAAAAGTGCCCGATAGAGCTCCTACACCACCTGGAGACACTCAAATCAGCAACTTCATTTCCGTAGGCTCTAACATATGTGGAACCTCATTCTTTGCATCGAAGAGGCATGCTAAGGAAACCAAGCTAGAAAACAGAGACATGTCTATCCGAACCTCCACCCTGACTCAACAGAAAATCATATCCTTTGATGAGAATGACCGTGTTGATATAAAGGATCCTCATCATGATGGTTTATTCATTACTTTATTTATATCTAACCACTTTGTTCGAATGATCCCTATTGATGGAGGGAGCTCCATAAACATTATTCAACTAGATGTCCTCAAAATGATGAACATCTCGGAAACAGTGATAGTTCCGAGATCGTCTATCCTTGTAGGATTCAGCGGCAAGCAAAGAACACGCTGGGGGACATCAAACTCCCGATCTACATTGAGGGGGTAAACTCTTGACAAAAATTATGTGTCATTAACTGTTTGTCTTGTCGCAATGTGATTCTTGGCAGGCCCTGGAAACACGATATTGAAGTTGTTCCTTTGACATATCATCAATGTGTCAAACTAACGACACCTTGGGGGTAGTGAAGATAGAAAGTGATCAACAAGAGACAAAAAACTGTTACACCTCTTCTATGAAACCGACATCACAACCAAGAGCAGCTTAGCAATTAAAGTACCCTCTAAGGGATGTCCTGGAGGTAGCAGAACAAGACATCAAGGATGTAATGCTGGATCCTTAAATCAAAGTCTACATAGGATTCGGGATCCTTGATAATATAGAGTAGGATCTAATATCCTTCCTAAAGAGAAGAAAATCTACCTTTGCTTGGAAACACGAGGATATGACAGGTATATCTAAAGATATTATAACACATGAACTTAGAATTGATAAATCTTTCAGACCAATCCATCAAAAAAGAAGAATATTTACACCTGAAAGGAACCTTATCATCCAAGAGGATGTAGACAAACTCTTGAAGGCATGTATGACAAGAGAAGTCAAGTACCCAAAATAGTTAGCCAATGTGGTGTAGTTCAAAAGAAAAATGGAAAGTGGAGGGTATGTGTTGACTTTAAAGATTTAAATAAGGCATGTCCCAAGGATTCTTTCCTATTACCACACACTGACTCCATGTTGGATGCAACAGCAGGACATGAATTGCTAACCTTTATGGACGCTTCCTCTGGATTCCAACAAATACAGATGGAACCATTTGACCAAGAAGATACAACATTCATGACTCCTACTAGTAGAGATTGTTATATTGCAATGCCTTTTGGACTAAGAAATGAAGGTGCCACCTGCCAAAGACTGGTCAACATGATGTTCAAAGAGCAGATTGTAGACACTATGGAAGTGTTTATAGATGACATAGTGGTCAAGTCAAAGATAGCAGAGGATCATCTTAAGGATCTTGAAGTGGCATTCAATATCCTTGACCAATACAACATGAAGCTCAAATCCATCAAAGTGTCATTTTGGTGTTAAAGCTAGAAAATTACTAGGATATATGGTGACCAAGAGAGGGATTGAAGCAAGGCAAGAGCAGTATTAAGGCGATTGTGAATATAAAATCCCCTGCCAATGCCAAGGATGTCTAGAGACTGACAGGAAGGATCACGACCCTAAATAAATTCATTTCAAAGTCCTCAAAGAAGTGTAAGGATTCTTATGACATCCTGAGGAAGAATAAGAAATTCGAGTGGACTGAAAAGCATGAAGCTGCACTCAAGACTTGAAGGATTATATATCCTCAGCACCAGCCCTGATGAAACCAGAGGATGGTGAGCCATTATCCTTGTACTTAGATGTTTCAGGTAAAGCAGTAAGTGCAGTGTTAGTTAAGGATCACAAAGGTCAACGACATCCGGTATATTATGTAAGTAAAAGCCTTCTTGAAGCTGAAGACAGGAAACCTAAAATGTCAGGAAGAATGTCGAAGTGGGCAGTCAAACTTAGCGCATATGATATAAACTATGAACCAAGGACTGCAATCAAGTCTCAAGCTTTGGCAGATTTTGTGGCTGATTTCAGTAGTGATCTGTAAAGGAAAGCTGAATTAGAGGTTCAACAACTTGAGGAGACCAAGTATCCTTGGATACTCTTCACAGATGGAGCCTCAAACGTCAAGGGAACTGGACTAGGCTTACTGCTAAAATCGCTACAGGGGGACATAATGCCCCAATCCATTGCTTGTGAGTTTCAGACAACTAACCGTGAAGCAGAATATGAGGCCCTATTAGCAGGTTTGTAATTAGCTAAACAGATGAGGATCAGGTATCTTCATGTAAAAATAGACTCATTCCTAATTACCAACCATTACAATGGCTCATATGCTGTGAAGGGTGAGAAATTAATTAAATATTTAGAAATTGTTAAAAAAAAACTAGCAAATGCTTTCAATTCTTTTAGCATAACGCAGGTACCTAGAGAAGAAAATGTTGGGGTAGATGTGTTGGCATATCTAGGATCATCCTTAAAGATACCAAAAGATGTGAGGATATCTATCATCCGTATTCTTTTTCCTGCAATCGAAGAAATGAAGCATTGAAAATAGATGAGATCCTGCAATTGTACCTAGCGATGTGCAGCCAAATTCAAGATCATGGATCCTTCCAATTATGAACTACATTAAGAATGGCGAAATTCGCAAGGGGGAGAATCCTAGAGCCTTCAGGGTTAAGATATCTCAATTATTATATTAAATAACACATTGTATAAAAAATCTCTTGCAGGTCCCTACTTGCGTTGCATAGAGGATCTAGAAATTCAAGAAGTCTTAAAGGATTTCCATGAAGGAGAATGTGGAAACCACACTGGGGTAGAGCACTATTCTCAAGGATTCTTAGAACAGGTTACTACTGGCCCACAATGAAGAAGGATGTAGTAGATTATGCAAGGAAGTCTGATGCTTGCCAAAGATATAGATACATCTTACATCAACCAGCAGAGCCTTTATATCCAATAGTTTCCTCTTGGCCATTCATGAAATGGGGAATGGATATAGTTGGCAAACTTCCAAAGGCACCTTGAGGAAAAGTATTTATGCTAGCAATGATAGACTACTTCTCCAAATGTTAGAAGCAAAAGCTTTTGTTCAAGTAAGAGAAAATGAAGTTATATCCTTCACTAAGAGAAACATTATTACTAGATTTGGAATTCCTTCTGAAATTATTTGTGATAATGGATACCTATTTATTGGAATAGAACTACTAACTTTTGTGACAGCTGGGGGATCAAGATGATAACATCAACACCAGTTCACCCATAAGCTAATGTTTAAGTAAATCAAGCAATAAGATCATCATCAACAACTTGAAAAAGAAACTTGGATCCATGAAAGGAAAGTGGGCTGAAAAGCTGCCATATGTTCTTTGGGTAGATAGGACAACTTTGAAGAATGCTACATGACAGACTCCCTTCTCTTTAGTCTTTGGAACTGAAGCTGTGATCCCAACAGAGATGGTGGTTCCCACAGGCAGAACAAGCGTCCGTGATCCTAAAGTAAATGATGAGAATCTGATTCAAACCTGGATACTGTGAATGAGCTCAGAGATTTGGCACGAATAAGGATGGCTAGCTATCAACAAAGAATGGCTAGAGCATACAACAAGAACGTCATGATCAGAAGATTTTAAGTTGGTTATTTGGTGCTAAGGAAAGCATTCTAGAACACTACAAATTCAGCTGGTGGTAAATTAGCACCAAAATGGGAAGGTTCCTATTTGATAGAAGTAGAAGCTGGAAAGGGGACATATCGCTTGTTAACTATGTATGGTTATCTTCTACCAAGAGCTTGGAATGCTGTTCACCTGAAGAAATACTTCATGTAAGAAGGATCGAGGATCCTTAGAGATTCCACTATTTTGACCTATGATCAAGGATCCTCAAAGGGTATATGATCCTTATTTCGTTTTAAGCTCTTGCAGAAGCTATTAACATCATTTGCAGAGGATTAAGGGGTTGGCCACCTTTCTCCCATGTTTAAGGTATCAGGAGATCTCAAGCTCCCTAAGGCATCAGTTTGGGCTTGTCCCTAGTTTTCACGAGCTTGACCCCAGTTCTAAGGTTTAAAGGTTTTCACCTTTCACACGAATTGGGTTTTGACACCCCGCCAGAAGAACACAATTATCTAAGTATGGTTCGAGGCAATGGGACCAGTACACGCTTAGTGGCTGACAATTTCATTGTTGTTGGCCATATGTAGGATCTTAAGTATAATGGTAGACGTACCATACATCTGCTATCCTAAGGTTTATAACGTTTTCACGTTAGCTAAGGTTTTGGCATTTTCATATCACTTAAGTGGGCTTGTCCCAAGTTTGGGCTAGTCCCCAGCAGTTTGGGCAGTTTGATGGGCTTGTCACCAGTTTATTTGGGCTTGTCCCCAGTTTGATGGGCTTGTTCCCAGATTATTTGGGCTTGTTCCCAGTTTGTTTGGCTTAGTCCCAACTTGATTTCAACAGGTTGCAGAGCTTGGAGATTCACAAGTTAATTCAAAAAGGATCCTGGATCCTTAAAAGAATATCTAACGTGACTAGTTTGTTTGTGCAAATGTAGTTCCTAAGGATATAAAATCCTAACTTGGATTCTATGGTATGCTTTATTCTCATACTTGTTTATCCCGTTGACTTCACCCTGAACCTTGCAATTATGGGTATGTGATTTATCTACTTGTACTTAATCAGGTTTTATCTAAGATTATTATATACAAGGATTGGCAAAATTTTAAACAACTTTAATTTTTCTAAATTCTCATAAGATAAAACTTATGATTTTCATAAACATCCTATGGAGAATGCAAACATATAAAATCAAAACTTGAACATAAATATAGCCAAAAGATTAGATTTTATTTAAAACCCTATGAGGTTACCAAAATGATTAACCCAGGTTTCTACCAGCAATACGTGGCTTGTCCACTCGGGTTGATACTTGGTGTTACTAGTTGTTTTATGTGTTGGAAAGTTAAGAGTGAAGGGTCTAAAAGGCTTCATCCTCAACAAACAGAATGATTTTCTGATCTTTAAAGAAAAGGGAGTTATCTCTAACCCTATATTCGTAATGATGGTTATAGCAGGTCTTATCAGTGACGTCAGGCAGTGTAACAGTTAGTTACACGAAGCAACGGCTAGTCCGCTTCTAACGACAATATGACAGCTATGAATCCTTATCACAACTTCCATATTTGGGGCAATTGTTAGGGTGTAACACCCTGTAAAATCGTGTCTAATAATATAGTGACACATGTTATACTTTTATTTTTAGTCTATTAAAGACTAACAAGGACTAAAAGCGTCAAAAAGCTCAAACTAAGTCTCTGAGTGATCTTCTGATGTCAACATGCATAAAACATAGCCTCTGAGTGACCGTTAGTGTCAACATGCTTAAAAACTTGGCCTCTGAGTAACCGTTGTGTCAACATGCCCAGCCTCTTAGTGACATCGGAGTCAACATGCTTATAACGTGCCTCTGAATAATCTTTTACGGAGTCCTAATTCTCACATGTCCCATTTATTGGACGAGAGGGATTAAATCCGTAAATATATAAAAGTTGGACATTGGAGGGATTAAAAGTGTTAACATGTTAATTTATACCTCTGAGTGACCTTTTAACGAACCAAGAGCTCGACAATATCCGGGCATAATCCCGGGTGCGCCAAATATTGGCTACGGAGGGCTAAATATGCCAAAAAGGTGTTTTAGGAGGTTCTAGGAGGTTTTAATTAGTTGAGGGACTAAAAGTGGCAAAATTCAATTCTACCTATGAAGCGCTCGCGGGGAACGAGAGGCAAGGTCTGTGCCTCTCGCAGGGCGCGAGAGGCCTGTATCTGCATAAAGTTTTGCTTGGCCTCCCCACATGTTGCCAAAAACCAATTAACTCGAAACTATGGATTCCCAAAATGCTATGCCACATTTTGGGACACTTATAAGCTCCCTCTTACACCCCTAAACACTGGCATCACCTCCTTCAAGCTCTCCAACTATAAATAGGTGCAAAGGTACAACCTTTGAACTTGCACCTTTCTCATTTTCAACTCTTCTCCCTCCTCTGGAAGTTCCTAACTGAAATGAGCATCCAACTTATTTCTCTTGTATTCTAAGAACCTCTTGTAAGTGTTCCTTGCTCTTGCATTTTCGTTTATAGGCTTTTATAGCCAAAAGTCAAGTGTTTTACGGAAAACGCTTTAACTTTCGGTTAAGACCATTATGGCCCATCCATTGTTCGTAACGAACATGGCTAAGTGATCGTAATAAGGTAGGTGTTAGTCCCTATAAAGGGCACACCTCCTAAAGATCACGTTTGCTAGACCAATTGACGGGTCAAAGTTAAGTTATTAAAAAGTCAAACAGGCCATTTTTTGGAAAAATCATAAATTGATTTTATATATGTTATGAAACCTGTTTTGACACTTAAACAAGTTGGTAATAATTATTATAACATGTGAGAACATGTTTGGCTCGTCAATTTCAGTTCTGGGGTCGGTTCGCAACCGAAAGTCGTGAAGTTTGACTTCTGCTTTGACTTTCAATTCTGACCCGATTTAGATTAGTTACCCACTGATCTAAAGTTGCATTATGATTTTAATATAATATAGCATAACCCTCTGAGGTTATATTACATGATCATAATCTGACTTTATGCGCAAGTTCCATAATTATGCAATTTTTGACTAAAATGCCCTTTTTGCATAAAACAAGGTTTAAAAGATAATGAACTTGAAAATAAGCTTCCTACTGATGTAATATTATAAGTAGGATTATTTAAGATATTAAATCAGATTATAAACTGAGTTTATGAACAAGTTCTTGTAATATGTCGATAAATGACGATAAAGCCCTTATGGCTTATAAAATGGTTTTAATCACATCTTTTCAAGACAAATCTTTTGCCTACTGATATATTATATTAAATAACATGTCTAAGACATTTTAATATGACCTCAACATCGTTTTTGTTAAATATCGTATAAATCGTCATTTTACGACACAAGCGTCGTTTCGGCGCATAATATGGTTTTAAACCATAGTTATCAACCAAGACTTGTTACCTACTGATTTTAAAACTTATTTTAAATATTTTTACAGTAGGTATAAGATATGAACTCAGAATCCCAAATAATTTATAAACTATGTGTAAAATGACCAAAATGCCCCTTTTGTGCATATTTTGGTCATAAAAGATAAATTACACATATAATTAATATCCTACTAATATTATATCATAATATAAGTTATTTTTTTCAGAATACTTATTATCATAACATTTAATTATATTCAAGTTCCTTTTATACGGTATGAAATTACCGAAATGCCCTTATGAGGCATAATTTCATTTTAAAACTTAACGGGCATATAAGTTGATATCCTATTGATATTACGACTTAATTAAAGTATAATGGCATATAGAATTTGTCCATGACTCATCCGGTTACCCGATATCCCTAATATGCGTACGGTTAAGTATATGTAACTAGTTTATGAAAATTAACCAAAACAGGTTTAACTTTATCATTTAAACACAAAATCCAGAACGTTAATTGTTTACCCATTTTATACAAGTCAAAGTACTTGTTGGGTTTAAACTACATTCTATCCGATCATCATTTAATCAAGCGTTATACGTTTTGATCGTGTACACTACTCGGTCTAAGTCTATGACTTAAATAAGACCGTTAGTATTTAATTGGTTAGCTTATGCTATAATCCAGACTAGAGCCTTCCGGTAAATGCTATCTACACTTAGCTCATTTTGAATACGGCTGGGTTATAATCTTGCATTTTAAACAATGCTAATTCAGGTATATACTCTTGACTTATTTTCCCTATACGGGCTTTGGATATGGTAAATTATTAACGGAAATGGGATCAATCGAATGCCAGAATATGACTAGTAAATCCGCATATTTCGTTTTAATCAGTTTTGTTTGATAACTTAAACATCAGGGGTTAAATTACCGTGTCCTGGATATCCTCGGCTCATTACATTAGATAATGGCCACGACCTTAGCGCAGGGTGTAGGCATACACCTGACAGACGCTCAAATGCAAATTACCTAAGACGTTGGGGATAACTCCTCTGTGAGTTCTAAGTGGTGTGTATTTAATCATGTCTCGGTCTCTGTACTGGGCCCTGTATGTATGGACAACATGTGAATCTGTTAACAAGGTTACAAAGTAACTTTCCCAAGTTATAAAAGATTTGTGTCCTGTGCACTTAAATGTAATTTCTAAAGAGTTTTCAAAATGAGTTATTCGGGTGTATTTACCAGCGAAAGCTGACGTATTTCAAAAGACTAAGCTTGCAGGTACAATACGAAATAGGCCGGAAGCTGCTCGGTAGTGAAATAAGAGGATCTTGCAAATCCTTAGATCTACCCTAAAGTCTGTTTTATATTCTTTCTTTGTACATTTTATGATCCGCCTGTGGATCATCTATTTCGAGCCTGTATATTATTTTACATTTTGAACATTCGGTTTGTAATAGTAATTTTACTCCAAGACTTCCGCTGTGCCATGTTTAAATGACAATGATGTTATTAACTGACGTCATGATACTCCCCACCCGGGCCCACCGGTGTATAGATTTGAATAGAAAATCCGGGGTGTGACATAGGGCATAAGTTTTTCTAATTCTGGATCATGTATCCTGAAGCGTCTCCTGGATCACTTATCTTTAGTGGATGATGCAGGGACTCGGAGGATCAAGGATCCTTAACATTACTTATGATTGTTTAACAATTGTTCTCCATGTTTTCTAATATTCACGTGCATGTTATCAACGAAATGGACTGAGTCTTAGCTGGAATCTCGGGGAAGATTCGTTTTAGATGCCACACGTGCTATTTTCACAACGGTCATGGGGAATGAACGTGGACTAGCTTAATTTTCGGTTATTTTGTTATCTCTGAAATATAAGGGGTTGATCAAGTGTTGTAGGACAGTTAAGACATTCGCATACACACACAACAAATCAGAGAACACACAAACTCTCACATACATTGCAAACCAAAGCTCTCACAACACACTTAGCAAACAATCGTAGTACCAGACTTATCAGTCGAAATATAAAGTTGTAATCTTTATTGTGCAATATAGTTGATAGTGATAGTTTTCACTACGAGGTTTTTATGCCAGAGATCTCATAAAGATTAAGAGCTTTTTACTTGTATAAATCATCGTATTAATTGTTCTTTACATTCCATATTTGATCATACACTTGTTTATCGTTTAAGCACACTAACTCACAGAATCGGATTCTGTTACATTATTCTTAGCTTAATTTTTAACCAAAACAATTTTCTCCTTTAGTTTTTTAATAATATTATTAATATCTAAATCTAATATTTAATAAATGGTATAAATTTGAAACAGGTTTATTTTAGCGATTTTAACCAGGCAAAACACACTTGTGACGACTGAAAAGAAACCAAAAATACTTTATCAGTTCTTAAAAGTAACACTGATAACAAGTTGCTAACAGAGCCGTGTTGTGCTTTAACCATTAACTAGAGTTTACTCTATTAATATATAAGTATTTAACCATTAACTAGAGTTTACTCTATTAATATATAACATACTAGATTAGGGACCAATATATTACACAGGTTGAATAAATGTTTTTTTAAAATATTAATTTAAATAACATGTGATATGGTTATTAACATCTATAGTTCTTTAAGAATTTAAAAGTTGAAACGTGACGTCGACTATTTAAGATGAGAAAGTGATGAAATGTATAAATAAATTGACTATTTTCTAAAAGTTCTAAAAGCTTTTACAATTATTTAAAATTCTGAAAGGAACTCAACCCTTTATTATAAAAGACTACATATATTATAGATTGTCAGAGTATTAACATAAACTATTTTTTTAAGTTATTATTTATGTATTTTATTAATACTTGTATTTTCATTTATATGTTTATATTAAAAGTCTAAAATGTTAGTAAAGCCATGAGTTATTTATGCTTATATTATTGTAATTCAATTTAACTAATCCTTATTATAAAGCAAAGGCATTATAATTATAAATGGAAAACAAAATAGTAAAAGATCAAATTCATGTATTGAAATAATATATTTTTTTATTTGAATCTTATTCACAATATAATCTATATATGTATTTATTTAGGGTAAAAGATAAAAAAATTTTATGGATTAAAATAATATATTTTTTTATTTAAATCTTATTAATAAATATTATCTATATCTATTTATTTAGACAGAAAAAAATAATTGAGATCACCACCTCATGTGTGTCCTTTCAAATGATTTACTTTATTATATAGTATATATAGATACAAATATAGATTTTCTCCTTCAATCTTTTAATAGTGAGATAACTGCTATTTCCGTCCTCGTGGTTAGTTCAGGCCAAATTTTAAATTTGTATCATTTTCGTCCCTGACATTCTTGAAACCTTCCAGTTCCATCCAAAAAATGGAATAATTGTACAAACCACATGGACGAAAATGATAGTTCACTTTTTGGAAGGAATTGGCATGTTTCAAGAATTTAAGAGACGTAAATAGTATAAATTTAAATTTGGTCTGAACTGGTATAATTGGACAAAGTACAGTGACGAAAATGATAGTTAACTCTGTAATAATATTATTGATATCTAAATCTAATATCTAATATCTAATAAATTATTAATATCTCTTGAATAATATGAAAAGAATTAATTCATAAATATTAAACTAATCAAAGAATAATAAATAAAAGAAACCATATCGTGAATTGTGCAGATAATAAATAAGTATTGAACTATTAATTAGAGTTTACTTTATTTATGTACAATATATAGTTTATTCAAGTTTACAATTTTTTTTACAATTTTTGTGTTGTATCTCATGTATAGGGGTTTTTTTATTTTTTTTTTTTAACCCAATACTTTTCTTCTTTTGTAATTTAGTCCCTTTGTTTTTTACTTTAACCCAAATCTTTTCATCTTTTACAATTTAAACCCAACTCTTTTTTTATTTTCAATTTTGGTCCACCATACTTTTCATCTTTTCCAAGTTTTTCGTTTCGTTCTAAATTTTGTGAGTTAACGCACCGCAACGTGCGTGTGGGGTTCAACATTTTTTCGTATATTTTTCCCGTTTCACTGGTCCGCCGCAACACATCTATTTTCTTCGTTTGACAAGTTCGTCGCAACGTGTGGGTCTTGGATTGGCGTAGTAATTTTTTTATGATTTACGTTTTTGTTTAATTTCTTTGCAACGAGCGTGGGTGATTCAAAGATTTTACGTCTGTTTTTCGCTTGGCTTTATATTTTTTTCCGTTTTTATTTATTTTGTTTTTATGAGCTTTTCCGATGTTGGTGGTCGCTGACAATGGTATAGCATTGGTACTACTTGACATAGTTTTATAACAACCGCTGCAACACAGGCTTAATACTAGTATTTAATAATCGACATTACCTAAGATGAAGCCGTTTGAGAAAATATTGGATTTCATAGGTCGTATTCCTATAAAGAAGGTGCTCACGGATCAACACAAAGCGTATAGATCACATGCACAACGCTTCTGGATAATGCAAAGTTTATACCAGACCCTCCAGCTATTCGCTCAGTTGTTAGAATCGAGAATGAAGATAAAGAGGTGTTTATCATCGAAGCCTTGATCAAGAAAGTGTTAGATTTCAAAGATGAAGATAGTTATCCAAAAGGTTATTCAGAATGGATGGTGAAAAGTTGCTTCTATCGGATGGGTTATATTGGTCATGTCAACGAGACAAATTTTTTGAAAGCTTATTTGGGAAAGCCCTACAACTTCTTTGTACATTCAGTGATTCATGCATTGGGGTGTAACGTTTCGCATTTGTAACTTTCCGTTTTTAGCAAGTCTGCTTCGTGTTTCTATTTTTTTGAAAGTCCAAATCTTTTAATCGTATTTCATTTCCAAATCATTGTAAATCTAAGGCTTTGATTATAATCAAATTGATCGATTATACGCAATTCGCAATCTTTATACGCATTTATATCTATGATCATGCACGCATTCATTACACAATTTATAACTTCGAATCAACTTGCATATTCTTATCATATATTCGTGAAAGTTTAACATTTCAAATCAAGCAAGCAATCAACAAGTTAAACCCAAAATGCATAGACTTTTGGCACCATGATTCTTGTCATACTTTTGGCACCACGTTCAAAAAAAAATAATAATAAATAAATAAGAAACACAATGGTATAACTCCTCTTTTACCCCCTTCCAATCTAGCATTTTTCTCGTTTAATTCTTGTCTACAATGTCGAATTTTATTCTTCATCTCACCACCGCCCCCATTGCTGATTCCACTATAAACCTGCAACCTGCTCCATCAAGTTACCCAACGCAACGCCTACATCATACTCTCAATGATCAATGACCGGCCAGTATATAATGTCCATCTATGGAGGAAGTTGCAGGCTATCGATAGATAATATTATATAGTGGGCCGGCCGATCATTGAAAATATGGTATAGATGTCGCGTTTAGAATTAACCTCATGGAGGAAGTCGCAGGTGTAGAGTGAAAACAACAATGGCGCCTGCGGTGGGATGGTTGGAAGAAGATAGAGATTCGGAGAAATAATATTGTTCTATAGGAGTCCATAATGTTAGTTATATATTGAGGCTTAACCGAATTTTCTGCAAATTATAACGGAGTCGACCGCAGATTAGACGTCCATTCGAATTTGAATATACAGTTAACTTTTTCCTTTGCATTTATAATTTTTATGACCGCGGATTAGACGTCCATTCGAATTTGAATATATAGTTAACTTTTTCCTTTTGCATTTATAACTTTTTACAAAGTATAATGGTAAGGTTTGTGACTTTAAGCGAAGGATAGTATAAAAAGAAACTTCCAAGTCAAAAGAAACAATAAAATATAATAATTTGTAGTTGATAAAATAGAAAATTACGAGAATGATCGTTTTGTAAGTATATTTGTACCATATACATCACTATTTCGAACTTTTTTTTTTCATAAAGTAGACTGAAAATTATAAAAATAAATTATTACCTTTTGTATTTATAGATAGGGTGAGTATCAAATAGAAAGTTTCTTTAGTCGTAAAGTGTAGAAATCAATGATAAATGACATATGATAAAATTGAAAAAAAACATAAAGAGTGTAATTTTCATCTCTCACCCCACACCACTACCACTTCACACTCCATCAACACCACCCCACTGCCTACCGCCACCGCCGTCACAACCACTTTCACCTCCTCTCGCCGCCCATGACCACCAACACCATCTCGCCACTTTCATCTCATCCGCATGTCTGCGATACACCCTTACATTAAAATTAAATACAAATATTAAATTAAATAAAATGGAACACTTTTATTTGTTGGAACTTTTCTTTTTTCTTCTTACAAAAAAATTCTTATCATTTAAGCCCTCCAATATATATAGATACATAGGGTTAGGTTTATTTGTTAACAACCCACTTGATTATGTGAAACATTCATGTAAAACGGGTTCAAAACCCGCTCCATTTGAGATTCAAATATTTATTATATAGTTTGTTACGCATTTATTTATTAGTGTTAGTTTTTTTTAAATTTCATATTAAAATATTAATTAATAAAAGAATAAATGATAATAATATAAAAAATAAAACCTTAAAATAATAAAGAAAAATATAAAATAAAGATGAAGGGGCGGCCGGGTTTCGAACCCTGGTCCCCATCCAATACACACACCACATACACCACTGAGCCACACACATCATTTGTTTTAAAACCAAAACGAATAAATTTTATACACAAACCCACCTCAACCCTGCAATAAAAAAACTTGCAGAACCTTAACTGCCGGCAAGCATGATTTATGCAATCAAATTAATTACCGTTTTTCTTATCATTAAAACGAGAGTAACTGATTTCGAACAATCAGTTATAACAGCAAGAAAAATCAATTTCATATGAAACTGATGGAAATCAATGATTTCAAAATCAAGATTTAAAACCGAAAACTTGACAATCACTTGCCTATAAATAGCAACTTCAACTAGTTCTAAAACTCGCTCAATCTCTCATACTCTCTCTTAAACTCTCGCTAAAACTCTCGGAAGTTGACTCTGCAAATCGCCGGAGTTTTCGTATTATCGCCAGAGGAGTCACCAGGCATCACCACCATCTTTGTTTCTGTACTAAACCACTCTTTTAATCTTTGGGTTGTGTATAATTTGTTGAAAGAAATCTATCATCGAATTCAAAATGGTTTTCATAATTAAACAATTGGTCAGTGGGTAATATCGATGAAGAAGATGAAGTTGGGGTAGTATATTAATATAATTAAAGTTGCATGCTTAACCGGGTTAGACACACAGTCCAGTGGTGGGCTGTGTGCAATCACAAAGCGCATGTCCTGGGTTCGAGTCTCATGAGCGAACGATTTTCTGAAATAAAATATTTTTTTAAAAACTTGGTCAGAACCTCTTACAGCAAGTATATAAATGTAAAATAATTTCAAAGTATACCGGGTTAGACACCCAGCCCAGTTGGTAGGGCTGGGTGCATCACACAACGGAGGTCATGGGTTCGAAACAAGGTATAGGCAGCGGTTCAACGATTTATGAAAACCTTTTTAAATAAATAATTTCAGAATTAACCCAACTAGCATATATATGTAATTAAATTCAGAATTATTTCGGGTTAGACACGTAGCTCGGTTGGTAAAGCTGTGTGCACGTATATGGGAGGTCACGAGTTCGAATCTCACACGCTGCCAATAGTTTACAAGGTCAAAACCGGTCGAACCGGTCAACCCCTGAAAAAGGGTATATTTTTTTAATATTCAAATTCTTTATTATTTTCATTAAAACAATTAAAACACTTAAATAAGATTTTTAAAGTTTAAAAATAGCATTAATACCACAAAAATAAATCTAAAAATCTAATAAAAACACTAATTGAAAATGTTAAATTTAAATAAAAATTTAACATTTTTATCAAATTATTACGTTATTATTTAGGTTAGTTTCACTCGTGGTTAAATCCAAAATCTTGCGCGTTCGTCGTCAGTTCAAGGAAACGCACCCACGGTGAGTGAATCCTTACAAATTCCCATTTTATTCATGTTTTGGGGTGTATCATGTGTCGTTTCATGCATTTCGTTTATTCAAACACTTGTGCTATTACCATTTTATGATCTAACGTGTGATGTAAATGTTATTTGTTGTATTGTGTGTTTACATTTTTGTCAGTTGCGTGCAATCATTTACATTAGACCCATCAGTTCCTCATTGGAAACGACTTGAGCATCAGGTGCCTCATTAGATCGGCTCCATTTGATTGAGACTTGATCTCGTTGTTCATCATTTGTCATGCTTGTGTGTACATTGATTGATAATACAATGTTTGTGGTTAGATTTACATATGTCTTTACTCATATTTGGTTTATACACATTTTTATTTAAATAGCCAATATAACTAATTCGTTCAAATGTTTAAATAAGATTCACTCGCCAAATTTTGTTGACCCAAAACCCTATTTTTACACATGATACAGGTGGACAAGTTGAAGCAAGGAACACATAGTGAATTGCCTTAGAAGAAAAATAAAGAAGTCATGAATGCTGTGTTTAAAACCTATTGTGCTTTTATGTATACGTGTTTGTTGTAATTTATCCTTTTAATTGAAGTAATAAATATGAAACTTTATTATAGTAAATGTCATGAGCTTTGATGAAAACCCGATCATGCCCCGGCTACCATTTCCGCTGCGGGTCAGGGTGTGACAGATTGGTATCAGAGCTTTTGACTATAGGGATATAGGATAGGTTATTAGACCCTTAGAGCCTATACTATAGTCGATTAGATTTTAAGTGCTTATATGTTTACATGCAAACTCATGATGTTTATTTGTTTCATATTTGTTACACACACAAATGCATGCAAGCACTTCCACTATCATTTTGTGTGATACTTCATGAGTTATACATATTGTCAAACATAACATGCTTACATATACATTCATCACGCTGGTTTCAATTCTCACATATTTAAAGCATTCTTATATTTCCTTATTCAAGATTTTGTGATGTTTTCATTTATCACTCTCATCAAAGTGAGTTCTAGGACGGGCATGCAGTAACATTAAGGGTACGAGTACCGGTAGTTGAAACGTCTTGTCTAGGTTGGCATTCGTATAAATCCAATATCACGGACTAGTTTGCCTACCTGGGGACTAACGATGAGAGTACGAAGGACCTATTAGGCCAAAGCATGTCACACCAAACGTCGTATGAACTAACTCCAATTTGAGTTGTCACCGTGTCTACACCTGGACACCCTCTGACCTTATATTTTGCGATCATGTTTTACGATTTTCATTTAGGTGGTGTGAATGTTAACAGGCCAACACCAATGTGAACCCTACCAGAGTCCAGTAGTCATGGGGCCCACATGACTACGAAGGCCAAGTATGGGGATATATGGGGGCCCAAACATGAGCAAAGCCCAAGACATCCTATGGATGTAGCAGTTTATTTTCTTCATTTGTTTTGTGGGTGTTAATTTTTAAATACGACACATGACACCTAAACGCGAAACTCATTATCTCGTTACGTATTCCCTGTAGATGTCTTCTAGTCACTCTCGTAGAGGTAAGAGATCAGGAAAATCCCGCAAGCGCATGGTTGCCCAAATCGCTCAACAAATGACCGTCGTACTTCCCGATATCGTAGTTCAAGTCCAACAAGCCCTTGCCGCTAACCATCAACCCAATCAATCAAAACGGTCAAAACGTTGTCAACCCTCCCCAAATACCACCAAGTGCACCTAAAAACACTTCAATCATGTGATCCTCCAAAGTACGAAGGTACTGAGGGAGTCACTGTTCTTCTTCGATGGTTCGAGGAGATGGAAAGTACATTCCTCAACTGTGATTGTCCCAACGACCGCAAAGTGCCTTTGCTACTGGACACTTGTATGGAGTAGCCCTCACGTGGTGGAATGCTGAGAAGGGCAGATGAGGAGCTGAAGCCGCTGTAGCCCTAACTTGGGGAGAATTAAGAGAGCTTATGACTAGACGTTTCTGTCCAAGAAGTGAAATTAAGAAATTAGAGGATGAGTTCTATTCCTTGAAGCAAAAAGAGGGAGATCGCATAACCTATAACAAGAGGTACCTCGAATTAAACCAAATGGTTCCAAATTGTCTCACCCCTCTCTATCGTTTGATCGAGCACTACATTCGAGGTCTTCCTCCAAAATTTCAGGGCCCTGTGATGAGTACTACACTTGCAACTTTGGAAGCAGTAATGGAGCTAGCTATAGAGCACACCGAAAACAACATTAGAAATGGGGACTTCAAAGATGAGAAGAAGAAAGATAAAACAACAATCGAAACCTCAAACCCAACCCAATTGAATCCTCTTCCCAACTCACTACCAAAAGAAAGCGAGATAGACAAAATTTCGCTCTCACTCAATGTGACAACTGACAAATAACTGGTAATTCCGTACAATTTAATCACTAATTTCATATTATAATCTCATGCATAGTTATCGTAATTTAATTGCAAACTGAGTCGTATGTCATTAGGGCAAGTAAACCTGATCATAACATATACTGGTTTCCGTTACGACGAGAAACAGACCAAAACAATTTTCTAAAAGTGTTGGTAGAAAGTGCTGGACGCACTAATTGCGGTGACACTAACTGTGTCGGGAAACCCGTTGAAACGAACCAAGACATGAAATAATGGCATGTTAATGCCATACATATCAAGACATATTTGAGAACAACTATTACAATAATACATAACTTTCCGGTATAACGCCTAAATTGCAAAATTGTCCGTTTTGACCAAAAAGGCGACAAATGAGATTTGTCCGCAAGACTAATTCGGAGGATTCCGGATGTCAGGATAAGAATAAAACAATGTTAAACATCCTAAAATAATGTGAGGATAGCAAAAATGCACAAAAGACATCGTTTCCGGTTATTCGGCAAACAGTGCACAACTTGACCGGAAAGCGGCCGATCGTCGAAACGACGAATATTTTAGTGGCCGATAGCATCATCCGGGCATCCGGTGAAATAGTTAAGCATTATTTGGAACTCGGAATCCATTCAACTAACATGAGGTCACGGAAACACAGCTTTCGAAAAAGTTCCACGGCGGATCATAAAAGTGCCGATATCGATCAAACGGTAGAGCGAATAACATATCGGCCACCCTAACTCATCATATATTCGTCTAGCGAACTAGTCATGAATATTTTTGGATCGAAAATGCACTAATTAGACACCATATTAGTTGTGGTAGTCGAAAACAAAGGCTTCCGGTAATAAATATATAGTTCCGTTTATTAGCGAATATTTCAATGATGAGCGATCTAGCGATATATCCGTCATTCAAAACTTATTTTGGAGGATCATATGGATTAAATGCCATGTAAATACACCCCAAACACAAGTCTTATGCTTAAGATGCTAGAAGATTAACCATAATCACTATACTTATTTTAATTACCAAAATATCTCAAAATATAACATGTGGTAAAAATGAAATTTACACTTACCCCCCTCCATTTAGACGGTTACAAAAGTGGGTCCCATCCCACTTGATTTTGGTTGAAAAATGGTGATCTTAAGTATGGGAGTTAGATGTTCATGGAACTTGAAATCATGATGAAGAAGATATATATCATATCATGAACTAATTCTTATCATTCTCAACAAAAAATTGCAACATACTCCCCTTGTTCTTTCCCCTATCCCACGGCTACAACATCCCCACCACACACCATCATTTTGCCATCACAAATCACCACTTTTTACACCATTTGAAGCCTAATCAAGTCTACTAAAGAAGCTTGCATGGATGGAGATCATTAGGGCTTCCTAAGGAGCTTCCATTTCTTCTAAATCTTCAAGGAACTTGTGCACCCATTGTGAGCTAATCTCCTCCATAATCTAGCTTATTTTTATGCTTAGATTATTAGTGTACAAGTTGATCATCTTGAAAATCAAGAAAAGATATATCAAAAACCCTAAAATACAACATAATAATAACACTAAATATTGTTTATTTTGTGTTGATTATATGCTTATATGATTGTTAGATTGCATGTTTAAGTTGTTTATGTTAAACATATGATTTAAAAGTTGCATGATCTTGTGTGATTTAGTATAAAAGTGAAGATTTAAATATGTTAAGGTTTAAATCTAAACAAGATCATCAACTACATCATCCATGAAAAATACTACAACTTAAAAATAATTTTTATGCATATGAATGATTTTTATGAGAAGTAAACACTTATTTAAGTTGTAGTCACCTTAAAAATGTGTAGTAATCAAGGGGTTAAGTGCATGAACTTGTTTAAACAACATGATAAGGTATTGATTTTAAAAGGCTAATAAATATTAAAAACCCATTTGATTTACTAGGATTCTAAACCATAAAAAGTCATGGATGATGATATTTTGATTATGTAAAATAAATATTAGATGGTTGTTGATGATGATTATGAGTTTAAACAGGTTTTAAATATGTTTGTAAAACGTGAAAAACGCCACTGTTTAGGGGAAAGTATGGTGAAATTTTCTAGAAATCTAATCGGATTAAAACATGATTAGTGGGACTAAACGCGATTAGTAACTTAAATCGTCAATAAGTGGGCTCTAATGACAAAGGTTATCTCTAAATAACCAAGTGTTTAAATAAAGTTACAAATGTATATTTATAAGTAAAAATAAATGCTTTTACAAATATATATTTTTACTTGGAAAAATAATACAAGTATTTATATACACATTTGTCACCAATAAATTATATGTGTACATATATGTATTATATGTGTATGTATTAGAAACTTAGGGTATTCACAATAAAAATACCCAATCTCATACAAATACAAAAACTTAATCAATACACCAAGTATTGGTAACATAATAAATATATTTTGTTAAGCGTCGAAACAATAAATCAGACAATTGAAACAAGGCGAACAATAGGCGGACATTCAAGATTACACATTCGCGACGACGACCAACGGGCGATTCTCGACGGAAATGAACATATAACGGACGACGCCGATGACGAGTCTAAATATATATTTAGACGTTCAACATATATATACGTTATCGAAATGAAAAAAATCCGGAAAGTTAAGTATATGAAAAGTTAGAAAAATTATAAATAAGTAAATACTTATAATAAAATAGGTTTTGTACATATATATTTGGGCTAGGCACAAATTGTGAAAATCATATATTAGGCCCAATTTCCATAATGTTAGGGAGGTGGCCCAAAAAACTAATAAAAGCCCAAAATTATATAAAGCTACATGTGCTAGGCCCAACGATATAAAAATACATGGCTAGGCCCAAGACAAAAAGACATGGGCTAGGCCCAAAGACAAAAAGACATGGGCTAGGCCCAATGACAAGAAAACATGGGCTAGACCCAAAGTCGTAAAATTACATGGGCTAGGCCCGGTGATAAGAAAACATGGGCTAGGCCCAATGACATGTGAAGGTCAAGGCCTAGTTCACACATGGTTTGAAAACAATATATATATATATATATATATATATATATATATATATATAATATAATAATATATATTTATACGAATAATCGAAAACAAACTACCAACACTATGATCACATTATAAGTTGTTCAATTATAGCAAATAAATACATAACAAGAATTCAAGATGAACAACGAGTACAAGGTCCATTGAGACCTAGGTGTCTAATGAAACCAATACCATGTAGGTTACATACGTTGCGGACACCAAACGATAAACAGTACGACTTATACGGAATGCAAAAATTGTGAGTTCATGTCCCTCCTTTCACTTATTTTAAGTTGTTTTAAACTATCGAGGGGAAATACATGTCATGTCAAAACAGTATGTTAGTTATGAGTTAGCAGATAACAGATCACTGTGCGTAAGTAGGAAATAACAATAGTAACCATTAATCACATAGTGACCAAGGTGCAAAAGAAGTAGATCTATTGAGTTTGAGACCCGCTCCACTCCAAGTTGGTATACCCATTTGAGTGCTTTTATGATCCTAAAATGTCAAAGAAGTCTCGGTTTGGTTACTTACTTATGGCACTAGTATGTCAGGGTGCTCGCGACACACTGATAGATCCCAAATAAACTCATTGATGCTAATAACATACTTGGATTTCGATACAGGTTTTCAAGGATGACATTTTGATATGAAAACATTAAACCACATGAACTCGCCAACTTTATGTTGACTTTTTAAAATTACATGTGTTTCAGGACGCAGGACTTGAGCTGGTGATGGAATTCGGGTATGGGATTTTCAAGACAATGATGTACCACCTTTTGGAGGGTTTGCCTTTTATATCCCAACCTCGTTTGGGTATACAGAGGTCAAAGCCTCAGCATGACTTTGTGATAAAACAATATCTTATTTTGGAACATGTGTTTTAAACTATGTTTGTAATGGTAATCTGATACTGATAACAATGTGGTTTCACCTTTGAAGCATGCAAATGTATAATGAAACTTAGTAGTGGCATGACATCGTTGTTGTTAATGCTGTTTACTAAATTGGATGCAATGATTATCTAATAGTCACACACTTGCACTTCCGCTACGACCAGGGTGTGACACTCAAGACAATCAACCAGCTCCACTAGCCGTACCACTCCAAGCTATCCCAATCACTCAAGTAGCACCCAACTCTGCTTACCCAAATAAGAAACCTTACATTGGACATCACCCTCAATGCAACACCTGCTTTTATCACCATCAACCTACCATACCCTGTCGATTGTGTACTAATTGTGGGCGTTATGGTCATCTAAGTAAGACTTGTCGCATGCCCCAAAACCAAGCTCCACCCCCTGCTCAAAACATGATCCAACCCTATCAACAACCTTAATACCCCATAGTTCCATATGTTCGAGCTTGCTTTAATTGTGGTGACCCTACCCACTTTAGAAACACGTGCCCTAGATTGGTTAGCATCATTAATGCCCAAGCTCAAGCAAATCCAGTTAACCAAGCAAATCAAGCAAACCCAGCACCTCTACCAGCAAGAGAAGAGCTTACAACATCAACGCTAATCCAGTTGAAGTTAATAATGGTGCAAACGAGCAACCTAACTAGCCTTCCATCACCAAGAGTCAAGACTTATCTCCTACCGTCTAGTTTTTAATGTTTTCTATAAGTTTTCAATTTGGGAATTTATGTATCCAAGAATTTTAATGCTAATTGATGTCATTGTTTAATTTAATGTCTTTACTCATCGATTTAAATTTCATGGCATCATACATCATGTCTTACCTCATCTCATCATTTAAAGAAGTTGGGTCGTGTCTCACTTTTTCATATTCTGACCCCTTCATCATAAAACACAAAAAAGGTACCGCTGTCATTTAGTCATGTAATATTTCAGATTTGAGATTCGAGCTTTGGCTGTTGAGTTTGTTTATGTTTTGTAGAATGTAGGACGAGTCACATAGAACAAATCATAACTTACTGACAAACCCAATAATAATTTGACAAGAATATGGTGGATACGCCGCTTGTACTTCCTATATATAAGTATTCTTGTCAAAGGATCAAAAACATTATCAGGCAGTTATGAGAAGTTCCGTGTAGGTTTTAATATCGACATTGTGGAAGTTTTCGTCTTGTGATATAACTTAATCTTTGCAACACATCGATTTTCTCTTATGCATGGGATCATATCCAGTCAATCAACTATGTGTATGAACGTCTCTCACCTCAGGCATAAAAAAGCGATTCCTGTAGCAGGGTATTCAACCCTTACTAGGAACGTTACCGCCTCAATTAAAATCCAAAACGTCATATGGGTAATGACGTTTTGGATTTTAATTGAGGCGGTAACGTTACTAGTATGTAAACGTCAAATCCAAACATCATACCTCTCTTTTCTGTTAAGAGATATTTAGATCATAGTCAGAGTACGTTGAAAATCAAAACGAGGACCTAAATTTACTTGGGAACTCGAAGACTCATGCGTGAAAAATATCCGCATCTTTTTCCAGTTACATCTACTACTTCGAGACGAAATTTCTCAAAGTAGGGGATACTGTAACATTCATGTAAAATGGGTTTCAAAACCCGCTCCGTTTGAGATTCAAATATTTATTATATAGTTTGTTACGCATTTATTTATTAGTGTTGCTTTTTCTTTAAATTTCATAATTAACATATTAATTAAGAAAAAAATAAATGAAATAATATAACAAATAAAACCTTAAAATAATAAAGAAAAATATAAAATAAAGATGAAAGGGCCGCCGGGTTTCGAACCCGGGTCCCTATCCAATAAACACACCACATACACCATTGAACCACACTCACCATTTGTTTTAAAACCAAAACGAATAAATTTTATACACCAACCCACCTCAACCTTGCAATTCAAATACTTGAAGAACCTGTAACTGTCGGCAAGCATGATTTATGCAATCAAATTAATTACCTTTTTTTCTTATCATTAAAACGAGAGTAACTAATTTCGAACAATCAGTTATAACTACAAGAAAAATCAATTTGATATGAAAACTGATGGAAATCAATGATTTCAAAATCAAGATTTAAAACCGAAAAATTGACAATCACTTGCCTATAAATAGCAACTTCAACCAGTTCTAAAACTCGCTCAATCTCTCAAACTCTCTCTTAAACTCTCGCTAAAACTCTCGGAAGTTGACTACGCGAATCGCCGGGGTTTTCACATTATCGCCGAAGGAGTCACCAGAGCATCACCACCATCTTTGTTTCGATACTGAACCACTCTTTTTATCTTTGGGTTGTGTATACTTTGTTGAAAGAAATCTATCATCGAATTCAACATGGTTTTCATAATTAAACAGTTGGTTAGTGGGTAATATAGATGAAGAAGATGAAGCTGGGGTAGTATATTAAAATAATTAAAGTTGCTTGTTTAACCGGGTTAGACACACAGTCCAGCGGTGGACTATGTGCAATCATAAAGCGCATGTCCCCGGTTCGAGTCTCATGAGCGATTGATTTTCTGAAATAAAATATTTTTTTTTAAAAACTTGGTCAGAAGCTCTTACAGCAAGTATATAAATGTAAAATAATTTCAAAGTATACCGGGTTAGACACCCAACCCAGTTGGTAGGCTAGTTGCATTACACAGCGGAGGTCATGGGTTCGAAACAAGGTATGAGCAGCGGTCCAACGATTATTAAAAACCTTTTTAAATAAATAATTTCTGAATTAACCCAACTAGTATATATATGTAATTAAATTCAGAATTATTTCGGGTTAGACACGTAGCTCAGTTGGTAGAGTTACGTGCACGTATACGGGAGGTCACGAGTTCGAATCTCACACGCTGCCAATAGTTGACAAGGTCAAACCGGTCGAACTGGTCAACCCCTGAAAAAGGGTACATTTTTTTAATATTCAAATTCTTTATTATTTTCATTAAAACAATTAATTAAAACACTTAAAAATAAGATGTTTAAAGTTTAAAAATAGCATTAATTCCACAAAAATAAATCTAAAAATCTAGTAAAAAACACTAATTGAAAATGTCAAATTTAAATAAAAATTTATTTATTTATTGAATTATTACGTTATTATTTAGGTTAGTTTCACTCGTGGTTAAATCCAAAATCGTGCGCGTTCGTCGTCAATTCAAGGAAACGCACCCACGGTGAGTGAATCCTTACAAATTCCCCTTTTTATTCATATTTTTGGGTGTTTCATGTGTCGTTTCATATATTTCGGCTATTAAAAACTTGTGCTATTACCATTAAATGATCTAACGTGTGATGTAAATGTTATTTGTTGTATTGTGTGTTTACATTTTTGTCAGTTGCGTGCAATCATTTACATTAGGCCCATCCGTACCTCGTTGGAAACGACTTGAGCATCAGGTGTCTCATTAGATCGGCTCCGTTTGATTGAGCCTTGATCTCATTGTTAATCATTTGTAATGCTTGTGCATACATTGATTGATAATACGTTGTTTGTGGTTAGATTTACATATGCGTTTACTCATATTTGGTTTATGCATATTTTTATTTAAATAGCCAATATAACTAATTCGTTCAAATGTTTAAAGAAGATTCACTCGCCAAATTTTGGTGACCCAAAACCCTATTTTTACACATGATACAGGTGGACAAGTTGAAGCAAGGAACACATAGGGAATTGCCTTAGAAGAAAAATAAAAAAGTCATGAATGCTGTGTTTAAAACCTATTGTGCTTTTATGTATACGTGTTTGTTGTAATTTATCCTTTAGTTGGAAGTAATAAAATGAAACTTTATTATAGTAAATGTCATGAGCTTTGATGAAAACTCAATCATGCCCGGGCTACCATTTCCGCTGCGGGTTAGGGTGTGACATTATGAACAATAGTGAACTAATTCTATCCCTTGATTATCAATACACAAGTGTAAATCAATGGTTAGGATTTGATGATGAAAATACAATAGTGTATTTTATGATTTGATGATTTAATTATGGTCAGGATTTGTTCACTCAGTTCACAAATATATAAGTGTTCAATTTAGAACCCCATCATACACACACACACACACACATATAGGGTAGGTATCCTAAGAGAAATCCACCTTATTTGAGAAACTTGTGAAGCATTCTGGACCACACATTTCCCTAAACTTTTGGTAATATACACATATTCATATTTTAAATTGACTATATACATATATGTGTATTGTCAAATCTTGAATTATACACATGGGTCACTACAAAAAAAATGAGTATCGGAGACTAAAAATCAGTATCTGATACATCCAAATCAATCCCTAGTGGTTATTAGAGACTGATACCTAGTATTAGATAGTGGTTTTAGCAACTAAAAATCATTCTCAGTTGTATGACACCGACAAGGACTAACAGTCAGTCTCCGATACATAATAATTCAGTCCTCAATTCATCCTTCGATACCACGTCATCTTAGTCCTCAATACATTTCTTTAGTGACTGCAAATTAGTATGGAATACTGTGATATTTCAGTCCACAATGTACTACTTTAGGGACTAAAAGTCAGTTCTTTAAACATGTTTATATTGTCCCTAATACGTTCTATTAGATTCGTGATTTCTTATCAAATCAGTCTCCATTAAAATATTTTTATAGACTGATAATTAGTCTCAAGCTCCACCCGATTTAAGTCTTTAATATGCTTCTTTTAAATACTGAAAATTAATCTCACGTACCTTTTTACTTTAATACTTAATAGTTAATATGAACTTTTAGACACTGACAATCACTAGAAAATAACTTTTATTTTTAGTCTACAATATCTTTATTTAGGCTTCTAAATTAGTCCCTAGTTTTTTAGTGATCATTTATTAGTTCTTAATACTATATATCTCAGTTCCAATGTTCTTCTTATATATAATAGAAAATAATTGCCAATACAATTTTAATTCAATCCCTAATATACATTCACAATCCCAAACTAATCTCTTCTAAGACTTAAAAGCGGTCACAAATACAATTTGTAATTTTATATATAAAATTCTATTCACTAAACAAAATTAATATCTATCATTAATAAGTTTCTTGTTTTCACAATATCTCAATACATTCAATCACTAATATGATAACAAAAACCAATTAAGATAACGTCAATTGATCATTTCTAAAATTAAAAAGAGTATTGATGAAAAAAAGTAATAAATGCGATAACTATAGAAATTTAGAAGAGTATTAGATGAAAAAAAGTAATAAATGCGATAACTAATTTCCTTAATAGTGTTGTCATTTTTGTTGTGCAGTGCATCTAAACCATCATCTTCATTAACAATATTTGTACCACGTTTCTTCCACTCTCAGGCCATTATCCCCTTCCCCAATCATTCAATGTCAATTCATACCTGGAAGGGCAGTGTAACACACCAATAATGCTAGTTAAAAACATCACCTCATCAGGGATGGTAATGGGTGGTCAAATGAGTAATAGAAGTTATAATAAGTTTTAAGAGTCAGGATAACTCTTAATAGAGTATGATTGAACTTAATATTTAATATAGTCTTAAAGGGTTAGATTCATTCTAATTGATCATTTTTAAGTTGTAACGAGTTAAAACAAGTCATACAAAAATCTTAATGAGTTAGAATGAACGGTAGTTATGGAAAACATAAGGAGTCATAATAGGGTATACATGTCTATGTTTCACCATGTCTTTTTAGTTTGATCATCATTTGTCACTATTGACCATTATAAATTTATAGATTACATAATAAATATATTATATATATATATATATAATTAGTTATTGTATCATAATTTTATATATTATAACTGTTATATAAATATATATTTAATATGTCAAATGAAAGTTATATAAATAATAGGTTCCAGCTCGATTAGTGAATCTAAGGCTCGGGGTCATTTACTAAACAAGCTTTTTTTAGGCTCGGGCTCGTTTCGAGCTGATCTCGAGTAGTTTGGCTCGTTTATACCCTTAACCATAATTGATCACAATTGGTCATCATTAACCCTGAATGCTCATTAGTTATCATTCATGATCCTATTTAACCATCGATGACCCTACTTGACATTTAGTAACCTTAATAGAGTATCAGGGATACTAATTAACCAACATTGGGACTGGTATTCATTATCTAATATATTTCCTCGAATATCAATCCCTAACTTTATCAACTACAAAAATGTTATGAGACTAGAATTTGTGTAAAATAAAACCGCTTACAAATTTTTGAGACTGATTCTCAGCCTCCGATAATTTCCTTAAAATGTTAGAATATACATCAAATATTTGGGAACTAAAAACAGTTTTAATCTTTTCATAAATAAAATACAAACAAGACTAGATATCAATCCCTAATACGGTCTCTTACAGGAGGGATTAGGACTAATATTAAGTCTCTAATATATTTCCTCAAAATGGTAGAACTTGCATCGATTATCAAAGACTAAATATAGTCTCTAATTGTTTCATTCAGAAAATTGATCGAAGACTAAATATTAGTTCTAAATAAAGTCTCTTACAGGACTTTTGAGGCTGTTTCCAGTCTCCAATACTTTCGTTAAAAATGGTAGAATTTATACCAAATAGTTGAAAACTGAAAATCAGTCCTTAATCCTTCAATAAATAAAATGCAATAAAGACTAAATATCAGTCCTAATTTAATCTGTGTTTGGAATATTAACAACTGAGTTCTGTAATAGAGTTTGAATATCAGTCAACCATACATTTGCGCTATATATCAATATGGTGGGAAGGTATTTGCTGTTAGACCCATACTTACTTTATATAAATTTATACAAAATTATGCATTGAGTAGAAGTAATGCAACTTTAATTTACATCCAAAGTACAAGTTTGTTTAGAAGTTATAAGTATTTAAATCATCTTAAGACATTCTAATATTAGTTGATACATAAAATGAACAAAACAAAAAGGAAGCTTGAAATTCGGAAGTGTGTTCTTTGTTACAGCTTGATCAACGTCCGTGGACGCTTGCGATTCTCTTTTACTAAAATTTTGCAATTTGTTAGTGTTATAATAGATAAGGGGAAGTACCACATAACTAACTAAACAAAAAATCAAATCAGAAAATTTAAAATTCTGAGGTAGCATTGGCGACGGCATTAAGCCGCATCGGCGGCGCCATGTCTATTGTTGCGTCGAGGACAAAACTGATGTAGGGAGTAATTTTGGGTGTCGGCGACGCCACTTACTGCAGCAGTTTTGCTGCTGTGTTGTTTTATTTGTCCGTTTGACCCGTTTCAACTTCCGTACAGTAAAACATGACCTGGGACTTGAGATACACTAACATTATTTCTTGTTTTCATTCCTATAATGCCTTCGTTACAAGTGTTTATGTCCAATACACTTCATCGGAAACATAATCACTCATAGATATTTAATAGTATGATTTACTGATTTACCCCTTATGACTATTTAACCCATACCCTTACTAAAGAAATCTATATCGATATATGATGGCCAATTTCCGGCTTCCTTATCTTACCTACCTCACGCTTCCATTCTCGGTTGCGCTTTTAGAACATTTGGCCCTTTAGAGATCTAAGTTCATAGACTTAGTCCGTTTATAAAATATTATTTGCGATCACATACATCCGTTCTACTCTTTTCGGGTTCATTACTTTCAACATTCACAGTTCTCTTACCGAGTTACGTATTTAATTGTATCATTACCCGCCACCCGGGCTTAACGTATACGGAATGAGTACTCCCGATAACCCGGTGTGCACTTTTCCTTAATTGACCCGTTTGGTTACGTTAACCAAACAAGAGGTTTATTTCATCCATATCTTAAGTTAATTACTCATGACATGCGTTCCCTTACTCGGTTTACGCTTATTTTCATATTCATAGCCATCCACCGAGTTTATACCGAAGTCATTATTCACGCACCTATCCCGTTAAGCGTTTAGACTTCATTTCGACCCGTTTGGAAGTTCATGTGAAATCCATCACTTTCAAACAACCAAACGTAATATAGTTATCTTATTTTGACCCGTTTGGAAGTTTATGTGAAAGCCATCACTTTCAAACAACCAAACTTAATATAGTTCTCTTATTTAACCCGTTTGGAAGTTTAAGTGAAATCCATCACTTTCAAACAACCAAACTTAATATGGTTCTCTTATTTTGATCCGTTTGGAAGTTTATGTGAAATCCATCACTTTCAAACAACCAAACTTACAATTATCATAATACTAACAAATCTAACTAAATTAACACATAATTTAACAACATACTACGAAGCACTAAGCCACGTACCTTATAGCTTTTCCTTTCAACCGCGTATCCACCCGGCTTAGCCACTAGATGTTTCACCCGCTTTGCCTATAGAGTTCAATTTGGTTTATACTTTAGAACTCATATTACAATATATATATTACACGAAATTTGACAAACTAGTTAATCACGTGATTCTTTCATATTTTCAGCATTTCATGTCACTTAGGCATTATATCGAGCATCTTGTGGGCAAGATTTTCATACTACAATTATTAAGTTCATAATTTAGCTATTAACCATGTATTAGCATCATCTTCAACCTCTATGTCTAGTGCGTGTGATTAACACCTAGAATTCAACATCTTATCATCAAGGTCTACCATTTCTCAACCAAAATTCAAGTGTGCATCATATTTATCAAAACCCATTTAACACAACATGGTTAGTTATTTAAACACTTAAATTATAGCATTTAATCACTAAAATTTCATCTATGGTTCATTCCTAGACTTATATACATCTCGATTTCTGTCATGGCATCTATAATTCATACTTAAATTGTAACTAATGATATTCATTAAATTTCATAACATCACCAAACATTGAAATTTAACACACCTCTTGATCTTCTTGACTAGATGATCACAAAATCGATTCATGCAAGAGCTAACCCTCAATTCTCACTATCAATTTTGATCAATTTGATGATATAAGGGTTTTTGGTGTTCTTGTCTGATCACACACATATACACGTACATAGACATGTGATGTGTTTTTTTCTTTGATTTTTAATATAACATGTTTTACCCACTTGGCTAATTTAGTCCTTTCTATTTAGTTTATTCTAAAGAGGACCGTAATTCATGTTTCATTTTATTACTTAGCAACCTTCCATTAACTAAGATAAATGCGCCTAATTATTTATATGATTTAATATTTTTTGGGGTGTTACATCTGTGAGTGAAATCTAGTCGCTAATAAGATTATTTCCATGACCTTATATTGCCTAGACATATTTACGACTAGAATTTAGTCTCCAATAAGGTGCTAAGATATCAGCGACTAATTATCAGTCACTCACATAGGTCATATAAAAAATCAGTCCTTAATATTATCAATAACGATAAATTAGTCGTGGATATTATGTATTCGAGACCGATATATTTGTCCCTGATACTTTACTCTCTAATGATCACTTTTTTTAGTGTATATAGTCAATTTTAAACTATATGTATGTGTATATTACGAAAATTTTAGAGAAAATGTGTGGTCCAGAATGTTTCTCACACGATCCTATATATATATATATATATATATAATATATATATAGGGGAATGTTCATTTTAGAAGAAATTTAATGTGAGAAGAAAAAGAAGAAATGACATAATGGTAAAACATTAAATAGTTTATAACTCCTCTCATTAATTGTGTTATCTCTCATTAGTAAAGCAAAAACATTTTATCCTAAACATTTCAAATTTATCCTACATATGTCTTACATTTATCGAAATTTACCCTACACACATGTAAATTTACCCTACACATTTCAAAATTTATCCTACACATACTAAAATTTACAATACACATGTCGAAAATTGTTCTATACCATAAATTATTTTATCTTGAAAGAGTATAGAAAAAAATGAGTTACAAGTTTAATTAATTAGCTAATTAATGACAATTATAGATTTACCTATATGCCCTTTTTCATAATATTAAATATACATATTAATGAAGTAAATTGAGAATTTCTATTAGTTTAAAAGTTATTCTTTTTATTCTTACAAATTTTTTCTTCTCATTTGAACTCTCCACTATATATATATATATATATATATTATATATAATTATATAATATAAGCAGTCTGTTTTGAGAAAAATGAGTTTGTATATTTAATGATTATAGAGATACATATTTTCTATTTTATAAAATTACTCTAACATCCTTTTTAATAAATAATTAAGATATAACTAGTGGGATTGCCCGTGCTCCGCTACGGGTGTTTGATTGATATCGCTTCGACTAAGTACGATACCTGCAGTCAATATAGCTAGTAAAGATATATGTTTTATGTTGATCGAAAAACATAAAAATACATATCAATATCAATGTTGTTGAGCCGATATCAGTTCGGTACAACACGTTGTCTTTACTGCGTACCAACACATACTAGCATTTAAAACGGGAATCCAACATTAGTTCTAACCACATTTATTTAAAATAAAAATCATTAGGTGAAAGTCTACTAAATTTTTTGTGTGATTTGCATTTGTTGGACAAAATTATTTCTAATTGCATTTGTATAGACCAAAAGAATTCGATCGGTTAAAAGTAATACAACTAAGTTATACTACTCATACATGAAAAATATTTAATATAATCAAATTACCACATTAAAAAGTGTTGTATTGTATGGCAATTAATGGGCTCACTTCCACTGACATAGCCTTTTAATCATATAGTTATTTCAATACCATATCATATTTTACATAAAGTCTCAATTAATTTTTTTCATAACACACTTTAGTAGTGTGAAGGGTTAAAAAATACATATATATTGTAAGACAACGGCCTACTAGTAACCAACGTAGAACTATATAAACATAAAAAACAAGGATTACAGAAAGTAAGAGAGAAAGAGAATAGGAGAACTCATTCTTAGAAGTGTATCTATGAAATACAAAAGCCACTATTTATAGGGCTACAATTCAATACAACCTAAATGCAACGGGAGTTAGGCATGTGAATAGTCATATCATAAAAATATATTTATAACACTCCCTCTTGACTATCCACGTGATATAAAAATAATATATTATTCGTTAATATGCTTGGTGATGCTGGCAACCTTGCTAGGAAAACCCAGTGGGATAAAACCATAGGTAAGGAAAACCCAGTGGTATTTCCTCCTCTTGATACTCCATGTCATTTTAATTGGTGACAATATTGATCTTTTGTGAAAGTTGCTCAAAATTTTTGTAGCCAATTGCCGCTTGATCACCTGATATGTTATTCTCTAAACTAAGCAATGATTGTGTATGATCTTAATGTCAGACTTCTAGTGTACCAAGAGACCTATGATCGTGTTGTCTTAGATTCCCTTCATCAACAAGATTAGCCAAACTTTTTTATGGGTTATTAATGTACAAACTCATATCTTTCATACCTTGAAGGTATCCAAATATATGCTTTTAACTCATTTCAATCTCTCCTCACTTAAAACAAACTATATCTTATTGATAAATTTAAATAAATTAATTATATATCTGGTAGGTGTAACTAGCAAGAAATATTGCATCAACTGCAATTAAGTATGGTAATTTGACTAATAATATCCAACTTTCTTAGAGATGGACTTTGACATATTAAAATGCCTAAACATCTTTCGAATGTAATTTGATTGATATATAAAATATCATTATACAAATGCCCGATCTGCATGTCATCTCTTCTAGAGATATAATACTATCATTGACATATCTTACAATATTTCTAAACACGATATTGTTGACTTAATAAAATACATGACCAAGTACATTGTATTCATATCTCTTTTCTTCAGGATTACCACCAAGTTAATTATACCATGTTTAACTCTGCTATTTTTGTCCATATATAATACTTGTTAACTCCATATAATATATTTCTTGAGCCTTTACTTTTAGTGCCTCATGCCTTTACAATCTGTCATGGACTTCCTTCTATGTTGACTAATCATATACATGAACGCACTCTTCAAGAGTTTTGTCTAATAAAGTTTATCAGTTGGCATACTATTTTTAATGTCATATTCAAAGAACTCGTTAATAGTTGTTTCATTTTCATTTTATATTGTACCATCTTGTACATACTTTATTGCACTATCATAATCATCATATGCTTACTACTACATAGGAATTACATCCTCACGATGTTTGCTTCTAAGTACTAAACTGCCTCTTGAAATTCATCATGAGTTCAATTTATATTCAATTCATGAATAAACACAGCAAGTATAATGTATTTGGATCCAAATTTGTGTACATCATTTATATCGTTCTGGAGGACTTACTTTACATGACTTTGATCATTTAAATCCTTTAGTGACTTTCATGTAAACTATCAGTATTAAGTGATACATAAATATCATAAGACGCATATCAATTTTCTCTTTATATTCCAGACAAATAAAATATTGAAAAGTCATTGCATCCACCACAAGAAAATGTGAATCTTTATAATCAATAATAGGTCTTTGCTAAAATCCTTGTGCAACTTTGCCTTGCTCACTTAATTGCCACAATGTGCCACCGTGATCACGAACTTTACACCATTATTATAACATCACATTCAGTTCAAGGAATAGATTATACCCATACAACATTTATGGTGGCATCATAGCAACTTTTTTAGTTATATGATCATAATCATTGAATTGAGCATCATATCACATTCACATCAGAGAATAGATTAGAACCACATAACTTTCATGGTGGTTGTTTCAAACTATATATATATATTCTTTAAAATCTTGGTACTTCAATAGCATATATGACATTTGACGATGGAAATTGTTTTGCTCAATGGATGATGATTTATATTTTTCTCATCACATGATATAAACCAAGATGTAGTTATATAACCGACACGTTATACTTATCGATCTAAAATCTTACAAGCTTCGATGAATTCATAATAAGCCTTCAAGAGTTACTCCGGGTGTCTTTCTATATAAACCTTGATCACAATTCAATCGTGTTTATAACTTGTGATCATATACCACAACCCTGGTCACTTTGATGTCCCATACCAAACTTATAAAACATAATGTATAAATAAAATTAGATTATACGAAGCATGACTATATTACATGTCATCAAATAAATGAGTTATAATACAACCTTATGAAATAAATTTTTTTCATCACTTGTAAGAAATATATAATTTTTGTATTAGCTTATCATGATACAATAGATGAAAAAAAAAATATATTTTTAGTTAACTTGAAACATATAAATGTATAAGTATTAAGTCCTTACAATGTTTTAGTAGCATATAGTAACATATGATTGAGTATGCCCACCTGTTTTTTATATAAAGTTTGTTAGTATGTTAGATTAATTTATCTATATATCATCTTTTTCATACAAGCATTTGAAATATTAAAATATAAGCAAGAATATAATAACATTTACAAATATTCATAGAAACTATTATAGAATTTTCAACATTATTGCATGTAATCATATAAAATTTATTATAACAACTTTAATAAACTGCAACCATTACCTTGGAATGCAATATTAAAACCACTACAACTACCCATAATTTTTTTCCTTCAACCACAATAACAACAATAATGTCAAATTAAATATAAGATAAATGAGATAATCTTATATCAAAACAATGCTCGCTGATATTTTAATAATAAAGTAAGCTTACAATGAACTTTTAAGTTTAATAAATTTTTTTTTCTCTCAATTTAACATATTACGAAATGAGTAAAAAAATATGTAAATACACATCGAAATTAATTAATTATGAGAAAATCGGAATTAATTTTTAATTAATAATGTTCAATTCACGCTCATAAGTTATATATCAGAACTTTAATTGAATTTATGGTATATTAATTAAAACTAAATAAAATAAAAAAGAAATATAAAACTCATTTAGATTACATTAACCTAATAGTCAAACTAGAGAGCAATCCTTTACTCTTTTACTTACTATTTAATAAAGTATACACACAATATATAGCATCAGTTAACATTGAAAGTAAATCAAAGCCATATCAAATTATCAATCCTTAATTAATTAAGTTACAGCAAGTTGTTCCTCTGTAGAGTAAAAACAATTGTTTCTATCATATTTAAAAAAAATATTCAATCCTTTTTAACCATACAGAAAAGCTTGATGTATGGTAATTAACCCCTTGATATCATATTGTCAATGATCAAGGTTAATTTCATAATATCTCTAGATATTTCAAAATTTATATACCTCTATTTATATATTTAATATACAAATAATATAATAGTACGCTAAATAAAATTTACAACCTCATCATCGTTGGACCAAATAATAATAATAATAATAATAATAATAATAATAATAATAATATAATAATAGTAATAATAATAATAATAATGATAATAATAATAATAATAATAATAATAATAATAATAATAATAATAATAATAATAATAATAATAATAATGAATACATGTAATGAACAAAACAAAATTATTACCTAGAAGTGAATATGAGATAAAGACCAATTAATTTTGTCATCATATACAAAAACGGTAGTATGCTCTCCCATTCATGAGTTGACAGGTTACACTAGAAAAAAATACAATGTAGGGTTTCACCATTTGGTATTACATTACCAATTTTATTAGCTAACCTAATTGTTGATGTACTTTTGTGTCTGTCGCTTATTCTTAGTTACGTAAGTAATTGTACAGTCTTTGTTTATTGTGTCTGTATAGTTTGGTCGTGTCGACCAAATCAAGATATCCTCCTGTCTTGATTTAGTACAACGTTTAGTTTGTCTGTGTTGTAAAACAGTTGCATGTGTGCATACTGTTAAGTCTTGTGTACGACATGTCTGTTAGGAAGTTCTCCGAAGAATACTTCTTCGTGCGAGTGAAAGGTGCTTCGTACGAGCAAGTAGCTTGCTCGTACGAGCCATTATCTTGTTCGTACGAGTCATTCACATGATCGTACGATTGGCCCTTTCAACAAGCATCTTGCATGTTCGTACGAACCAGTTCTATTCATACGAGCCATAGGTTGTTTGTACGAGAAACCAATGCTGATTGTTCTTCATGGCTTGTAGTGGTTCGTACGACCAGCAACATTCTTCGTACTGTTGCTGGGTGTTGGCACTATATAAACTAACATGCACCTCATAGTTCAGTAGCGATAGTGTGTGACATGAGAGAGAGACACTAAGGCATAAGAGAAAGAGCACAGAGAGAATATCCTGAGTCTGTATGAGCATTGTTTGTATGTGTTTGTACTAGCTCTCTTTATTTAATCAAGATATTGAATCTTTGGTTATCTTGTGTTTGTTAATTTGCTTTGGTTTCCATACTTACATGGATTCCGCACTCGTATGTGTGTTAGATAAACAAGGAAGTAGGTTAATCTTGATCCTCCAAGTGGACCTACAAGTCGTATTAGAGCTTTGGTTCTCTTCCTTGTTTCAAAACCAAGCTTAGTGTTGTGTTTGAGAAAGTTGTGAGGGTTCCTGGAAGTGTTCTTGAACTTCTAACAAGAAACTTAAGTTCTTAAAAGATAACTAGTTAAACTTAGGTAAAACTTGTTGTATGTAGAAAATTTTCATAAAAACCTTGTTAGAATACATGGAGACATGTTAGGATACGGTTTTCCTTAAAATTTTCTATCAAAGTTCAGTTGGACATATTTTCCGGTGAAGCACTTGTCGGAAAATTCACCAGAACATTCCTTTAGGGTTGACCAGATCTTGAGACTTGACTGTTTTGACTGAAAAGTTGATATTGGAATGTTTGTCTTTTTAACCGAAGTTGTGTAGACAGCAGATAACTTTCTAACAAACACAGAAACAAGTTTATGTTACAAAAGAAAAATTTTCACCAATCAACCCTGCAAAAAAATCCCTCCAGACGAAACACCAAAACATCAGCGAAATACATCCGTGCGAATAACCCATCCGCACGAAGAACAAGATTGTCCATGTGAAATACCAACTTATCGCACGAAGAACCTTGTCCGTACGAAGTATTTATGGTTCGTACGAAGAACCACATACTCATATGAAGAACCATTGTTCGTAAGAATCATTGGTTCGTACAAAGAACAAGGTTTTTCGTGATTTGTTTTGATTGTTCGTAACCAGTTTTTCAATACTTTGTGATTTTATTTTGAAATTGTGAACCTTTACAAGAAAATTTTTATTTCAAGATTAACCCTTGAAATTTTTAAATTTTTGTTAAAAAGGAAAATTTTTTTAAACAAACAAACAAATGGATACAAATCCTTGGGATTGGGGGTGTAGTTCAAGAACAAACCAAGACTTATCACACTCTAGCTCCTGTAAGTCCTGAAATCGGATCTAACAGGTATCGCAAGACTAATCGATTGCGGAAATAAAGATTAGAATGAAGAACAAGAACAATCTTTAATCAAAGCAACTTGCATACACCAAAATAGTGTCTGATACAAGTTTTTCAATATTAACTGACTAGCCTCAAAACATTAACCTAATACACATCATAGCCCACTAGTTACAACCCTAGGCCCATGAGGCTCTAGGAGGCCAAATCCTTTAAGCTTAGCCCAAATGTAGCACTAATGTGTAAACCTTTAGTTATGAGCCCAACAATCTCCCCCTAGGTTTACAACATTATGCCTTTAGTCTTTAGGTAGCGCATCGACTCCCAACCTCCCAGCAATTATCCCAGCTACTGCAGTCGTCCAATCTTTTCACAAGCTTCATATAGTTCTGCAGTTTGAATTTGATTTGCGGCTAAGACTTGCAGATCTTCGTCATGGAAACTCACTAAATCCACCGCATCATTTACTCGAAAAGCCTTATCTTTGATGATAATCGCTACACTTCCAACCTTTGGATCATACATCCAGAAATTAAAATTCTTCAGAATACCTCTGGGAAAGTTGGAGCAACCAGTATCACAAGTTCTTTTTCTATTGGAGGCCACATCATCGATTTAAAACGCCTACCAGTTCTCGCATCACGAACCCCCTTAGCAGCCGTAGATATGGCTCAACAGTTTTCATCGTTTTAAAACCAGTCTTGACTTCTTGCTCCAAACGCTTGAAGAACCTCCAACCCGGTCCACGTTTTGTAGTATCTTCGTTAGTATAAGGAGCTCTCAGAAGATCGGTTAACGCAACCTTTGTCCAGGTTTCAAGTTGAGATTCCTTCGAGTAATATTCACGTGTACCATCCTGCCTAACGATAAGCCACATATTCTTCACATGATCATACGTCCAACTTAGCACTCGCGACTTGTTTCCAACTTTGCTGTAATAACTCGAACCAAGCTCCATAACATATCTCTCGGATTGGTTGGAAGGATCCTTTAATTGAAAGTTCTCATCAAGTGGATTCACGTCTACATTCTTCATCAGAACAATTTGCCTTTTCTTTTGAGCAGTTGAAAGTCTGAGTCGCAGTGTACTTCTTCTTCGGATCACTTAAGTAATCATCAATCCTGCCTGCCGATTAGCAGCTAATTGCTCAACAGCTACTATATCGGCTTATCTCTATTTAGCTTCTCGATGATGATGTCCAACGTTCATCGGATCATCGGTTGGATCAGAGAATTCACGACCAAACTTATTTTCTAACTTTGCCTTCAAATCAAAAACTATAGTCATCAACATCGTAACATCTCCTTGCAATTGGTCAATAGTTTGATCCCTGACATCTATGCACGTCTGTAACGAAGCAATCTGGGTATCTTTAAGAACAACTTCATGTTCAAGCACCATCACTCTCTTTTTCAAATAAAAAACATCTACATCTTCATCATCACTATCCAATCGCTGAACTCAAATGCTCGTTTCTCTGATCATCTCGAATATTCCTATCACCACCTTCAATACCACCTGAACCACTACCACCTGCTCCAGATCCTCCGGCACCTGTTGAGCTACCACAAAAATCCATCATTTGTAACACAGAATCTGCTAGAACAGATATAATAGTAGAATGTATAGCGATGTGAGTAACTGTTGGTTTTGCAGCAAAAGTAGACTCAACCATCGGAATATCAGTCAACGACATAGTAACTAAAGATGTAACAGGTATAGATTTTTCAGCAACACTACCAATTTGAGCTTCAGAATGACTGGGTTCTTTAACAGCCTCTGTCCGTCGTCTCTTCACTAACAGTACCTCTTCTTCATCAACATCTTCTTCAGATTCAATCATACCAACCGGAATATCAATATTAGGCAAGACAAGCAGAGGATTCCCTTGTTGCTCCTGTATTTCCTTAAATTGAGCAATAAAAGCTTCCGAATTCTCTGTAGTGAGTTCTGGTAATTTGGGAGTCGAATGAACACCAAGATCTGTAATGGACCCCAACAAAGCTTCTTCCTCATCTGTATCAGCATTGGTAACCAGATCCTCAACTTCAATCTCTTTCTCCTTCATCAGTATATCATGTTCCTCAGCTACCATAGCATTAACTGGCTTAGTTGCTGGGATATCATGTTCAATCACCTCACAAAACTTCCTGAATTTCTTCAAATGTATGCGACCAACGAAAACAGTCAATGATGTTGATCGGTTTTTCTTCATTGTCCCAAAAATGGTTGGACCCATTGGCTTCATGTTCAACAAATTAGTATTAGAAGCATCTTTGGCCAGATCAGGGTACTAGGCATCCAAAATCAACTGTACAAATCGAGGATACAACAAAAACATTCTCTTCTTCGACTGTTCCAAGATCTTCTTCATATTCTCGAAAATATAACTAGAGAAGTTATATTTACAATCCATCACGAGGGATACAATCGCTGAAGTCTGTGTTTGATTTGGCTGATCTATCCTTTGTTCTCTGATATACATTGCATAAAGACATGCACTAATAATCTCCAATACGTGGGAAACATCTTCTTCAGCAAAGCCAGATAAGTTCCCTCGTAGCTCATCTCCACTAACACATGCATCACTTTGATATTTATGTGCTTGGTTTTGAGTGAAAAACAAGGTTTTTGATAATTTGGATAGCGGAATCATTATCACAATAAATTGTTATGTTTAGATAAGTCAAACAGCAATCCGCAAGCTGGTGTTGCATCCATAAAACCTGGGAGCAGCAAGCAGATGCTGCGACATATTCTGCTTCCGCTTTAGAAAGCGAGACCGTCTGCTGCTTCTTGCACTGCCAAGAGATTAATCTATCTCCCAAGAATTGGCATCTAGCTGATGTTGAGCGCATGTCCCTGTCTGTACCTCCAAGATTACTGTCAGAGAAAGCATGCAGGTCAAATTCAGAATTTTTGGGATAACAAAGGCCCAATGCTGGTGCCCCTTTGAGGTACCTAAAGATTCTTTTAACAACATGTAAATGAGAGAGTTTAGGAGTAGCCTGATATCGAGCACACTGGCAAACGACAGACATGATATATGGCCGACTTGCAGTGAGATACATGAGTGGACCAATCATAGACCGGTACATGGTTGGATTGATAGGCGTTCCTTCAGAGTCTTCATTTAACAAGGGCCGTTCAGCAATAGGTGAAGCCATAGGCTTTGAATATGTAAGCTTGAATTTGGCAAGAACGTCATTTACATATTTCCCTTGATGGATCAGGATTCCTTGTGGGTTTGACAAACTTGAAGTCTCAAAAACATAGTCATCTCCCCCAGTGAGCTCATCTCAAATTTCTTCTTCATGGCCTCTTCAAACTCCCGACATAACCCATCATCCGTAGAACCAAAAATAATATCATCAATGTAAATTTGAACAAGAATGATGTCCTTGTCAACACGTTTGATGAACAAAGTTTGATCAATGGTTCCCGGGTATATCCATGAGTAAGCAGATGCTCTGTTAGGGTTGCGTACCACGCACGAGGTGCTTGATGCAATCCATACAAAGCTTTGTCCAATTTGTATGCATAGTCTGCTTATCAGGATCATTGAAACCCAGTGGTTGTGCCACGTATATCTCCTCTTTTACCTTGCCATAAAGGAAAGCAGTGTTGACATCCATTTGATAGACGGTGAAGTCCATGTATGATGCATATGCCAAGAAAATGCGAATGGCGTCCAATCTAGCCACCAGTGTATAAACCTCATCGTAGTCCAACCCTTCAATCTGGCGGAAACCCTAAACAACCAGTCGAGCTTTATTCCTCATAATAACACCAGTGTCATCCTGTTTATTGCGAAATACCCAATGAGTTCCAAGAGCACGTTTTCCTTGAGGAAGCTTCACCAATTTGCCATACCCCAAGTTTCTAAAACTGATTGAGTTCTTCATGCATAGCGTCAACCCAGCCTGGTTCCAGCAAGGTGACATCAATGCTTTTAGGTTCAATTTGTGAGATAAAGAAAGAGTAAAGGCAAGTATTGATATCTCCTGATTGACTGCGAGTTCGAACTGCAACAGTAACAGGACCAATAACATTTTCAATTGGATCATTGCGCTGTAGAAGTTGTGGTATAGGCCTAGCAGGGACAAGGATATCTGATTGCAAGTTTGTAATGCTCTGTGAGGCAACTCTAGATGGCTCCGCCACATTAGTTGCACCAATGAAAGTATTGACTGATGAATCAATAGAACAGTCTGGTGGTGTAGGCTCAGGAAACAGAGATGAGCCTAAGACATTAGGAGTTGTAACTCCTTCATTTGCCACATGAGTTTCTGTGTTTGGAACCTAAACTTCAGGGGAACCATCCTGAGGAATCTGTTCAGAAATAGTTTCCTCATTCTGTGATGCTGGTGGAGGTGTAGATATAGCTTCATTGAATCTAGGTGGATCCACACTCAGCTGCTTGAAAGACTCTTGCAGCTGTTCAGCATATTCATCATCTTCAATTAATATAGGCATCGCTAGAAGGTCAGAAGTTGTGCTTATACCTGTAGTCACATTATAAGGGACAATAACATGTTTAAACAAAGAGGAATAATCATAGAGCCAGTCAGGACCAATGCGTGCGTCCTTGGGATTTTCCTCCAGCCAACCCACATTGTAGGTTTCAACTACCATTTTCTTGATCTTGTAATAGACACGATAGGAAGTATTCTTAGAGTAACCGAGGAAGATGCATGGATCCCCACGTGATTCAAATTTTCCTTTAGCATCCATGAGTAGAAGAACACAAGGATAACCGAACTTGCGGAAATGCTTAACCGAAGGTTTGTGACCTTCGACCACTTCATACGGAGTTTTCATGTGCCTTTTGCTGATCAGGGCATGATTCTGAATATAACAAGCGGTATTGACTGCTTCTGCGCAGAAAATGAGAGGTAGTTCGGATTCGACCAACATAGTACACGCAACTTCAATTAGTGTACGGTTTTGGCGTTCTGCAACCACATTTTATTGAGGAGTTCTGGCTGCACTGAACTGCCGATCAATACCCTTGAAGGAGCAGAAAGAATTTAAGGTAGTGTTCTTAAACTCTGTTCCATTATCACAACGAATAGCCTTCACAGTGGTGTCTGCCTGGTTTTCCATAAGTGTGATGAACTATTTGACTAACTCAACGGTTTCACTCTTTTGTGCCAAAAAGAAGACCCAAGTGAATCGAGAGTAGTCAACAACGATAACCAGACAGTATGCCTTCCCACCAATGCTCAGAATATCTGTTAGGCCAAACAGGTACATATGAAGCAATTCTAAGACTCTTGATGTGGAGTGTGTGGGGTTCGACTTGTGCGGCTGTCGATGTTATTTCCCACGAGCATATGATTCACACTTTTCAATCTGCATAAAATCCCTAACCGGTAGATCTCTGACTAAACCACCTTTTGCAAGATTGTTTAAGTTCTTCATGTTGATATGTCCGAGTCGACTGTGCCATAACATTGTATATCCTTTCCGTGCAGCTTTGAGGAGAATCCATTCATTCGGAATGATGAGGCCTGGTTTCAGTACATAACACCCTTTCTTGGTAAAGAGAACATCCAAATGATTATCACAGAGCCGAGACACACTCAAGAGACTATGCTTCAACTCTGGAACATAATTCACATTCTTGAAACTGAGAGCTCCATTGCACACCATTCCTCTCATAGTGATCTTTCCTGTTTCACATCCTACGAAGGAGACAAGCCCGCCATTGAAAAACTGAATGTCATTCAACTGCAAGATGTCCCCTGTCATGTGCCTGGAACAGCCATTGTCGATATACTAGAGTCTGACGAGAGTCCGCCAAAGCTGTTCCTGCTCATTTCAATAAGTTTAATTAGAAGCTACAACCCAGGCCATTGATGATATGGGCGTGCCATTTGCATCAACATAAGTAACCTCAGGGAAAAAGTAAATTACTTGAGGATGAGGTCGATGATGCTTTTGCTTTGTCTGATTTTAGAACTGAAGACTGGATCTTGGTCAAGATCTTAGGCCTCCAGGCTAGCGCGTCAGACTTCTGCACAACTTTCGGAGTGCTAGAAGGATTCAGAGAACCTGAAGGTCTTAGAGGTTTGTGAGTTTGTCTCTTGGCCATGTTCCAGTCATAATCAGAGGGCTTAGCCGTAGCTAATCGAGCCTGATGTAGGCGATTTGGTATAGCTTTCTGATATTTTGAGAATAGGGCGTTAAAAGGCATAAATACTTTTTGACAAGTTCGTGCAATATGCCTGGGAAATCCATAGTTGAAATAGGTTTGTCTCTTCTGGAAGAAGACAGCCCGTTCAGCTTGGGAAATTCTAGGCAACTTGTCTGTTAGTTTCTTGCTTGCTGGTACTGGCGGCTGATGCAAGGTCTTAGTCTTGGCGGTAGCCTGCTCACAACCATCAGCACACTTCTAAGTTTTATGATTTGAATTAGATAATTGGAGTTGGTAGACTTAGGCACAAATTTAACTGATTTCTGTTCAGCTGGTTGCTTAACAGATTCAATTTGGGGCTGCTGAGTCAATTTCTCATAATAAGGAACTGAATCAGCAGCAGCCTTTTCAGTAGGTTGAGGTGCCTGTTCGGTTTTCTTCTTTTTGGATCTACTGTTCTCCGTTTCTTTTTATTAGATTTCAAATCGTTCCTTGGCAGATTCTTCAGAGGAAACAGGTGATTCAGCAAAGACATCCTTTTTCTGAATTGTCAGAAGATGAGCTTTGATCATTAGTAGCAAAAGAAATCTGAAAAGTTTGAGATTCCGATTCAGATTCAGTTTCGAAATTTTTATTGTATCAGCAGAGGGAGGTTGCTCATTTTCTGCCATTTCAGAATCAATCAACCGATCTTCATTCGAAGAATCCGATTTGCCCGATTCTTCTGATACTATGCCAGCGTCACTCATCACAGATTCAGTTGGTTGGTTGATTTCCTCACTGTTAATCCTAGGATTAGCATCAATAGACGGTACTTCCTAAGAAGAACTTCTAGTCTCTTCAGTAGGAACTGAGGAAACCGAATCATCTGTCAACGCTATACCGGTAGCAAAATTTAGGTTATCATCACAAGAGTTATCACATTCATTATGAGGATTCATAACATCAGCATTAAATGAAAAACCAGAATTAAAAATGTCTATGTTATCAACACAACCAACATTGTCTGAGAACGTAAATTGTTTAGCAAGAAATTGATTCAAAAAGTCAAAAGCAGGTTTATAAAAATCATAATCAGCAGCTGAATTGTCTAAATTTGAATTCAGACATTCTTCTATATCACCATCTGTAATATCCTCAACTAATATTTCTTCTGCACATGAAGTAGAAACGTTAGTAGCGTTCACTGAGTCAGTTTTAGTTTCAGGAGGATTTTCACTTTTTGATTCTGTGGGTGATGTTGCTGCCTCGTCTTTAGGCGTCATTTTCTCTAAATCATCTGAACTACAAGAGGGACTGTCACCAGATTCATGTGAAAATGGTGTGGAAGCGAAGAAAACATCATCCTTCTTGAGTTCATTTGGCTTAGAGAACTTTGGGTAATAAGGCTTCCACGGTTTTGAAAGATAATCTGATGGTTTACCATACATCATATTTTCTGCATTTTCTAGTTCAGCCTCAGATTCATGCATTCTTGTGTAGTTATGATTATATGGTGGAGGAGCCCTATTATACCAAAGGCCTTTTCTATAATTTTTCTGATAGTTAAGCTGTAGATCACACAAGTCATTGACCAGCTTGCTAAAAGTTTCAAATTTTTTAATATTAATTTCATTTTCTTGAAACTTTCCAACCAAGGAATTTAGCTTAGCTAAAGCTGCTTGAAGTTCTACATCCTTTTCAGCTAATTTTAGCTTATATTCGTATACCCAACATTGCTGTTGGTTCAAGTCAAGCTTTAGCTGAGCAATGTCTTGTTTTTGAGCTTCGACCTTTTCCATAAGAAGCTTATTCTGATGTTTAAGGGCGATGTTCTGTGAAGCAGCTTGTTGATATTCAGCTACAAGAGTTGAATTATGGGCTCGCATTTGTGATAATTTAAACCGACAACTATCTGAATAGAGAATGCGATTTACGTTTCAGAAAGATTAGGTGTCTCAGTTGTCTACGCCATCATGCAGTGATTGCTGTTCTTAGAAAGATTCAGAGTTTCCATCTGAGCTGCCGCATCTGCCCAGTTGAATCCTTTATGTTGTTGCGCCACCAAAGCTGTTGATTTCCCGTCAGAGCTACTCGAGGGACTTGTAGCAGATTTTGAAGGAGAGATTGGTACCGGCTGTCTGTCACTACTCTGTATGTCTGCAACTCTAGATGAAACAAATCCAGATGGCGGCGTCTTGCAATCTCAAACAAAATGTCCAGATTTGACAATGGTTGCCTCCTATACTTCTTTTGAAATTTGTTGACGCGGAAAGAAGCCATTGCAAGATTCCAGGACACGTCAATCTCGTCCAACTCCTCCTGCATTATTTGATCTATTTCATTTGGGAGAACAGATGGAGGAGTCAGGTCACTTGCTAAGGAGGCATTTAAACTATTAATCATTGAGGCAACTATGGCCAATTTCTCCTCATTCTCTTTTATGAGAAAAGCTGAATTGGACACAGCTTGAGCATGAGCCGGTGTGGGAGCAACAGATTGAGGAATGCCGCCTTGATGAGTTGTAGCAGGAATAGCGGGACTGTACACCATGTTAGGATACTGAGCATGATATTGTGTCTGAACCTGCATCGCATAAATCATAGTAGGAGTCTGATACTGAAGACCATAGACATATTGGGTCATCTATGGTGAGGTGAGAGGACTATACACCAAGTTTCTGCTATCTGGTGAGTGAGAACTTCCTTGCAAAGGGCTGTAAAAAAGATTTTGAGACATTAATGCTGCATTTTGCCCTGTAATACCAGCCGCCGTCAGACTGCTTTTATGATTGATGTCTCTCTGCTTATTATCTATCTCAAATTATTTAATAGTTGTAACCATTTATGTGAGAGTGACATCGTTCAGGTTTTTTGTCTTCTTGATCATGCCAACATCAGCATCCCTGCTCTTTGGTAACGAATTTAACAGCTGTCTGTTCATGGCACTGTTTGTAAGAGTGATATCGGCTGAAATCATCCGAGAGACAAGCTTCACATATCTTCTAATTTGGTTCTCAGTGGTTTCCCCATAAATATGTTTAAACGAGCTAAACTATTGATTCAGCTGATTGACTCTGCTTGCCTTCATATAAGCATTTCCCTTATAGAGATTCTGCAACTCGCTCCACACTTCTTTTGCTGTCTTGCAATTTCTGATAGCTATAGAAATGTCGGGACCGATTGCCATTTCTAGAACAGCTGAAGTTTTCTCGTCTTCTTTGATTATTTTCACATCTTCGGGAGTACATAAATTACTTGGTTTAGGAATCTTTGTATCTGGATCTTCAACAGTACTGTAAACTTTTGTTTGAGGACCACTCATAATACTTCTCCAAACCCCAGGCTCTTTGGCCTTGCAGTACTGCTCAAATATGAATTTCCACTCATAGTATTCATATCCGTATAGAAGACGAGGTAACTTAGTTGAAGAGCTAATGACTTGATCTAGCTCTTGATGAAGAGCCAGGGTCTGTGATTGCAGTGCTGCCAAGGCGGCATTGGTCAAATCTTGAGCGGTCATATAACTGTTCATTATTATTAACTTTACTAAAATGCCAAGTAAATTAAAGTTAATTTTAAATTCTTATAATGAACAGTGATCCAAAAATAGTCTTTAATGTAAGTCCAAGATGAGTCCGAGATGAGTCTGAGATGAGACAAGTCCGAGATGAGTCTGAGATAGACAGATCCGAGATGAGTCCGAGATGGGACAAGTCTGAGATAAGAAACCGAAATAATTCCGAGATGAATATCCGGGAAGCAATCCAAGATGATGTGATCCAAAATTGAAATCCGGAAAGCAATTCGAGATGATATGGTCCGAAATTGAAATCCGGAAAGCAATCTGAGATGATGTGATCCTAAATAGAGAACCTGGTCCGGAATGAGAACTTGATCTGGAATGAAAGCTTGATCCGGAATAAGAGTCTTATCTAGAATAACAGTCTTATCCAGAATGAAATCCTTATCCAAGATAAAAGTCCTTATCCGAACACAGCAGTATCCCGAATTTCCTGCCACAGATAAACACAAATTATTTTAAACAGTAATCCTTATTAGGAATATGAGTAATCCAGATAAGGTTGTTGAGAATGGTGATGAACAGTATTCCGGGATCAATCCGAGATGGTGATGAGAAAATTTACTCAAACAAGAATTTTTCGATAAAAAATGTAAATCCAACTTCAATTGATCAAGCTTTTGAAAATTCAACAACCATATTTTTGGGAAAGAAGAATCCAATCAAACCACAACCATTAATCGCTTCCATGACAACAAGAAAAACAAGCTGAAAAACCTTAGGTATCACAACCAAAGGTAGAAGCTAAAGGCGCTCGCGGCAAGAAAAAGGGGAAGAATGTTAAATTTGTGAGCTTCACTGGTACTGATAAAATCGAGACTTTTGAAAACATGTCAAATATTGATTTTGTAAATCAAGTCAAGATTTTGAAACGCAATAGTCAAAACAATTACACTCAACACACAAATGGGTGTGAAGATGGACCAAGTACCTCTAGGCCTACAAGTTCAACATCAAGTCATCAAACGGGTCTTCTAAATTTCGTTGAAAGGAGAACATGTTTTAAGTGTGGGGAGTTTGGCCACATAACTAAAAACTGTACCAACCCAGCAAAACCGAAGTTTGTTGAAAAAGCCCCTCCTGAAAAGAATTGCCAACATCGCCTGTGTCACCTAAACAAGACAAACGTATTGTTTAGGAACAGGAAGAAAAACAACGACGTAAACAAGTTAAAATAATTGAGAAGGCATTAAAACCAGATGTTTTAGAATAGAAACCAAGTTCTTTAAGATCGTTAAAACCAGAAATGTTTAAATCTGTAAATAATAGTCAATCTAGTAAACATCAACAATCTTGTAAACCTAAAACCGGTAATGTTTCAGGGGGAGGCACAAAGTTTCCAAATCATCAAGAAATAGAAATCACATTTCTTGATGATAAGGGTCGACCCAAGACCACTAAGGCTTGGGTCCCCATCTCAAACTAATCGGGTAATGCACTGTGCAGGGTGTTCCAGGAGGAACTGTGAATAGTCATTGGATTATTGACAGTGGAGCATCATGACACATGACAGGCGACTTAAGGCTCCTTTATGATGTGAAAAGCATTAGGGGAGGTTATGTTGCTTTTGCTGGGGATAAGGGCGGATACATCAATGGTGTTGTTAGTTTTGACAAGATCAATTATGTTCGTCAAATTGATCACAATCTTCTGAGTGTTTCTCAAATCTGCGACAAGAAGTTCACGGTTCATTTTGATGATGCGGGTTGTTATGTGCTAAAACCTGGTTTCCAAATTCCCAAAGAATGGATTTCTTGTCGGCTCCAAGAATAAATAACTTATATATTCTTGACATGAGCCAAGCGATTACTACGTCTGCACAAGTTACATGTTTTATCTCGAAAGCCACTAAAAAGGAATCAATTTCTTGGCATAGACGAATGGGACACATTCACTTGAGGAAAATAAACTATTTGGTGAAAAATAATCTTTTGAATGGTGTAGTAGTGAAGAATCATCTAAAAGACGTCTATGTTTCGTGCCATAAGGGAAAGTAAGCTCGAAATTTTCATCCTGTGAAGAAAATAAACACTGTAAATATGTCTCTAGAACGTCTTCATATGGATCTTTTAGGACCTATGAAACACAAGACTACCTTTGGCGATGCATATTGTTTAGTTGTTACTGATGACTATTCAAGATTTTCATGGGTGAATATGATGGCACACAAGAGTGAAGTTCCTAAAATCCTCAAGAATCTCCTCACGCTACTTGAAAATTTGTACAATTTGAAGATAAGGAGAATCAGAAGCGATAATGGCACCGAATTCAAGAATCATGTTATGGATAAGTTCTGTTCTTCTAAGGACATTTTACATGAATATATTTCTCGATACACTCCACAACAAAATGGTTTCGCTGGGAGGAAAAATAGAACTCTTATCGAAACTGCAAGAACTATGTTAGTAGAGTCAGAACTTCCTGTTCAGTTTTTTTTGGGGGGGGGGAGGCTGTGGCTACTACTTGCTATACAATGAATAGAGTTCTTACGGTGAAAAAGGCATGGGAAAACATGTTTTGAATTATTACAACCGGATGTGTCTTTCTTAGAACCTTTTGGAGCTCCATGCACTATGATTGATCCACATGGTAAATTCGGTCCAAAGGCTATCGAAGGTTTCTTTCTTGGATATGCTACTCCAAATTTCAAAGTGTGGAATCTGTCAACGAAAAGGATAAAGGAATGGGGTGAAGTTAAGGTTCAAAGATACACTGAATCAGTAAGTGCTCCAGGTGCTCCTTAGATGTTTGACTACGATGGACTACTTGACTCCTTCAATCTGCCAACTTTTGATGATGCATCTGGAGCAGCTCAAATGTTACTTGAAAGTGATACTGCAGTTGACTCGTCATTAGTATGACCAATTATTGTTAACCCTCAAGTGTCTACTTCGGTTAACAATCTTTTTCAGAATGAGGAATTTAAAGATGCTGCTGATTATAATGTTTCGTCAGAAGATGATGAGTTCCATGATGCAAATGAAGCTTCTTCTGCTCGGTTCCTAGAATTTCTGATGTCACATCACATGTGCAAAATCAAGGGATTACTGAAGGTCATGCTTCTACATCTTCGTCAATTCTAGCCATCGAATTAGCTGTTGATGAATATCAACAATTTGGGTACAAATTCTCGAGTTCCCGATGTTCCAGAAACTCGAATTCATAATACCCATCCTCAGCAGAATATTATAGGAGATGTCCAGAGTGGAATGCGGACACGTAATCAGCTATGAAACAACCAGAATGCTAGTTTGTATTCAGAAATTAGAGAATCTGGGGAACAAAATGAATGGTTTTTTGCCTGCTATGTTTGCTAAATTGAACCGAAATCTTGGAAGGAGGCTATGAAAGAAGATTCATGGTTGAAGCGATGTATGAGGAACTTCATCAGTTTCAGAAGTTGGGCGTGTGGAAATTGGTTGACAGGCCTGACAACTACAAGAAGATTGGTACTAGATGGGTTTACAAGTGTAAGAAGGATGACCGAGGTGTTGTCGTGAGAAACAAAGCAATATTGGTTGTCCAGGGCTTTAATCAGGTAGAAGGCATTGATTATAATGAGGTTTATGCACCGGTATCACGTCCTGAGGCCATAAGAATTTTCTTAGAGAAACAACCAGAATGCTAGTTTGTATTCAGAAATTAGAAAATCTGGGGAACAAAATGATTGGTGTTTTTCCTGCTATGTTTGCCAAGTTGAACCGAAATCTTGGAAGGAGGCTATGAAAGAAGACTCATGGGTTGAAGCAATGCATGAGGAACTTCATCAGTTTCAGAAGTTGGGCGTGTGGAAATTGGTTGACAGGCCTGACAACTACAAGAAGATTGGTATTAGATGGGTTTACAAGTGTAAGAAGGATGACCGAGGTGTTGTCGTGAGAAACAAAGCAATATTGGTTGTCCAGGGATTTAATCAGGTAGAAGGCATTGATTATAATGAGGTTTATGCACCGGTAGCACGTCTTGAGGCCATAAGTTTATAGTTTATCGAATGGATGTGAAGATTGCATTTCTTCATGGTGTGGTTGAAGAAGAAGTATATGTTGAGCAACCGACTGGTTTTGAAGATCCAATCCATCCAGACAAGGTTTGGCTTCTCAACAAGGCATTATATGGTCTTCATCAAGCTCCACAGGCTTGGTATGAAACGTTGTCTTCCTATCTTCTCAAGAATGGTTTTCGATGAAGATTGATCGACTGTACTCTCTTCATCAAAGAAAAGAATGAGGATTTATTACTGGTACAAATATATGTTGAAGATATTATTTTGGGTCTACAAACGAGAAAATGTGCAAAGAATTCGAGCATGTGATGCAAGAGAAGTTCGAGATGAGCGCCAGGGAGAAATGGCTTTCTTTTTAGGTTTGCAGGTTCATCAATCCAAGGAAGGGATCTTCATTCATCAAAGAAAGTATGTTGGAGATATTCTCAAATGATTTCAAATGGAAGACTCAAAGCCTTTGGGAACTCCATTAGCTCAAAATCATGGGATTACTCCTGATGGAATGGGTGAACATGTAGAACCGTCTCTTTATCGTGCTATGATCAGATCTCTTATGTACCTTACTGCTTCAAGACCCGATATAATGTACCAACATGTCTTCTAGCTCGCTACCAGTCAAGTCCAAAAGTTTCTCATTTGATGACTGTGCAAAAAATCTTTCGTTATTTTAGGGGTCGCCCGAACACTGGTCTCTGGTACCCTAAGGATGATAACTTTGATTTGACAACATTCAGTAATTCTGAACATGGCGACTGCAAGATCGATGCAAAGTCAACATCAGTAGGATGTCAGTTCTTGGGAAATTTTCTAGTCACGTGGCAGTGCAAAAAGCAGACTTGTCTAGCTACTTCAACTTGTGAGGCTGAGTATATTTCGGCTTCTAGTTGCTGCTCAGGTTTTATGGATCCAACAGCAAGTGCGCGACTATGGTTTTAAATTTCTAACTACTCCTATTTATGTTGATAACGAAGCTGCTTTACAGATCATTCGTAATCCTATATAGCACTCAAAAAACAAACACATTGAGATTAAGTATCATTTCATACGAGATCATTATGAAAATAAACTTATCAATGCTGTTAAAATCCACACCGATCACCAACGTGCCGACCTGTTTACAAAAGCTTTTGATAAATCATGCTTTGATTATCTTCTTTTGGTTAATGGCATCAAGGTGAAACCCAAGTAAATCATCCTTGGCTAATTCTTTTCATAAATATTTTCTTCAAAACTAGAAATAGAAAAATATTTTTCATTTTCTTTTCTTTTTATATTTTAGGGGGAGAATAAGAATATACAAAAACATAAGAAAATGCAAAAATACAAAAATATGTCTTTTATTTAGTTATGTCTTTATTTATTTACTTTCTGCATTTAAGGGGGAGAAAAGCTTTAGAAAAATACAAAACAATAGAAAACCCAAAAATCAAAAACGAGTTTCTTGGAAAGATTAGAGAAGATGATGATACACCAGTGATGTGTAAAAAACGGTCAAAAACATAAAAAAATTTGATATGTAGCTTTACTAATGATGTATCGGTAGGCTCACAATCAGATTAAATGTGCAGGTTGATATAAATATAACAGACTGAAAGCTAGGTGGGAACCATTCATTGGCATATGGTCTTGGTACCGAAATTTCGTTTGATAGTTTGCCGAGGTTCCGAGATATGCGGTCTTTATGCTTGTTTATCATCTGGGTATCATGGTTGAATCTTTTACCGAAAAATAACGGGGACGCAAGTCTAAAACTTCCATGATACCATACATACATGTAAATACTGCATATGACCATCAAAAGTGATAAAATATCACATTCACCCAACAATAAGTGATAATATATCACAACTTTATCAAGAGCTAAGTTTGTCTCTTTGTCGATACGATGGTACTAACCTGTTCACGGACTTACTCATGTGCCCTTCATGCATTTGAAATTCAAGTTCTTCATCAATAAGTGATTTAATCACATTGGGCTTGTTTACAATCAATAATAAGTGAGTATCTCACATCATATACGTCAAAACAGATGATAAGCAGTATACTCATCGGTAAGATTTTCTCTCGTGCATGTCTTGATACGGGAATGTGTCGTGAAGTGGTTGAACACCGGATAGTAAGTATAATTCATACCTTAAATCATATCTCCTAATCATGATTAAATCTCATAAGCTGAGCTTATGTGGACAACAATACCGATAATCATAGTAGAATACTTATTTATTTAATTTGATGTTCTAAACAAAATCTCGTTTTTGACAAGATTAAAAGCTGGTATGATTCTCTTACCTTGAAACTCAGAAAAAGATTGCTAGTATTTGTACAATTTGTTCTTACCTAGTAGTAGTTATTTTAGTTTACTCTGTTTTTAAATTAAATTATCTTTGATTTAGCCAAAGTTGAAGCTCAAATGTTTTCCACCAAGATATGCCCTAAAAATCATTTGCTTTGATATCATAACTTCATAAAGTACTTTCTTTCAACGGGGTAAACTCATTACAAGGAACAAAATCTGTTTAATGTACACATTTTCTAACTTATGATTTGTGTGGATATGTGCAAAGATATAAACAGGTCAACGAGAAACCTAAGGTCCACGAAGAACTGATGTTCCAGTTTGGAAGAACCTGGACTTGTTCTAATCAGAGGTCCTCGTGTGAATGACAGCTCTTCGTACGAATGAATCAAGGTCACTCGTACGAATGTGTTTGCTTCGTACGAATGAGACCTTCACTTGTTGTTCAAGACAGTCCTTCGTACGAACTAGGTGTTCTTCGTGCGAACTAAGTGTTTTTCGTGCGAGTATAAGAATGTGGTATAAAGAGTGATTAAGTTTTTTCTGTACAACTTTACTTTCACCTTTCTTAGTTCATCTTTTCACCCTCTTTAAGTTGTTTTTGATATCTTTAAGGTATGTATAACAACGTTGGTATACCTTGAAGAAGAACAGTTTGAACATTACCTGACTGGTTGACAATTTCCAGACACGAACAACAAACTTTCAGCGAAGACCTGTTGACAAATAATGAGTTCTTCATGCATAATCTTCACTTGAAGTTCTTTGTGCGAACAAGTTGACTTTGCTTCGTATGAGTGAACTATTACTCGCACGAGTAACATGTGATTCATACGAACCAGTTACTCGTACGAGTGAGTCTCTTGTTTGATCGAGTCAGTTATTTTTCGTACAAGCCAGTTGTTCTTCGTACGAACAAATTGTTACTCGTATGAGTCGGTAGCTCTTCGTCTAGGGAATACATACATACAAAAAGTTCGCAATAAAAACTTTTTGTGTATGTTCCCTAGTGTATTTATGTCCTTCTTATTCTGGTTATCTTTGGTGTACAGGATGGCACAAAAAGAACATAAAGAAAGCCCACAATGAAGAGAACTAACAAGTTAGAAGTGGAAATTATGTTAGAGCCAAGACACAACATGGTTGCCTACTTAGATCTTGAAGATAAATTTACTGAGTACAACGGAATAATGAAGTTTTTGCACGAATCAAGGATACACTATGCTATCACGCATAAAACTACAGTATACAAGACATTGATCAAGGAAATTTGGGATTCAACTAAACTTGTTGAAGTGAATGAACAGGAATTTATCCACAGAAAAGGTGAACTAAACAAAGCATGGCTGCCACTCCAATACAAGTTCTTTCTACATGTTTTAATTCAGTGTTTAAGCAACAGAAGAAGTGGTTATGACATGTCTAATAACAACTTAGTTGGAATGATGATAGCTTTGACATTGAACAAACCGTTTAGTGTCTTAAAGTATATTTTTGCAAACATGAAGGAAAACTTGAGAAGAACCGGATATGGTGGAAACAAGTTTTGGATGTATCCTCGTTTTCTTCAAATGATCTTGAATATACAACATCCAAATCTTCTGCAGAACGACAACGATGTGCTAAAAGTTGAGGTTATGATGGAACATTCGTTGAAGATATTCAGAGGAGTAGTAGCAAAACGGTATAAGGAAAGCATACCTCCTCGTAAGTTGTTTGGTTTTCTAGAAAATGATGAATATGTTGCACCAGAAAACGATAAGTGGCTCCTTGATGATAGTGACTCAGATATTGAAGAACCAACTTGTAAGATAAGTTTGGTCGTCAAAAAGGAAAAGGTGATGATGACATTGATAATAATGGTTATGGTGGTGCGAGTGGTGTAGGCACTACAGGTGGTGATAATGGTAAACAACCAAATGAAGAATCAGATTCTTATGTCAATCCGCTTGAACCTGGGTATGAACGCTATTTGATAAGCGTGGGGTTAGGCAGATTAGAAAGATTCCAACAGATTCAGATGCTGACTATGTTCCACCCGATGCTGAGACTGAACGAGCTCGCAAAAAGAAACTTGCGGTTCGTAGAAAGAAACAGGATAAAAGGTCTATGGAAACCTCATCAGCTCAACCTGAAATCACACAACCTACAACCATGCAACAAGAAACAGTACTGGAACCAATTGAGAAGCTCCGTCTGCCTTCACATCAGAGGAGGCTGAAACTCTAATATTGAAACCCGCTACAACCTCTGAACCACAAACTTCAACTACCAAAGCAACTGAAACACCCTCAGTTGAGACTACTCCAGATTCAATAACAACCCACTACTCTTCAGTTCAAGAATCCCCGTCCACAATTCATCAACAAAGTACAAAACGAAGCAGTCGGTCGGTTATTCTCTGAAATGGAACATGATGAGAAAGTGGATTTTCTGTTCTCTCAGCTACAAGCTGTGGCAACTCAGATTAACAAGCACTCAGAGTTTATGTCTTCAAATCGAGTACAATTATTAAGCAACAGTTGGAGATAAATTCTTTTGAAGGAAATGTTGGAAAACAGGTTACTGAGATTGTGCGTTAAGAAAGGAGAATGAGCGGTTGAAGGTTGCAGATACTGAAAGCGCAGCTCAGCTACAACAAAATGAGAGCAGCGGATAACGCTCGTGGGATTGAATTGAATAGGCTGAAAGAACGTAGGGCGACTATACAGCGATCTGCCCAAACATTAACTGCTAAACATGACGACTTGAGAGAATGGTATCATTCTCGTAATTCTACACCGGTTGAAGGCTTTAATGGTATTAAAGACGTATATGAAATGAGTAGAAAGCGGATGAACATTCTCTGGAATGAAAGATGCAAAGCATAGGAGATCCAGCGTAAATGTGATCACGATAGTGAAGACCTTGGTAATCCTAATGCTTCCGCTTCATCTGCACAACCAAAAGTTTCTGCTGCAACTCTAGTGGTAGAGTCTAATACACAGCAGATCGTGACCGCTCCAATTGCTTTTGGTGGTACTGAAGAGGAAACAGGAAAGGTTTGATGTTTTGGGAGAATGTTGAAGACTTTGATTCTTTGTCAACGTTGGTTGAAAGTGTTCAGTGAATGTGGGTGCGGCTGTCCATTAGAAATGAAGAACGAAGACCAAGCAACAGCCAAGGGGGAGTTTGTTGATGCACTTTTGTGTCTGTCGTTTGTTCTTAGTTACGTCAGTAATTGTATAGTCTTTGTTTATTATGTCTGTATAGTTTGGTCGTGTCCACCAAATCAAGATATCCTCCTATCTTGATTTAGTACGACATTTAGTTTGTCTGTGTTGTAAAACAGTTGCATGTGTGCATACTGTTAAGTCTTGTGTACGGCATGTCTGTTAGGAAGTTCTCCGAAGAATACTTCTTCGTGTGAGTGAAAGGTGCTTCGTACGAGCAAGTCGCTTGCTCGTACGAGCCATTATCTTGTTCGTACGAGTCATTCACATGATCGTACGAATGGCCCTTTCAACAAGCATCTTGCTTGTTCGTACGAACCAGTTTCTATTCGTACGAGCCATAGGTTGTTCGTATGAGCAACCAATGCTGATTGTTCTTCGTGGCTTGTAGTGGTTCGTACGACCAACAACATTATTCGTATTGTTGCTAGGTGTTGGTACTATATAAACAGACATGCACCTCATAGTTCAGTAGCGTAGCGTGTGACACGAGAGGGAGACACTGAGGCACAAGAGAGAGAGCACAGAGAGAATATCCTGAGTCTGTATGAGCATTATTTGTATGTGTTTATACTAGCTCTCTTCATTTAATCAAGGTATTGAATCTTTGGATTCCGCACTCGTATGTGTGTTAGGTAAACAAAAAGTAGTTTAATCTTGATCCTCCAAGTGGACCTACACTAATACTAGACAGTTGTATTATGGTAATGATTATCAACATCCTTACTGTGCATATATGTCAATTTGATTATCATAGTGGTGCATATATGTTATGGATCTTTTATACCTTTAATTAATCATATAAAAATTATTTAATCGAATATAACATATTCATACGAATGAAAAGTATACTCTTTTACATGCATATCATAAAGCATTAAATCATATGTTACTAAATGCATGAATATCCACGGAACTGTGATGGCGATGCAAATCTATACTATATTAATAAGCATATCCAAGGGACTACTTAAGTTAATTTGCCACTTCCCTTAAAATACCTTTATACACGATGTACAAGTTTTTAAAGCTCATGTAATTTGCCACTTTCCAATAATACCCTCGAGCAGCATCTTCTCCCAAAAACCTAATAACCCGCTCATCCTAGCCGCACAATTTTCAAATCTCATTACACAACCCAATGACCCATCCTTTTCTCTCCATTTCTCTCTCTAGGAGATTTTGTTGATCTAAGGTTTATGGCATCTTCTCTCAAAATCGTTGATGTTCCAGAAATTATTGTTCAAGTGCTTTATCAGACACTAACCGGTAATAGATACAAGTATGGTTCTGATTTTTTTACATCCATTGTTACGTTTTTGTTAATTTTTGTTAGCATCTTACGGTTTTGTTGATTTTTAAGCTCAGATCTGAGTCTTTTTCTCCCTTAAGGGAAGATTTCAACATGTTTTCATATTGATTAGGGTTTTTGTTTTCGGAAAATGTGAATATAGTTGAAAATGAAGACCGATGAACACGTGAAAGAGAGAACACGACGCCATATCTGTGGTTGTGGGTTGAAGATGATGACACAAGGCATGGTTGGGGGCCGGATTGGTAACGATTTTTACCCTATCTATCGTTTTTGTTTGTTAAATTTTTATCTTGTAAGTTTTTTTAAACTCTTTGTCAGATCTTTAATAATACTTTCAGATCTTTGTTAGTTTTGTGTTTTTTTAATGTTTTGTGAATGGATCTACGGAGAGAGTATATATTTTTGAATTGATTAGGGTTTTTATTTTCTGGAAATGTGAATACGGTTGAAAATGAACAGGTGAAAGAGAGAACAATGCGGCTTGGTTCAAGAACCTTCAAATTCAGCCTTACCATCGTCCTTTTTTAGGTTTCTACTTATACAAAATTTACCACATCTAATAAGTTATTTACACCAGGTTCTTATTTTTAATTTTTTTCCAAAACGCCTAGGCCCTAATGATGTTCAAGTCCAAGTCAAGGCTCTGGTTTGCGATAGCTATGTTCATCACAATAAGGTAAAATTCTACATGGTGTTACATCACTCACACATGCCTCCTTTTATTTTAGTTAATATATATTTCTAAAAATGGTAGTATACTCTTTTCAGATTAGATCAGCAACTGAGTCTAGCACGTCTGTTTATGATGAAGAGAAATTGAAAGAAGGTTTAAATTGCGTGATATGTTTTCTTTGCTTTTTACGGTGGAGATATGTCGTTCTCTCCTAGGGCATACAAAATACAGATTATTGGCGGTAGCCCGCCTTATTTAACACATAAAAAAAGTTTATACGTTGAATATGGCGGGCTGCTGCACATAACTGTGTTTTGTAAGCCCTATGGAGAGAAGCATCCATCTTCCCCTTAAAAGGCAAAGAAAGTTTCAGTGTTACCTCCTTCATAGATGAAACATGTGTTTTCTTGATCAAGGGAAGTTAGCTGAGAAAGTTTCATGCTATCAAGGAGTGTTCTATAATTATTTCAGCATAGGTATTTTATTTTATTCGCTTTGGGGATTAATACATAGCATATATTTAAATTTAGTTATTATTTAATGTGTTTTTAGGAATGGATGCTCAGTGTTACCTCCTTTATAGATGAAAGTGTGGCCTGTAGAGGGTTACTTGTGGGTTTCTTAAGTCCTCTGCTTTATAATACTGGATGATGGTTATCGTCCCAATGGTAAATACGTGATCTTTTTCTTATGTTTTTGTTTATTTTTGTCTATCTTATACATTAATTTATATCTTTTTTTATTCTTATGTGGAATCTTTAATGTAGATTGATTTCGATATCTCGAAGAGCTGGCCATATCCTATAACATACGGTGCTCAGGAGGCCCGAGAGCAGTATACTATAGCAGATGACTTAAGAAACCCGCAAGTAACCCTCTACAGGCCACATGTTTCATCTTTGTAGGGGGAAAATATGTGCTTCTCTCCTAGGGCATAAAAGATTGGCGGCAGCCCGCCATATTTAACGTATAGAAAAACTTTATATGTTAAATATGGCGGGCTCCCGCCAATAACCTGTTTCTTGTATGCCCTATGGAGAGAAGCACCAGTCTTCCTCTTACAAAGCAATGAAAAATTATAAAAACATTATCATGAGAGATCCTTAGAAACAAGTCGTAATTATTGTTTCAAATCTATAATGTGTATTTTTTATCAATTAAGGTTTATCATTGTAATTTGTTAGCAAATTTATAATGTTCAGCATATTGCATTTCGTATTTGTATCGATTAATAAATTATGGTTAAAGCATTATGTATTTATGATTAATTTGATGGACAGATTGATAAACTAAAAGCTAAAAATACTAATAAAAGTATGTTGGAATGTAACCCTACAAAAGAATAGATGATAGAAAGCCAAAATATACTACAACATCTGATCCAAATAATAATGTAACATCTGCCCAAGTCAAGGTCTACTGAAGACTAAATGTCCAAGGTCTGCCATAGCTAAACTCTGTTGCATTTAGTATTTGTATCGATTAATAAATGATAGTTAAAGCATTATGTTTTTATGATTGATCATGGAAAGATTGATAAACTAATAGCTAAAAAAATTAATAAAAGTAGGTTGAAATTGACCCCTACAAAAGAACAGATGATAGAAAACCAAAATATATTACAACCTCTGATCCAAACAATAATGTAACATCTGCCCAAGTCAAGGTCTGCGGAAGACTAAATGTCCAAGGTCTGCCATAGCTAAACTATGTTGAAGACAAAGCTCTTCTAAAGACAAAAGCTAAAAGGTCGGCCAAGGCAAAGCTCTACTAAAGGCTAAAGCTCAAAGGTATGCCAAGAGAAAGCTCTGCTAAAGATCAAAGCTAAAGGTCTGTCAAGGCAAAGCTCTGCTGAAGACCAACAGAGGATGTATCATCAGTGTTTTCTATCAGTCCTTGTAATGTTTAGTGTATAGTAATGGTTAACTTAGCAGATGTTATTAGTTTGTAACTTTTGTTAAGTGTCACTTTCATGCTGATATCATAATAAGATGCTTAGTGGTTAGTATTATAGTATAAATAGAACAGTGCATGTACTGTTCTATTTGATCACTTTCATCGTTTATCAATCTAACCTATCTTCCTTACATTTTGTACGAACAAATTAGTGATGTTATAGTCAACTTTTATTACACCTGTCATGTATAGAGTCTTTTTCAATACCAAACCTTTTAATTACAATCTACCTTAAACTGACATATTCCGAGTTACTCTTTTGAGTACCAGGCTTACTTTAACAGCTATGAAATATAAACCTTTTCAAATACCAACCCACTGTGGTGTGTTAGCAATGGTTTTTTCTCCATGTGTAATTAGCATCAAAATGTTTTTAGAAAATAAAAAATCTTCCTTAAAATAGCAAAATTGTTTTCTATCTCTAATTTTCACAACTTTGTTTATTTGTTGGATAAAAACATCGTTGTCTTCCCTTCTACTTCCACTGTTGGTGAAACACTGTTTTCCCATCCACTGCATTCTATCCTTTGACAGTGTAAAATCCCACTGATCATTCCTCTTTCAGAACCAACACTGTTCTCAGCAGAGGTTTCCAAACAACTGTCATCCATTTTCCATCAGAGTTTACACGTGCACACATGTTAGCCATCATATCTTTTGGAAACCGCTGCCGCGTCAGCATTCACTTTTTCCTTTATAAACCCTGTTTCATCCAAACATAGTTTCCACTTGTTGTTTCAATTTCAAAACCAAAAAATCCTCCACAAATTTCTCCATTACTCTCTTCTTCTTTCAAACTTAAATACTCACTTATTCACCATGAATCTTATCATTAAAACTCCCCCTAACTACCTTCCAATATTCGAGAAAACCAACAATAATATTGGGTTTCACTCCATTATTGATGTTCTACAAAAATCATCATACAAAGATGTGTTACTTGCAAAAGCCCCGATCTACATCGACACCCTCCGCCAGTTTTGGGCAAAAGCTGAACCTAAAGTTCAGAACAAAAAGCCCTTTGCCATCACCTCAAAAATTGGACAGTCAGTTGTCCAAATCTCTCCTTCTATATCTCCACCACTTACGGTCTTAATAACCTTTATGACCCCACATCTTTCTCAAAGAAAGATTTACATGCAGAATTCATAGAGCGTGGATATGAATGTCAGCTTTCAGGTATTACCATTTTCAAACCGGAATTTCCCGCTGACATGAAATTCTTTTTTCACACCCTTTTATTGTGTCTGTCATCAAACACAACCGCTTTCAATGAAATACCTTTGAATAGTAAATACTAGGGTTATGCTATTTTAATCAAATCAAAATTTAACTTTTCTCAGGTATTGTTTTCTGATCTGGTTGATAATTTTAACAATCTTAAAAAGGGTAAAGCTTTTTTGATACACCCTAGGTTGTTGAGTTTCTATTTACAAAAACAAGTTTTCGAGTCTGATTTTAAACAAGGTGTCATCTGTGAAGTTGGCAGCCTCAAACATGAAACTTGTACTAGACTCTCGACTCAAAACCTAAGGTATTGAAAACTCAAGCAACAGAGACTGAGCATATTTTGACAACTTCTACAACCACTGCTCCTTCCTTTGTTGCTGAGCCCACTTCTCCTGGTGACCAAAGCACTACAAACTAGTGATGTGCAACCCCCACCAGTTAAACCCAAAAAGAAACCAACCATATCTACCAAGCCCACCAAACACCCAAGAAAGGTAGCTCTTGAAGATGAGATCCCAGATTCTTACCTGTGACATCACAAAAGTCACTTACAACCACTGCTGCTACTTCCTCATAGCAGATGGTTCAAACATTTCCACCATCACAAGCTCCTCTTGTTTCCTCACAAAAAGAACAAGTTGTAACCACAGGGACACCACATTATGAGGTAGATGTTTCACTTTTTTCTCCAGCCCCTTTCCCAGGGCTATGTCTCTTTCTACTCCCTTACCCACTTCTCCAATACCACCCACTTTCATACCTTTGCTTGAAGCAATAGAGAAAACTCAGACACTGAATCCCTCTCACTCACTCATTACAGAGAGTCAACTTTCACAATTCACTGCGTCTGAGACAACTCTATCTGCTAGCCCACAAGCAATTGAGGAGGTTATACCCCAAGAGTTACATGTAACTCTTGGTGGTAGTTCAAGTGAAGCAACTACTACAACTGCAGTCACAACAGTGGCTCAGTTGGATAGTGGCTACATCAGTAAGTCTTCCCTGAAGGCAACAACTACTGAGGCTACAACAGTTACCTCTAAGCCAGTTGGAAGTCCCCAGTACCACAAACAAGGGGCATTTGGTACTGATTTCCTTGAGACTCTTCATGATGATGCACCAAATACAACTACCTCTGGTAGGAATTTGGATGATCCTATTAACTTAGGTGAAAATTACAATATCAATAATTGACGGAGAGGATCTCTACCATGGAATCATCTATTGATGATATCAAATCCATGATGACTCAACTGCTACAACATTCTCAAAGTCAAAATTCTTCATCTATCTCTGCTGCTGAGCTATGGAATGTCATGCAACCAACCTTCATTGCTCAAAGACAACTTAGTGATATACAACATAAGAACAACATGAAATTGATGAGGAATATGGTTGATTCCTGTTATAAGGATACATAGGCTGATATTAGGGCTATCAAAGACCATTTAGTGCTGATTACTAGCTCTGCCCCAGTTGTCATTCTCAAAGAAGATGATGCCAAAAATGTACTGCGAAGGTTGCCGCCTGATCCAGCTGTCAAATTTAAGGTGCATCAACAACCAAGTAATGTTGTAGGCTCTGCTGAGGCATCCAATCTTCTTCTGGAAAAGGGATTGATGAGACCCTAATTTAGAGGCTAAAAGGATTGTCCTTGAAAAGCAGAAGCGACAAGATACATTGGAAGCAAAGGCTCTTATGTGTCACACCCTCAATTTCAACTTACGGAGTTTTACCGCGAGGCGTGTGAACAAACCAGAATCTGAGACACCAGTAACGTCGAACGACTCTATATGATTTGTTAATACGTTTTCCAAAATCATTTGTTTAACCATTCATAGTAAATTTTAGATTGTCTTAGTTTGGTTTCAACGTTTAGCGGAAGCATTAGTTTTTTTTAAAGTTGAGCGGAAGCATTAAAGTAAAGTAAAGGAACGGGCGCCAACACAAATGCCAAAACTAAAGAAAAACTCAAACATGTTCGTAAATGAGACTCGATAAACAGATGTCTTGATCAATGCAAGTGAGTGCACCTAGAGCTCCTAGCGTCCTAAGAAACATGTAAAGAAACAAGTGTCAACATTAAAGAAGAGTGAGTTCACAGGTTTTCATAAGTTCATTTGTTCGGTTATAAGTTTGTTTCCCCCGTTATCCCTAACCCGGGATAACGATTTAGTTCCATTATCCCCAACCCGGAATAATACTGATGGTTCCATTATCCCTTACCTGGAATAATAATGATGTTCCATTATTCCTAACCCGGAATAACAGTTGGTTCCATTATCCCTAACCCGGAATAATATTGTTGATTCGTAATTAAGTTCAATGTTAACATGTAGGTAGCTAGCCTAAAGTTATGTCACGTAAGTGTTCGCGATCGAAGCTGACTGTTGTGCCTCCGTGTTGCCAGGCCTATCACTGACCATGGCGAAGTTAGGCCAAATTATTCACCCGTTGACCATACCCGGTCGGCTAGCGCGACTAGCTCGGGTGGTGCTTGTCGGGCCCAGTAGTACTACTTATAACTTCCCCGCTATCTAACCCAATACTAACGATCCGAGAGTTTGTCGAGGACTTGTGTGATATAGCTGCTTAGTGACCATAACGTACATTAACATTAACTTAGTTACCGAATAGTTTAATGACGTTAATTTCGTATAACGTAAAGAGATAGAGTTGTAGAGTGTATACATGTTTCTCCCCCTGTTGTTTAAAACCGGATAAAATTAGGGGCTGTGAACTCACCTTTAGTTGCTCGGTTAGTGTAACACAGAAATAGCAAATGATGGGACCGTTAATTGCGTCCTAACAAGTCAACTGATTTAAAGTTAGTTTGTGAACACACCAATACAAACCCTACATATAACTAACACACAATGCGGTACACACAATAACAAATCCTAAAACTCAATCATGCATGCAAGTATCATCATGCCAACATAGTGATCAAACCAACCTATCATGAACACAATTCAATCCATGCAACACTTTGGTACACACATTCGCAAGTTCTCAAGTTTCAGCTTGTATACTCATAATTAGCTGTTTTCGAGGATTTTTATAAAATAGTTCCAACGTTCAAAAAATTCCAATTATTTTACAAAAGGTATCAACTAAGCTGTAGAATTTTATATAAATTTTTCAAGTTCTAACACTTTACTGATTATTCATAAATATTAATATACTAGGCTGCAGTCAGATTCGTCGCTTTCTGACTGCAGTCCACTGGAGAATTTATTTAAAAATCACCGTTCGTCCAATTAACAAAATTCCAGTGGGAGTTTCCCGGAAATTTCCATATCCAGTTGCTGTACAAATTTCGTGATTCGACTCTCTAAGATTATTAGATCCGACTCGATAAACAACTAACAAATTTTCAGAATTTTCACAGCTTCAGTTACTGAACTTAATTGGCCACTTAAAAATATCAAACGACTTCAGAAAAATATGAATCCAGCGCCATCAGAAGCATTTTTCAAAAATCTACGTTTTAGGCTTCAGAAAATCCGTTTTTCGATAAATAATAACCAAGTTACAGCCAGTTGAAGTTGGCTGTAAACACCATTCAGCATCCTGATTTCAGCATTTTATCGCAATATAACACGCTTAAACAATCGAGACGTTAAATATAAACGATCAAGAACAGATTTATCAATTATATATCATCATGTACATCATACTCATGCAAACCCTAATCATAATATATGGTTTTTTTATCACAAAACGCAGCCTAATGATTCTTGATTCTAACTAATCATCATAATCGCCAAACTTGCAAAATCAATCGAACTAACATCATAACACTTTCATAAACCATGATTCTACCATTACATACATGCATGATCAATAGTTCATAAACCCTACATGATTAGCGAAATAATATAAAACCCTAATCTTTAACAATGGAGATTAACGAACCAGGAACGAGATGGGAGTCGAATCGGATGATGATGAAGATCGCGACCGAGAAGAAGAGTGGGAAGAAGGCTGCCGTCGGCTCCTTGGGGCTAGGGTTTGTGTGTGTGTGTGTGTTTTTTTATAGACATAACATATGCATACATGTCTATATATAGTGCAAGAGGGCAAAGAAAATGAGAAAGGGTTTGCGGTTGGGTGCTCGCGGCCGCACGGGTTTGGGTGGGTCGGTTTGGGTCTAAAACTTGATCCTCAATTTTCGGTTAACTTCTTGAGTCGCAAGGAAGTGAGGTCCACCCGTTTTGCGACCCGGTTCGGTTCATTTATCTATTTACTATATCTTTTATAATTAATCACCACGAAATCAAAACATAACATAATCGCTCACCAAGCTTATAAGCGTCTAATACATATAGCACGTAATTCACTTGATAAGTTCACAAGGTTAGCATAGTTATTTTGAGCGTGTCAAATAAATCTCCGAATCAATTTAGTGTAGGAATGAATAGCCGTGAAGTAGTGCGTTTAAGATACCTGAAAAACCGGGATGTCACATTATCCCCAGTTGAAAGAATGTTCGTCCCGAAAATTGAGTAAACGCGGTTTAGAAAGCAGCGTACATGTTTAGAGTGCCACGCACAAAGATTTAGTTCGTTTAAATGGTACACGAAATTACAAGAAATTTCCAGGTTGTCACATCATCCCCATGTTGAAAGAATTTTCGTCCCGAAAATTTAGTTGTTGGTATTGTTAGCTTGCTGCTCAGCTGCAAAGAGGTGTGGGTATTTGCTTTTCATTTGGTCCTCTCTTTCCCACATGAACTCCGGTCCACGCTTAGAGTCCCAACGAACCTTGACAATCGGAAACTTGCTGTGCCTTCGAGTCTTGATCTCACGATCCATGATCTCGATTGGTTGTTCCACAAAGTGCAGTTGTTCATCCACTTGAATCTCATCCAATGGAATGACTAGGGTTTCATCTGATAGACACTTCTTCAGATTTGACACGTGAAAAAACGTTGTGAACTCCACTAAGTTCGGCAGGAAGGTCTAATTGATAAGCTACGGGTCCAATACGTTACAAGATCACAAACGGGCCTACGTACCGTGGGTTTAGTTTTCCTCGTTTCCCAAAACGGATTACACCCTTCCATGGTGACACCTTTAGTAGTACGCGGTCGCCTACTTGAAACTCGAGTGGTTTGCGTCGTTGATCAGCGCAGCTTTTCTGTCGATCTCGTGCCGCCGCCATGCGGTTTCTGATTTGTACTATCTTTTCAGTAGCCTCAAGTATCAACTCAGGGCCTGTGATTTGACTGTCACCGACTTCTGCCCAACAGACCGGTGATCTACATTTACGACCGTATAATGCTTCAAACAGTGCTGCCGATATACTCGTATGGTAGCTGTTGTTATATGAGAATTCCACTAAAGGCAGGTGGATTTCCCAACTATTCCCGAAGTCTACCACGCATGCCCTAAGCATGTCTTTCAAGGTCTGTATGGTCCTTTCGCTTTGACCATCAGTCTGAGGGTGATAAGCTGTGCTCATATCCAAGCGTGTACCCAACGCTTTCTGAAGCGACTGCCAAAAGTTGGACGTGAAACGAGCATCTCTGTCTGAGATGATGGACGTTGGCACTCCGTGCCGAGAAACTACTTCCTTAATGTAGATGCGAGTCAACTTATCCATCTTATCTGTTTCTTTAATCGCTAGAAAGTGTGCGGACTTAGTTAAACGATCCACAATTACCCAGATGGTATCGTAACCACCCAAAGTTCGCGGGAGTTTAGTGATGAAGTCCATCGAGATCTGATCCCATTTCCACACCGGGATCTCAGGTTGTTAGAGTAGCCCTGATGGCTTCTGGTACTCTACCTTGACTTTCGCACAAGTCAAACACTTGCTCACGTAGGTGGCTATATCAGCTTTCATGTTGGGCCACCAGTACGCAGCTTTAAGGTCTTAATACATCTTATCCGAACCAAGATGGACAGAGTATCGGGATTTGTGAGCTTCGTCCATGACTAGCTTTCTAAGGTCTCCGTAGAGAGGTACCCATATACGATTCATGAAATACCGGGCTCCATTGGGTTTTACTTCCCAATCGCCGTACCATTTTTCCCACATTCGGCCTTGATGTTTTCTTCCTTAACTGCTTCTAACTGCGCGTCGCGTATCTGTTCGGGTAACCCCGAATGAATGGTGAACTGTAGTGCTCGTACCCGACGAGGTTTCAAATGCTCCTTCCTACTGAGGGCATCAGCTACCACGTTAGCTTTACCCGGGTGATACCGAATGGCACATTCATAATCGTTCAAGAGTTCGACCCAGCGACGCTGTCGCATGTTCAACTCCTTCTGGTCAAAGATGTGTTGGAGGCTCTTGTGATCTGTATAGATTGTGCACTTTGTTCCATATAGGTAGTGTCTCCAAATCTTAAGCGCAAACACCACTGCTCCCAATTCCAGGTCGTGTGTTGTGTAGTTTTTCTCGTGAACTTCAATTGTCGGGACGCATACGCGATGACCTTATCACGTTGCATGAGTACGCATCCCAATCCCTGAATGGAAGCATCACAATATACTACAAAATCATCTCTCCCTTCCGGCAAGGACAGAATGGGTGCACTGCAAAGCTTCTGCTTCAGCAATTGAAATGCCGCTTCCTGCTTGTCACCCAAGCATACTTGGTGCCTTTCTGGGTGTGGGTGGTAAGCGGTTGCGCGATCTTTCAAAATCCCTCGATGAAACGTCTGTAGTAACCAGCCAAACCCAAAAATTGGCGGATCTCCGTCGGTGTCCTGGGTGCTTCCCAGTTTTTGATAGCTTCAATCTTGGCGGGGTTGACGTGGATACCCTTTTCATTCACGGTATGCCCGAGGAATTGAACTTCTCGAATCCAGAAATCACATTTTGAAAGCTTGGCATATAGTTTCTCCTGTTGAAGTAATTCCAGCAGTAATCGTAGATGTTCAGCATGTTCTGCTTCACCTTTAGAGTAGATGAGTATGCCATCGATGAACACAATGACAAACTTGTCGAGATATGGTTTACACACACGGTTCATGAGGTCCATGAACACCGCGGGTGCGTTGGTGAGACCGAAGGGCATGACCAAGAACTCATAATGGCCATACCGAGTACGAAATGCCGTCTTAGCGATATCCTCCTCCCTGACGCGTAACTGGTGATAACCGGACCGTAGATCAATCTTGGAGTAGTAGCTTGACCCTTGAAGTTGGTCGAAGAGATCGTCGATGCGAGGTAACGGGTATCGATTCTTGACAGTAACCTTATTGAGTTCCCTGTAGTCGATGCACATGCGGAAGGTCCCGTCCTTCTTCTTGACAAAAAGGACTGGAGCTCCCCATGGCGAAGTGCTAGGTCGGATAAATCCTTTTTCTAACAGTTCCTGAAGTTGGGTAGACAGCTCTTGCAGCTCGGCTGGAGCTAGGCTGTATGGGGCCTTGGCGATAGGAATTGCATGGTTCGCCAATTCAATTTCAAACTCCACTTGTCGATGTGGTGGAAGACCAGGTAACTCCTCTGGAAATACGTCGGAAAAATCACGGACGACGAGGATGTCTTCTATACGTTTCTCGTCCTTAGGCTGTTCGGTAACCAGTGCGAGCAAAGCAAAGGAGTTCTTCCTCCGAAGATACTTCTGTGCTTGCATGTAAGAGATGATGTTTGTGACGGCGCCTGCCTTCTCGCCTTGCACCGTCAAGATTTCGTCGTTAGAGAGCGGAATACAGATAGATTTCTCGAAACAGAGAACTTCAGCTCGGACGTCGGATAGCCAGTCCATTCCGACTACCACGTCAAAACTACCCAGGGTAGTTGTCATCAGATCAATGGTAAAGGTGTGACCCGCGAGTTTGAGTTGACAGCCGGATACTAAATGGGTCACATCTACAGATTTACCATCGGCTAGTTCTATGACGTAAGGGGCCTCTAGGGGTTTGGGCGTGAGATTTAGGTTCTTCCTAAAAGACTCAGATATAAAACTCCTATCCGCACCCGTATCAAAAAGCACAGTAGCAAAATGTTCATTAAGGGGAAACTTACCGGTGACCACGTTCGAGTCGTTTCTGGCCTCTCCGCGGCCCAGCGTAAATGCACGCCCTTTGGCACCTCCTGTGCCACCGTTTCCATTGTTATTGTTGTTATTGTTGTTGTTGTGGTTATTGTGGTTGTGGTTGTTCCCACCATTGTTGTTGTTGTTACGAAGCTGTGGGCAGTCTCGTTTGAAGTGGGCAGTGCTACCACACTGATAGCATCCCCGGTTAACACCCTGCTGCTGACCCTGGGGTTGATTTTGATTTTGTCGGGACATGATTTCCCCGCGACAATCCTTTGCCGCATGTCCCACCTTGCCACATCGTTGGCAGCGATTCCCAGCACAAGGGCCGTGATGATGAAGATTACAGCGATTGCACTGCGGTTTTCGACCTACAAGCCGCTTGTGTTCTGGGTGTTGTTGGCGGGCTGATTATTGTGACCCCGGTGACTGTTGAAATTATTGAACCGTTTCTGGTTCCCTTGCTGTGACTTGGCTGACGAAGACTGTCGAGCAGACGAGTCTTCAAACTTTCTTTTATTATCAGGGGCAACTTCAGTCGTACCCCGAGATGGCAACTTCTTTTGTTCCACCGCCTTATCAGTGAGTTTGTGCGCCAACATGATTGCTTGATGTTCAGTCGCAGGGTTGCTAGCCATTACCATACCCTGGATCTCGGGGACCAGACCCCCAAGGTAAAACTCGAGTCGTTTCTCCATGGTGTTGGCCAGATCGGGACATAGAAATACCAGGTCATGATGTTTCGCTGTGTATGCTTCAATTTCAGATCCCACCATCTTGTGGTTCCATAATGTTTGCTCCAACTGTTGAACCCTGTCTCGCGGACAGTACTCCTCTTTGATTAGGGCCTTAAACTCGGCCCAGGCCATTGCATTTGCAGCAATAAGTCCACGCGTTTGGACTTGTGCATTCCACCAAGTTAGTGCCCCATCCTCCAACGTTGAGGCAGCATACTTGACTTTGTTGGCCTCCAGACAATTGCACATTTCGAACACTGATTCGGACTTTTCAATCCAGCGGACCAGTCCTATGGGTCCTTCTACCCCCGTGAATTTGCTCGGCTTCATATCGAGAAACATCTTGTAGGGGTTAAGACCCCCTCCCGCTGACAGAGGACAGGTAGTCAGCGAGAAATTTTACTAGCCCAACTATTAGATTTTCCCATGAAAATTTAATAATGGTTACCTGCCGGTTGGTTTTGAACACCCGCTAGATCAGCATTCACGTGCTCTTGGATCATTGCGGCTAATTCTTCGGGCGTCATGTTGAGGTTTCCGCGACGTCCAGTTGCCATTTTAGATCTTCGTAAAACAACACACACCGATAAGTCTATATATCCAATATAGTTATCCTATTCCATACTTAAATAATTCCTCAAATTATGTCAACCCAAATAAATTAAACAGTCAAAAGAAATATTCGATTAAATAAAATTTCAACGCCTTACAAAATGTCAACCAAACATATCAGTTTACTATAAAATCTAAAGTTTAAACATAAGTAGGAAAATAAATAGACTGAAGGAAAGCAAATAGAAGAAGCGAAACGTGTCAGTCTTCTAAGTCTCCATCCCCCATATCGCTATCGTTGCCGTCATCCTCCGCGGCGTTTCCAGCTTCTACAGCTGGGTCTTCCTCCGGATCCTCCTCTGGATCCTTCTCTGGATCCTCCTCCGGATCCTCCTCTGGATCCTCCTCTGGATCCTCCTCTAGATCCTCCTCTACCGGCGCTGGAGGGGCCGGTGCTGGTGCGGGTACTGGTACAGGTGCCTGATTCTGTTCTAGTTCTTGAATTCTCCAGCTAGACTCAAGAACTCTGTCTTCGAGCCAGTCAGCCCTTAGCTGCTCAGCACGAAGATCTCTAGCCAAAGTGTTACGAGCTATCTTACTCTCATGTTGCTCTTCCTCGAGCGATCCAGTCTTACCTGTTAATTGTCGTATCATCCATCCCTATGCTAGGATGGTTTCATGCATTCTCTCTAGTTGTTCTTGTTGCTTTCTTATCATATCCCTAAGTAGGTCGTTCCCTACTTCTAGCGAGTTAACCGGTTCGACCGGCATAGCGATGGTCGGGCGTGAGGACGACTCCTCCCCTAGAGCGAGCCTTTTTCTCGCAGCTGAGCGTGTCTCCACGCCATGAGGTGGTGAGGGTTCCACCATAGGTGCCTTTCCCGGCGCCCTTGGTTGCAAAAGTTTGTCGGATGATGATGATGATCATGATGACATTGCATGTTGGTTGTGTAGTTAGTTACGAGTTGCATTTGTTTCAATTATGCATTCATATTTTCTATAACATAGTTGTGGTATAACACATAACAAGATATAACAGTGCGGTGCCAAACTAAGTCTAGTGTCGTGTAATCAGCTATAGTTTAGTTCTACTTTTAATGCAAACCTGGTTCTCTATAGCTAGAGGCTCTGATACCAATCTGTCACACCCTCAATTTCAACTTACGGAGTTTTACCGCGAGGCGCGTGAACAAACCAGAATCTGAGACACTAGTAACTTCGAACGACTCTATATGATTTGATAATACGTTTTCCAAAATCATTTGTTTAACCATTCATAGTAAATTTTAGATTGTCTTAGTTTGGTTTCAACGTTTAGCGGAAGCATTAGTTTTTTTTAAATAGCGGAAGCATTAAAGTAAAGTAAAGGAACGGGCGCCAACACAAACGCCAAAACTAAAGAAAAACTCAAACAATGTTCGTAAATGAGACTCGATAAAAAGATGTCTTGATCAATGCAAGTGAGTGCACCTAGAGCTCCTAGCGTCCTGAGAAACATGTAAAGAAACAAGTGTCAACATTAAAGAAGAGTGAGTTCACAGGTTTTCATAAGTTCATTTGTTCGGTTATAAGTTTGTTTCCCCCGTTATCCCTAACCCGGGATAACGATTTAGTTCCATTATCCCCAACCCGGAATAATACTGATGGTTCCATTATCCCTTACCCGGAATAATAATGATGTTCCATTATTCCTAACCCGGAATAACAATGTTGTTGGTTCCATTATCCCTAACCCGGAATAATATTGTTGATTCGTAATTAAGTTCAATGTTAACATGTAGGTAGCTAGTCTAAAGTTATGTCACGTAAGTGTTCGCGATCCAAGTTGACTGTTGTGCCTCCGTGTTGCCAGGCCTATCACTGACCATGGCGAAGTTAGGCCAAATTATTCACCCGTTGACCATACCCGGTCGGCTAGCGCGACTAGCTCGGGCGGGGCATGTCGGGCCCAGTAGTACTACTTATAATTCCCCGCTATCTAACCCAATACTAACGATCCGAGAGTTTGTCGAGGACTTGTGTGATATAGCTGCTTAGTGACCATAACGTACATTAACATTAACTTAGTTACCGAATAGTTTAATGACGTTAATTTCGTATAATGTAAAGAGATAGAGTTGTAGAGTGTATACATGTTTCTCCCCCTGTTGTTTAAAACCGGATAAAATTAGGGGCCGTGAACTCACCTTTAGTTGCTCGGTTAGTGTAACACAGAAGTAGCAAATGCTGGGACCGTTAATTGCGTCCTAACAAGTCAAGTGATTTAAAGTTAGTGTGTGAACACACCAATACAAACCCTACACATAACTAACACACAATGCGGTACACACAATAAAATCCTAAAACTCAATCATGCATGCAAGTATCATCATGCCAACATAGTGATCAAACCAACCTATCACGAACACAATTCAATCCATGCAACACTTTGGTACACACATTCGCAAGTTCTGAAGTTTCAGCTTGTATACTCATAATTAGGCTGTTTTCGAGGATTTTTATAAAATAGTTCCAATGTTCCAAAAATTCCAACTATTTTACAGAAGGTATCAACTAAGCTGTAGAATTTTATGTAAATTTTTCAAGTTCTAACATTTTACTGATTATTCATAAATATTAATATACTAGGCTGCAGTCAGATTCGTCGCTTTCTGACTGCAGTCCACTGGAGAATTTATTTAAAAATCACCATTCGTCCAATTAACAAAATTCCAGTGGGAGTTTCCCAGAAATTTCCATATCCAGTTGCTGTACAAATTTCGTGATTCGACTCTTTACAGATTATTAGATCCGACTCGATAAACAACTAACAAATTTTCAGAATTTTCACAGCTTCAATTACTGAACTTAATTGGCCACTTAAAAATATTAAACGACTTCAGAAAAATATGAATCCAGCGCCATTAGAAGCGTTTTTCAAAAATCTACGTTTTAGGCTTCAGAAAATCCGTTTTTCGATAAATAATAACCAAGTTACAGCCAGTTGAAGTTGGCTGTAAACACCATTCAGCATCCTGATTTCAGCATTTTATCGCAATATAACACGCTTAAACAATCGAGACGTTAAATATAAACGATCAAGAACAGATTTATCAATTATAAATCATCATGTACATCATACTCATGCAAACCCTAATCATAATATATGGTTTTTTATCACAAAACGCAGCCTAATGATTCTTGATTCTAACTAATCATCATAATCGCCAAACTTGCAAAATCAATAGAACTAACATCATAACACTTTCATAAACCATGATTCTACCATTACATACAAGCATGATCAATAGTTCATAAACCCTACATGATTAGCGAAATAATATAAAACCCTAATCTTTAACAATGGAGATTAACGAACCGGGAACGAGATGGGAGTCGAATCGGATGATGATGAAGATCGCGACCGAGAAGAAGAGTGGGAAGAAGGCTGCCGTCGGCTCCTTGGGGCTAGGGTTTGTGTGTGTGTGTTTTTTTTATAAACATAACACATGCATACATGTCTATATATAGTGCAAGAGGGCAAAGAAAATGAGAAAGGGTTTGCGGTTGGGTGCTCGCGGCCGCAAGGGTTTGGGTGGGTCGGTTTGGGTCTAAAACTTGATCCTCAATTTTCGGTTAACTTCTTGAGTCGCAAGGAAGTGAGGTCCACCCGTTTTGCGACCCGGTTCGGTTCATTTATCTATTTACTATATCTTTTATAATTAATCACCACGAAATCAAAACATAACATAATCGCTCACCAAGCTTATAAGCGTCTAATACATATAGCACGTAATTCACTTGATAAGTTCACAAGGTTAGCATAATTATTTCGAGCGTGTAAAATAAAACTCCGAATCAATTTAGCGTAGGAATGAATAGCCGTGAAGTAGTGCATTTAAGATAACTGAAAAACCGGGATGTCACATTATGCCTATTGAAGAAGAAAAGGATAAGCAGCTTGAAAGAGAAGATGTTGGTACTTCAAAAAGAAGGAAATTTGCAGCCACTGCTTATGTATCCTCTGTCACAACTATCCCAACAGAGGTTGGTGCTACTGCTGAGAAGGCAGGTGTTGTAACAACAGATGTTGGGACAACTGTTGGATCAGCGGATTTTGTTCAAACCACTGCCATGATCACCTTCCCAACCACAACTGAACCACTGCCCACACCATCCTGAATTCCCACACGTCCACCTTCTCCCAAAATTAAATTACAACACAAAAGAAAAACTTTTGTGGTTGATGATGATGTTGAACAATACCAATCACATTCCTATTTCTTCACAACCTATATCACAACCATCCTCATCACCTCCACACTCTGAAACTCCATTTCCCCCATTTCCAACCATGCACCTATCCTCCTCATTGCTTCCTATGGGTGCACTATACCCATTAGAATTTTTTACAGTTAAAGGTGAGACTGAAGCTTTCTACAAAATAGAAGATCCAACAAAAGAGAATTTCCTTCCTTGCTGGGGTATAGAAAGCCTTGGAACTTGGATGACTATTTTAAGCTGAAGGCTAAACAGGCTGAATACATTGCAAAAGAAAATTCAAAAGATAAAGATGACAGGGCTTTACAAATCTCCTTGCAATACCAACTGAGCAAAGGCAGACGCATTGAAGAATTTGCTAAGGAGCTGAGTAAGTCTATGTTTGAACACCCAACTGATGATCCAGAACTGATAGAAGATTATCTTGATCATGTAATGAAGCATAAGCCTTATAAAGCAGAGCACAATTTAAAGGCTGGTCGGCTAATGAGCTTAAAGAAGAAATTGAAAGAATTCATTATATGCTCAAAGATCCTTCAAAGAAGCCTACTCCTCCTGTTTGGAAAAAGGCCAAAATAGAAAGCCAAGACCATGCTCTAAAGATTAATATAATGAAAGTCCAACTTGTTGATGCTTTATATGGAACAACAAGGCAGATTGCTCAATGACCTGAATCTAAAGTGGTAGATACCTACAGAAGGTTGGAAGAATTAAGAAAAAAAGATCCTTCTATTCTAAGAAGGCCAATCTATGATCAAAAATCCTCTACTCTTAAACAAACCGTTGCTCCTAAAAGATTAACTTCAACCACCAGCTTATTCACCATTGCCTTTAATCAAGCAAAGAGGCAAAAGTAGGTAGAAGAAGAAGATCAAAGGATGCATTAGGAATTGAGAAAAGAGGGAATAAAGAACCAAATTTTGTTTCACACAGATTCTGCAAGTGACAAGCTTAGAGCCTCAATATCCACACTTGTATGTAGACCAACCTCACCCAACTCATCAAAGATAGCATTACTCCCAAGAAATGCATCTGGCTCAAAAATTCTAAAATGGAAGTCTAACGAAGATAACCATGAATTAACATTGCTCAGGTCAGGTGGTAGAGTTCAAAGGATAAAGATGGAGGATGCATACGGTCTAGATGTAGCTGATCTCCAAGACCTGCTGAATCTTGAGCTTGAAAGGGATGTAGAAGACATGATTGCCCTGGACTTTGAACTTCAGTTCAAAGGCCAAATAAGGGAATCATTGATGAGAAATAAAGATCAGAAATAAAGTTTAGTTTTGGCATCATCTGTTCTTGTAATGTTTAGTTTATAGCAAGTAATCATAATTACGGAAGCATGTACTGTTCTTATAATGTTTAGTGTATAGCAAGTAATCAAAAAAAAGTTCTTGTAATGTTTAGTTTTGGCATCATCTGCGCCTGTACTGTTCTATTTGATCACTTTCACCGATTATCAATCTAACCGATCTTCCTTACATTCTGTACGAATAAATCTGTGATCTTAGGTGAGAGGGAGATTGTAAGTCATATGCAAGTAAGCATAACTACGAAAGCATGACAATGAAAACAATCTCTCAACTGTTATGAATTAGAGCAAACTTGACATACATGCCCCCTGAACTTATAAGAAAATAAGTATCAGTCCTTGTAATCCTATCCACTTATCAGAAACCACTTATGCAAACCATTGACGACAAACCACTACTAACACACCAAAAGTAGTTGTATAGCAAAACCACTGTTTAGTTTATAGTCAACTTTTCTTACACCTATCATATACAGAGCCTTTTCGATACCAAACCTTTTGGTTACAATCTACCCTAAACTGACATATTCTCAGTTACTCTTTTGAGTACCAGGTTTACTTTAACAGTTGTGAAATACTAACCTTTTCAAATACCAACTCCCTATGTCAGGATATCTTTTGAGTTTTTACTGTTGTCCTTTAGATTTTTTAATACCTAACCTATCAATTTTGCTTTTATAGTTGCTTTTACAGTTGCTTTTACACTTGCTATTATAGCTATAAATCAAACAGCGGCTGGTGGGTGGTAAAGCGTGCTTGGAGCTCTATAAATCTGTAAGACTACAATCACTCCACATCACAATCCAGAGTGCATTGTTTACATCTAGGTCTTGCATTGTTTCTCGGCTTTTCTACTTCTGGGTCTTGCATTGTTATAAGCTTTCTCGCTTTTATTGGTTTGTTTTGTAACTTTTAACTGCTATAAACATAGGTATAACAATGTTTATTTATTGGTTTGTTTTGTTATTAGTATCTTTATACAATTATAATTAGAAATAGTAATTATATAAATTTAAATATGTAAAGTTAATTTATAAATCTTTAAATTTTTCTTTATATATAACCAAAATATTTTTAATTACTTTAAAATTGAATTTCAGTTCACAATTCACTCCAAACACATATCAATTGAGAGCTATGGGTGGTGGTTATTCAATTCCAGTTGAACCACAAGGACCTTCAAACCATGGACGATTATCCTATCGCAATATAAACTTTCCAGTTTCAAACCGTCCTTCAAACCCTATAGTGGCAGACCCTTTTCATCCGGTCGTCTATCGTCCTCCAACTTCAAACCCTCCTCCAGTGCCAAACCCTCCGCCGATGACAAAACCTCCTCTGGTGACAAACCCGCAACATGATGATCCATTTTTTTGATGGATGAAGAGTTGAATTGGGCGTATGACTATACCTTTGCTCAACTACAATTGGTGGACTACGAATTGGGGAGGGGCATCAACGTCCGGTGGCAAACACTCCTATACCGCCACAACATCCTCCACCTTCAAACCGCCCTCATGTGGAAAACCACAATCAATCACAAGAACTGCCGAGTTGGGCATAAGGGTATGAAACTGACTCTAGGGCGAAATACAAAACACCGTTGGATGAAGAAATGGTTTGGGAACCTTAGAACAACTTTGATGATGGCTGCCTCCACCGCAATGATGATGATAATTGTTACATTTGTCATAAAACGGGTTCCAAAACCCGCTCCGTTTTGTAATTCAAATATACGTATGATGTTCGTTATGCATTTATGTTAAAATAAAATTTGTTATATTGTTATTAGTATTTAATAATAAATAAAAATAATAAAGTAAATAATAAAGTTAATAAATAAAATATAAAATAATAAAAAAAAAATAAGAAAAAAAAGTGAAGACCGCGAGTATCGAACCCGGGTCTTCACCTGAACAAAACACACAACACACCACCACACTACACACACACGTCGGTTATGTACCCAAATGAAATATCATTTATATCAAAAGAGTTCTTGAAATCAAATTCAAGAAAAAAAACCCGCATAGTAACGGTCAAGGCCTTCATAGCAATCATCAATTCAAAATTCTTCTGAGAATTAAACTCATGAAACAGTTCCTGATCTTTAATTTATCTCAATTATTGGAATCAATCACACTTAATCGGTTACCCAAATCATAGCCACGTTAAAACTCTTGACCGAAACGGTTGAAACTGAACCACAACCTAAATCAACACCTTCAATTATAAATAGTGACCTTTGAGCCTCTGTAGAACTCGCTCACTCTCAAACAAAACACCTTGTACCCTCTGTTGTCAAGATTTTACATCACTGAAATTACTTTCAGTCGCCGAGCATCACCGGAGAATTCAAGATCACACCTGTTCGGTATAGCATCCTTAAATCCTTTTCTGTTTAAATTATTTTCACTACCAGTAGTAATAGATCAGCTAATTCAAAAAGGTTTATTGGTTTAATAATCGGGCATGTCAAACTGGTTTATGCAATGAAGAAGATGAAGTTGAAAATGAGTATTAATATAATTAAAATCGGTGTTTATACCGGGTTAGACACACTGTCTAGTGGTGGATAGTGTGCATTTTAACTGAATGGTCTCCAGTTCGAGTCTCACCCATGGTGTGAATTCCGCATATAATCCAAACTTTTTATAACTAATATATAAACCAAATTTTATATAAATTTAATTAAAATCCTAAATCCTCCGGGTTAGTGTGCAACACGAATCATGGGGCGCGTGTTCGAGTTAGGGTATACGCATTGCACTGTTAATAAGAAATATGATTTAATTCAGTTTGTGTATATATGTAATTAAATTCCAATATATTTCGGGTTAGACACGTAGCTCAGTTCGTAGAGTTGCGTGCATGTAAACGAGAGGTCACGCATTCGAGTCCCACACGCTGAAGGGTATATTTTTTTAATTAACCTTTTTCTTTATTTTTCTCCAAAATCTATAAAAATATATAATAACATAAGTCCTTTTTAACTATAAAAATTAGTAATAAATACTATAAACTTTTCTAAAAAGTCTAATAAAATTCATTAAATAAAAATACTAATTTTAAATAAAAGAAATATATTTACCGAATTATTACGTGAATATTTTGGTTAGTTTTCTCGTCGGTTGGAATCTTTAAATCATGCACGCTCGTTATCAAATCAAGAACGCACCCACTGTGAGTGAATTCTTACAAACTTCCCCTTTTTATTCATGTTTTGGGGTGTATCCTATGTCATTTATTTATATCATTTATTCAAACGCTTGTGCTACTACCATTATATGAACTAACATACTATGTGATATTTGTTTTATTGTTATTTGTGGTTATACTTTCTCATTTCAGTCAAGCTTTCACATTATTGCCATCAGTTCCTTGTTTCGTACGGGTAAAGCATCGCGTTGGCTAATTAGATCGGCTTTGTTTGGTTGAGCCTTGATGTCACAGCACATCGCTTATCGTGCTCACATGTATATTGCTAGATGATTATGTGATTTGTGGATTGTTTACAAATACGTTTGCTCATATTTGGTTTATGCACATTTTTATTAAATTAATCAACATATCATTTCTTTCAAATGTTTAAACGGGATTCACTCGCCAAGTTTTGTTAACCCAAATTTCTATTTTTACATATGATACAAGTGATCAGGTTGAAGCAAGGAACACATAGGATTGGGCCTTAGAAGATGACAAAACATTACTTGAATGTCTTGTTTAGAACATTGGGTGTTTGTATGGTTTATGTGTTGATTGGAATATTTCCTTTTAATTTGAAATAATAAGTATGAAACTTTTATAATAGTAATGTCATGAGATTTGATGAAAACCCAATCATGCCCCGACTACCATATCAGCTGCGGGTCAGAGTGTGACAGATTGGTATCAGAGCTTTTGACTATAGGGATATATGATAGGTTATTAGACCCTTAGAGCCTATACTATAGTCGATTAGATTTTTAATTGCTTACGTGTTAATTGTTGCCATGCCAAATCATGATATTTACTTATTTTACATTTATTTCACACAGATGCGTGCAAGCACTCCCACTATCGTATGATTTTGTGTGATATTCAATGTGATATATATATTGTTAACATAACATGCTTACATATATACACGCATGACTCAATTTTCACATACTTGAACATTTTTCATGCTTTCATTCTCAAAAATTTTGTGATGTTTTCATTTTTCAATCTTATCAAAGTGAGTTCGACGACGAGCATGTAGTAATTGGAAGGGTACAAGTACCAGTAGTTGAAACGTCCTGTCTAGGATCGTATAAATTCAATATAACGGACCAGTTTGCCTGTCTGGGGACTAACGATGAGAGTACGAAGGACCTATTAGGCCAAAGCATGCCACTCCAAACGTTGTGTGAGCTCACCCCACTTTGAGTTGTCACTGTGTCTACACCAGGACACCTTCCGACCTTATATTTCTCAATCATGTTTGACGATTTTCATTCTGGTGGTGCAAGTTATAATAGGCCAAAACCAATGTGAACCCTACAAAGCCCAGTAGTCATGGGGCCCACATGACTACCTAGGCCATGTATGGGGGACATATGGGGGCCCAAACATGCGCAAGGCCCAAGAATCCTATGGATGTAGTGGGTTTATTTTCTCATTTGGTTTGTGAATGTTTTATTAATAAAACTCTATGTGACACATGACACCTATACGCTAAACTCATAATCTCGTTACGTATTTCCTCTAGATGTCTTCTAGGCACTCTCGTAGAGGTAGAAGATCAAGAAAATCCAGCGAGCGTATGGCTGCTCAAATAGCCCAACAAGTGGCCGCCGTGATCCTCGATATTATGATTCAAGTCCAACAAGCCCTAGTTGCTAACCCTATCAACCCAATCAACCAAGGTGAAAAAATGTTGCCAACCCTCCCACAAACACCACCAAGTGCACCTAAAGCACTTCAACTCATGTGACCCTCCAAAGTATGAAGGGACTGAAGGGGTCACTGCTCTGCTTCTATGGTTCCAGGAAATGGAGAATACTTTTCTCAATTGTGACTGCCCCAATGACCGTAAGGTTCGTTATGCTACTGGTCATCTGTATGGGGTAGCACTCAAGTGGTGGAACGCCGAAAAGGGCAGACGAGGTGCCAAAGCCGTGGTAGCCCTAACTTGGGAACAACTTCGAGAACTCATGACAAGACGCTTCTGCCCCTGGAGCGAGATTAAGAAGCTAGAAGATGATTTCTACTTCCTAAAACAAAACAAGGGAGACCATATAACCTACAACAAAAGGTTTCTTGAGTTAAATCCAATGGTTCCGAATCTATTTACTCCTCTCTACCATCTTATTGAGCACTACATTCGGGGTCTACCTTTGAAGATTCAGGTTTCTGTAATGAGTACCGTGCTGCAACCCAGGAAGCAGCAATGGAGCTAGCTATTGAGCTCACCGAAAATCATATCAGGAATGGGGATTTCTAGGATGAGAAGAAGAACGATGCAAGTAGCAAAACATCAACCGAAACCTCTAATCTAACTCAAGCCGAAACCTCTTCTCAAATCACTGCCAAGAGAAAGCGGAATGGGAAAAATTTTGCTGTCACTCAAACCTGTCAACCAACTCCACAAGCCGAACCCCTTCAAGCTATTCCAATCACCCAAGTGGCTCCCAACCCAGCATACCCATGCAAGAAACCCTACACTGGTCCCCACCCTCAATGCAACACCTGCCATTATCACCACCAACCCACCTTACCTTGCCGACTGTGTGCCAATTGTGAGCGTTACGGTCATCTGAGTAACACTTGTCTACTCCTCAGAACCAAGTTCCACTCCCCGCTCAAAACATGATCCAACCCTATCAACAACCTCAATATCCCCTGGTTCCATATGTTCGAGCATGCTTTAATTGTGGTGACCCTACCCACTTTAGAAACATGTGCCTTAGCTTGGTTAATAACATTAACACTCAGCCCAAGCAAACCCAGTTAACCAAGCAAACCAGGCAAACCCAACACCTCCACCAGCAAGAGGGAGAGCCTTCAACATCAATGCAAACCTAGTTGAGGTCAACGCCGGTGCAAACAAGCAATCTAACTAGTCTTCCTCCCATCCTAAAGACTCAAGACTCTACTTCATTTGTTTAATTTATTTTAATCCAAGTTTAAATAAATTACCTTTTCTTGTTATGATTATTCAAGTTACAATTGTTTTCAATTTGGGTAATAATGTATAAAATCTTATTAACACCATTAAAGCAATTTATATCACGTTATGAAAAGTTGTTTCATTACATGTCTCTATTCATCTATAAAAATTCATGCGATCATCACGACGAACCTCGTCTCATCACTTAAAGAAGTTGGATCGTGTCTCACTTTTTCATAGACTGACCATTTCCTCATAATACACGAGAGAGGTACCGCCATCATTCAGTCTTGAATCCCTCAGATTTGAGACTCAAGCATTGGCTGTTGTGTTTGTTTATGTTTTGTAGATTTTAGGACGAGTCACATAGAACTAATCTTGACATGATGACCAAGCCAATGAAAATTTGACAAGGATATGGTGGATACGCCGCAGGTACTTCCTATATATAAGTATTCTTGTCAGGTGATCAAAAGCATTGTTAGACGGTTATGAGAAGTCCCGTGTAGGTAGTCTAAATCTTAATTTGGACAACGATGTGGTTGAAGACTTCGTTTTATGATGTAACTTTATCTTTTCGACGCTTCGATTTTCTCAAAACCCTTTATCATGAGACCATATCCAGTTAGTCATCTCTGAATTACAACTCTTTTCACTTCTACGCCTCAGGCATCAAAAAGCGATTCCTATAACAGCGTATTCAACTTACTAGGAACGTTATCACCTCAATAGAAATTTAATCATCACACTCACCTGGTTATGTATACCCTTAGCATCATCTCAGACCGAGATGGGCGTTTTACTTCCCGAACATGGCAAGCTGTGCAATTAGCATTAGGCACTCACTTAGACCATAGCACCGCGCTATGTTGGACCTTTTAATACTCAAGAGAGTTGGTCCTGTAGCTTATAAACTTGACCTACCTAAAGAACTCAGCAAAATTCATCCCACGTTCCATGTATCCAACTTGAAAAAAATGCCTTGCTGACGAAAACCTCCATATACTGTCGGAAGATATTCAGATTGATGAATCGATGCATTTCGTAGAACAACTTGTAGAAATTATGGACTTCGATAAGAAACGTTTAAGACAAAGTCGAATTCCAATAGTCAGAGTGTGTTGGGAGTTAAAACGAGGATCTGAGTTTACTTGGGAACGCGAAGACTCAATGCGCAAAAAATACCCTCACCTCTTCCAAATTAAACCTACCACTACTTAAATTTCTGGACGAAATTTATAAAAGTAGGGGATACTGTAACATTTGTCATAAAACGGTTCCAAAACCCGCTTCGTTTTGTAATTCAAATATACGTATGATGTTCGTTACGCATTTTTGTTAAAAGTTCAAAATTTGTTATATTGTTATTAGTATTTAATAATAAATAAAAATAATAAATGTTAATAAATAAAGTGCATATTAAATAAAAATAAAAAAAGAAAAAAAAGTGAAGACCGCGGGTATCGAACCCGGGTCTTCACCTAAACAAAACACACAACACACCAACATACTACACACACACGTCGGTTATCTACCTAAATCAAATATCATTTATATCAAAAGAGTTCATGAAATCAAATTCAAGAAAAAAAACCCGCCCAGTAACGGTCAAGGTCTTCATAGCATTCATCAATTCCAAATTCTTCTGAGAATTAAACTCGTGAAACAGTTCCTGATCTTGAATTTAACTCAATTATTGGAATCAATCACACTTAATCGGTTACCTAAATCATAGCCACATTAAAACTCTTGACCGAAACGGTTGAAACTGAACCATAACCTAAATCAACACCTTCAATTATAAATAGTGACCTTGGAGCATCTGTAGAACTCGCTCACTCTCAAACAAAATACCCTGCACCCACCGAAATTACTTTTAGTCGCCGGAGCATCACCGGAGAATTCAAGATCACACGTGTTCGGTACAACATCCTTAAATCCTTTTTCTGTTTAAATTATTTTCACTACCAGTAGTAATAGATCAGTTAATTCAAAAAGGGTTATTGGTTTAATAATCGGGCATGTCCAACTGGTTTATGCAATGAAGAAGACGAAGTCGAAAATGAGTATTAATATAATTAAAACTGGTATTTATACAGGGTTAGACACACAGTCTAGTGGTGGACTGTGTGCATTTTAACTGAATGGTCTCCGGTTCGAGTCTCACCCATGGTGTTAATTCCGCATATAATCCAAATTTTTATAACTAATATATAAACCAACTCCAATTTTATATAAATTTAATTAAAATCCTAAATCCTCCGGGTTAGTCACACAGCCCAACCATCAAGGGGCGCGAGTTCGGGTCCGGGTATACGCATTGCCCTGTTAATGAGAAATATGATTTAATTCAGTTTGTGTATGTATGTAATTAAATTCCAATATATTTCGGGTTAGATACGTAGCTCAGTTCGTAGAGCTGCGTGCATATAAACGAGAGGTGAGTTTCACACGCTGCGTATAATTCGTAATTCGACCTGTTCGACCCGCTGAAGGGTATATTTTTTTAATTAACCTTTTTCTTTATTTTTCTCCAAAATCTATAAAAATATATAATAAAATAAGTCCTTTTTAAGTATAAAAATTAGTAATAATACTATAAATTTTCTAAAAAGTCTAATAAAATTCATTAAATAAAAATACTAATTTTAAATAAAAGAAATATATTTACCGAATTATTACGCGAATATTTAGGTTAGTTTTCTCGTCCGTTGGAATCTTTAAATCATGCGCGCTCGTTATCAAATCAAGAACACACCCACTATGATTTAATTCTTACAAACTTCCCCTTTTTATTCATGTTTTGGGGTGTATCATGTGTCGTTTATTTATATCATTTATTCAAACCCTTGTGCTACTACCATTATATGAACTAACATACTATGTGATATTTTGTTTATTGTTATTTGTGGTTATACTTTCTCATTTCAGCCAAGCTTTCACATTGGGCCCATCAGTTTCTTGTTTCGTACGGGTAGAGCATCGCGTTGGCTAATTAGATCGGCTTTGTCTGGTTGAGCCTTGATGTCACAGCACATCGCCCAAATCATAGCCACGTTAAAACTCTTGACCGAAACGGTTGAAACTGAACCACAACCTAAATCAACACCTTCAATTATAAATAGTGACCTTTGAGCCTCTGTAGAACTCGCTCACTCTCAAACAAAACACCTTGTACCCTCTGTTGTCAAGATTTTACATCACTGAAATTACTTTCAGTCGCCGGAGCATCACCGGAGAATTCAAGATCACACATGTTCGGTATAGCATCCTTAAATCCTTTTCTGTTTAAATTATTTTCACTACCAGTAGTAATAGATCAGCTAATACAAAAAGGTTTATTGGTTTAATAATCGGGCATGTCAAACTGGTTTATGCAATGAAGAAGATTAAGTTGAAAATGAGTATTAATATAATTAAAATCGGTGTTTATACCGGGTTAGACACACTGTCTAGTGGTGGATAGTGTGCATTTTAACTGAATGGTCTCCAGTTCGAGTCTCACCCATGGTGTGAATTCCGCATATAATCCAAACTTTTTATAACTAATATATAAACCAAATTTTATATAAATTTAATTAAAATCCTAAATCCTCCGGGTTAGTGTGCAACACCAATCATGGGGCGCGTGTTCGAGTTAGGGTATACGCATTGCACTGTTAATGAGAAATATGATTTAATTCAGTTTGTGTATATATGTAATTAAATTCCAATATATTTCGGGTTAGACACGTAGCTCAGTTCGTAGAGTTGCGTGCATGTAAACGAGAGGTCACGCATTCGAGTCCCACACGGTGAAGGGTATATTTTTTTAATTAACCTTTTTCTTTATTTTTCTCCAAAATCTATAAAAATATATAATAAAATAAGTCCTTTTTAACTATAAAAATTAGTAATAAATACTATAAACTTTTCTAAAAAGTCTAATAAATTTCATTAAATAAAAATACTAATTTTAAATAAAAGAAATATATTTACCGAATTATTACGTGAATATTTTGGTTAGTTTTCTCGTCGGTTGGAATCTTTAAATCATGCACGCTCGTTATCAAATCAAGAACGCACCCACTGTGAGTGAATTCTTACAAACTTCCCCTTTTTATTCATGTTTTGGGGTGTATCCTGTGTTGTTTATTTATATCATTTATTCAAACACTTGTGCTACTACCATTATATGAACTAACATACTATGTGATATTTGTTTTATTGTTATTTGTGGTTATAATTTCTCATTTCAATCAAGCTTTTACATTAGGCCCATCAGTTCCTTGTTTCGTACGGGTAAAGCATCGCGTTGGCTAATTAGATCGGCTTTGTTTGGTTGAGCCTTGATGTCACAGCACATCGCTTATCGTGCTCACATGTATATTGCTAGATGATTATGTGGTTTGTGGATTGTTTACAAATACGTTTGCTCATATTTGGTTTATGCACATTTTTATTAAATTAATCAACATATCATTTCTTTCAAATGTTTAAACGGGATTCACTCGCCAACTTTTGTTGACCCAAATTTCTATTTTTACACATGATACAAGTGATCAGGTTGAAGCAAGGAATACATAGGATTGGGCCTTAGAAGATGATAAAACGTTACTTGAATGTTTTGTTTAGAACATTGGGTGTTTGTATGGTTTGTGTGTTGATTGTAATATTTCTTTTAATTTGAAATAATAAACATGAAACTTTTATAATAGTAAATGTCATGAGCTTTGATGAAAACCTAATCATGCCCCAACTACCATATCCGCTACGGGTCAGAGTCTGACAATAATGATATATTATGTGGTTTATCTAATGTTTTATTACGTGTCAGTTAATTTTGTTTCCATGTACTTATTTTCTCGAATTAGTTTGAATATTAATTATGTAGTTGTTTTCGTTTTAATTATCTATAAGTTTAAAATTAAATTTGTTGTTGTTTAATTTTAATCATGATTTATAGCAAAACCACTGATGACAAACCACTGCTAACACATCAACAGTAGTTGTATAACAAAACCACTAATTCAACCACAGTGGTTATCTACCACCAATAGTGTTTGCCTAACATCTGATGTTATTGTTCCATCAGAGGTTAGCAACATCATTAGTGTTTGCCTAACATCTGATTTTATTACTCTATGAGAGGTTAACAAACTCATCAAAGGTTTGTCTTTATTCCAGCAGATGTTGGCTCATTAGTAGTTTCACTTTGTTTGACCTTTTTTGACCAACTGAATTGTTACATTTTTCAACATAAAATATTAGATTAATTACAATTATTTAATAGTATTGCTTATTTTACTTACTTATAGTTGACGATTACATAGGTTGTTGGTATTTGGGTTGAAGGTAATGACCATATCACTTTGTATAAACGAAGTATCTTTGAATATAACCAAACTATTCAGCCGTACTTCCGTTGTTACTTGGTTGTGTGGTTTTAAAGGTGCGGTGTTTGTCGAGACCGTCGTTTCACCGAGTATTTAGTTTGGCAAATACATAATGTTATCATTATGTATTTCTTGTTTTAAGAATTTAGGTTTTTTTTCAGGTAATCATGTTTTCTGTTTAAGTGTTGTGTAGTAACCTTGCAATGATTTCAAAATTTCCTCATCTATTATAACTATCTTATTTAATTTGCAAGGTATTAGACACTTTATCCATTTACAATGAATAATGGACAACCAAACCATCTTAATCATGCTTCTAGCTCGAGTGCATCTACTAGAGCCGAAAAACGAAAAATGTATAACAAAAGATATTATGCTGCACGCAAAGAAAATAACAAAGTCTCGATGGGAGTGATGAGGTCTCCCGAAGTTCTTCATCAATATCTTTAATGAGTAATAGATCAACAGAATGGACACCATTAAGAAGTTTACAAACTAATAGTACTCAATTTACCCAAATAACAAATGAGAACGTGTCAAGTATTTCTACCTTGAAACTTAAGGAGTACAATGGAATGCGTATTTCAAATTGTAGTCGATTTACATCAACCCGACTGATGATGCCACGCCGACAAGCACATTCCCCTTTGTAATTGATGAAGTCATGCCTAGAAAATCACGAGGTTTCTATTTATTTATTAATGATTTCTTTATCGAACTTGACATCTTTAACAACCTTCATTACTTAAGACAATGATTTTTTTAGGTGTTCAAGTTCAACCACGTACACTTTTACCTCAATTTTGTGAAGTAGTTGATCAACCTTCCTTCCAAGATGAGAACATAGAAGATGATCCATATAACTTTGTTTACAATCGTGTACCTAGAGAGCATCGTGTTTTAAAAGAACAGGTGCATGTCCTGATTGTGGAGCAAAACGTTTTCAATTTGAACTTGCTAGCTTTTGTTGTATGAGTGGGAAAATTGTGTTAGCAAATTCAGAAATTCCAGGGGAATTGCACCGACTTTTCACATCGCAAGATGCAATTGGAAATATTTCTAGGCAAAACATTCGTGCTTATAACACCAATTTTTCTTTTGCCTCAATGGGATTGACGTTGGATGATACATTGAACAATATGAGAGACGGTGTATATACTTTTCGTGCACATAGAAGAATATATCACAAAATCGACCAATTTGTTCAGAAGGATGGAACCCCTAGGTACCTGTAGTTGTATTTTTATGATCCTGGTGCTGAGTTAGATCTCAGACTCCAATGGCCAAATCTTGATCGACGTATTACTCAGATTTTGACACGCATTCTTTCTATACCTATATGTCGATACATTTTGAAGACTTTCGGAACTAGGACCTCTAAACGACTATAGAGTCACTTTGAATACTTCGGTTGAACTTGACCAAAGGGTGTACAACCGACAAATGGTATCAGAGGTATATAAAATGTTATAAAAACACCGTGAAATATAAACAAATGATCACAAACTACCACTAATGTAAACCACTGATGACAAACCACTGCTAACACACCAACAGTAGTTGTATAACAAAACCACTGATTCAACCACAAACTCACTATCCACTAATGTTATACTCAGCAGTGGTTGTCTACCACCAACAATGTTTTCCTAACATCTGATGTTATTACTCCATTAGAGGTTAGCAATATCATCAATGTTTGTCTAATATCTGATGTTATTACTCTATCAGAGGTTATCAAACTCATCAGAGGTTTGGCTTTATTCCATCAGATGTTGGCTCAGCAGTGGTTTGAATTTATTTGACCAACTGAATTATTACTCTCTAACATACCAACAATAGTTGTATAGCAAAACCAGTGATTCAACCACAGACTCACTAACCACTGATGTTATACTCAGAAGTGGTTGTTTACCACCAACAGTGTTTGCCTAACATCTGATGTTATTACTCCATCAGAGGTTAGCAACATCATTAGTCTTTGTCTAACATCTGTTGTTATTACTCTATCAGATGTTATCAAACTTATCAGAGGTTTGGCTTTATTCCATTAGATGTTGGTTCATCAGTAGTTTGACTTTATTTGACCTTATTTTACCAACTTAATTGTTACTTTCTTCAACATAAAATATTATATTAATTACAATTATTTAATAGTATTGCTTATTTTACTTACGTATAGTTGACGATTATATAGGTTGCTGGTATTTGGGTTGAAGGTAATGACAATATCACTTCGTATAAATGAAGTATTGTTATTTACAGTAGGTCTAAATATAGCCTAACTATTCAGTCTTATTTAAGTTGTTACGATCCATTGTCGTATCCTTTACTTTTTCCTAATGGTGAGTCGTGTTGGCAAGCTAACTTACCACGTCATGGAGTATGAGGTTCGCAATATTGACAACATCGAAGGAGAAATGGAAGGTACCAACAATTTTTTATTCTTTGTAGTGATGATAAAAAATACCCTAATGCATTTGATTTTACTAACTATTTGTTTTTAAAATATCTTCATTTTTCAGAGGCTAACACACGAAGTGGTAGAACAACCGTGGCTATGCGAGAGTACTACTGTTACAAGTTCCAGATTTGATCTACCGAAAATGTCCTTCTGTTCGTGGTAGACTACTACGACAGTTTGTGGTAGATGTTTACATAAAGATTGAGACGTCACGTTTAGAACTTTGTGAGAGAAACCAGGCTAGATACGGGCCGACTTGTACCAAGGTATTGTGGATTGCATTAATGGTGAAGAGGTTCATGCAAAAAGAGTCGGAAAAAGAATTGTGTTGCCTGCATTTTTCATCATATGGCCTCGCGACATACGATGTCGGTTTCTAGATGTGATGACTTTAGTTCAAGAAGATGGCAAGCCGGATATATTCCTTACACTGACGTGTAATCCTAAGTGGCCTGAGATATGTGATAATTTACATGTTGGTCAAACTGCACAAGATCGTCCAGACCTTGTTTCAAGAGTGTTTCAGGCTAAATTTGAAGATCTTAAGGAACAACTCTTCAAGAAACATATCCTCGGGGAAGCTAGGGCATATGTTTGTGTCATCGAATTTTAAAAGCGTGGTTTGCCGCACGCATATTTTCTCCTTATCATGTACCGTCAACACAAAATCAATAACGCGGACCATTATGATAAGGTTGTGTGTGCTGAGATTCCTAACAAACTAAGACATCCCAAATTGCACGAGATTGTTGTGAAGCACATGATTCACGGCACTTGTGGCGGTTTACGATCAAGTAGTCCTTGTATGAAGGGTGATCCTAAAATTTGTCATTTTCGCTATCCTAGACAATTTCATGAAGAGACACCAAAATAGATGTGGATGTACGACGAAAAACACTTGATAATAAATGGGTGGTCCCATATAACCCAAGGCTTTTGATGATGTTTAACTGCCACATCAATGTTGAAGTTTGCTCAAGTATAAAATCTGTGAAATATCTTTTCAATTATATTTATAAAGGACATGACAAACAGGTTATTCAAGTTGATTAAAGTGAGCAAGGGGTTGTTATTAATAAGATAAAGAAATTTCAGGATGCACGCTACATATTGCCCATAGAGGCTATGTGACACATTTTTCCTTCTCTCTTTTTCAAATGTTTCCTTCTGTTCTAGCCTTACAACTTCATCTACCAAATAATCAGATGGTTAGATTTAGAGATGATGAGATAATGTCTAATATTGTTGATAGGGAAAGGGATAAGAGAACCATGCTAACAACATTTTTTGAGAAAAATAGAATCAATGAAACAGTAAGGGTATATTTGTATAAAGATTTTCCAAAACACTTCACGTGGAATGGAAGCATACGCCGTTGGAATCGTCGTTTCGGTAAAAAAAACAAAGAGATCTTATCGTTTCCGCTAATCCAGCCGAAGGAGAAAGGTACTACTTACGCCTACTTTTTGTCAAATGTCAAAGGGCCTTTTTTTGAACATCTATCACAACGACTCAAAGAAGCTTCTATATTCCAGTTTCCCAATGCTCTTAGAAGGTTATTTGCGACCACAATGATTTTTTACCAACCTGAAGATATTCGAAAGTTATGGAATGGCCACTTTGATTCACTTTCTGAAGATCATCGGTTACACTGTCAAAGTATCGAACGAGTTCAAAATATGGTTCTTACCAAAATTAGTGTCTTTCAACATCCAATGGTAAAAATATCAATGAATTCGACCTTCCTAAGATAACGATGATGTTAACTTACAGGATGTAGGTTATCATGAGTTACAAGAGGAGTATGGGATTGTTTTGGAACCTAAACACTTGAGTGCCAAAGATTCACTTAATCCGGACCAAAAAAAGTGTTTGATGAGATCATGATGCATGTTGATAATGATCATCCATGCGTCTTCTTTATTGATGGTCCGGGTGGAACTGGAAAAACATTTTTGTACAATGCCTTGCTTGCTGAAATTAGTCACGTGGTCTTATTGCTCTCGCAACAACTTCATCATGTGTTGCGGTGAATAATATTTCAAGAGGTAGAAGGGCTCACTCGGGATTCAAGATTCCTATTAATCTTGCAAATAATCCAATATGCAGTATCAATAAACATAGTGGGGCCACTAAACTAATTCAGTCTGCCAAAATAATCATAAAGGATGAAGCGTCGATGGCTAAGCGATAGGCGATAGAGGCAGTTGATCATACATTGTAGGACATTATAGGCGTTAGTCTCCCATTTGGTGGGAAGATAATGGTTATGGGAGGTGACTTCAGACAGGTGTGCCGGTTATTAAACGTGGCACTCGATCACAGATTGTAGACTCCAGCCTATGAATGTCACCCCCTTGGTCTTTAACTAAACAGATGCGATTGACCATAAATATGAGAGCTTTGAAAGATCCATGGTTTTCTGAATTTCTTTTAATAGTCGGCAACAAACTGAAGAACCAATCGAAGGAAACTATATCCGCATACCCGATGACATGACAATTCAGTGCAACAATAGAGAAACCTCTATAAACGAATTGATCAATGCCATTTTTCCATCAATTGAAGATAATGTATCTTCTTCTGTTATATAATCTCTATAGCAATATCGTCCACTAAAAATGTGAGTGTTGGCGAGATTAACAATCAAATGATTGACATTTTTCAAAGGGAGGAAAAAGTGTATTACAGTTTTGATGAAGCTCAAGACGATCAGCACAACTTCTATCCTATCGAGTTCTTAAACTCGCAAAATGTTAGTGGTTTGCCGCCTCACAAGCTTCGTTTAAAAATTGGATGCCGAATAATATTGCTACGGAATGTCGATCCATCACATGGCCTGTGTAATGGCACGAGGTTGATATGTAAAGGCTTCATGTGAAATGTATTGATGCAGAAATTGCAGTCGGTCAACATGCCGGTAAACCAGTATTTTTGCCAAGAAGCCCTCTAACCCTTTCTGAAGAGGACATGTTGCCATTCAAGCTGAAAAGAAAATAATTTTCAATTCGACTAAGCTTTTCGATGACGATAATAAAGTTCAAGGTTAAACAATTCCGAACGTTGGTGTTTATTTACCAGATTCTGTATTTTCACATGGACAACTTTATATGGCGTTATCAAGAGGGATTTCAAGATAAAATACGAAGGTGTTGGTACATCTCACCAAAGATTTTAACAACACGGAGTTTACACATCAAATGTTGTCTACCAGAAGTGTTGCGTGATTGATGAACCGCATTCGTATCAAAACGAAGGTACGTTAGAAGATTCAATGCCTTAATTGCTTCTAGAAACTACTTTTTTAAAACACTTGTAAGCATCCAACATTGTTTTTTTATGTGTCGAAATCTGGTACAGTAGAGGAGAAGATACAAGAAATTCATGAGCGAATGAATGTATTGGTAAAACAGGAAGAGATACAAGAGACTCCCCATATTTTGTTTTTGGTGTTTTGTCTAGCTATTTGCTTGTATTGTTCTCTTCTTGTTTTTAATTACATCTACTTCCTTGTTTTGTACTCTTCTAGTATATCGATCACGCCGAAGCTACAACTAAAAAATGGGGAAAAGTATATCACCAAAGAATGAGTTAAATGCTTGGTTGGTCCCTGTGGTTTGCAAAAATTTCAGTGTTGGTCCCAGAGGTTTACTATTTACACACGTGGTACCCAAAATTGTAAAAAATGAACTCGCTTGGTCCCCTGCCCTAACTTCACTTAAATAACTCCGTTAAAACACCCCACGTGCTTCGCATGTGAGGGCAATTTCATCCATTCAGTTTGATTTGATGTTCACTTTTTGCAATTGCACACTTAGTCCTAGACGTCAGTTGATATTTTTTGGTTTCCCTCTCATTTCTGTTCATCTCTCCTACAGTAACACCAACAAAGACTCACCGTCTCTTCGTTTTCTCTGCAACATCTCGGCGATTGAACATATAATCGGTGCGGTTAGGGCTGATCGAAGGGAATGGGTTGGTACATTAGGGCTGAGTTTGATGATTTTAATCCAGATTGTGATTATAGTAAGTTTTTTTATGTTGATAGTGCTAAAGTTCAAACATTTAGCGATTTTGTATTGTTTGTTTTACAAAATTACTGACACACACTGTTTTGGTCGTTTTCTGTTATGTTTTTTGAGCAGATGGAAACCCTAGTTTGTTTTCTACAAAAATCTTCTATGCTGGATCTTTTCGGAGGTTTCCAGGAAGAAGCTATGTTCAAAGAAGGTCAGCGTATATTGATTACATCGACATTGATGAGTTTTCTGTCCATGAAGTTGATTGGATGATACGAGACCTGAACCTGTTCAAAGAGAAGGTGCCAATTTATTATCATTTTCAAATACCTTGTAGAAATCTAGATACTGGTTTGGTAGCTTTAGGGTGTGATGCTGATGTTCGTAACTTGGCACAATATGTGGGTGAAAATAAGTTAATCAACTTTTACATTGAACATGTAAAATCTGTGGTTGATACTTATTTAAAATCACCAGAAGGACCATCTAGGGTTGTTATTGAGGAATTAGTAGAGGAAAGCCAAAATGTTCAGGAGAATGTTGGTTTTAGACAAAACAAAGAAAAGTTAGTACCTAGGAGGAGACTGATGCTTGAGTATGTTGGAGGGTCATCTAATGCAAATAAGAATACAAGTAACATGTTTGTTGATAATCCAGTTGATAACAATGATAATCCGGTAGGTAACAATGATAATATAGAGACTGGGACTTATAATGCAAACCAGGGTACATGTGTAGATGGTTTTAACTTTGACGACATTGACTTTTCTGGAGTATTCCCAAACAACGAGGGTCTTAAGGATGCTGAGGGTGAGGTAAGGTTACTTGTAGGAATCAGAATGAGGGTAATGGGGAGGATGAGGGTGACATGGAGTCCGATAGTTATAGGGAGTCTGAGGATGACATGGAGTCTGATAGTTATAGGGAGGATGAGGGTGACAAAGAGGATGAGGGGTAGTGAGGCTGACTGTTCTCATCAAAGTGAGGCTGAAGGTGATGACTCAGAAGACAGTGACTACATTGTTGACAATGATTATGAGGTGGAAGAAACAGAAGTTGATATGAGGGACTTCAATACTTTTGTAGATGAGAATGAAGAATATGTAGGCAGCCTTAATTCTGGCACTAATAGTGTTAGAAATGAAGTGGATTATGAAAAGGAAATTGATGATAACCTAAGTTATGAATCCTTTGATAGCTTAACTGATGAATCAATGGAAGATTTTGAAACAAGAAGGAGCAAGAAGCTAAGGGAAATCAGGCATAAACAAATGGTTAACATTTGTTTAACTAACTGTTTACTTAACTGTTTATTATTTACGTAAGAATTTGTTAAATTATCTAATAACTGTTGACATTGAACAGGGAAAGACTAGGATGCATGAGGCGAGGTTTTACTTGGGTCAACAATTTGGATCTACAAAGGAGGTTAAAGATCATGTTAGGCAGCATGCCGTTCTAACCAGAAGGGTGTTGTCATTTTTGAGAAATGACAAGGCTAGGATAAGAGTCATTTGTGAAGGTAATGTACCAGTTTATAAGAAAGGTGATGGGTTTGTAAAACAAGTATCCAAGAAAGGCAATAAGGGAAAATCTACTGTTGGGCCCAAGCCCAGTGAGTCTGCTGTTAGGCCCAGTTCCAGGGAATCTCTTAGGGAGTCTCAAAAGTCAGCATTAGCACTAAGTGCCAATGCCATATCCTGTAGAAAAATAAAAGAAAGATTAGAGAAGGCAGCTTGTACATTTATGTTGTATGTGGCTAAAGAGAAAGATGACGTTAAAACTTGGACAGTGAAAACTCACAAGGCAGAGCACACCTGTCTCTAAGCTAGAGAAAGTCTACACCTTACATCAAAGTTCATGGCTAAGGACCCTTCTGTGAAGAGATTGGTTGAATGTAACAAAGACATCTTAGTGAGGACCATCCAAGAAGAGCTGTCAAGGAAGTATGAATTAAGGGTTTCAAGGATGAAAGCCTTTAGGGCAAAGATACTTGCTTCGAAGGAAGTTCAAGGGGACAACAAGGAACAATATGCAAGGCTAAGGGATTACATAATAGACCTTCAAAGTGCAAATCTAAACACAACACTGCACATTGAAGTTGAGTCTGAACCCAACCCATCTTCTCCAACAAGGGTGTTCAAGAGTATTTACATCTGCTTGGGTCCACTGAAGCTAGGCTTCAAGGAATGTGGGAGGGACATACTAGGCTTAGATGGGGCTTTTTTGAAGGGTTCTCAACAGGGTCAGGTATTAGTTGCAGTAGGCTTGGATTCCAACAACAGGCTCTATCCACTGGCCTATGCGATTGAAGAAGCAGAAAACAAGGATTCTTGGACATGGTTTTTGGAATGTCTCAAAGATGACCTAGCACTACAAAGCAATTCACATTTTACCTTCATAACTGATAGACAAAAGGTTAGCCTTACTTTTTAGAGTTGAATTGTTTATAAATATGTTTTTTATTGCTTTGATTGTTTTGATTTTAACATGTTTGCTGTTTTGGGTGTTAAATTTAGGGCCTTATTCCAGCACTTGAAAAGGTATTCCCAGCTGCAGAACACAGGTTCTGCCTTAGGCATATTCACCAGAATATGTAGTTAAAATGGAGGGGCAAAGGCTTTAAAGATTGCTTACGGGCATGTGCAACTGCCAGAACCGGTACTTACTTTTAAGCATTTATTCATTCAAGTGTTGGGTCAAAAATTTACTGACTTGTTATTCATGATTGTTCTTGTGTAATAGTACCTGAGTTTAGGGATAAAATGGAAGAGTTGAAGAAGTTCAATGAGGAAGCATACAAATGGTTGGCACAAATTCCACCAAAGCATTGGTCGAGATCTCACTTCATAGGTAATATTCACTTTAAAGATTAGACTAGTTGCTAATTTAAGCACCAAAGGAATTTATCACTTTATACATTTCTTTTTTGGTTATCAATGTGTAGGTTGGGCACAATCTGATGTTCTACTAAACAACATGTGCGAAGTTTTTAATGCCAAGACTGTTGAAGGGAGGGAAAAGCCAATCATTTCATGTTTGTAATATCTTAGAGAGTATTTGATGAAGAGAATAGTTTAACATTGTGCCTTTCAATGATATGATCAAATGTTTAACATTGTGCCTTTCAAGTTCTTAGACAAACTATCATAGTTGGTAAGGAAGTTGAAAAATAATAACACAGGTGCCAAAGCTTGCTGCAATGCGGCAGGGCTAACATCTAGTTAACCTCAAAGAACATCATATTAACCTCATATAACATCAATATACATGTAAGAATATACATAACATCATAGCAAAATACATATAAACATTTGTATCATATGTCACATATAAACTCTTATCTATTTTTTTATTAAATATGATTTCAAAGTGTTTCCATAGGTTTTAGAGATTTTGAACACTTGATGGTCTAATTTGATGTGCTCATTGGCCTCTCTTTGGACGCATATGGTCTCTTTTGACAATATATTGATCCAATAAGCACATTGGCTCTTAGCATCAAAAGCTAGGTCTTTGTTTTCACAAACAGAAGCTAATGAGTCATATGTTCCTAGATCTTTGCTTTCATAAAACAAGAACATTGGAGGTTTTTAGATTTGGTTACAGACCCTAAGATTCGGTGTGTATCAAAACATCACACAGGTAGTCAGATAGATAGTACACTATTCTAATTGATGTTACCCACTAGAGTTATGCTTAGTTTAGTTAATTAACTTAATTGGCAACTTTTTCAACAAAGTGAAGCCTATCACTTAACGTCTTCTGTTGTAGGGTTACCTAGGTCATTTCACTTGGTGTAGTATATAAACCATACACTCCTAATTTTTCAGACGTTGTGATTCTACATGAGCGATCACTGCCTAGATATCCTTCTCATACTGCTTAACATCAACTTTTCACTATTGTGGGAAACACCCCTGTATTGTGTGACACTCATACACCCAATTGAGTCCCCAACATAATGTACAACAAAGATTTTGAAACTGATTAACATGTTGTCTATACATTTTTCTTAGGGTAAATTACAAGTTTTGTACTTTATGTTTACACCATTTATAAGCGTGTCCTTAAACGCAAAACTTTACAAGGTTTGTGCTTTATGTTTCAAAATCTTGCACGTTTTAACCTTTAGTCCAATCCCAGTTAGATTTTTATGTTAAGTAATGTCATGTGCAAGGCACATGAGGGTACTATTGTAATTTTACCTATTTACATTAAAATAAAATGCATATATGACCAAAATCACCTAAAACCCTAGAATTTCTTCAATCTCCATTTCTTCAACAAAATCATGAGTGAATCACTAAACAATTAAGCAGTATGATCAAGATCAACAGCAACCGCGTCATCATTACATTAATTTTTGAAGGTGTAAACACCTATTCGCCGTCGTCTGTGTCGCTGGTGATCAGTATTCCTCCGCTGGTTCCGCCTCCCCTCACCTCTGGTGGTCCGACAGTCAACCATTACATCCATGGTTACCAGTCCATTACAGGTATCATACTCGATCAGAGTTTGATAGGTTATTGTTCAGCTTGTTGATTTTTTTGTGATTTGTTTGATTAGTAGTTTATGATATGCGAATTTGGATTATTTGATCAGGTTGTTGAAAATGAAAGAGGTTGATTGTTTAATTATTTTCTCACTTAGTTTTGTTGTTGTGTAGTTATGTGATATGTTCTTATTTGTAATGCTAATTAGTGCTACTATAATGAGATCTATCTGAGTTCATTACGTTAGTTAGTTTATTGTTCATTTTGAATTGATTTGCTTTTTAAGTAATTTTGTGTGAGGATTTGTTAAATTTGAAAGAAGTTGAATATAGACTTTTAAGAGGACGTTGTATGCACTGGATCTTCTAGATGATTACTATTTGAATCTATTGAATTGAGGTTCTTGCAGATGAATTTGATTCTTCAAGGAGAGATAAAGAGAATTTATAGAGAGAAAGAGTGTTGAGAGAGAGAGAAAAGAGTTATTGGGTTTATATATGCAATTTTTATTTTTTACATAAATAGGTAAAATTAAAATAGTTCTCTCATGTGCCTTGCACATGACTAACTTAATAGAAAAATCTAACGAGGTTTGGCCTAACGGTTAAACGTGCAAAATTTTGAAACATAAAGCACAAAACTTATAAAGTTTTGCATCAATGGTTACCGCCTTCAAGATGGTGTAAACATAAAGGACAAAACTTGTAATTTACTCGTTTTCTTAAAACATGTAAACCAAATAAAGATACCAATAGAAGCTAATTTTGCTATTGCTTAGAGTCCTTGACAACGACGCCAAAACTTGATGTGCTTGGTATGGTCTACAAAAAACTAACCTAGACACTCTAGTTGTACTCTAGAAAACCCCTAAAGAAACCACAATGACAGGAAAGTGTAATATCTATTGTAGTAAAGCCTAATGGAAGTCCGGATATCGAACCCACAAAACACCTACAATAACTAAACTAGACTCCGACTAATAACTACACGAGGTTTGAAAGATTTGATATCGTTTAGTTTTCGAAAAAGAGGTTTTGAATTGGTTTAAACTAAGGAAACCTAAACTAAGGAGAACTAAAACTACCAACTGGCAAATTGATCACTTAGAAAAACTCAAGAGCAGGGAAAAGCACTACCTAGGTCACATATCTTAATTATGAATGTTGGATTTCTCTCGGCTATGAATACTATTATTGAACCAGGATCTTAGAATTTGACACCCTTAGACAACCTAGTGAATCTCTAATTATTCTATGGGTGTGACCTAAAAGGAAACCCTAAGAGTCATATGAAAGTCACTGGTAAGTCAAATTACCTCTCAGTCTCTACAACAACACTAATGTACCCAAAAGACATACTACCTTTTAGTCTTATTATGTTAATATACCCTAATATGCAAGGGGTAACCTAAGAACAATCGATAAGATACGGACTAGAAGGATACTACGATATCTTGGGAAGCCCCCTATCAAAGCCTTTACACCTAAACGCCTAATAACAGAGACTAACCGACTATCAATTACCCCTCAATTATTTTGATATGTAGAATACAAAGATGCACTAACCCTTAATCAATGTTCTTGTAGATTACTATGTCTCGCAAAACACATAATATAAGTAACCTAAGTATGCAACCATAAATGAAAGGCATTCAACAAGAAGCATACGAAACATAAAATAATCATAAATCATATATATACGCAAACACGTTAGATAAATTCAAAATAAGTTTGTTAGTGCATTATTTGTGTCAACAACTTAAAGATCTTGATTATACGTGTTTTAGTCTTGTTTGTGTCGAGTTAGATTTGTAATAAGAATTTGATTACTAGGCATTTAGAAGAATTTGATTACTAGGCGTTTAGGATGTTTAGGGGTTGTCTAAATATGACCTACTATAAAAGTTGGCTTATTAGCATTATGTCACAACTCTCACCATAATTCCACACTCACATTCACACACATTCCATAGTTTCTCTCTCTAGAAACTCCCAGACCCTAGTTCTTCAAATCGTGTTTGTGTAATCGAATTTGCATGAGATAAGTACAAATCATTGTAATTAAATCATTGTGTTTGTGTTAAATAAATCAATTTGTGGTTTCTACACACTAAATGATCGAAATTATTAATTTCACGTGTTCTTCATTTTTGTGAAGAACAAGTTCAAATCTTGGGAATATCAATTGTTAGAGCTTTTGTGCTTGATTCAAACAAAATCAAACGATCCACAAGGATCATACACTAATTTGGATTCAATTTCTTAAAAAAATGTACAAAAACTAAATAAGTTCGAATCTTGAATTTCAAAGTTCATCACATTAATGCTAATCCACCAATAATAACCAAAAATGAGAAATCATCAAAATTTAATAATCATTCATCCAAAACCTAGGTAGCTACAAAAGTTTAGCCAACATTCCAGAAACACAGAAACAAAGAAATTCCACGATCGCAATAAACAACTTTGTCTAAGATCTTATTAAACAAAAGAATTTAAGAAAAAAAACCAAATAAGCATAATTTACCCGATTCTTGACTCCAAGCCTAGAAATTATCGGATATGTGTATTATACCGATCTCCATAAGATCCATTTTTTTCTTTTCTCAATCTATTTCCAGACAAGACTTCAATTTTAGGGCAAAAAAGTGAAAAGATGTGGTAGGGAAGCTGCTGGTTTGAAAGAAATCAGAAAATAATCTTGGATATGTGTGGGATCCATTTTTTTCTTATCATAATTATACCGAAACAAGATAAACAATCGATGATTGTTAAGGATGATGGTTTGAAGTATGATTTTTAAGTGGATAAACATATTGGCAATCACCCGACCACTCTAAGTAGATATGTGCTGAAAAGTGTTCATTGTCTTGCTTGACAATGATTTGATCCCGTAGCAATCTATGGTATTTGTTTTTCTTTACGTGTTAAATGTTTCGTGTGTGTTTTTATTTCTTTTTATGAAAGTTTAATCGTTCTAAGTCAAGAATTGAATATTACCATGAATTTCATTTTATTAAAACTTAAAAGAAATTGGGCTCTATCTACATATTGAGCTTGCATGGCATTTTAGTATTGGAAAATTAAAGGGTATTGAATTATTAAAACTGGGCTATTTTAAAAAAAAGCCCACTTTGAAAAGGTGCCACGTATACAAACCCTTCTAAAAATGAAAACCCGTATTCTTTCAAAACCTTTTGTAATCTTCATATAGACTTTCATTATTTAGTAAGTGTATTGGTATTTCTATTTTTGGAAACTGGTAACGTTATCGAATTCGTATTTCATTTCCAATCTTCTATCCTAGGCTTTGATCGTAATGTAAATTCATTTTATACATATATGTGTTACATACTTAAGCTATACATAATCAATCATTGAATACATGTTTATGCGCAAAAACAAGGACTCGAAATACTAGGAAATATTAATCATACATGCCTCAAATTAAAACCATACCTTGATATGCTTTGAATACCTAAAAACAAGTTAAAATACCAGTTTATGGCATGAAATAACCTAAAAACTAAGTGAAGGGGCCAAAAGTGAACAAAATAAACAATTTTTGAAAACCCTCTCCTTCATGCCACGCGCAAGACACACAAGATCCTAGAGCGTGGCGCGAACGGGTTGCCATCTGCAGCGAGCTATTATCATCTCGCGGGTTGGTCCACTTTTGCCACCTTTTTCACGTCCAATCACCTTCTAACTCATTTAACTATAACCCTAATCAACTCCATTATAAATAGGAGCCTCCATACACTCCTAAACACTTTCCAAACACCAAATCCACTCTCAAATTCTCTAAATCTCTCAAGATTACTGATTTTGGACAGTATATATGTTAGGATCTGAGTTTGAAAGTATTATTAAAGTTTAAAGGATGAAAGAAAATAAATTAGATAAATATGCAGCGTAATGATAAAATTTAATTCATAATAATTGAGAGATTGTTTTTATTGTCATGCTTTTGTAATTATAATTACTTGCATATAACTCACAATCTCCCCCTTAGCCCAAGATCACTGATTTTTTCGTATATAATGTAAAGAAGAAATATTAGATTGATAAGTAATGAAAAGTGATCAAATAGAACAGCACAGGCATTGTTCTATTTAAACTACATATCTAACCACTGAGCATCTTATGATGATGTCAGCAGGAAAGTGACATATAACAATATTAATAAACTAACAACATCTTCTAAGCTAACCATTGCTATATCTAAACATTACAAAGACTGATAGAAAACACTGATGAGACACCTCTGTTGGGCTTCAACAAAGTTTCGCAAACCTTAGCTTAGTCTTCAGCAGAGCTTGTCTTGGCAGACCTTTAGCGTTAGACTTCAGTAGAGCTTTGTCTTCAATAGAGTTTGCTATGGAAGACCTTTGACATTTAGTCTTCAGTAGAGCTTGACTCAGGCAGATGTTATATTATTATGAGGATCAGAGGTTGTAGAATATTTTGCTTTCTATCATCTATTCTTTTGTAGGGTTCAATTCAACAATCTCCCCTAGAAAAGATGATGCCAAAACAAAAACTTTATTACTAATCTCTATTTCTCATTAGGGATTCCCTTATTTTTCCTTTGAACTGAAGTTCAAAGTCTAGGGCAATCACATCATCTACATCCCTTTCAAGTTCAAGATTTAGCAAGTCTTGAAGGTCAGCTTCATCTAGACCATATGCATCCTCCATTTTTATCTTTTGAACTCTACCATCTGACATGAGCAGTGTCAATTCATAGGTGTCTATGGAAGACTTCCATTTTAGAATTTTTGAGTTAGATGGTTTTCTTGGGAGTAGGGTTATTTGTGATGAGTTGGGTGAGATAGGCCTGTTTACAAGTGTAGAAAGTGTGGCTCTAAGCTTATCACTTGCAGCATCTGTGTGAAACAAAATTCGATTCTTTATTCCCTCTTTTCTTTGTTCTTCATGCATCGTTTGATCCTCTTCTTCCATCTGCTTTTGCCTATTTGCTTGAGTTAAAGCAATGGTGGTAAGCCAGATGTTGAAGTTGATCTTTTAGGAGCATGGGTCTGTTAAGGAGCAGTGGTTGGTTGAGAATAGATTTGCTTTCTTGGGACAGAAGGATCTTTCTTTCTTAGCTGTTCCAATCTTCTATTGGTATCGATCACTTCAGACTCTGACCATCTTGCAATTTGCCTTGTTCCATATAAAGCATCAACAAGTTCGCTTTCATTCTTTTAATCTTTAGATCATGGTCTTGGCTTTCAAGTTTAGCCTTTTTCCAAGTAGGAGGAGTAGGCTTCTTTGAAGGATCCTTGAGCATTTCATGAATTCTTTCAATTTCTTCTTTTAGCTCATTTTCCGACCAATCTTTAAATTGAGCTTTTGTTGCTTTGTAAGGCATGAACTTCATAATATGATCAAGATAATCTTGCTTTAGCTCTGGATCATCAGAAGTTGGATTTTTAGACATAGACTTACTCAACTCCTTAGCAAATTCTTCAATATTTCTCACTTTGCTCAGTTGAAATTGCAAGGAGATTTCTAAAGCCTTTTCATCTTTATCCTTTGATTTTTCTTATGCAATGGTCTCAGCTTGTCTAGCCTTTAATTTAGTATACTTATCAAGATTCTTAGGCTTTTGATACCCCAGCAAGGATGGAAATTCTCTCTGTTTTGGATCCTCTATCTTGTAGAAAGCTTTTATCTCTCCTCTAACAGCAAAAAGTTCCAAAGCGTATAGTGCACCGTTGGAAGGAATGAAGATGATAAGTGCATGGGTGGAATTTGGGTTTCTGGGTATGGAAGTGATGAGGATGGTTGTGAAATGGTTTGTGATGATGCAGGGAGTGGTGATTGACTCTCTTCATCATCATCATCATCAACAACAAATATTTACCTTTTGTGTTGGAATTTAAGTTTTGGAGATGGTGGATATGTAAGGATTCAAAGTGGTGTGGGTAATGATTCGGTTAATATAGGAAATGTGAGTAGAGTAGTGGTTTGAACAACATCTGTTGGAACATCTGTTGTTCCAGCATCTACTGTCACAACATCTATCCTAACATCTGTTGGGGTTATGGTGACAGAAGATACAATGTTAGTAGCTTCAACGGTGGTTGTAAAAGAGATGACAGTTGGTTGTCTTGCTTTTCATGCATACTTTCTTTTTCTTGAAGTACCAACATCTTCTTTTTCCAACTTCTTAGCTTTCTCTTCTTTAATGATCATCAAAGCTTTAGCTTCAAGTGTATCTAATCCTTTCAACTTCTCTGTTTAAGGTATCTTCAATTTATTTTCCCAAAGTAGCTTCGGATTCTTCAGCAGTTGTTGTAGGCTGTTGTTGCACCTTTGATTTAACATTTGAATCAGGCGGCAACTTTCTCATGTGATCATTCTCCCCCCTTTTGGCATCATCTTCTATGTCATTTTGAAGAATGATAATCGGGTCAGAGCCAATAGTGTTTAGCACTGGTCTTCGATGGCTTTAATATCGGCTTGTGTATCTTTATATTGAGCCTCGACCATATTGCGGTTCAACTTCATATGGGTTTCATGCTGAATGTCGGTGAATTATCTCTAAGCTAGGATGATTGGTTGAACAACCTTCCATAGCTCTTCAGCATTTTGTGTTGGAGATGGTTGAGAATTGTTGAGCATTTGTTTCATCATGGATTTAATTTCATCAATAGATGATTCCATGGTATTGATTCTCTCCATCAATTCTTGATATTATAATTTATCACCTAAATGATAGGATCATCTAAATTCTTACTAGAGGTAGTTGTATTTGGATCATCAACATGAGGAGTTTCAATGTTTTCAGACCCAAATGTCCCTTGTTCTTGATAGCGGGGACTTCCAGCTGGTTCAGAGGATACTATTGTAGCCTCAGTAGTTGTTGCTATCAAGGAAGTCTTATGGATGTAACCACTGTCCAACTGAGCCACTGTTATAGCATTAGTTGTAGTAGTTGCTTCACTTGAATGACCACCAAGAGTTACATGTAACCATGGGGTGTAACTTACTCAACTGTTTCTGGGTTGGCTAATTGAGTTTTCTCAGCTTCAATCAATGCTGGAGTTTAACTCTTAGTGATGGGTGATAGAGAGGGACTGCTTGTAATCTGAGTTTTCTCAGTAGCTTGAAGCAGAGGTAAAAACGGGGCAGGAATTGGAGATATGGGTAATGGAGTAGAAAGAGACATAGCCCTGGGAGAGGGGCTTGAGAACAGATGTTGAAGTGAATCATCTGCCTCACAGTGAGGTGTCCCTGTACTTACAACTTGTTCCTTTTGTGAAGAAGTAAGAGGAGCTTGTGATAGTGGAGATCTTTGAACCATCTGTTGTGAGGAAGTAGCAGCAGTGGTTGTAAGTGACTTTTGTGCTGTCACAGGTAAAACATCTGGGATCTCATCTTCCAGAGTTATCTTTTTGGGGTGTTTGGTAGGCTGCTTGGATTTGGTGGGTTTCTTTTTGGGTTTTGCTAGTGGGGGTTCACAACACTGGCTGTAGTGCCATGTTCACCAGGAGAAGTGGGCTCAACAACAGAGGAAGGAGCAGTGGATGTGGTAGTAGGTAAAACATGCTCAGACTCTGTTGCTTTTGTTTTCAACACCTTTGGTTTTTGTGTTGAGAGTCTAACAAAAGTTTCATGTTTAAGGCTGCCAACTTCACAGATGAACTTTGTCGAAAATCAGTTTCAGAAACTTGTTTTTGCAAATAAAAACTTAACAACCTAGGGTGTATCAAAAAAGATTTACCCTTTTAATATTACTAAAATTTGCAACCAAATCAGCAAACAATACTGAGAAAAATTAAATTTTGATTTGGTTAAAATAGCATAGCCCAAGTACTGAATATATAATGGTATTTCATTAAAAGTAGTTGTTTTGGATGACAAATATAATAAAAGTGTGTGGAAAAAGTATTTTATTTCAGCGGGAAATTCGGGTATAAAAATGGTAATACCTGATAATTGACCTTCATATCCTCGCTCAATGAATTCAGCCTGTAAATCTTTCTTTAGGAAAGAAGTGGGGTTATCTAGGTTGTTAAGACCAAATGTGGTAGAGATAGTGAATGGATAGATTTGAACAAGTGACTGTCCAATCTTTGAAGTGATGGCAAAAGGCATTTTGTTTTGAACCTCGAGTTCAACATTTCCCCAAAATTGGTGAAGGGTGTCGAAATAAATCGGAGCCTTGGCCAGTAACACAATGTTATTCTTTGTATGATGATGTTTGTAGAACATCAATCATGGAGTGAAACGCAATGTTATTCTTGGTTTTTTCAAATATCTGAAGGTAGTTGTGGGGATTTTTTTATGATGAGATTCATGGTAAAAGAGTGATTATTGAGGGTTTGGAAGAAGATGAGAGTTATGGAGATTTTTATGGAGATGTTTTGAAATCGAAACGGCAAGTGGAACTCTGTTTGGATGAAACAGGGTTTATAAAGGGAAAAGTGAAAGCTGATGTGGCAGCGATTTCCAAAAGATCTGATGGCTAACATCTGTGCACGTGTAAACTCTGTTGAATAATGGAAGACAGTTGTTTGGAAACCTCTGATGGATACCAGCAGTGGTTCTGAACAGAGGAATGATCAATGGTGATTTTACACTATCAGAGGAAAACAGTGGTTTTACCAACAGTGGATGTAGAACAGAGGATACACTTTCAGCAACGAATAGATTTTCATGCCAAGCTGAGGTTTGGAGAAACAATGGTTATGAACAGACTTTAGAGATTTATTGAAAAAAAATTCAATTTTAGCTATTTTTTAGGATGGAATTTTTATTTTCTGAAAGCATTTTAATGCTATTTATCCATGGAACACAAATGCTTGTTTTTATTCCATGTTTAGCATACCAATTCTAGAGATCAGGCTTTCAAAGGTAGATGTATCTAATGGTTTTGTTAGAACATCTGCCAGTTGATATTTAGTTGGAATATGTTGCAGAGAAATCAAACCTTTTTCATAAGAATCCCTCACAAAGTGATGTCTGATGTCGATGTGCTTTGTGGTAGAATGAGATACTGGATTTTTAATGATGTTTTCAGCTGCTTGACTATCTAGCATGAGAGGAGTCTTTAAAGCAGTTACACCAAAATCCAATAGTTGATTTTGAAGCCATAGGAGTTGAGCTAAGCAGCTTGCACTAGCAATATACTCAGCCTCTGTTGTGGATGTTGATACTGCAACTTGCTTTTTTGCTCTACCTAGACACTAAGATTTTGCCTAGGAATTGTCATTCTCCTGAGGTTGACTTCTTTGTGGTGTGACATCCAGCAAAATCACTGTCTGAAAAACTTGAAAGCTCAATATTCCATTAGCTGGATACCAAATACCAAGTGTGGGAGCACCTTTTATGCATCTTAATATCCTTTTTACTAGAATGAGATTGGACTTCCTAGGTGCTGACTGGGATCTAGCACAAAAACATGTTGCAAACATGATGTTTGGCCTAGATGCAGTTAGGTATAATAAAGAACCTATCATGCTTCTATAAAGAGTTTGATCAACCAAGTCATCTTTGTCATCAACAGTGATAAGCTTTGTAATTGCTATGGGTATGCTCATGGTTTACAATCATTCATATCAAAATTTTTAAGTAGTTCTTTTACATACTTACTTTGGTGAATGAATGTACCATTTTGCAATTGTTTTACTTAGAGACCAAGAAAACATTGGATCTCACCCATTGCATTCATTTCAAACTCTGCAGCCATGAGTTGTTTGAGCTCTTCACACATGGCAGTGCATGTGGATCCAAAAATGATGTCATCCACATAGATTTGGATAAGCATCAAATCCTTTCCTCTCTATTTCAGAAATAAAGTTTTGTCAATTTTACCCCTTGTAAAACCAATGGATAAGAGAAAGGTGGAAAGAGTTTCATATCAGGCTCTTGGTGCTTGTATCAAGCCATACAAAGCTCTATTAAGCTTGTAGACATGATCAGGATAAAATGAATCTTCAAAGCCCAGAGGTTGACAAACATATACCTCTTCTTTGATCTTACCATACAAGAATGCACTTTTGATATCCATTTGAAACACCTTGATGTTGTGGTTGGCAACAAAGGCTAAGAACAATCTGATGGCTTCTAATCTTGCTACAGGAGCAAAAGTTTCATCATAGTCAATGCCTTCTTCTTGTCTGTAACCTTGAACCACAAGCCTAGCTTTATTCTTGACAATAATACCCCTTTCATCAGTTTTGTTTTGAAGACCCATTTTGTGCCAATTGTCCATACATCCTTTGGCAATGGTACAAGTTCCCATACTTGTTATCTTTTAAACTGAAAGAGTTCTTCTTGCATGGCTTCTACCGAACTGTTATCTTTTAGTGCCTCTTGGTACTTGACAGGCTGTGTGAGAGATAGGAAACCAGCAAAAAGATAAATGTTTTGGGATTGACTTCCAGTGAGCACCCCTTCATTTATGTTGCCAATGATGAGATCAGATGGATGGTTTTTAAGGTAGATTAGATCTCCCTTATATGGAATAATGGCATTTTTGAGGTGAAGGTTGCAGGTGAGAATCATATGAGCTAACATATGTTAGCAATTTTAAAGAGCCAACATCTGTTTGAAATGGAGGTGGAGGTATTGGAGAGAGGGGTGTGAAAACATGATGACTTGTATCCACAGTGGTTGGACTTTTATCAACAGGGGTTATAGTTGATGAGATTGAAGAGGATTGAGGATCAGTAGTGGTTGATCCAACAGTGGCAGTGTTTTCACAGTTGTTACTAACATCTGCTACTCTGGTGGTGGATGTGGGTTTATACTATGGACTCACAATACCATATCTATTTTCTTGTTGTGGAGACTATGGTGTACCTGTAGAGTCAGTCTTTATAGACACAGCTTCAAATGTGAATTTGTTTAAATCAAAAAGTTTAGCAGGATTTGCTGGGATTTTTAATGAAGAAAGTTCATTGAACTTAACATTCAAGGTCTCTTCCACACACCTTGTCCTTGAATTAAAAACTCTGTATGCTTTAGCAGTGGTTGAGTATCCCTGAAAATAACCACACTCTACTTTGGATGGAAATTTTGAAATTGAATCTTTTAGATTTAAATGAAGCATGGGTAGCCAAAGATTTTAAAGTATGAGATAAGTGGTTTGATCTTGAATAGAGTTTCATAAGTAGTGGATTGATGCATGGGGTTTATTAAAACTCTGTTTTGAACATAGCAAGCAGTGTTTATAGCCTTTACCCAAAAGAACAAGGGTAAACCAGAATCTGCAAGCATGGTTCTAGCAGCTTCAATTAAACATCTGTTTTTCCTTTCAACCACCCCATTTTGTTTCACAAATCCTTGCAAGATACATGCAGTCTCATCCTTGGAGTGAAAAAAGTAAGTCCATGTAAACCTTGAAAAATCATCAACTATGACAAGACAATATTATTTTTTACTTAAACTCATGATTTTTATAGGGCCAAACAAGTCCATGTGTAACAATTGTAAGCACTGACTTGTTTTTGACTCACCAATGGGTTCGTAAGAACTTTTATGTTGTTTTCCTTTTAAATAGGAAACACAATTTTCTTCTCTTGTGAAATTTGTGGTAAGACGCTTACAAGGCCTTGTTTAGAGAGTGTGGTGATAGTTTTCAGATTTGTGTGTCCAAGTCTTCTATGCCATAGTTCTATCTCTTTGTTAGAGGCAGCTGAGAACAGACATGCATCAGTCATTAGATTATCCTTCAACTATCAACCACATACACATTGCCACTCCTATGAGCAACAAGATGTGTTTTTCTCTCAGCTATGATTTGATCAAAACCACTTCTGGCCCAACAATCTTACAAGTTTTGTTAGTGAAGAATGACCCATAGCCTTTGCCACTCATTTGTGAAACACTAAGAAGATTAAATTTCAAATTGTCAATAAGATTGACACTTTCAAATTTAAGTTTCCCAGCTTGAACTGTTCCTGACCCAAGCACATTCCCTTTTGAGTTATTACCAAAGGATATATCACCCTCTCCATGAGCCATGAAGTCTTTCAGAAGGGCTCTACATCCTATCATATGCCTGGAGCCTCCACTATCTACAAACCATAAACTATCAAGACAAGTAGAAGCTCCTTGCACAATGGTAAATACTTAGTTTAGATGAGTTGCCAAAGCCAAAATGGCTTTGGAAGGGATCACAAACATGTCAGTCTCAAATTTGGAAGAATGGTCAGTGGTTTGAACAGATCTTTGGAACATCTATTGAGACCCATATCCTACCAAATGATAATAACCATGAGGATGCCTATTTACTCTTGGTTTTGAGGGCTTTTTGTAACCTTCATAACTAAGAGGTACCTTTTGATAAATTGGTTGGTCATATCCTCTTAGGTACTGGTTAGTAGGTGGTGCATCTATTACCTGCATCTCTCTGGGAGCAGAGGTTTTGTGCAGTGCTTTGGTAACAGGTGTTTCAACAAGCACAAAGGTCTGCTTAGACTTTCCTTTTAAAGTACTAGTCTTTGAACTCTCAAGTGTTTTGGATTTATACTTCTCAATCTCCTCTGGAGAGTTCAAAGGAAAGTTCAAAGACTTAAGAACCCTCTAGTGGGTTTAAATTGATATTTCTCAATCTCCTCAAAAGTTGAGGATCCCTCATGTCTTTCTAAAATAATTTTATTTCCATTTTTATCAGTGACTTTAATTTCTTGACCAGCCAAGTTTGTTGGAACAATCTCAACCACACCAGAGTTATTTTCAGTAACATTTTCAGAAACTTGGTCATTTTTCTTAAATCCTATGCCAAATTTTATGTTACTTTTGACCTGGTTTTCTAACAAAATCTCATAACCTTTACATGATTCCACCCATTTTTCATAAGTGATTTGGGTGGATTCCGACTCCTTTTTGCAAACCTAATATTTTTCTATCATAGTTTGGAGTTAATCCTTGGTTATGCGGGCTTCATGTTTTATGCTGTTGATTTCAGATTGTTTTTCAAACAATTTAGTTTTTAGCTCTTTTGAAAGCTTTTCAAACTGTAATTCATCATCTAAAATCTTTTTCCTAAGGTTTTCATTCACCTCTTTTATGTTAGCAAAAGCTATGATGCATTTATCTGAATATAGATCTTTTATGACCTGAGGAGATACCTTAGTAGCAGCCATCATGGCACAATCACATTCACCTTCACAAACACTAGCATCCCATGGGTCAGATAGAGGTTTCAAACTTCATTAACACTTTCTTTTGTAACAACTTTTTCATCATGAACATTAGACCCAAAAGATTTAGATTCCACTTCCTCAAATTCAACACCCTCAACTAAAGACTCCACTACCGTAAAGCAAAACTCATTTTGTTTCTTTTCAGTGTCAGCAATTAGAGCAAAGTTTTCATCAGTTAGATCCTCAGGTAAGCTACTCCAATTAACAAATCCCTGAGTAAAGAAACTCTGATGATTAACCTCTGCCTGAGCAGTGGTTTGAGTAACTTGTTGTGCAGGTTGCATATGAACCTGAGGAGTTGGTGCTTGAACATACTGAATTTGAGGAACAGTGGTTTGAACATATTACACAAGAACAGTGGTAGCAGGGTGTGCAAAATGAGTAGTGTTTTGCATATGAGGAGCAAGGGTATATTGAGACTAATGGATAGTGTTTTGTGGCCTAGGGCTAGGATGTGTGACAACTAGTCCAGTTAGTTGAGACCTACATTCTCTAGCAAAGTGTCCTAGCCTATTACATTTATAGCACTTCATCTTTGACTTATCCAGCCCAACTTTTGTCCCCCCATGCAACACTGGAAACTTCCTACCAGTTCTCTTGTAATTTTTGTTAGCCTTAACACTTAATAGAGCTAACTGGTGCAAAATGTCCATCTCTTCCAAGTCTGAAGGAACAAAATGTTGGAGGTCATTCAACTTAAAGCATAAGTTGTTAGAAGTTTGGCTTTCCCCATTAGTAGAACATGCATAATTAGGTGTGTAAAGGTCAAAGTTGAAATTTCCCCTAGAAGTTATATCAATGAAATGATCATAACTTTGATCCTTACTACTGCTAGTGACTTCTTCTTAGGCAAACAGTGTTGTACTACCGAATGCATAGTAATCAGCACTTTGCTAGATCTTTCATACTATGGGTTAGTGAATCTCCTTTTACATGATAAAACGTTTCATATTGTTGATTCAGAACCTCTCTGATAATTTCAATCACTTTCTCAGTCTCACTAAATTGCTCTTTCAAGCATCCCATAATTCCTTTGCACTGTTGCAATGCAATAGGCCAGCATAGATATTGTTTGGCAATGTAAAGGCCACAATGCTAAATGCCTTTGCATTTAGCTCGATTTTTTGGAAATCTTGCTCAAAATAATTTTCAGGATTCTTTGGTACTTGGAATTTAGGGTCCTCTGTACTTGGCATCACTAGAACATGAGGTCCAAAGATGACCAACTTCCAGCAACCGGGTGTTTTGCTGAGCAAGGACATCAACCATCCGTCTTTGCCAGATATTATACTCAAATCTAACAAGGATCGGTGGTTTAAACATATTGCCAGTGTTATGAGGATCTTGTGAAGTGTGTGACATTCTGATTTTTACAAACAGTTTTTGTTTAAAAACATTGATATTGTAACTTAACTTTATTTTCAAGAAAAACGAATAAATCGAATTACCAGTGAGTGCTGTCTATTCAAATCAAATTGATTTCTAATTCGAATTCGATTGACCAGGCTCTGATACCAATTGTTAGGATCTGAGTTTCAAACTATTATGAAAGTTCGAAGGATGAAAGATGAAAGAAAATAAATCAGATGAACATGCAGCGGAATGATGAACTTTAATTCATAATAATTAAGAGATTGTTTTCATTTTCATGCTTTTGTAATTATAATAACTTGTATATAACTCACAATCTTCCCCTCAGCCTAAGATCACTGATTTGTTCGTACAAAATGCAAGGAAGAAATATTAGGTTGATAAGTGATGAAAAGTGATCAAATAGAACAGTACAGACATTATTCTATTTATACTACAAATCTAACCACTGAGCATCTTATGATGATGTCAGCAAGAAAGTGACATATAACAATATTAACAAACTAACAATATGTGCTAAGCTAACCACTCCTATATCTAAAAATTACAAAGACTGATACAAAACACTGATGAGACATCCTCTGTTGGGCTTCAGCAGAGCTTTGTAAAGCAGACCTTAGCTTAGTCTTCAGTGGAGCTTGTCTTTGCAGACCTTTAGCTTTAGACTTCAGAAAAGCTTTGTCTTCAACAGAATTTTGCAATGGCAGACCTTTGACATTTAGTCTTCAGCAGAGCTTGACTTAGGCATATGTTATATTGTTATTAGGATCAGAGGTTGTATAATGTTTTGGCTTTCTATCCTCTGTTCTTTTGTAGGATTCAATTCCAACAATATCTTTGAAGTTTAAAGTTAGTTCTAACTCACTTCCACTACTTGTTCTTTGAGTTTTCTTGCTTTAAAACACTTGGAGAACATCAAGGTTTGTTACCCGATGTTCACTAAGGTGTAATAAGGTGCACAACTCCGATTTTGATGTCCAAAGTGGGTTTAATTTTCTGCTTTCACTAAACCATTTAAGATGTCCATCTTTTAGTTCATTTGTTGTGAAGAACTTATGCCCACCTTGTCCTCAATCAAACCCATGATTGTGGGGCTTGTGTGTGGTTGTTGTCTATCAAGTTTAAGGTCCAAGAACCTCTAAACATTCTTTTTTGATAAGGTTCCAAGTAACATTCAAATGTGTGACCATCCAAGCTCACCATTGTTCAGATGGTGAGTCTTGCATGTGTCTAAATGTGTGAACCATGGAAGCTTGGGCTTTCCAACCTTGTTTCACTACCTCACTTTCTTTTTTTATTTGTTGATATCCTTCCTTCAAAGAATCAAAGTAACACAACCCCGCCACACTTCCAACATTTACCATGATGGGTATGGAAAACCTGGGTTAATCTTACTTGGATACTTGATGAACTAGTTAGTGTTATTTTTATTCATGCTAACCGGGTAATCAACTAAGTTGATGACTTTGTGCTTTGGTGAATTCTTACAATGAGGTTTAATATACGCTAATCATCCTATCTCCATGCTTGACATACATGATAATACATGATGGACATAACTATAACTTATACTATAAATTTATAATATATATACTTTAACCGAATTCTTGATGCTAACCATGTGGTTAGATGTTAAGGACTTGTGTTAGACTATCTTAGTTCTATATTTTCTTGTATGTGATTCTAATGGGCATGTTAGGACCCATGAAAACACATGAAAACTTAGTGTCAAAACGAGTATTTAGACAAGATAAATTTTCGTGTACATATACTTTTTATACTTAATTACGAATCCCAACGTTCTTCAAACACTGAATACTCATACACCTTTATTCCCCAATGTAGGGTAACTTCGGTGATCTAATCTCAATGACTCATCGGCTCCCGGTTATTTCGGAAAGCTTTGCCGAACCGTGAGTATACTCGATCCCATTTTCGGTTTTATACGCTTTGGGTGCAACATATACATTTATGAAAATCAAGAATCACATTTAAACTTTTATAATCATACTCTATCCGTTAAATTATGATACTTGTATTATTCTTGTTACCGAATGCTATGTATACTTGTGTCTATGTGCACATTAACAATTATAGCACTATAGGATTAACACACCCCCATATTCTTGTGGTATTGTTAAGTAAACTATTTTTCAACCTTGTCGTCTCGGCGAAAATGGTATGCACGATTGCGATATACACATTAGTTTGACTTATAGTTAACACATGCTTGTATGACAACGAACAATATATGCAAATTATCATGTTGGATATGAGATAACTTTTATTGACTATTATGTTATGTATTCAAACTTGTATACTCGCCAACTTTTGTGGATCTTTATTTTAATACATGTTGCAGGAAACTAGTTGAGAATGAATGAAGAAACGTGTGACAACGCGGTTATCCGAGGTAAAAGCCGCTCACGTTTACGTTATATTTTATTACACCGCTTATATTATTTTAGCACACCTAGTTGTATTATTTTATGATTACATAATATCGACTCTTAGTTGATTTATATATGAATAATTATATCAAAACTGTAATACATAACACATAACTAGAACTCGTAACCTAAAGCCAACCCCACACTTTTCGGCCCAATCAAGCTTGAACCATGACTTATCTTGTCTCAATTGCGGCTCACTTTTTAAACCCCAAACTGCCACCCTTTTGTCTTGGTTACAACCCAAACCCATTTATATGTGGCCCAAAACTCAAGTCCATAACCGCCCCTAACACCCACTTAATTTAGATATTACGTACATGCAAACTCACTAAAACCCTAACTCAAAATTCGTTCCCCCCTCCTCCCCTACTATCGCGCTGATCAGGAGCCTAAAGACTTCAAGTAATCTAGGTTTTAAGGCTAATCAAATTCCTTCTTCGCTAGGTATCCTAATCTTGTGTTTCGTGTTAATTATAAATGTTCATGCTTGACTGGTGATTGACTTATGATGATTTCATGTAGTCTAGGGTTGTTAAAATTCATACTTGATTGGTGATTGATCGCTTATGTGTCCGGTTAGTCATTAGGGTTTCGATTATTACATGATCTTGGTTTGAACCTTAGTTCTTGATGAATTAGTTGATGTATAACCTAATTTATAATGATTATCTATTGAGATGATGCATATGAGTTGTTTTGTTTGCTAAGCAATCGTTTTAGAAGTCGGGTAATAAAACATGTTCTGTCTAGAAAGTTACACCTGACTTTACTCGGCTATTACCGGGCCAAATTTTGTTAAGAACTGATATTTCTTGAGTCTATGATGAACTTCCAGGAAAAATCTTTCAAACCCAGCTGGAATTACATTTTTTTTATCAGAATTGAACGTTTTATGAATTATTTTGTATCGAAGGTTCAGACTGCGTTTTCTAGGAGGTCTTGAAAATCTCCAACTGGAATTTCATAAAAAGAATAAACGAGGATTTTTAAATGAATTTTTCCGTAAGCTGTAGTCAGAAAGTAACGAATCTGGCCACTGTATAGTAAATGATATTTCTTAATTTTTTGGTAAACTGTTAAGCCTTGGAAATTTAGCACAAGGCTAACCCCACCGACGGGTACGTCACATAAAAAGCTCATAATTTATGCAACTCCATAAGTATGGTAAACGAGCTTCCTAAAATAGTCTAATTTTAGTGAATTTGTAGGGCATGATTTATAAGCTTATAAGAGTCGTACTTGCTCTATTAAGTGTCCGTACTTGCTTAGTGAATGTATAAATAACATATGTCATGTCGTAGGTTATATTGTGAACATGTGCATGAAAACCACACAATAAAATATTATGTGACAACTTGTTCGCGTGCTAATTGCTAGATACGTGTAAAACTTATGAGCTTTGCTTAAACACACTAATAACCCAATGGGTATCATAATAGGTTGTGGTTGACCACATCAACTTATAAAGCATTTAACTCTTACCGAGCAAAACTAAGGTGAGTTCACAACTCTTTTTTAAAAGCATGCGTCCCTAGTTTGGGACAACACTTTTTACAGTAGCCCTAGTTTGGGCTACGTGTGTGTTCCTTGTGAGAACCATTGAAACATACGATCCACTAGATGTGGATAGTACACTTGGACTAAAAGACAACTCTATCATGAAAGTCCCTACACATTATACCGATTAGCTTGTCCGATTGGTAGACGGGGTATTAGTTGATAGCGCTATTAGGTTTGACAAACCCCACATCGTGCTAGGAGCCGGGCGTGAACTATTATTGATGTAGAATGTCAATGGCCTACTTCTGATGGTCATGTCGAGTCATAGGTAATAAGGCTTCAATATTTGAGTTTGTTTTTGTGTATGTAATTTCCACTTTGCACGAAGTGAGGAGTTCACCTCTTATGAATTGAGCACACCTCGTACGTAGTGGAGACCCAACTCACACGAAGTGGATATGTCTACATATAGGGGAGTTGTGGTCTTGAGTCTGAAATAGTTTTGCTGATCGGTACGACCAAGCCCTACCCAGTTTGTTTCAGGATTGGGCATAATTATGACATTAATGAAACAATAATCTTTAAACAGTAATCTTGATGTTGTCACTTATTATAAAATAAATTCTGCACACTTTATAACTAGTTAATCAGATTAAGGCCAGTGCTTATTGGATAAGAAGATCCTAAAAGTGGTATCAGAGCTTGGAGGCCTGATTTGAAGACTTTGATCAAGATTCTACACTTCTATTCTACTCATACTTAGTTTTCAACGATTTCATGAACAAAATGGACTGATTTTTTTTTGTATAATACGTAAAATTCATTATAGTCAAACCCGTGAAAAGATCAGAGCTATAAACAACCGAAATCATGACAAAAATTGCAAAAAAGGTGAAATTGTCAACACACTTCGCACAAGTTCATACACTCACTTCGCACGAATAGAGCATCCACTTCGCACAAAGTGAAATTCTATGAAAATTGAAACTTTCATTTAACACGAAGTGATATTCCAGTTCGCATGAAGTGAAGTTTTAATCATTGTTGTTTTTGTTTGCTTTGTCTAATCGCACGAAGCGTCACTCAACATCAAATTCACTTTGCACAAAAGAGTTTTTTACCTAATTTCTTCTGACAGATGAAAAATGAATTCTTCAATGTGTTTGCAACGTCAGCAGCTTTGACGATGGTAGCAGCTCAAAACCTAAACCTTGAAAATGAGATGGGGATTATGACGATACCCCCGAAGCTGATGTGCTTATAAGATTATTATGGTTAGACCGAATGATTTGTAAATTGGGGACAAGCAAATTATCTGAACTGTTGGTATGAAGTTGAAGAAAAATATGCTATACCAATGAGCAAGAATGGGCTAGAAAAAACACTTCCACAATTTACAACAGTTGAGAAGGATAAATTTGTGAATGAAAAGAAAATGTTGAATATTCTTCAACAAGCTGTTAAAGAAGATATATTGTCTCTTTTGCAACTTCATTCAAACCTTTGAATCCCACACATGTCTTGTCATTACTCTTCTTCAGGCCATTCATGATGTGTTTCATAACAAAAGATGAATCTCTGAATTGATTTAGTTTCTTTCCAAGTTTACAAATTTTAAGTTGTGCTTCAGACAACTCTTTGCATTTTTCAGAAATTTCTTTTGTTTTCTCACTCATCGTATCATTAGCTAAGTGAATAACTTGAAGTTTTTCGTTAAGCTTACAGGTTAAAATATTGATTTCATCTTCATAACCTTTAATTTTCTTCAAATATAATGACACATTTCTTTTTACGAAAAAGTTTTATTCTTTTAGGCTCAAGAGCTCTTTTACCAGACTTATGGTTTTGCTTTGTTAATGTGTAACCTTCACTTTGCGGTTCACGACATTTTAAACAAACAGAACTACCAGAGTTAGAATGTACCTCTCCTGTTGATTTGCTTAGATCGGCCATGAAAGCAGCAAAATCAGCAGCCATCTTCTTCTCTGCAGCATTCTATTCCCCATCAGCTTTTCAGCTACTGTCTCTCGCTCTGCCTCAACATCAGCTTTCACTTCTTCATCAACAACTGGGGCAATCTCAGCCATGTACGCCTGTGAGGCATTGTTATCACCCTCCAGATGAACACTCCAATCATAAGAACCCTCTCTAACAGTAGAGATCAGGGCGGCCTTTGATCCAGTGTTGGTTGACGCATTCCTGTTGCTTGAACCATGACCAGGAGAATCTTGAAAGGATGAGTTAGAACGAGATTCAGTTTTTGGTCGTTGACATTCTCTAGCAAAATGTCCGTAGTTTTAAGAATTGTAACACTTCACTTTAGACTTGTCAAAACCCATACTCTTTCCAACGAACTTCCTGCATGTTCTGTTCATGAACCTCTTTACTCTTCTAGAGATCATGGCCATCTGCCATTGTAAATCCATCTCCTCTAGGTCATCAGGGTCGATCTGATCATAATCTTCATCAAACGTAGCAGGATCAGATATTCTTCCCTGTATGTAGTTCTCGTAGGAAGCAACAAAATACAATATAGTTTATATACTTGTAAAAATATATATTTTGTCACTTTTCGGTTTTGAAAATATTATTTACCAAGCTTCGATGTATTATATATTTTTAGTCCATAATCCGTATAAAGTTCGATCGTCCGATAGGTCCGTATTTTTTCCATGTATGGTTATGGATATGTTTATATATTCTTATAATTATTTTTTGCCACTTATTATGTATTTGTTTGTGTATATTATCTTCAAGTCCCTACTTTATATATTTAACTAATACAAACAATATACACATAACTTGTGATTCTTATGATCACTAAATATATATTTTCCTAAAAATATATATTTATATCTATTTTTATTTTTAGAAAAAACTATGACTTCTTGAACTTATATTTTAAACAAGAACATGGGGATTTTTATGTTTATGGTTTTTAAACAAGTTTACTTGTACGAACTATATAAACATATATTTTTCAAAGTGTTTAAATTTTATAAAAATTTCGCCATAGTCTCCCTAGATTTAGGAGGTTTCCCATGTTTTAAACCATGTGTTTAAGCTTTAAACATCAATTTATTCATCACAACTTCAACAAGTAGTCCATATACATATATATGCATTTTTAGGTCATGATGAACTTGAAAGTTTACCCAAAACATGTAGTCTTTTAACCTTATCTTTAAGATGTTAATCCATCTTTAAAAATGAGTTTCGCTACTAATATTTACCAGCATGGTTTGAAATCATTTTTAACAACTTGTTTATATATATTTTTAGAAAACATCACAAGTTACTTTAGTCACATTTACAAGTTCATCCATTATGTTAAAACATGTTTATCAAGACTTCTATCATTTTTAACCACTTGATTATCCAACATTTCAAGAACATTATAAATTATTTTATCCACTTTAGAGAGTCCATTTATTATGTGTAACAAGTTCATCATTTCTTTGATATGGATCTTGTAAGATCCATCTGTATACTTGTTAGATCTAAGCTTCTAGCAAGTATACATATGATGGATATGATCCATAGCACAAAATAAACATCTACATCTTTATTATAACTTCAAGAAAGCTTTGTTTCTTTAGATCAAGTTACCACTTCATGCGTCATCTTTTAAAGTTGATTCTTTTGGATGACATGACTTATATATTAACAAAATACTAGTAACAAGACATCAAATGAAAGATTAGGAGGCTCACTACTAGCTCTTGTGGCTAGGGAAGTGGCAAGATTAACTAGTTGAAGAAGATGATGCAAAGTTGGTGGATGAACTAGACCTTGAACTTCCAATGCTTAGCACCTTCTTAGATAGCCTTGAGACACCTTAGGATATGCTTGGAATAGCTTGCAAGTTACTTGAAGATGGAGGCTAAGTGATGGTGAAAGTGGCCGTGAGGTATAGCAAGGGAAAGAAGAAGATGAAGTTTGAAATTGGATGTTGGAAGTGTGAAGGAAATGTTGGTGATTATGTTCCTTATAACAACATGCAAGAACTTTTTCCTTCAAATAATCTTCTTACCCATCAACCCTTAAACCAACATCTCTAGACAACATGTGGGCTTGGGGACCCACATGTTGGCCGTCCATGTGCTTGTTTCCTTTTCTCGTTGTTTGGTATGTGAAAAGACCCTTCAAAACCGAGTTAAAATGGGCAGTTACACTTTTCTCGTTGATGACCATCGTAAGCTACGGTGGTCACCATAAGCTACGGTGCTGTGCTACGGTGGTCACCATAAGCTACGGTGGTCAGAATTTCCTTACGGACCCAAGAGACTGGCTTATGGTTCTTAGAAGGATCAGACACCACCGTAAGCTACGGTGCCCACCGTAGCTTACGGTGGTTAGCAGTTTTTCCATTTTTGTTCTTTTATCAAATATCGATGTCTTCATCTTCTCTTGGTCAAGTGCAAGCTCCCATCAAAGCACGCTAAAATCACTTGTTTATGCTCTTCGGTACCTGCAAAGCCATATACACCGTAGTTATCAAATCATAATAATTAACCAAATTAAGTGCGGAATATTGATTGTTTTAAAGCACTTGAGGGTTGTCCAATGGACCACCCGTCAATCATCCAAGTAGGGAAAATCCTTCGCCGCACTGCCCATGTGGCGAATGTAGTAATAACCTTGAGCTTCACGAGTTCTAGCCTGATTGTTACAATTTCCATAAACGTCGAATAAAATGCAATGAGGGAGTTGCAGCATGGCTCATGTCATACCAACCCTTGGGACAAGATAAGTGTCAAGCCACATAGTTTATTTTAACCAGCTCTACCAAACAAGATAAGGTGCCATAAACACCAAGGAACCAACCCATATACAAGAATCCTAGAATGTTGAGGAAACTTCCTCCCTTGGTGGCTGACCAAATTTGTTTGTTGAGATGACTAATCTCAACCACCATCGTGATATAGCTTGAATGTTGGGTACCAACAACTACGTGTGGTGTTCCTGATTTGTAGGGTGTTATAGTAACCCCCTAGTTAGTGGTCTAAGAATGGGAAAAAAAATTGAATCTCAAATAGCATCTTAGGAATTTTGAATGAATAGTGATCATTAGCTTGAACCACAGAGTCCACCAGGTTTCCCATGCACTACAAGTTGTTATTATGTGGGCCCCCGTAATAATAAATTGCCTTGCATGGTCACCCTAGCATTCTCCTGTCCGAAGTAGACAATCAATCAAAGAGGGGACACTACTGTCTGCATACCTTCAACCTAGATGGGACCTTTGTGATTGTCCACGTGCTAACGTCCGTTGTCATTACTCACGAAGTGGCACGACATTAGACGAAGTAAAATGGAGAGAATCCATAACAATAGCAACTAGAGGGGCACCTTCAAGATGAGTACTTCATCTTCCTTGTCTAGACAGAGGTGTCATCAATCAGGATTTGGATTAGTATGAGCCATAGGGACGTCATCCAACTAATCGAATTGTTATCCAAGGCTGCCACCTCTGCCTCGTCGTTGCTACCAAAGTCAGGCATCACCTCATCCGCGGGGAAAAAAAACCATCCTGTACGGAATCGAGCTTAGGGTCTCGCTTTAGGAACCGTGTCAGCCATAAGCTCCGCAATACACGTGAGCTTAATAATCTCATCATGCGAGTCAAGAAAATAGTAGGATTCCAAGTCGAAGGTATTTCGTTCTTGGTAAAAACTCTGTACAACACATATATAAATGAACTATATATATATATATATATATATATATAATCACAAAATATCCCATCTATCCATTCTATCCATTCTATCTTTGTATAAGCTGAACTTGTAAACTGTTTATAATGCATAAACTGATAATGTAATGTGTATATTTCTCATAGAATTCACCTCATGAAAATGTCCTTGCTTGTTTCGAAATGAGTTTGTATAGTGGACTTTGCGAAATGTTTATGAAATGAAAATTATTTGTTCTTGTAAAAATTGTTTTCATGAGAGGATCCTAGTGATTGTAGACAAGACCCGAGAAAGAATCCTGGTTCACTACAATCGAAGCTCTGATACCAATCTGTCACACCCGCTCATAGGCGGAAGCGCATGGTGTGATCTGATTGATTCTCATTGCATACAACATAAGTGAACGTACTAAATGAATAAAACAATCTCCAAATGCCATTACTGATATAGTTTTCAAAACGTAACATAGGGTAAGTATACTGTTTACAATCCACAAGATGAGATTAAGTTGTCAAGGTGGTACATAACCGAAATGCAAAATTTTAAAGTAGTAAGGCTTTGACACTTATATCAGCGTAATGAGGCGGTATACAACGGGTAAACCCTTCAAAAGACGGCATTGGAGACTTGATACGTGTTTTCTTGATTGAAACCTCCTGCATAGATCCACTAATTACCTGAAATACATGTTAAGTTGAAAATCAACAAAAGTTGGCGAGTTTATGCGTTTTAACTGTATGAGTTGAATCCATAAAATGTATGAAGTATTTGTATGAAAACCCGGTATGTAAAGCATCAATGAAATCGTGATCAGTAATGTTTTGCAAGGACATTAATATGTGTGACGACATAGGAAGCATCCAAACCTAGACGATTTTCGTCGATTAATCTCAACTGGGACGAAAAAATGCACTCTTCCGTGTGGGTCCATGACCAAGAGTGGGGCTCGCCAACACCCGCTAGATCTAACCTTTGCACCGTGGTCTAAAACAAGATTAATGGTGCTTATGTTCACCCTATTCGCACATGATCTAGTTAGTTCATTCCCTAGCTTATCATACCATAGACATGTTTTTCACCCCCGATAGTTGAAAAACTTTAAAACATTTAAGATGAAAAGGTGGACATGAACTTACTTCTTTGCTTTATGCATTCAGTAATTAACTAAATACCTTTCTCTGGTTTCGTACCACAACCTACAAACGCATTAGGTTTTGTTAGACACTTCGGTCTTTGTAATGATTCATGTTCATGTTTCTTGTCTTAAGTATTTGTTAAGACTTGTTTAGTGTTTTTTCGCTCAGATGTATTTTCAATGTACAATGCACCATTGAGATGTGTTTTCGGTGTACGATGTCAGCTGTGGTATATTTCGGTGCATGATGTCAGCTACAATGTATTTTCGGTGCATGATGTCAATATATATATTTCTTCAAATGTATATATATATATATCCTTGAATCTCCAGTATTGCATGCATGGGCCTAGCCCGTTAGCCTCTGTGCCTCACACGAGTAAGATGTATATGTTTCAAGTCTTCTCATAGTTGGGTTCCACCCGTTTACCTCGACGATACCGTCGTTGGATATGTTCCTTATATAATCCTTCTTAATTATATATAATTTCCAAGTTTGATATATTAGTTAAAATATTATATTTTAACTTTTATTATTTGTATGCACCACTTTATGTATCATTTTATATTTGCGATGGATTTGTTAAAAATAATCTATTTTTAACATGTATGGATATATAATTATTCATGTGCATAGGTGTTATGGTTCACATGACCAAATGTTGAAATTGTTAACTATTATACTTATGTATCTTCCCAAGTATAGATATACTTGTATTTGGAGTATTTGTATACTTAGAGTTGTATTTCCATGGTTGTGTATATTACTTGTGTAATGGTATTTTCACTAAATGTTAGTGGTATATGTTGGCATGTATTTGTACGTATTATGTATTTTTCTTGTATTTATTACCCCCCACCTTTGTGTATACTTAAATTATATAAGTTTTAAGATCTATTCAAATTATTATATGTATCATTATGCTTGGTAAGTGTATGTATCCCAAAATAATATATATTTTTGCGATTAGTTCTACAAAATATATATTTTAGTTTCCACCAAAAACAATATATTTTTAGGAGGTTTATGAAATATATATTTTTATACACTTCGAAAATAATATGTTTTTAGTATCGACAAAATGCAATATAGTTTATATACTTATAAAAATATATATTTTGTCACTTGTTCGGTTTTGAAAATATTATTTACCAAGCTTCGATATATTATATATTTTTAGTCCGTAATCCGTATAAAGTCCGATCGTCCGATAGGTCCATATTTGTTTCCATGTATGGTTATGGATATGTTTATATATTCTTGTAATTCTTTATTTTGCCACATATTATGCATTTGTTTGTGTATATTATCTTCAAGTCCCTACTTTATATATTTAACTAATACAAACAATATACATATAACTTGTAATTCTTATGATTACTAAATATATATTTTCCTAAAAATATATATTTATATTTATTTTTAGAAAAACCAAGACTTCTTGATATTATATTTTAAACAAAAACATGGGGATTTTTATGTTTATGGTTTTTAAACAAGTTTACTTGTAAGAACTTTATAAACGTATATTTTTTAAGTGTTTAAATTTTATAAAAATTTCACCATAGTCTCCCCTAGATTTAAGAGGTTTCTCATGTTTTAAAACATGTGTTTAAGCTTCAAAACTAATCAATTTATTCATCACAACTTCAACAAGTATTCCATATACATATATATGCATTTTTAGGTCATGAAAAGTTACTTTAATCACATTTACAAGTTCATCCATTATGTTAAAACATGTTTATCAAGACTTTTATCATTTTTAACCACTTTATCATCCAACATTTCAAGAACATTATTAATTATTTTATCCACTTTAGAGAGTCTATTTATTATGAATAACAAGTTCATCATTTCTTTGATCATGGATCTTGTAAGATCTATTCGTATACTTATTAGATCTAAGCTTATAGCAAGTATACATATGATAGATATGATCCAGAGCACAAAATAAACATCTACATCTTTATTACAACTTCAAGATAGCTTTGTTTTCTTTAGATCAAGTTACTACTTCAAGTGTTCATCTTTTAAGTTGATTCTTTTGGATGACATGACTTATATATTAAAATATACTAGTAACAAGACATCAAATGAAAGATTAGGAGGCTCACTACTAGCTCTTGTGGCTAAGGAAGTGGCAAGATGAACTATGTTGGTGCATATTTGTGACAACAGCTTAGATTTGGTCTTTGGATATCTTGTAAATAGTAAAATGATAAACGGTTAGCGGGTTTAGTTTTGTAATAGTTATTTAGAAGTAATTGGGCTGAACTAGACATTAAATAGTGGATGGTAGGCGAATTGGACTTTAAACCCATTAGCAGTCCATGTAGGAAACCCTAGCCTATGTGTATAACTAATCTCTATATAAAGCGAGGTTGTGATTAGGGTTTAGGTTGCTGGTTCTATTGTTCAGTTGTTGAGAGAATTGCTTCAGAGAGTTTTAGAGTGTTGAGTCTTGAATTGATTGTAAACACTTTGTGTTAGATAATCAATAGAAGACAATTTGAGGGAATTCTTTGTGTTCTTGTTCTTATTGTTTTCTGTGAAATCTGGTCTAGGGGATTCCGCACTCTAGATTAGATAGACGATTCTGTCAAGATCCATAAGGACTAGGGGACCTACAATTGGTATCAGAGCATTCGGCTCTTGATTATTGCTCGGTTCAGAATCGTGACAGTAGAAAAATTGGGTTTTTGGGCGTTTTGGAGGCTGTTCTTGAAGTTTGTGACGGCTGAATTAGGGTTTTGACGGATGTTTTTAGGGTTTTTGCAGGTATTTCGGATTAACAGCAGGATTTGGGATTGAAGAAAGGCATTTCAGATCAGAAGTGAAGCATTTCGGATTGAAGACTTGCATTCCGGATCAAAAAGCACAGTATTCCGGATTGAAGACTTGAATTTCGAACCAAAATCTGCATTTCGGATCTAGAAAACAGTGCAATTCGGATAAAAAAAGCCATTTCGGATTCCATTTCAGATTGAATTTCGGATCAGAAGCTATTCCGGATTCCATCTCGGATCAACACTATTCCGGATTCCATCTTGGATCAGAGTAGTCTATTCCGGATTTTCATTTTGGATCAGAATGGTGCATTCCGGATATCATCTCGGATCACTATTCCGGATCACCATTTCAGATTAATCCGGATTACTGTTCAGGATTCCTATCTCGCACTCATTATTCGAGTTACAGTTTTGGATTTGGTACTCTTCCGGATTGTCTACAAAAAGGTGGAAAGTTAACCAGCTGACGTAACCAGAGTTAAACGTTTTCGGACATAGAATTTGATCCATAGACAATTTTGACGAACCGATTGGACAGTTAGACTCGTGTGATTTTTAGGACAAAAAAAAGGCTCGAAAATTCCAAAAATCATAATCGGACAATATACATCAATAGAATCGTATCGTCGAGACGAGTCTAATGGTATAATTTGGTAACCACTCATTTCAGACAAGTTTAACATTTTTAACAAGCCGGTTCGGTAAAAATGTCGGATATGTCTAACTTAAATGAGCTGTTGAGAATGGAGCATGCAGCTGGTACCACAAGTAAACCTCTAAAGATGCTGAAGGTAGAGAACTATCTAACATGGAAGGATAGGTTCAATCCTTTATTGAATTCCAGGACACACGGATGTGGATCTGTATTCAAGATGGGTACGCTAACCCAACGCATGATTTTGAGGGCAGACAATGGGTTACTACCGATGTGAACATGTCTGAAGCTGAGAAAAGGATGTACGAGTCTGAGAATAAGGGCATTAGCTGCTATCAAGATGTCATTACCTGATGGCATTAAACATACATTCAAGCGTTATACTACATCGAAGGAGATGTGGGATGCCCTAGAGAAGAGATATGAGGGCAATACTGATGTAAGAAGAACAAGGTTGACCTGCTGAAGAAACAGTTTGCTGTGTTCAAAGGAATGAGAAATGAATCCCTTGAAGATATTATCACGAGATATTATCACACAGATGTGGAGATAAATGACAAGTTGCTGGATGCTTTACCTGCGAAGTGGGATATTTACACGTTGATGATAAAAGTGAAGCTGATTATGAAAAGAAAGACTTGGAAGAGGTTGTTGGGAAATTGAGAACTTATGAGCTCAATATGAAGAAGAAGGAGATGGGTTATGATCAGGTTCAAGATCCGGGGATTTATAAAGGTCTTAGACCTTCATCTTCCAACAATGCTTCTAGTGACACTGCAACTGCGTTTCCCTCATGTGAGAATGAACAGATCGTGACAAATTCTGAGAGTGAAGTATGTTTTGTTGCTGCTTCAGGAGGCTCATCAGGGGCTAAAAGATAGTAATCAAGTAACTACAGTTCTAAGTGTATGCCTCTGAGTGTCAAAAGTGCTGAAGATCACCTTGCATTGCTTGCTTCTTTCGTTACTTCCTACGAGAACTATATTCAGGGAAAAATATCTGATCCTGCTACGTTTGATGAAGATTATGATCAGATCAACCCTGATGAACTAGAGGAGATGGATTTGCTATGGCAGATGGCCATGATCTCTAGAAGGGAGAAGAGGTTCATGAACAGAACGGCCAGGAAGTTCGTTGGAAAGAGTGTGGGCTTTGACAAGTCGAAAGTGAAGTGTTACAATTGTCACAACTACGGACATTTCACTAGAGAGTGTCAAAGAGCAAAGTCTGAATCACGTTCTAGTTCATCCTTTCAAGATTCTCCTTGTCATGGTTCAAGCAACAGGACTGCGTCAAACAACACTCGATCAAAGGCCCTGATTTCTACTGCTAGAGAGGGTTCTTATGATTGGAGTGTTCTCTGGAATTGATAACAATGCCTCACAGACATTCATGGCTGAGATAGCTCTAGTTGCTGATGAAGAAGTGAAAGATGATGCTGAGGGAGAGCAAGAGAAGGTAGCTGAGAAGGCTGGTGAAGAACAGACTGCTACAAAGAAGAAGATGGCTGCTGATTTTGATGCTTTCATGGCTGATCTAAGCAAATCAATAGGTGAGGTATGTTCTAACTCTGGTAGTTCTGTTTGTTTGAAGTGTCGTGAACTGCAAAGGGAAGTTGACACATTAACAAAGCAAAACCAAAGTCTGGCTAATGAGCTCTCGAACTTAAAAGAATCTAACTTTTTCGTAAAACGAAATGAGTCATTATACTTGAAGAAAATTAAAGGTTATGAAGAAGAAATCAATATTCTAACCTGTAAGCTTAACGAAAAACTTCAAGTTATTGATTTAGCTCATGATACGATGAGTGAGAAAACAAAAGAGGTTTCTAAAAAGTGCAAAGAGTTGTCTGAAGCACAACTTCAAATTTGTGAGCTTGAAAATAAATTAAATCAATTTAGATATTCATCTTTTGTCATGAAACACATGATGAATGGCTTGAAGAAGAGTACGACAAGACGTGTGTGGGATTCAAAGGTTTGAATGAAGTTCCACCAACACTTGGTCATGACTATTCTTCTTGCCAGATGAAGAAGAGCTTACAGACTTTGTGTCAACTACACCTGGTAGTTCCACATCAGGAAGCGTTGATGGTTCTGAGAATGTCAAGAGGGATAATAACAGGGAACAGTTTAAAAAAAATACACACCCTAAGAATCAAAAACATTTTTTTGTTAAAAAGGTTGATTTGTTAAAGGGAGTGACATGAATGAAGAGGTCCCTATTATTACTAAATAGTCTAATGTGCAGTTTGCTAAAAATAAAAACAAAGAAAAATCAGAAGTTAAGCAAACTAAAAAAGATCCTTCGAAGGCATCGTCATCTTAATCATCACCGTCATCTGATGAATCTAAGCTAGAGGCTTCTGTAAAGAAGTCTTCAGCTAGAAAATCTTGCTTCAATTGTCACGAAAAGGGACATGTTGCAAGTTGTTGTCCTAACAAAAAGAGTGAAGCACAGGTAAGTGAGAGACGGAGAGAAAAATCACCAGCAAAAAGTAGTGATGGTGAGAAGAAGGTTAACTCACCAAAGATATCTGCTACTAAGCAACATAGTGTTGCTATGGGTGTATATAAGGCTGAAAAAGGAACTCACCAAGTTCCCGTTTTCAAAGAAATCAACAAAAATTTCAGCCTGCATCTACATCAGGCAGATATGATAGACCTAGAAGTAGTTAACCAAGAATGAATAACTTTAAAGTTCCATCAAATAATTTCAGGAAGTCAAGGTCAATATCAAAATTGATACTAGAATGTTGGTAGTCGAAATTTTTATAACGTTGGTTTTAGAAATTATCATCATCAAAAGTCATGGAACCAAAATCATAATTTCCAAAGGTTACAAAGTCCAACCATGGTTAGGAAACCTTAGGACCACAGACCTAGTGGAAATCAAAAACCATTTCCCTCAACAGGTCTAAGATCCAAGACTCCTATTAGGAGTGATGGATACTGGATGGATGTTCCTATGATTGATGAATCTTGAAGACCCTAGAACATTAAGGCTTGGGTCCCCCAATCTAACTAATTTTGTTGGTTGGTGCAGGAGCTGCTAATGAGGATTATCAACTTGTGGTATGTTGATAGTGGCCGCTCCAGGCACATGACGGGGGATGCGAGGTTGCTGACTGAGTTTGAGAATATAGATTGTGGTTATGTGAATTTTGCAGGTGCTAAAGGAGGACACATTACCGGTCGAGGAAAAGTGACTAACGGGAAGATCACACTAGACAAAGTGAACTTTGTTGAGCAGCTGAAGCACAATCTAATGAGCGTGTCTCAAGTCTACGACAAGGCTCACTCGGTCCACTTTACAAAGTCTGAAGCTTTGGTGTTGAAACCTGGTTTGGTTATACCAGATGACTGGATAGTGATGAGAGCGCCAAGGAGAAATGACACTTATGTCATGGACATGGGTGCTAAGGATTCTTCTACTGTGGTGGCGTGTTTACTAGCAAAAAGCATCTGACGCTGAGTCATTGTTATGGCACAGACGCATGGCCCACATCCACTACCGAAAAATGAACTATATTATTAAAAATGGTTTAGTGGAAGGGGTGCAAGTGCAGAGGTTTCACCTCGAAGATAAATGTCTTCCATGTCAAAAGGGAAAACAACATAAGAAACCTCACAAGTCTAAAACAGTATATTCCATAGATGCTCCTTATGAATTACTTCATATGAATCTTTTTGGTCCAGTGAACGTAAGGAGCATAGGTGGAAAGTACTATTGTTTAGTTGTCACAAATGATTACTCATGATATTCATGGGTTTTCTTTTTAGGAACAAAAGATTGTTGGTCTACCTTTTGAGGATGGTGTTAAACCTGTTCCTTGTTCAAATGACATACACACAAGTGCGGAATCCAAGTGTGCATGCAACCAAAGCAAAGTAAAGAACACGGGGTAAGCAAAGATTCACTAACTTGATTAATGATTGAGAACAACTACAAACATATACACACAATGCTCGTATGACTCAAACAAACTTGATGTGTTCTTGTGTCTTCGTCTTCACCAGAAATGCTAACTTAGATATCCCACACAAAGGATCAGTTTGCTAGCTCATTCTATTCACTTCTGGATAAAAGGGCTCTTCAGCTAACCCTCATTGAGAGGTGCATGTCTACTTATATAGTGTCCAAGCTGGTCACTCGTACGAAAACAAGTTGCCAGACATTCAGAACACACTATTACACACAAGACACAACTCCAGAATTGGTGCGAGTCACTGTTTCGTACGGAATACTTGTGTTTCGTACGAAATCTCTTTGATTCGTACGAAACTTGTGTTTCATACGAAATCTCTTGATTCGCACAGAATCCTTCTTCTTGGAGAATGTGTGTAGACTTAACGTACTCAAGACTTATCAGTATGCATTCATGCAACTGAATAACACAGACAAGCTAAGATGTCATACTAGATCAAGATAGAAGGATATATCGATCTATTCGACATGACCAAACCTATACAGACACTTGAGCAAAGACCGTACAATTACAACTGTAATTAAGAACAAGCGACCGACACAAAACTGTATCAACAAACTCCCCCTTGATGTTGCTTGGTCTTTGGTCTTCGGTCTTTGGTCTTCAGACTTTGGTCTTCACATAGAATGGTTTGGAGTATCAACAAACTCCCCCTGAAGATCTGCTATCCATTGATAGATCTGCTATCTAATGATTAGAGCATCAAGTCTTCGAACTTCTAAGAAACTTTAAATCTTTCTTGTTTCCTCTTCTGACTTGTCAGATTTCTTCATTGCTGGTCTTTGTGTATGTTCTTTTGTATCAATCTGAACTCAATAGACAAATATAATTAGAACACAACTTTCTCAGGGAACACACACGAAAAACTTATCATAATTCTTCGTATGATTTTATTCCCTGAACGAGATACACACACTCATATGAATTCCAGTACCAGATTTGAGAAAAACAAGTGACCAAGTCAAATTAAATGACTAGGTTCATTCGCATGAGATACACACACTCAAACGAACTTCAGATTTTGGATTTCTTTGATGAATTACTTGTTGCAAGATATTACTTTTATGAAGTTGCAATATCAAACCAATGGTTTTCTGCGTATCTTGGTAGAAACTCTCGAGTATCAACTTTGGCTAACTTTCAAAAAGTAATTAATAAACAACTAAGTAAACTGGACATAAAATCAAAATACACAGATAAACTACAATCTTTTTCGAGTTTCAAGGTAAAGGAATCATACCAGCAATTTAATCTTTGTCAAAAACGGTATTTGGTTTCCAAAATTAGCAGATAAGTATTTAACTATGATTACTGGTATTGTTGTCCATGTAAGCTCAAACATATCAGATGTAATCATGATTAGAAGATATGATTAAGGTATGTATTTATTCTTACTAGCCGGTGTTCAACCAAACACGACACATTCCCATATCAAGATATGCACGAGAGAAAATCTTACCAGTGAGTATACTGTTTATCATATGTTTTGACATATATGAATGATGTGATATTTTATCACTTATTTTCATATGAATGCAGGGCACAGGAGTAAGTCCATGAACAGGTTAGTACCATCGTACCGACAAAGAGACGAACTTAGCTCCCTCATAAAGTTGTGATATTTTTATCGTTTATTTGATGGTCGAATGCAGTATGTACACGTATGTATGATATCATGGAAGTTCTAGACTTGCGGCACCGTTATTTTTCCGGCAAAAGATTCAACCATGATACCCAGATGAAACGCCAGCATAAAGACCGTATATCTCAGAAACTCGGCACTGTATCAAACGAAATTTCGGTACCAAGGCCATATGCCAATGAATGGTTCCCACCTGGCGTTTTGTCTGTTAAGTTTATACCAACCTGCACATTTTAATCTGATTGTAAGTCTACCGATACATCATTAGTAAAGCTATTTATCAATCTTCTTTCTATGCTTTTTAACCATTTTTGACAGATTTACCAGTGAATTTCATCATCTTCAGTTTATCTAAGAAACTCCTTTTTGATTTTCCTATTGTTTTTGTATTTTTCTGAATTTTTCTCCCCCTTAAACAAAGAAGGTAAATAAAAGACATATTTTTGTATTTTCTTAAACTTACTCCCCCTAAAATATAAAACTGAAAATCTTTTTGTAGTTTTAGATTTTTAGAAAAGTATATACAAAAATAGTTAGCCATGGTTGAGTTACTCGGGTTTCACCTTAATGTTGTTGACCAAAAGTAGATAATCAAAACGTGATTTATCAAAGGCTTTGGTAAAAAGGTCAGCATGTTGGTGATCAGTGTGGATTTTAACAACATCGATAAGTCTCGTTTCATAACAATCTCGTATGAATGATACTTAATCTCAATGTGTTTTATTTTTGAATGGTGTACAGGATTCCGAGTGATTTGTAAAGCAGCTTCATTATCAACAAAAATAGGTGTAGTAAGAAATTCAAAACCATAGTCGTGCATTTGATGTTGAATCCATAGAACTTGAGAGCAGCAACTTGAAGCTGAAATATACTCAGCCTCACATGTTGATGTAGCTACACAAGTCTGCTTTTTGCATTGCCACGTGACTAGGTGATTTCCCAAGAACTGACATCCTGCGGTTGTTGACTTTGCATCGATTTTGCATCCGCCATGATCAAATCACTGAATACTGTCAGATCAAAGTTATCATCCTTAGGGTACCATAGACCAGTGTCAGGACGACCCTTTAGATAACGAAAGATCCTTTTCACAGCCATCAGATGAGAAACCTTCGGACTAGACTGATAGCGTGCCAGAAGGCATGTTGGCTACATTATATCGGGTCTTGAAGTAGTAAGATACATGAGAGCGCGGATCATAGCACGATAGAGAGATGGTTCTACATGTTCACCAATTCCGTCTGGAGTAATCCCATGATTTTGAGCTAATGGAGTTCCCAAAGGCTTTGAGTCATCCATCTGAAATCGCTTGAGAATATCTCCAACGTACTTGGTTTGATGGATAAAAATCCCTTCCTTTGATTGCTGAACCTGCAAACAAAAAAAGAAAGTCATTTCTCCCATTGTGCTCATCTCGAACTTCTCTTGCATAACCTGTTCGAATTCTTTCCACATTCGAGTGTTAGTAGACCCAAATATAATATCATCAACATAAACCTATACTAGCAGCAAGTCCTCGTCTTGTTCCTTGATGAAAAGAGTACAGTCGATCAGGCCTTGTCGAAAACCATTCTTCAACAGATAGGTAGACAACGTTTCATACCAAGCCCTCGGAGCTTGATGAAGACCATATAACGCCTTGTTGAGAAGCCAAACCTTGTCAGCATGGAGAGGATCTTCAAAACCTGGCGGTTGCTCAACATATACTTCCTCTTCTACCACACCATGAAGAAATGCACTCTTCATATCCATCTGATAAATGGTGAACTTCTTGAAGGACGCATAAGTCAAAAAGATTCTTATGGCCTCAAGTCGTGCAACCAGTGCATAAACTTCATTGTAATCAATGCCTTCGACCTGATTAAAACCTTGAACAACCAATCGCGCTTTGTTTCTCACCACAACACCTCGGTCATCCTTCTTGCACTTGTACACCCATCGTGTACCAATCTTCTTGTAGCCGTCAGGCCTGTCAACCAATTTCCAGACGCCTAACTTCTGAAACTGCTGAAGTTCTTCCTGAATGGCTTCAACCCAAGAGTCTTCTTTCATTGCCTCTTTCCAAGATTTTGGTTCTACTTGGCAGACATAGCAGGCAAAAGACCAATCATTCAAACCACCAGATTGCCTGATTTCTGAATACAATCCAGCATTCTGATTGTTTTGAAGCTGATTACGAGTCTGCACACCACTCTGGACATCTCCAATAATATTCTGCTGAGGATGGATATTATGAATACGAGTTTCTGGCACATTAGTAACTCGAGAATTTATATCCAAATTGTTGATATTCAGATCAACAGTTAAATCGGGAGCTGGATTTGATGACGTTGTAGATGCCTGACCTTCAGTCGTTCCTTGAGGTTGAATATTTGACGTATCATTTGAAAATCCAGGAACCGCACCAGAGGCAGCTTCATTTGCATCATGAAACTCATCATCTTCTGATGAAACATTATAATCCACAGCGTCTTCAAATTCCTCATTTTGAACAAAATTGTTAACCGAAGTCGACATTTGAGGGTTAACAATAATTGGTCGAACTAATGACGAGTCTACTGCAGTATAACTTTCCAATAACATCTGAGCAACAGCTGTTGCATCATCAAAAGTTGGCAGATTAAAGGAGTCAAACAGCCCATCGTAATCAAACATCCAAGGAGCACCCGGAGCTCTAACCGCTTCTGTATATCTCTGAACCTTGACTTCACCCCATTCTTCAATCTTCTTCAAAGACAAATTCCACACCCGGAAATTCGGAGTAGCATATCCAAGAAAGAAACCTTCGATAGCCTTGGGACTAAACTTTCCATGTGGGTCGATCATAGTGCATGGAGCTCCAAAAGGTTCTAAGAAAGAAATATCCGGTTTCCTTTTATGTAATAACTCAATGCATGTCTTCCCATGTCTTTTCACCGTCAGAACTCTATTCATCGTATAACACGCAGTAGCAACACATTCTCCCCAAAATTGAATGGGAAGTTCTGATTCTACTTACATGGTTCTTGCAGTTTCAATAAGATTTCAATTTTTCCTCTCAGCGACGCCATTTTGTTGTGGAGTGTATCGAGAACTGTACTCATGCAGAATACCCTTTGAGGAACAGTACTCATCCATAACTTGATTCTTGAATTCGGTGTCATTGTCGCTTCTGATTCTCCTTACCTTCAGATTGTACAAGTTTTCTAGCAGAGTCAGGAGATTCTTTAGGATAGTAGGAACTTCACTCTTGTGGGCCAGCATGTTTACCCATGAGAATCTGGAATAGTCATTAGTAACTACAAGACAATAAGAATCACCAAAGGTTGTCTTGTGTTTCATAGGTCCAAAGAGGTCCATATGAAGACGTTCCAATGGCATATTCACAGTGTTGATCTTCTTCACGGGATGGGACTTTCTTGCTTGCTTCCCTTTCTGGCATGATACACAAATGTCTTGAAGATGAAAGTTCTTCACTGGTACACCATTCACTAGATTGTTATTCACCAAATAGTTCATTTTCCTTATGTGAATGTGTCCTATACGTTTGTGCCAAGAGATTGATTCCTTCTCGGTTGTTTAGAGACAAAACATGTGACTTGTGCAGATGTTGTAATAGCATGGCTAATATCAAGAATATACAAATCATTAATTCTTGGAGCCGACAGGAGAATCCATTCCTTGGGGATCTTGAATCCAGGTTTCAGCACATAACATCCGGCATCATCAAAATGTACCGTGAACTTCTTGTTGCAGATTTGAGAAACGCTAAGAAGATTGTGATCTATTTGCCGCACATAATTGATCTTGTCGAAGCTCACAACACCATTAGAGACTATTCCTTCTCAAGTGATGTATCCACCTTTGTCACCATCAAAAACAACATAACCACCCCTTATTCTTTTCACATCATATAGGAGCCGCAAGTCGCCCGTCATGTGCCTTGATGCTCCACTGTCAACAATGTTTACAGTTCCTCCTGGAACACCCTGTTTTGAAGAACCTTCAACATTTTCCATAAAGCCAGTGTGATGAGGAAAGGGCTGCACCATCTGTAGAGTGTCTATGTCTCTGTTTCTGAAGCTTCTGCATTCCTCTTCATGCCTACCTTTTCAGATTTTAATATCTCAGCTTCACTCAACAATTTTTCAACCTCAGCTTCACTTCCTTTCTTCACATAAGAATCAGATTCATAACCATCTGAACTCGAACATTCTTCATCAGAACTACCAGCATCCCCAGATGTGTCATCATTATTTGGAGTATTGATGTTGTTATCATGCTTGATTTGATCCACGATTTTCGCATAGCATGAAGTTCTTCCGTTGTTCTCAGTTCTCAACTGTACTGACCAATCGCATCTTGCTATCAGATTGAACTACCAAAGCTCTATGCGTGTTTGAAGGTCTTGATTGATTGGTGTTGTTAGATTTGCCAACAACTACTATTCTTCTTTCATTGTTGTACTATGCTGTGTTGGATGGTTGAGACTAATTACGAAAGGGGTTGTGATTTCCTTCCTTGCTGGGTCTTGTGCATTCCCGCTTGAAGTGACCTCTTTCTTCGCAGTTAAAGCAAGTAACGGCGGTTTTGTCAAAGCCTTATTTTGTATCCTTCTTGCTTTCCAAATTGGTTATATCCGTTCTTCTCATATAATCCTTCGCTCTTCTTATAGCACTTGCAAATGCCCACTTGATGTCCATCAGCTCCATTTCGTCTCGGTCAATTTGCTCGTAGTCTTCGTTCGTCAAATTGATGTTCCCTATTTGACCTGCAACTAAACCACAATACGCACTGACCATGGTATTTAGAAGTTCTGCAGGTTCCTGTGCAACTTCTACGTTGATTTTGGAGAGATTTGACGTGTCAAGTTTGACAGTGTTGGGATTTGCCGATTGACTGTTGTTTCCATAGAAAGCTTGTTAAGGAGCTCGCTTTGGAGCTTTATGCTCTAAATCCCTTGGCTGTGGAAGGAATTCTTTCGGATCAAAAGCTTGTCCATAGGCTTGATTACTCGAACCTGTAGACTGACTTGATTGAACTGGTTGGGGTAGGAAAGGGTTCACGTTTGACACAAACGCGGTTTGCAGCTTCGGTTGCTGACTTGAGCTTGTACCTGCATTTATACCTCCAAAATACATTTCAGGGTTTTGTGGAGCAGAGACTCGTTGTGCCTACCGGAGTTCTTCTTCATTCTTGTTCTCCAGTTTCTGCACAAATTCATAAATAATAATTGAGTCCAAAACACCTGTATGTTTTAAAAGATCAATAAATTGTCCCCATTCCGGTGGTGAAGCATCAGCAAATCGCATCACAATTTCTTGTGGTGCTTCTAACACTTTATACGAGTACATTTCACTGTGAAGATGATAAAACCGAGTGGTCATATCATTCAAGGTTTCGTTCTCCATGAACATGAAACCTTCAAACTCTTTCTTGAGCAGATCATGCCGAATCTTCCTGGTAGTGGCGTTACCTTCACCTCTTGCTTCCAAAGTGTCCCACAAATTTTTCGTTGTAGTACAATACACAAACTGATGATAAATGTCTTTATGCAGAGCTTGTGTTAGGATAGCAAATGCCTTTTTCTCTAGATCATAAGCTTTCTTGTCACTTTCGACTAGATTGGTCTATGTGGTTGGATTTTATCCAGCTTTTTCAAGTGCTTCATTATAGGGGGTAGTGAAACACGTCCACAATTATGTGTTCTGTCCAAGAACGTATGTATGAAAACTTCTTTTCCAGGAAGGATAATCGTTCATATGATTTAGCTTGGGCAGACGGTTGTTACTCCCTGTTTCACTTTCGCTCATTAACAGAGTTTGGATGCTTTGATTTTGATTCGCAACACATGCCCATTGATTTGCAGAGATCATTGTTGTATGTTGTGGCATCAAAGATTTTACCCATGATGTTGTGGAGCTTTGCGAAGACTCCTGATTTGAGCTTGAACAACTCCAATCCCACATGTTAGAACTCATTATATTTTCTTGTTTAATGAAAATTTAAAGGTTTTAAAGTTTCACAGTTATAATTACCTTTTAAAAATTCACAGATCTGAAAATATGACAAATTCTTAAAATCACAAAGCTTTGAAAAATACAAGAAACAAACAGATTCTGTTTTGTGCGTGACACCTGATTCGTGTGAAACACTGATGTTTCGTGCGAGCCTGGTGTTTCGTGCGGGTCAGATGATTCGCACGAAATAACTCAGTCGCACCAAATGTTTTGTTCAGCGTTTTTCAGAGGAATCTTTTCAGAAATGGTTTGGTGAGAAATTTCCTTTCTTGTGTAGACCTGCCATTTTCGAATATACCTATTGTCTTACCCACTTTTAGTTAAAACACAGATTTTAGTAGATTCAAATCCAGTCCAAGTCAAGATCCAAGTCAGAAAATGTCAACCCAACCAAACTAATCAGATTCAATTTTTTGCAGATTTATTCTTCAAGGGTATTCTTCAGAAAAATTTTACCATAAAATTTTCTGCATGCAGCAGATTTTAACCAAGTTTTAAGTTATTTAACTATCCAAAACTTATGTTTTCTGCTGGAGATTCAAGAACACTTAAGAAATCTTCAAACTAGCTTAGACACAACTAAGCCCAGTTTTGAACAAGAAAAGAGTTAAAGCTCTGATACCACTTGTAGTCCACCTGAGGATGGTGTTAAACATGTTCCTTGTTCAAATGACATACACACAAGTGTGGAATCCAAGTGTGCATGCAACCAAAGCAAAGTAAAGAACACGGGGTAACCAAAGATTCACTATCCTAATTAATGATTGAGAACAAGTACAAACATATACACACAACGCTCGTATGACTCAAACAAACTTGTTGTGTTCTTGTGTCTTCGTCTTCACCAGAAATGCTAACTTAGATATCCCACACAAAGGATCAGTTTGCTAGCTTGTTCTATTAACTTCTGGACAAAAGGGCTCTTCAGCTAACCCTCACTGAGAGGTGCATGTCTGCTTATGTAGTGTCCAAGCTGGTCACTCATACGAAAACAGGTTGCCAGACATTCGGAACACACTATTACACACAAGACACAACTCCATAATTGGTGCGAGTCACTGTTTTGTACGAAATGCTTGTGTTTCATACGAAATCTCAGAATCCTTCTTCTTGGAGAACGTGTGTATACTTGACGTACTCAAGACTTATTAGTATGCATACATGCAACTGATTAACACAGACAAGCTAAGATGTCATATTAGATCAAGATAAAAGGATATCTCGATCTATTCGACACGACCAAACCTATACAGACACTTGAGCAAAGACTGTACAATTACAACTGTAATAAGAACAAGCGACAGACACAAAAATGTATCAACAAAGATGAGACAGCTGAGATGCTGATTGATCTTTTTACAAAATTGGAAAATGTCCATGATGCACGGATCAAGAGGATAAGGAGTGATAATGGAACGGAGTTCAAGAATCAACTTTTGGATCTCCATTGTCTTCGCAAGGGAATTGAACATTAATATTCTGCTCCTTATACACCTCAACAGAATGGAGTCGCTGAGAGGAAAAACAGGACGTTGATTGAAGCCGCAAGGACTATGCTATCTGATTCAAAGCTTCCAGTTCTTTTCTGGGGAGAAGCTGTGAACACAGCGTGTTATGTCCTGAACAAAGTTTTGACGGTTAAACGGTTTAACAAAACATGTCATGAACTATTTTTTATCCGAAAACCAAACTTAAAAGGCTTTGAACCAATTGGATTACCCTGCACCATTGTGCGAAACAAAGATAAGCAAAAATTCGGTGAGGTAGCCAATGAGGGTTACTTTCTAGGCTATATGCCTGGAACACCGAATAAAAGGGTTTTTAATCTAAAAACTGGTAAAATTGAGGTGGTGTTTAACATGAAAATCACTAGTTATTCACCTCAACAATCAACGAGTGGTCCTCCTATATTATATGATTATGACAGAGCTTTTAAATCATTTAATATTCCTGATTTTTCAAATGCAGATGAGTCTCAGGTGATCCATACTGTGATCAGTGAAGATGGTGAGTGTGACTTCATTCCTAGATCGAGTGTATCGATGACAGATGCTCCAGAAACTTCTTGCAGTGCAGTTCTAGAGGACTCTAGTGGTAGTGAGTCTGAACCAATATAGGGGAGGACTTCACTAATCCGTTTGCTAACATTCAGGGGGAGGTTGGATCTAATCTGGGAGATAATCTGGTTGTTGACACCATTGCTTCCACACGTGTACACAGAGATCATCTAGTTGAAAATATCATTGGTGATCCTACTGCAGCTGTTCTGACTAGAAGAGGTGTGCTCGAAGGTTCCTGTTTGTTTACTTCGATTCAGAAGACTGGGTTGATTCATGAATGTTTATATAGCTGCTTTATTGCCCAAGAGGAGCCGAAGAATGTTCATATGGCTCTAAAAGACAATTGTTGGGCAGAAGCTATGCAAGAGGAACTAGCTCAGTTCAAGAAGTTGAAAGTTTCGGAGCTAGTTGACTTGCCTGAAGGAGAGAAGGAAATAGGCACTAAGTGGGTGTTTAAGTGCAAGAAAGACGACCGAGGGATCGTGATAAGAAATAAGGCTCGATTGGTGGTAAAAGGGTTCAATCAGCCAGAGGGGATTGATTATAATGAAGTGTTTGCACTAGTAGCAAGGTTGGAGGCAATTCGGTTGTTCCTAGCTTTTGCTTCATTCAAGAGCTTCAAATTTTACCAACTTGACATGAAGAGTGCATTTCTTTACGGGGAAGTCCAAGAAGTTGTGTATGTCTCACAACTAGATGGGTTCTGATCCAGACTATCAAGATCGAGTCTATCGACTTGATAAGGCATTGTATGGGTTGCATCAGGCACCTAGGGCGTGGTATGAGACACTGTCAACACATTTGTTAAAACATGGTTTCACAAGAGGACAGATTGACAGTACACTATTCATTAAAAGGAAGAAGGCAGACTTTCTGCTGGTACAGGTATACGTTGATGACATCATCTTTGGGTCATCAGATGAGCACATGTGTCATGATTTCGAAGAGGTAATGAAGAGAAAGTTTGAATTAAGTCCGATGGGTGAGCTATCCTACTTTCTGGGTTTACAAGTTGAACAAAAGAAGGATGGAATGTTTATACATCAGACGAAGTATGTGTATGACATTTTGTCTCGTTTCAAGATAGAGGATTACGCTACTTTCAATACACCTATTTGTGAGAATCACAATCTTGGTCCAGATCATGAGAGTGTGGAGGATGTTGATCCAACTCAATACAGGGCAATGATTGGTTCTCTGATGTACTTGACTGCTTCACGACCCGACATCATGTTCGTAGTATGTCTTTGTGCCAGATATCAAGCAAATCCAAAGGAGTCCCACATGAAAGCGGTGAAGCTGATTCTTCGTCACTTGAAGGGGAAACCTAAACATGGGTTATGGTATCCAGCTGCTAGTGATTTGAAGTTTGTTGCTTTCAGTGATTCAGACTTTGGAGGATGCAAATCTTCAAGATAGTCTACCACAGGTGGTTGTCGGTTCTTAGGAGGGAGGCTCGTGTCGTGGCAATACACGAAGCAGTCTTGCATGTCTACCTCGATGTGTGAAGCTGAATATATTGATGCGGGTAGCTGTTGCTCTCAGGTTCGCTGGATCCAACAGCAGATGCGCGACTACGGTTTGAATTTCACTCGTACTCCTATTATGATAGACAATAATGCCAATATATCAATCACCAACAATCCCGTAAACACAGTCGCACAAAACATATTGACATTCGTCATCATTTTATATGGGATTGTGCTGAAAAGAAATTAATTGAACTACATCGAGTCGACAAACTTGATAACCTGGAATATATTTACAAAAAAGCATTTGACAGGGCTCGCTTTGAACGTTTAGTCGAACTCAACGGGATGGGGAATCCTGAATAACCATTTTTCCATAAAAATAGTTTGTAAATAATTTACTGCTTTTCAAAAATCAAGAACATAAAAAAATAGAAAATAAAAAATGAGTTTTCACTGTGTGAAAAAGAAGAAATGATAGTACATCAGCAAGTTAGACTGTCATACTGAAATTAAAAGTACATTGCTTAAGTTTGATAGCAGCTTCATCATATGATGTACCAGTAGGCAAAAGGCATGAAATAATCAACTTACCTTTGTGATAAATTTATAACCTTAAATCTTGCGTTGATAGATTGCCTAAATCTGAGGTTTTAGGTTTTTATATCGTTATTTCATCCGGGGTATCAAGATTGTCCTTCTGCTGCATCCAGATATATGCTAACCTAGACACAACTGGGATATCTTAAAAGAGCTAAAATGCCAAATCCCAAACATTGAAGTAGCTCTCCTAGAGAGTCATTCAAATGTGCAAATTGCATTATTTATACGAAAATTTGGTATTTTTCCTAACCCTCATTGGATATTGGTCTCTTTGTTGTACGGAAGTACTGACCTAATCACCAGTTATCTAACGTTGTAAATCAAAAAGGATGAATTTCGGTATACTCACCCACTACAATGAATTTTTGTGCATACCTTGATCGCGGGGGTATGTCATGAAGTGGGACACACTAGTATATCCGTATAACTTATCTAAACAGATCACGAGGTAATGGTATTTGAAATGTTCATGTATTTTGTTTATGTGGATAAACAATACTGGCAATCGTCTTGAACTGCTTTTCATGAATCTTGCTTATAGAATTATTAGATAGTGTGAAAACAGTTTGATGTTGCTGATATTATCTTCTTACCGGTGAATCTCACAAAAATAGAGTGTTTATTCTTTTGTTATTTATTTGCTTTCAGAAAATATAAAAATCCAAAAATATTTCATTTTCTTTATATTTTTAATGTACAGGATATTGGTTGTTTATGGAGGAGTTGTTACCGATAGGGGGAGACGGTGTTAGAAGATGAGTTCAAAATTTTTACGATGTTGCAGGTTATGTGTGCTTAAGATTTTGAGTATGTGTTTTAAGTTGAAACGTACTTAATCTGTGATACAGTTTTACTATCTTTTGAATAATAATAATTTGTTTAACTTGTGTTGAAAAATTCTTATGGTTTCTCGAGATGTTTGTTTTATAGTATATAGATTGTAGCAGTGTGTTGCTGAGACGTTTGGTGAAGTGGAGTTTGCTTGGATGCATGGTAGAACCTCCTTTCTACATTGCAGACAGAGTTGAAGAGTTTTGAAGATTGCTATGCATGTACTAAACTGGGGTTTACTCAAGCACTAACGGTTTAGAAGATTTAATGATTGGATACATCAGCTTTGGGGGAGTCTGTTGCTGACAGAAGGTATTAAAGCTGAAGCTATCCAAAGACCGACGTCAACATTTTTCAAAGATGTTAAAGATTGCAAGAAGACTAAAGACTGATCTATTTTATGAAGCTATTGTCAAGGGGGAGTTTGTTGGTGCATAATTGTGACAACAGCTTAGATTTGGTCTTTGGATATCTTGTAATTAGTAAAATGATAAACGATTAGCGGGTTTAGTTTTGTAATAGTTATTTAGAAGTAATTGGGCTGAACTAGACATTAAATAGTGCATGGTAGGCAAATTGGCTTTAAACCCATTAGTAGTCCATGTAGGAAACCCTAGCCCATGTGTATAACTAATCTCTATATAAAGGGAGGTTGTGATTAGGGTTTAGGTTGCTGGTTCTATTGTTCAGTTGCTGAGAGAATTGCTTCAGAGAGTTTTAGAGAGTTGAGTCTTGAATTGATTGTAAACACTTTGTGTTAGATAATCAATAGAAGACGGTTTGAAGGAATTCTTTGTGTTCTTGTTCGTGTTCTTATTGTTTTCTGTGAAATCTGATCTAGGGGATTCCCCACTCTAGATTAGATAGGCGATTATGTCAAGATCCATAAGGACTAGGGGACCTACAAACTAGTTGAAGAAGATGATGCAAAGTTGGTGGATAAAAGCTCCCAAGGAGGTCCTTGAACTTCCAACGCTTAGCACCTTCTTAGATAGCATTGAGATACCTTAGGATATGCTTTGAATGGCTTGCAAGTAACTTGAAGATGGAGGCTAAGTGATGGTGAAAGTGGCCATGAGCTATAGCAAGGGAAAGAAGAAGATGAAGTTTGAAATTGGATGTTTAAAGTGTGAAGGAAATGTTGGTGATTATGTCCCGTATAACAACATGCAAGAACTTATTCCTTCAAATAATCTTATTACCCATCAACCCTTAAACCAACATCTCTAGACAACATGTGGGCTTGGGGGACCCAGATGTTGGCCGTTCATGTGCTTGTTTCCTTTGCCTTAACTTGGTTTAGTTTCTTAGTTAAGTAATTAGTTAGGATTTAGGGGTTAAGTTAGGGGGTTTTATCTATTAGGGGTTTTTGATGTATATTGAGGTATAAAATGCCATACACTAGTTTAAAATTGTTAAACAATGTTAACTAGTTTATATTTTATGTCTAGTTCATGTTCAGTTGCTTAACAGGTGCTAGATTCGTTAACGGGTCCTTAAACGGAGGTTTAAGCAACTTGTATGGATTTTAGGGATCTTATGGATTTTTCCCTCAAAAAAATGTTTTTAATGATTTTAACTAGTTATATGTTGTTAAAATATTGTTAACTAGTTCATATGATGTATCAGGTTGTGTCCGGGCGTTCGTTTCATTGCTAGTTCGTTAAAACGTTAACTTTCAAGTCTTATGTGATATTATATGTCTTGATGCCAATTTGATGCTTTCAATACCCTTTAAGCAGTGTATGAGGTTTAACATTATTTCTGCATATTACATAAGCTTGTGTTTGCTTGCTGAAGTGTTGTTTAGTGTATATTTCGAATAGTTTTCGGTGCATGTATAGTTTCCGGAAAGTGTTAGCATTAATCCTTGCTTTCCCACATGGGGTTTGATATACAGTTTGCATTGGACTCTCATCTAAGTCCTAAATCTGTTTTTAACTGCGTACTGACACTGTATGGTGCCATAGCTAGTCTAATAATTGTTTCCGACGCACTGTTTTAAACTGTTTTTGAATGGTAACCACTAAACAAATATATGCATCATATAATGTATTAAATGAGCTTTCTAGATTTATGCCATGCAATTCACGCAGTTTAGTTGTTCAAAACACATTATTATATCATAAATTTCATTGTTTAGTGTACAAAATTATCCCAAAGGTGAAAGTTGTCACAAATCCAAAGGACAACGGGTTGGGAGTTTATCAGAAATGAGAAAATATTTTGCAAAAAATCAAAAGTTCAGTAATCTGAAACTTAAAATTGCCTGAAAACGTCAGTTTGTTCTTAAAGTGTTCAACCAAGGTCATTAACTTGGACTTGGTAGATAAATTGGTTAACCAGGGTCATTAACTTGGACTTGGTCAACTGAGTGGGTTATTAAAACTATTAAAATGTTCGAAAAAGTTGAAATTTTGAAAGATTGCATGTCACTTCGCAAGAAATGGTTCCAAATCGCATGAACTCAAATACTTCGCATGAAGTGAATCACTTCGTACGCAGTGAATCAGATGTACTATATAAAGATCCACATCGCACGAGATGTTCATTTCACTGTTATTATTCTCTTTGTGCGAACTGAGAGTCCTTTGAGCGATCTGAGTTTCTAGTGTGATCTAAGTGGAATTGCTTCCAAAATTTACATTGGGGAGGTTGATTTACACACCTCTTACAATGGTGAAGGTAAAAGACACGTTTTGAACCGTAAATTGACCGTTTTGATAATACTAAACTTAGGATGTAGATCTAGGGAAATCTAGCCTGTAAAAAGTAAAATTAGACATAGATATGTGTAAACCAACATTGTTAGGATGTAGAAGGACCTTCAATTTCATAAAATATGATCAAATTCAAAATCATTTATTAGAACTGTTTTGGAATGAAGTGGGAATCACCTCGTACGAAGTGAATACTCCACTTTGCACGAAGTGAAATGTTCTTTATTGGTTATATACAGCTTTGCATGGAGTGAACTTGTATGTTTGTTAAAAATATTATTCCACTTCGTACGAAGTCAATAATGTCCACTTTGCACAAAATGCACTTCGTATTTTGTGTTTGTCATTTTGTCAAAATTTTCTAAGTGTTATCGTTATGATTTTGTAGGAAAAGTAATTGGTATTTGAGCCGGTACATAATACGTGTTATGTACTTGACAATAAGATACCGGAAATGGCTCCTTGCAGAGAAATCTTAGAGTTTATGGACGTATATCGACAAAGAAGGTGTTAAGTCATAATCACAAAGCCTACAGATCACATATTTAAAGATTCTGGAATTCTACAAAGTTTGTACCAAATCCAAAATCGATCGAATCTGTTGTCAGAGTTGGTAATGAAGACTTTGAAGTTAAAATCACTGAAGAATGATACGAAGGGTACTGGGTTTCATAGATAAAGCTGACGATTCCACGGGTTACCCTAAACAAATGTTGAATGGATGTTTCTATAGAATGGGATACAAAGGGTATGTATGAGGCGAACTTCAGCAAAGCATATTTAGGCAGGTCTTATAAAGTCTTTACTCATTATGTGATATTTGCATTAAGTCACAAAAAAGGAGGTTTGATGTGATACTTGACTACCATATGTGTATGATCGCAACACTGACTTTAATCTATCATACAACTTCACAAAAGTTATCTTTGATCAGATGGTGGGAAATATTTCAAAAGAAAAGTTTCTTCAGTATCCAAGGTTCTTGCAGATGATGCTAGACGATTTGTTTCCGAACTTAGAGAAAAACAAAGATGATGAACTAAATTTAAATCACATGGATAGTCAGACATTGATCAGGTTGAATCAATACTTAAAGCAAGATACTAAACCGGTAGCAAAGAAGTTCTTTGGAGCTATACATGATAAAGATTATGTTGCACCACCAAAGCCTAAGTCGAGGAAAGACACAAGTGACTCCGAGAATGATGAGGATGAGCGGTTAGCTCGTTATTTTCCACAGACGAGTAGTTGGTTTGCAAAAGAGGAGAAGAAAAGGAAAAGATCAACTCCAAAGAAACAACCTACTCAAAGACGGAAACGTAAGCATGCAACTAAAAGAACTTTGTTGGTTGATGAGAATACTGATGAAGAAACACCGGTGAATGATCCTGTGAATGAGCCTGCTGATGATACTATGAATGTACATGACGATGTTTTCTATGCTACATCAGATCAAGATCATGATGATGTGAATGCTACAAAAATTGTTGCTGATATTGAAAAACAAGTTTTTGTAGAGGATGATCAAGAAAGTTCTCAAGAGAGTGTTGATCCAGAAGTAATAGGAGCAGCTGCAAAAGCCAAACTTAGAAAGAAAAAGGCGTAGGTGATGATGATGAAACTTATATACCGTCAGAACCTGAAGAGATTAGTAAAAGGCTAACTAAAAAGGCAAGAAGAGTAATGAGCAAGCCTTGAGGTACGATAAAGAAAACAATAGGGTCGCCAGCAGCTAAAACGTCAAGAAGAAAGTATCTAAGAAGAAAAACTTCAAAAGATACACCTGAGATTGAAACAGTTTGATATACAACCACCATCACCACAACATGTTACACCTCCACATCCATCTACAACTCTAAAGCAACCTACACCTTCTGTACAACAATCTACTCCACAATCTACTTAGAGACGTCAATCTTTTCCAATACATGATTTTGGGAAATTCCTTATACTAATTTTGAAGGAGGATTGGATGGAAATTTCTTTAACGACACAAAGATTGTAGAGTTGGAAAGTAGAATCAAATATCTTGAAGATGATAGAAAGAATTTAGAAGTTGTTTTAGCAAGTTTGCTATCTGAGAATGAAAGATTACGAAAGTTAATTAAAGAATATGAAGCTGAGAGATTAAGGAAAGATAGAAAGTTTTATTTGTTTCAGAAAATGTTGACAAAGAAGTTGGGTATTGTTTTTGATGTTGAAATTGATGCAATTGAAATCGAAGAAGCGAAAGAAAGAGCTACTGAACGAGTGTGTAAAGCAGAAGCTTAGGTTGTAGCTTTGGGAAACGGAAAAGAAATGTTAGATGATATTTCTGTAATTATTCCACTGAACTAGAAAAAGAACAAGAAGTTGAGAAAGAAGTAGAGGTTGAGATAGTGACAGAGCCTGTAGATGTTAATATTTCTCAATTTGTATTGATTGGTGAACCTGTTGATGTGGGATTTCTTTAAGCAAAAATATTAGGATAGAAAAAATATGGAAGCTGAGATAGATGCTGAGGTTGATGAATATGATGAAGATGATGATGCAGATATTGGTGGAAATGATAAGAAAGACGACGACGATATGGGTGATGATGATGATAACACTTAGGGTGGTACAGGTCTGAGAATTCAAGATGCGAAAATCAATTAATCGTTTGACTATGATGCATATCTGAATGATGATGTTAATTAGGAGGATGATACTCAACGACAAGAGGAGCAGAAAGATACGATAAATGATAAAGAGTAATCAGGAATCTTCATAGTTGTTTCACCATTAACATTTGTTTCTGATCTGCCATAACCCAAGATATTCTACTTAGACCATGGTGTTAAAGAAAGTGAATTTGTACATAACTACACCAAAGAAGAGATTACAAATTTTTTGGGGTTTATGAAAGTTCCTTTGAGTTTGATTTTGAGGATGAGTTGAATAATGTCAGTACTTCGCATTCTGAAGTCTATGTGTATACATGGGTGATGCAGATACATATGATAGGGTTTTCGTGGAGGATGATTTTGAAGACCGCTACTTTCTTTACTCTCAATCAAGATAAATATTTGGGAGATATACTTAGATGGGGTTGGATACCAAAGTTAGACGTTTATACAGTTAAAAGAGAATTTAGTGTTCAATACAGATATTTGAGCGACATCAAGACATTCCCATGGTTGGATGTAGAAGAGTTGGTGCAAACAAAGTCGATCAATTATTTGATGAAATTTCATGATTAGAGGCTATGGAAGTTGATCAAATACGAAGTTGTTCACAGTTTAATAATTGGAAACCGCATATACCAAAGAAGATAATCAAGATTAATCCAGTTACAAAAGAAAAGGAGTTTACATTGATTGTAAAATGGCCACGAGTGATGAAGAATATGCCTTTAATGAAGATCGAACAAGATTTCTATGAATACTTCAAGTGGTGGCAATATGATATTGAAACAGGGGAAGCGGTGATTGTGCTTAAAGAAGAAGGCTTATGGAGGGCGATTCGAATACTAGACCGATGTGACTAGTAAACTGTTCTGAGAAGGATATTGAGTGTTTTTTTTAATAACAAGATCTACTACGAGGCCAAGGAAAAGACTCAAGCGATGCAATACCAATGTTTGATTAATGTTTGCGATGCATACAGTATTAATTCTGGAAAGATGTAGAAATCTAAATGGAGAGAGCTAGAAAGGGTTGAGTTTATGAAGCAGATACGGAAGGAAGAAAGAATTGATGTTGTTACACAAAAAGCTTCAATTAAATTTTTAGTTTTTGAAGTGGGCTCCACCGACTTACCAAACACCAATTCCATCAGATGAGCGAAGAAAACAAAGGAAACATTTCTTTGAACATTAATGTTAATGTTATAAAGTGTTTTTGAAGACTAACCAAGATTGCGGCAATATCAAAAGGGAGTTTGTTGATGTAGAATGTCATTAGCCTACGTCGTAGGGTCATGTCGAGTCATATGTAATAGGGCTTCAATGTTAGAGTTTGTTTTTGTGTATGTAATGACCACTTCGCACGAAGTGTTGTCACTTTGTACGAAGTGAGGAAGTTCACTTTGTATGATGCGAGCATACCTCGTAAGAAGTGGAGACCCAACTCGCACGAAGTGGAGATGTCTATATATAGGAGAGTTATGGTCTTGAGTCAGAAATAGTTTTGCCGAACTGTACGGCGAAGCCCTGCCCAGTTTGTTTTAGGATTGTACACGTTTATGACATTAATGAGATAGTAATCTTGATATTGCCGCTTGTTATATAATGAATTCTGCACTTTATAACTCGTTAATCAGATTAGGTCCAGTGCTTATTGGATAAGAAGATCCTACAACTATTGACCTTTCCTACTGCATCAATGCGTATAGACATTGATGCAGGGCACAAAAGCTTACTACGTCAGTTTTCGGTATCTACAAAGTTTAGTCATGTGATGAGGGTTAGTTACCCGAGTCATGCTTAATTCCCATGTGAACTGTACTTTTGCTAAACTCAAATTTGTGAATTCACCAACTTTATTGTTGACATGTAGTTGCATGCTTTGTAGGTCAGTAGGCACAGCTGTGACGGGCGTTGCAAACTGCTGGAGTGGTGTGGTTCGTTAAAATTTTATGTTTTGAAACATTTATTAAAATTGTGGTTGAGTTCTTGTTGGGTTTTAATTTACTTTTTCCGCTACAATTAAACTTTATCGCTAATCATGTTATTAGTGAAGTTTTCTGAATTTAAATAGTAGGTTCAATATGATTAGTGGCTAGATCGTGGCCAGTCATACGCCTCGCGGTAAAACTCCGCGAGGGTGTGATAGTTTGGTATCAGAGCCAGGGTTGGACCTGTGGTGCTAGGTCTTGCGAGGACGCAGGACCCCTTAAGGGGTGGATTGTGATATCCCACATCGTTGTGAAAGGGAACAAAGGCTTCCTTAGATGGGGCTGGATACCTTCACCATCATGACGCATTTTAAAACTGTGAGGGGGGGCATTAAGGGCGTGCTGGCTGCCAAAGTCAGACAATATCATGGTGTTGTTACGTTGGGCTATTATAGATTGGTATTAGAGCCATTGGTTATAGTGAATTTGGTTTGAAACTTTTGAGAAAAAAACTGACTATAACCTTTTTCAGCACCGAAAAAGCCGCAACGACACCACATTCAAGATTGCAAGGTTCGTCATACATATATGTGCATTATGTAAATATATTACAACTTCTTGACATATGTTCAAACGAAATATGTAGACACCATATACCTCAAGTAAGAATGAATTCCCCTGACTCTAATTCGCAATCATAACACACTAGTGGCAAAGAATCCAATCATTCTGGAAGCCCCACTTCAATCACATTACCCAACCCATTACTCCAAATCGGTAGGTCGCAAGCTCGGCTTGAAACTGTTCCTAACCATACAACCAACGCGTCCATTCGCGCACAATAACCGAAAAACATTCCCTAAATCCATCTTCGACATTTTTCTCACATCTCAAAATAACCGCTAACAAAGAATATAAGTTTCTACGGAGCCATACCATTGTGTACTTGACGCCCTTGGCGCGTCTACTTTACACGGAACTCCCGACACAAAATGAGAGTAGAATCTTGTTTCACTTAAAACTTGACCATCGATATCTCTTTCATGTGTTCTACCTATCCACGCGATTATCTCAACATGCCCGACATCTAAACATTATTTGCGTCATCCAACGGCGCTGCTTGTTGCTAGAACACAAACTTGACTCTCTGTTCGTTTGGTTTTGCACGTCAATATTTGAATAGACCAGAAACGACCCAAACGAACTCAGATTTAAGCGAATAATATGTCCACGCTTCGTGTCGACGAACCATATCTTCTCCACTTATCTCAGTTGCCGGAAACTACCACTACAGTCGCAGAAAAATGAAACAGTGGCTGGAAGTCATAGTTTTGCGCCTTTCATCGCGCAGCTCGAAACCCCAACATCCGAACTTCATTTTGGACAAACGATATATCCACATGACCATGACGCAACGAATTTTCATTCTGTGCCATTACCGTCGCCGACCACTATTAGAGTTGCCGCCGATGACAAGAATAGTTGCCAGAATTTTTGGTTTTTGTCGGCTTATTGTTTTTCGCTAAATTCCTCACTGAGCATAAGCAATCTCCCGTTCCTTCAATCTACAAGAGAAATAGCGATATGCTAACAACCGTATTGTAACACCCGACTACGTAAAACAACGACCCGCGGTGGAAATGTTAGGGAGTCATGTCACAGAACTATTGTTTCACAACTCATGGAATTTAAAATTTTGTTTATTAAGTTAAATGTTTACATTGTCTTGGGATAACAGATCAACACATAAATAAATTGTCTTTCATGTTTTAAGTCACTAGGGCCCACGTCCATTCCTACGTGGAGCATGCGTCATATTATCAAGCATTGACTCCTGAAACATATATGAAAAGAGAGTCATCATAAAAATGCCGGCGAGTACATAGGTCTTGTGAGTTTGTCAAATTTGTGGCATTGTATACATATTGCAACACCTCTTCCGACTACAAGAGTCGTTAAGTGAAAACATGGTATCAAAAGTGTTTGATATTGCTATACAATTAACCAACTAAAACAAGGTGGTTAGGTTGTGAAAACCTTATAGCCATGAATCTTGACCAAAATGTTTCTTTTGTAAAAACCTTATAATAGATTGATTCAAAAGAAAATTACGTATGGTTTATATCTTTAAGTGAAAATCATTGCGTGACATTGTTCAAAACCATTTGTCCGTGTTATAAACCATTTGTCCGTGTTATAAATCAATTGTCCATGTCATAAACAAATTGTTCGTGTTCTTAATTGTGAAAACTTTTGATCGTTCTTTAATGAACACATTCAAACCTATGTTGACTATACCACCAAAGGGTATCTTTTATAGACCACCAAAGGGTCTCTTTAACTAGACTAACAAATCGAACAAATTATTTGTTAATCAGAAACAGTTTCTGTCATTATCCAAACTTCCATGAAAATCTAGTGAACACTCCGATAATGGGATTGTCAGTCCTATGGTACTATAACATACTACTGGTCGGCTCGGCCAAAGCTAATGAATGTCATTCGTGTTATGGATAAAGCATCAACAAGTTGTTCACATTATTGAAATCATATTGTTTTATATATAAACCATAGACATTGTTTTTGAAAACTTGAAAATGATTTAGCATATATGAGTCACCCCAAACATTTGCAAAACGTAAAAGAGGGGAACTATGTACTCACTTTGAAAATCATTTTGTATATATAAACCATGTATATTGTTTTGAAATCTTGAAAATAACTATAGGCACATATGAATCACCCCAAAACATTTAGCAAATGTAAAAGAGGGGGCTATGTACTCAATTTGAAAATCATTTTGTATATATATACCATGTATGTTGTTTTGAAATCTTGAAAATAATTATAGGCACATATGAATCACCCCAAAACATTTGAAAATGTAAAAGAGGAGGGGCTAAGTACTCACTTGGGATTGCAAAAGTGTTCTTGATCAACGGAATAAACAAAGCTCAAACGTGTCCTAATGTGTTAGATAAATATGTTAGCGTGTCGGATAGAATGAAGTCTTATAAACCAAATGAGTGTTGGAACTCATGTGATATGGTTTACCAAACTTAGCATTCTGATTTGGAAAGGATCCTAAGTGCTTTTGACCCATTATGACTTGCTAAGGTAGTTTATGCTACCTTAACAGGTCATTAGCGTAAACACGTGATCGTCCTATGATAAATCTTAAATGCCCAAACATGTTTAAAAATGTTATAACATCAGTTTATATGTTAAAAAT